>JARQOD010000008.1:93444917-93581474 GCA_033576555.1 Oophaga sylvatica | reverse complement strand
GATCCTACTCAAAGGTTCCTTAGCTGAGGAGGGAGGTAGTAAAAGGTTAGTGCGATTATTTTCGAACCATCTCTCTTGTTGTAATGTATGTAGTACAGTTCATATAGCGTCTTGTGCTTGGGTGCGATGAAAACACAGGAGTCACAGGTTTGATATAGAAAAGTCCTGTATTACTTCATACAAGTTGGCAGAAATAGTCACACAGTTTGCAGACACAGAAACAGGAGACACAGCAGGCCAGAGTAATCCAAGCTCAGCAATCACTCTCCAATACAGATTCAGGATCTTCTTCTCTGTTACCGTAAGTCCATGCAAACGTGGGTCTTTCAAAGAGCAGGGTTCAGAGTCCACAAGTGCTTCAGAGTTCCTCAGTAGGAATAGCTGGAGTACAAGGTCCAAGGCTTACAGGAGTCAAGTCACAGGTTCACTGCAGGCTAGATTCTGAAGCACTGATTGCTCAGCTGTGGCTGCTTAAGAAGCAAAGGAGAGAATCAGGGCGGGAACATGCAAGCTGGAAACTCCATTTTGACTGAGGGCAAGATAGCTGCAGCAAGACAGAAAGTAAAATGCTGACGAACAAACTGAGTTTCAGGAATATATACATAGAACCTTCATTACTCCCCCCTTAAGGACAACCTCCGGATGACCTCAGACCAGGCTTGTGTGGGTACCTCTGATGAAACTGACGGAGCAAGCGAGGAGCATTAACATTATTGACCGGTTCCCATGAGTTGTCCTCCACTGGGTAGCCCTGCCATTTAATCAGATATTGTAACTGATTTCTATACAACCTGGAATCTAAAATCCTTTCCACCACAAATTCTTCCTGACCATCGACTAGCACTGGGTCAGGGCAAGGAGAGGAACGTCCAGGAAACGTATTGGGTGTCGCAGCCTTTAGTAGGGATACATGAAAGACAGGGTGGATTCTCATAGTTCTGGGCAGTTGAAGACGACAAGCAACGGCACTTATAATTTTACTGATTTTATAGGGTCCAATGTACTTATGTCCCAACTTAGACGATGGAATCCTTAACTTAAGATTTCTGGTTGACAGCCAGACCAAGTCTCCTACCTTGAAAGCTGGTGCAGGTTTACGAAATTTATCTGCTGCTTTCTTGTACCTTTCTTGAGCCGATTCCAGATTTTCCTTTAGAAGATCCATATTTTTCTGTAAAGACGTGATTCTTTCAGCCACTGCTGGTAAAGGCGTTTCTATGGGAAATCGTGGTAGAATGTTAGGATGATAACCTAGATTAGAGTAAAAAGGAGACTGTTTAGTGGAGGCACTCTGAGAGTTGTTATACGAGAACTCAGCTAATGGAAGTAGATCCACCCAATCATCCTGTAGGTGGCAGATAAAGCAGCGGAGATACTGCTCCAGGGTTTGATTGGTTCGTTCGGTCTGTCCATTAGTCTGGGGATGAAAAGCAGAAGAAAGGTTTACTTTAATGTCCAATGCTGCACAGAAATTTTGCCAAAACCTAGAAGTGAATTGCACCCCTCGATCCGAAATAACCTCATCCGGTACTCCATGTAAGCGAAACACATCTTTAATCATCAAATCTGATGTCTGTTTTGCAGTGGGTAAGCCGACACAAGGGATAAAATGAGCTGCCTTTGTTAGACGGTCAACCACCACTAGAATGGTGTTCTTCCCCTGAGAGGTTGGTAACTCCACAATGAAGTCCATAGAATGGATCCCACGGCGGGACGGTGGGAAGAGCTGTAACAGACCAGTTGGTGAGGAGCGAGGTGTTTTGCATCTTGCACAGACCTCACATGAAGTGACATAATTCAAAACATCCTTCCTGCAAGTGGGCCACCAAAAGAAACGAGAAAGAAATTCCTGTGTCTTTAGAATTCCTCTATGCCCAGCTATCTTGGAATCGTGAATGAGTTGCAATACTCTTAATCTGACTGTTTCAGGAATATACAGACGTTGTCCCTGAATCCACACACCATTCTTAAAGACAAGACTTACGTCCCTTGGGGGTTGTGCCAAAAAGGAATCCGCATGGTATGCTTCCTTGATGTCCTTAAGTAGGTCTTGATTATGAATTACTCCTAGGAATCTAGAGTCAGGAAGAATAGTCTTAGGAGGAGTAATTGGACGTGTCTCTGCTGAGTAAATCCTAGAGAGTGCATCAGCCTTTCCATTGCGCGATCCTGGTCTATAAGAGATGATAAAATTAAATTGGTTTAAGAAAAGATTCCAGCGAGCCTGGCGAGGAGTCAGGCACTTAGCCGACCTGATAAACTCAAGGTTACGATGGTCTGTCAGGACGACTATTTGCTGTGCAGCACCCTGAAGAAGGTGTCTCCATTCTTTGAAGGCGGCAATAATGGCCAACAACTCTCTATTGCCCACATCGTAGTTCCTCTCAGCCGAAGACAACTGCTGGGAAAAGAAGGCACAGGGATGCAAGACATTCTTCTCACCTGTTCTCTGAGAGAGTATAGCTCCAACGGCACAGTCTGAAGCATCCACCTCTATTATGAAGGCAAGCTCGGGGTTGGGATGTACTAGGATAGGTGCAGTGGTAAATTTATCTTTTAGACGGGAAAATGCTTCCTGGGCTTGGGGAGTCCAGGAAAACCTAGACTCTTTCCGGGTAAGTTGAGTGATAGGTGACACTACCTCAGAGAAATTTCTAATGAAACGTCTATAGAAGTTGGCAAACCCGATGAAGCGCTGTACCTCCTTCACATTTCTAGGACTTGGCCAATCCTTGATGGCTTGGGTTTTGCTTCCATCCATACTAATTCCTTGTGTAGACAGTACATACCCCAGAAATTGAATTTCGGTCCTATGGAATTCACACTTTTCAAGTTTGATGTAAAGATATTTTGTCTTAGACTTCCAAGACCATTCTCACATGTCCATGATGTTCCTCTGTGGAGTTAGAAAAAATTAGAATATCATCCAAATAAATTACCACAAATGTATCTAGGAGATCCCTGAAGATGTCATTCACCAAGTGTTGGAAAGTGGCTGGGGCGGTACTCAGACCAAAAGGCATAACTAGATATTCAAAGTGTCCATAGCGTGACCTGAATGCAGTCTTCCATTCATCCCCAGGTCTAATACGGACTAAGTTATAGGCCCCACGAAGATCTAGTTTAGAAAAAATTTTGGCATGTCGCACTCTCTCCAATAACTCAGGGATTAAAGGCAATGGATAACGGTTTCTAATAGTAACCTTATTGAGTTCCCTATAGTCTATGCATGGTCTCAGAGATCCATCTTTCTTCTTTACAAAGAAGATGGGTGCACCTGCAGGAGATGAAGAGGGGCGTATGAAGCCCTTGGCTAGATTTTCATCTATGTAATCCTTTAAAGCCTTTAGCTCGGCCCCGCCAGGGGGTAGATCTTACCAAAAGGTATCTCTGCTCCAGGCAATAATTCAATTGGACAATCATATGGACGGTGAGGAGGAAGCTGGTCAGCGTTCTTCTTGTCACATAAATCCACATAGTCCTGGTATACAGCTGGTAGTTCAGGGACTGACATGATTCCTTTAGGAACAGAGCAAACTGAAACTTTTGGACTCATCTGTTTCTCTGGAAAGTGTAATTCCTTGGTCTCCCAGTTAATGGTAGGATTCTGAGCCTGCAGCCATGGTAGCCCTAGAATAATGGGAAAGTGGGGAGAAGAGATAAGCATAAAGGACAGTTTCTCTTGATGATCTTTACCCATAAGAACCCTCAAAGGCTCTGTTTCCTGATCCACTGGTCCAGAGGTCAGCAGGGAGCCATCCACAGTTTCCATCTGTACTGGAGTAGCCTTCTTCACTGAACGTATTCCCTGTTTCAGAGCAAAGGAGACATCCATAAAATTTCCACTTGCCCCTGAGTCGATCATAGCAGAGCTAGACACCCAAGCTGAGTCAACCCAGAGTTTGATGGAAAGAAAGCAATGAGAATTGTTTTTCTTACAACTCAGCTGGGACACCGCTGAGGAAACTTGAAAAATGGCAGCGTTTACACAGTCAACGTCCTCAGAGGTAACGGAGTTTAAGTCCGAGAAATCAAGATCTGTTGCTGCAGATCTCTCTGGAGCCTGAGGCTCGGACCTGACAGATCCCCTCTCGCAACACTCACAATGAATGAGTGCTGCAGTAGTCTTACGAGAACGGCTGGGGCAGTTTATAATGAAGTGCCCTGACTTACCACAATAGAAACATAGATTCTCCTTAAAACGATGTTCCTTGCGTGCATCACTAACCCGTCGTTGTAAAGAGTCTACCTGCATGGGTTCAGGTTCAGGTTCCCGTGTAATCCTACTCAAAGGTTCCTTAGCTGGAGAGGAAGGTAGGAAAAGGTTAGTACGATTGCTTTCGAACCATCTCTCTTGCCTGCGTTCAGTCAGACGAGTATCAATACGGATGCAGTAGTTAATAAAGTCACCTAACGCAGTGGGAGGGTTGGCACGAGCAAGTTCATCCTTAATCAGTGGAGATAACCCCTTTCGAAAAATAGATTTTTTGGCGGAACTGTCCCAGGTGGTATCAAGGGCCCATCTCCTGAAATCCAAGGCATATTCAGCTACCGAGTGCTTACCTTGGCGCAAAGCTAACATGGCTGCTTCAGCTGTTGCACCTCGATTGGGGTCATCAAACACCTGCCCCATGGCTGAAATAAAATCATCAAGGTGATTCAAACAATCATCCTCAGTCTCAATCAGAGGGTTTGCCCACATTAAAGCCTTGTTGGTAAGCAACATAATTATAGTAAGCACCTTAGATCGTTCAGTGGGAAATTGTGAAGCATGTGCAGAAAAAAAAAGATTGCATTGATTAATAAATCCCCTGAATTTCTCACGTTCACCGCCAAAACGAAAAGGGGCAACTTGGGAATCCCAGCACTCGGGGCTACGGCAGGAGCCTGGACTCGCCCCTCTAGAACCTCAATCCTGGCTCGCAAATCCTGGGTAGTCTGTCCAACCACTTGCAAATTGTGATTATTGAGGTCCTGTAGATTTGTAAAACGGGTCTTTATATTCTGCAAATCTGCAAGGATATTATCAGTCACTCCGCAAAGTTCCTTTATGCGGGCCTCCATTTTCCAGATCTTTTAAGACAGGATTACTGGAAGAAGAGGAGAGAAAAAAAAAACAATAGTGTTCACCTGTGGCAACACTGCAGAGAGAAAAAAAAATTAAGGGAACTGCTCACCTGGAATGGTTGTGAGAAGTCACAACCACTATCATCACAGAAAGTTTCAACCATACATCTGATATCCAGAGTTACAGCAGACAAAAAAGAGAAAAGAAAGGAAAAAAAAAAAAACAATAGTGTTTACCTGTGGTAACACTGCAAAAAGAAAAAACTTAAGGGAATTGCTCACCTGGAATGGTTGTGAGAAGTCACAACCACTGTCATCACAGAAAGTACAACCGGACGTCTGATATCCACAGTACAGCAGACACAGCCTTCCAGACCCAGCAGACACTAACGTTTTGGCTTCAGAATCTTGTAATGTATGTAGTACAGTTCATATAGCGTCTTGTGCTTGGGTGCGATGAAAACACAGGAGTCACAGGTTTGATATAGAAAAGTCCTGTATTACTTCATACAAGTTGGCAGAAATAGTCACACAGTTTGCAGACACAGAAACAGGAGACACAGCAGGCCAGAGTAATCCAAGCTCAGCAATCACTCTCCAATACAGATTCAGGATCTTCTTCTCTGTTACCGTAAGTCCATGCAAACGTGGGTCTTTCAAAGAGCAGGGTTCAGAGTCCACAAGTGCTTCAGAGTTCCTCAGTAGGAATAGCTGGAGTACAAGGTCCAAGGCTTACAGGAGTCAAGTCACAGGTTCACTGCAGGCTAGATTCTGAAGCACTGATTGCTCAGCTGTGGCTGCTTAAGAAGCAAAGGAGAGAATCAGGGCGGGAACATGCAAGCTGGAAACTCCATTTTGACTGAGGGCAAGAAGCTGCAGCAAGACAGAAAGTAAAATGGCTGACGAACAAACTGAGTTTCAGGAATATATACATAGAACCTTACACTTGTCTGCGTTCAGTCAGACGAGCATCAATACGGATACAATAATTAATAAAGTCACCTAACGCAGTGGGAGGTTCGGCACGAGCAAGTTCATCCTTAATCAGTGGAGACAACCCTTTCCGAAAAATAGATTTTTTAGCGGAAGTATCCCAAGTGGTATCAAGAGCCCATCTCCTGAAATCCAGGGCATATTCGGCTACTGAACGCTTACCTTGGCGCAAAGTTAACATGGCTGCTTCAGCTGTTGCACCTCGATTGGGGTCATCAAACACCTGCCCCATGGCTGAAATAAAAGCATCAAGGTGATTCAAACAATCATCCTCAGTCTCAATCAGAGGGTTTGCCCACATCAAAGCCTTATTGGTAAGCAACATGATTATAGTAAGCACTTTGGATCGTTCAGTGGGAAATTGTGAAGCATGTGCAGAGAAAAATAAATTGCATTGATTAATAAATCCCCTGAATTTCTCACGTTCACCGCCAAAACGAAAAGGAGGTAATTTGGGGATCCCAGAACTTGGGTTATGGCAGGAGCCTGGGCTCGTTCCTCTAGAGCCTCAATCCTGGCTCGCAATTCCTGGTAGTTGTCATGTGTGCATTGCCACGAAGATCGTCGCGGTTGCACATTTTGACTTCTCACAGCTGATCTGCTGTTTCTTTGTGTTTGGCAGCTAGGGAGTTAATTCTGTCTGTGCTCGGTGCTGGGACTGGGTGCAGTTTCTCCCGGCTGCAATTGATTATTTGTTGATTGGTTTCCTTTAAATTCCTGGTTGTCTGCTTGGGGAGTTGCCAGTGAAACCTTCATGCAGACCACAGATAGGAATGAATCTGTATAGACTTTAGTTGTGAGCTCCTTAGTTGTTCTAAGCTCAACTTGGTTAGAGTTTATTTCCCAGACCATTTATGTTCCTTTGGTGTTTGAGTGTGTATGCAAGCGAGTGTTATCCTGTCTGTCTTATATGTCTAATCTGTGTATTTAGCTGAGATCAGCCCATATCCCTTTGGTGGTAGTCAGGATCCTTCTTAGGACTGATTACAGGGTTCAGGGTCTGATAGGAGACAGGGTTAGGTTGGAGACTTGGACCTCTGAACCATTATCAGTACCTCCAAGGTGAGGGATTAGTTAGGACCCCAGTTTAGGGTCAGGTTAGATCCCGGTCCACCTCTTTCCTGTTTCAGCTCATCAAGTCCTCAAGATTAACCCTGAGTTCAGCAGATATCGTGTCAGGTAAATCTATTCTATACTTACATGCTGATGTTGCTATACTAGTTGTTGTATAGAGTGTTGTTCCTGTATTAATAGTTTACTGACATTGTATACATATCATTAGACAGCGTGACATTTTCACTGGCCATAAAAATTATCTCCAGTTACCATGGATCCAGTAGCCCAGCTGGCTCTGCAGTTGCAGGGATTATCCATGGAGCTGACGGACATTAAGTCCAAAGTTTTGTCTCCCCTGGAGCAAACCAGAGTTGAACCTAAAGTAGCTCTCCCGGACAGGTTCACTGGTGGGCGAGACAAATTTTTCACCTTCCGGGAGGCATGTAAATTGTATTTTCGGCTTCGGCCTCGATCATCAGGGAGTGATGAGCAGAGTAGTGGGAATTGTTATCTCACTTCTGCAAGGGGACCCTCAATCCTGGGCATTTTCCCTTCCTCCGGGATCCCCGGATCTACTGTCTGTAGATCAATTTTTTACTTCCCTGGGATTGGTATATGATGACCCAGATCGGGTCTCTCTTGCTGAGACAAAATTACGTAAGATACAGCAGGGAGATCGTCCTGCAGAGGAATTTGCTTCTGAGTTTCGTAGATGGGCCACAGATACTCAGTGGAATGACCCAGCTCTTAGGAGCCAGTTTTGTCATGGGCTTTCTGATAAATTAAAAGACGTTTTGGCTCAGTATGAGTCTCCTCATTCACTGGAGGTTGCTATGGCCTTAGCTATCCGTACTGATAGACGGCTTCGGGAGAGGGGTGAGGTAACCCCACTCCCTGTTGTTTCTCCACCTACCACTAAAGTCCCTTATGTTGAGGTTCCCCTTGTCTGTTCGGATGAGCCTATGCAGTTGGGAGGGACATCATTTCGTAGGAGGGGATTGGCGGTACGCCGCAGGACTAGAAGATGTTTTTTTCTGCGGGAAAGAGGGACATTTTGTTGGAGAATGTCCATCCTGTGCCTTGTTGAGCCAAAAGTCACCGGAAAACTGTTAATCCCAGGTTGTGTGGTGGACGACAACCTGGGAGTATGTATTTCATCCGCCAGTTCTTCTCAGTTCCTTGTACCAGTGGAGGTGGTAGTTGGTACGAGAGTGGAGAGATTGTCTGTTCTTCTTGATAGTGGTTCCGGGGCTAATCTGGTTGATGCTCAGTTTGCTCAGGCTCAAGGTATGCATCTGAGTGTATTGGTCAAACCGATCCCTATATTCTCCATTGACGCCAGGCCTCTCGGCCAAGGTAGCTTTGTTCATGAGGTTCATAACATTGACCTTCGGTAGGGGCAATACATAGGGAACAATTATCTTGTTATGTGTTGGAGGGTCTACCTACTCCCATTGTGTTGGGACTTCCTTGGTTGGTTAAACATAACCCTGTGATTAATTGGCAGTCCAGAGAAATAAGCCAATGGGGTGAGTTTTGCAAAAGCAACTGCATGAACACAGTCATCAGTGCGGTCGTGCCTAGTACATTGCCTCCTTTTTTGGAGGATTTTGGGGATGTTTTCTCTGAGGAGGGGTGTCAGGAGTTGCCTCCTCATCGCGTGTATGACTGCTCTATTAATCTCCTTCCTGATGCAAAGTTGCCTAAAGCTAGGTTGTATAATCTTTCTGGTCCTGAGAGGCAGGCTATGAAAGATTATATTTCTGAAAGTCTGGCCAAAGGGCATATTAGACCTTCATCTTCCCCAGTAGCCGCGGGGTTCTTCTTTGTGAAGAAGAAAGATGGAGGCCTACGCCCTTGCTTGGATTTCCGCAAACTTAATCGGATTACTGTTCGAGATCCGTATCCACTCCCTCTTATTCCTGATCTCTTCAATCAAATTGTTGGCGCCAAATGGTTCTCTAAATTGGATCTCAGGGGGGCGTATAATCTGATTAGGATAAAAGAGGGGATGAGTGGAAAACGGCGTTTAACACGCCGGAGGGACATTATGAGAACCTTGTCATGCCTTTTGGTCTGACTACTGCACCAGCAGTATTCCAACATTTTGTTAATGACATTTTTCGTCACCTTGTGGGGCTGTTTGTGGTTGTATATTTGGACGACATTTTAATTTACTCGCAAGATCTTGTGTCTCATCAGGAGCATGTGAGACAGGTGTTGCAGATCTTGCGAGACAATAAACTATACGCCAAACTGGAGAAGTGTGTATTTGCCGTACAGGAACTTCAGTTTTTGGGTTTTTTGGTGTCAGCCTCCGGTTTCCGTATGGACCCTGAAAAGGTGAGAGCAGTGCTTGAATGGGATCAGCCAGGGGATCTTAAGGCTCTGCAGCGTTTTTTGGGGTTTGCTAACTACTACCGGAAATTTATTTGTAATTTCTCATCTGTCGTCAAACCTCTCACTGACATGACAAGAAAAGGGACGGATTTTTCTAAATGGTCGGACAAAGCTTGCCAAGCCTTTTCCTCTTTGAAGAAATGTTTTGCTTCGGCACCCGTTCTCATCCAACCAGATGCATCTCAGCCGTTCATTGTGGAGGTGGATGCGTCTGACGTAGGGGTGGGTGCTATATTGTCCCAGGGTCCGTCCCCTGGTAAATGGCATCCGTGCGCTTTCTTTTCTAAGAAATTGTCGTCCGCCGAAAGGAATTATGATATCGGCAATAGGGAACTTTTGGCCATTAAGTTAGCTTTTGAAGAATGGCGTCACTTTTTGGAGGGGGCAGTCCACCCGGTTACCGTTATTACTGATCACAAGAACCTGTTGTATTTGGAATCCGCTAAGCGTCTGAATTCCAGACAAGCTCGATGGTCGTTGTTTTTTACCAGGTTTAATTTTGTCGTCACTTATCGCCCGGGGTCTAAGAATGTAAAGGCTGATGCCTTGTCTCGCAGTTTCCCAGGGGCCGGGAAAACGGATGACCCGAGTCCTATCCTTCAGGAGGGGGTGGTAGTGTCGGCTGTATTTTCTGAGCTTGAGGAGGAAGTGTTAGAAGCTCAGGGGGACGCCCCTGCAGGACCTCCAGGGAGACTGTTTGTCCCAAATCTGTTGAGACAAAAGGTTATTGAGGCACATCATAATTCTGCTCTAGCAGGACATCCAGGGAGTAAGGCTACTTTAGATCTCCTTTCTCGCCGGTTTTGGTGGCCTAATGCTAATAAAGATGTTATAACTTTTGTCGCGTCATGTGGGGTGTGTGCTCGCTCTAAAACCCCTCATACCCGTCCGTCTGGGACCCTTTTACCCTTGAAACTTCCGGAGCGTCCATGGACTCATTTATCTATGGACTTCATTACGGACCTTCCTCCGTCGTCAGGGAATACTGTCATACTGGTGGTTGTTGACAGGTTCAGTAAGATGGCACATTTCGTTGCTCTTCCTGCACTCCCTAATGCTAAAACTCTGGCGCAGGTGTTCATTAGGGAGATCGTTAGACTTCATGGGTTGCCTTCTGATGTGGTGTCAGATAGGGGGTCTCAGTTTGTGTCCAAATTTTGGAGGGCATTTTGTTTACGTCGGGGGATGCAATTGTCATTTTCCTCGGCTTTTCATCCGCAGACCAATGGTCAGACAGAGCGTCTGAATCAGAGCTTAGAGACATATCTCCGGTGTTTTGTTTCAGAGAACTAAGAGGACTGGTCTTCTTTCTTGCCTCTGGCAGAGTTCGCTCTTAACAACAGGCGGAGCGAGTCCACTGGTAAGTCCCCGTTTTTTGGGGCATATGGTTTCCATCCCCAGTTTTGTACTTTCAATGGGGGGGGCCCTTCTGGGGTTCCTGAGGAGGAGCGTTTCTCGTCGTCACTTGCTTCTGTGTGGAGAGGTGTATTGAATAATCTGAGTGCGATGGGGAACCGTTACAAACGTATGGCTGATAGGAGGAGAGTTTCTGGTCCAGATCTGAATGTGAATGATCTGGTATGGTTGTCTACCAGGAATATAAAACTTAAGGTGCCCTCCTGGAAACTGGGTCCCAGATTCATCGGGCCGTACAGGATCAGTTCCATAATTAATCCTGTGGCATTTCGTCTGGACCTCCCTCCTACGTTAAAATCATATGGCAATCATTACTTGGACCTCACCGTCTGAATTTCGTATCAAAGATCATTGACTCACGTCTGAATCCCGGTCCTTCAGTACTTGGTGCATTGGAAGGGGTATGGTCCAGAGGAGAGGACGTGGGTCCCTGCGTCTGATGTTAACGCAGATCGTTTGGTTCGGACCTTCCACAGAACTCACCCGGGCAGGCCTGGCCCTGAGGGTCCGGAGGCCCCTCGTAGAAGGGGGGGTACTGTCATGTGTGCATTGCCACGAAGATCGTCGCGGTTGCACATTTTGACTTCTCACAGCTGATCTACTGTTTCTTTGTGTTTGGCAGCTAGGGAGTTAATTCTGTCTGTGCTCGGTGCTGGGACTGGGTGCAGTTTCTCCCGGCTGCAATTGATTATTTGTTGATTGGTTTCCTTTAAATTCCTGGTTGTCTGCTTGGGGAGTTGCCAGTGAAACCTTCATGCAGACCACAGATAGGAATGAATCTGTATAGACTTTAGTTGTGAGCTCCTTAGTTGTTCTAAGCTCAACTTGGTTAGAGTTTATTTCCCAGACCATTTATGTTCCTTTGGTGTTTGAGTGTGTATGCAAGCGAGTGTTATCCTGTCTGTCTTATATGTCTAATCTGTGTATTTAGCTGAGATCAGCCCATATCCCTTTGGTGGTAGTCAGGATCCTTCTTAGGACTGATTACAGGGTTCAGGTCTGATAGGAGACAGGGTTAGGTTGGAGACTTGGACCTCTGAACCATTATCAGTACCTCCAAGGTGAGGGATTAGTTAGGACCCCAGTTTAGGGTCAGGTTAGATCCCGGTCCACCTCTTTCCTGTTTCAGCTCATCAAGTCCTCAAGATTAACCCTGAGTTCAGCAGATATCATGTCAGGTAAATCTATTCTATACTTACATGCTGATGTTGCTATACTAGTTGTTGTATAGAGTGTTGTTCCTGTATTAATAGTTTACTGACATTGTATACATATCATTAGACAGCGTGACAGTAGTCTGTCCAAACACTTGCAAATTATGGTTAGTGAGGTCCTGTAGGCTTGCAAAACGGGTTTTTAAAGTCTGTACATCTGAAAGGATTGTATCAGTCACTCCGCAAAGTTCCTTTATGCGGGCCTCCATCTTCCAGATCTTTTAAGGCAGAGGTGCTGGAAGAAGAAGAGGAAAAAAAAAAAAAAAAAACAATAGTGTTTACCTGTGGTAACACTCCAGAGTAAAATTTTAAGGGAATGCGCTCACCTGGAATGGTTGTGAGGAAAACACAGGAGACATAGGTTGAAATGAAATGACTTGTATTACTTCATACAAGCATGCTGAAAAGTTCACACAGTTTGCAGGAACAGCGACAGGAGACACAGCAGGCCAGAGTAACTTCAAGCACTACAGTAAATCTCCAAAGCAGGTTCAGGATCTCTTCTCTGTACCGTAATTCCTCTGCAAACATGGATTCACCAAACAGCAGGTTTCCAGAGTCCAAAAGTGTTCCACGGTTCCTCAGTAGGGAATAGCTGGAGTACAAGTCCAAGGCTTCCAGGAGTCAGGTCACAGACTGACTGAGGCTTGATTCAGGAGCACTGATTGTTCAGCTGAGGCTGCTTAAGAAGCAAGAGGGAAGAATCAGGACGGGAACATGAAAACTGGAAACTCCATATTAACTGAGGGCAAGAGCTGCAGAAAGACAGAAAGCAAAATGGCCGACGGAAAACTGAGTTTCAAGGAACATGTCAACAGAGACAAAGAACCTTACACATCGGCCCGAATGTTCTTCTCACCGGAGAGGAAATGGAGGGTGAAATGGAACTGGGAGAAGAACAGGGACCATCTGGCCTGACGAGAATTTAGCCGCTGGGTGGTCTGTAAATAGACCAAATTTTTGTGGTCAGTGAAAACTTGAAAGGGAAAGCGAGCCCCTTCCAGGAGATGTCTCCACTCGGAAAAGCCAACTTCATGGCTAGCAACTACCTATCCCCAATGGAATAATTCCTCTCCGCTGGTGTGAAGGTCTTGGAAATGAAGAAACAAGGATGTTTCCGACCTTGAGCATCCTTTTGAAAAAGGACTGCACCAGCACCAATGGACGAGGCATCAACCTCCAATATAAAAGGCTTATCAACCTCGGGGCGATGTAAGATGGGAGCGCTAGCAAAATGGGACTTAATTGAAGTAAAGACCTTGGAGACCTCCTCTGACCACAATTTGGGATTGGCTCCCTTCTTGGTGAGGGCTACCAAGGGAGCTACCAAAGTGGAGAAGTGGGGAATGAATTGGCGATAGTAATTAATGAACCCCATAAAGCGCTGTACCGCTTTAAGAGAATGGGGTTCTTGCCAATCCATCAGAGCCTGTAGTTTGGCAGGATTCATAGCCAATCCCTGGGCGGAGATCATATAGCCCAGGAAAGGTAAAGACTCCTACTCAAACATGCATTTCTCCAACTTTGCATAGAGGGAGTTCGCCCGTAAAGATCGAAGACTTTGCAGACATCCCTCCGGTGAGAGTCAATATCTGGAGAAAAGATGAGAATATCATCCAGATAGACTACTACAGAGGTGGAAAGCATATTCCGGAAGATGTCATTGACAAAGTCTTGGATAATGGCTGGGGCATTACAGAGCCGAAGGGCATCACCAGATATTCATAATGCCCATCCCTGTATTAAAAGCCGTCTTCCATTCGTCCCCTTCACAGATGCAAATCAGGTTATAAGCACCACACAGATCTAATTTAGTAAATGCCCTTGCTCCCCGGAGCCTATCAAAGAGCTCAGAAATCAGGGGCAACGGGTACTTATTCTTAACGGTGATGGTGTTAAGATCTCTGTAATCTATACACGGACGTAATTCTCCACTCTTCTGCACGAAGAAGAACCCCGCTCCTCCTGGTGACACCGACTTCCTAATGAACCCTCTTGCCAGATTCTCTTGGATATATTGAGACATAGCTCCGTCTCAGGAAGAGAGAGGGGATAGACCCTTCCCTGAGGAAGTTCTGCTCCAGGCAAGAGGTCAATAGGACAGTCGTAGGGACGATGGGGCAGCAGAGTCTTTGCAGCCTTTTTAGAGAACACGTCTGCATATGACTGATAGCACTTGGGAAGAGGAGAAAGATCTACGGTATCTCTGTAGTGGTAACCTGAATGCACTCCCTGACACATCTGTCCTTACATGACTCACTCCAACCCAGTATCCTACCGGAGGTCCACTCAATATGAGGGGAGTGGGAACGGAGCCAGGGTACTCCCAGTAGGATTTCGTCTATTCCCTCCGGAAGGACGAGAAGGGAAATAATTTCCTGAAGGGAACGGGGGTACACACAAAGTAAGAGGGACAGTCTGATGTGCAATTGGCGAGGGCAATGTCAACCCATTCACTACCCGGACAGTCACTGGTTTGTCGAGCGCTACCAGATGTATTGTGTGGCGACGAGCAAAGGTAGATGACATGAAATTCCCCTCTGCTCGTGAGTCCACACAAAGCTCAACTGTAAGTGTGGAAGAGTCTACAGTGACTGTCCCTTTAAATGTCATCTTGGAGGAAAATGCCGCTGTCTTTAGTGAACCTCCTCCCAGGGCCACTAGACGCGATTGCTTCCCCGATCGCTGTGGACATTTGTTAGCATGACTTATGACTTATGTTTTGAAACTGTTAAACTGTAAAGCGCTGCGGAATATGTTGGCGCTAGGGTTGAGCATTCCGATACTGCAAATATCGGGTATCGGCCGATATTAGCTGTATCGGACTTCGATTCCGAGTACCGATATTTTCGTCATATCGGATACCGGAATCGGAATGTCACTGTCACTGTCAGAGTCCGTCGGTCGGGTCTGTCAGGAGTCAGCGGCACTTACCCGGCAGAAGATCTCCGGCGGTCACGTCCTGGACTGCTTGATGGCCGCCATCATCTTCTCCCTGGCGGTCACATGCAGTTTCTCCCGATAACTGCAGTGACTGCTGGGTAATCGCGGCCGTAAAGCAGTCCGATGACGTCACCGCCGGGAAGCAGGTAATCAGCTGTGCTGCGTCGGGATGTTAGGCCCTGCCTGGCATTGCGATGTAGCAGAGCTGGATCGTCGTGGGACACTCTTTACTATGGACTGCGTCGGACAAGTGGTATACTGTTGGTTTGTTTTTTTTCTTTTTTTACAGGAGATCGATGGCGTCGCAGGAATGAGAGAGTAATAAAATTAATGAAAACTGTGTTGTCTCTTTTATTTCATTAAAATACTTTTTTCTGACTGTGTATTTTTTTAAACATTTAAAAACTTTGGGATTAATAATGGATCAATGTCTTATTGACGCCTCTCAATTATTAACCGGGCTTATTGTCACCGTGCAATCAACGGTGACATTAACCCCTTATTACCCCGCTTGCCACCGCTACAGGGCAAGTGGGAAGAGCCGGGTAAAGTGCCACAATTGGCACATCTTTTGATGCGCCAAATGTGGGGCTGCTGTAGCCTGGTATTATCAGGCTGTTGAGGGCCAAAATCCATGGGCCTTGACAGTCTTTTAATACCAGGCCGCAGCAGTCTGCATTTTACTTGGCTGGTTAACAAAAATAGGGGGACCCCTACGCCGTTTTTTTTTTTCGAGGGGATCCCCTATTTTTGTTAACCAGCCAAGCTAAACAGACTGCTGTGGCCTGGTATTATCAGGCTGGCAAGGTCCATGGATATTGGATCCTTACCAGCCTGAAAAACCAGGCCTCAGCAGTCTGCTTCATCTGGCTGGTTAACAAAAATAGGGGGGACCCCACGCCAACTTTTTTTCGAGGGGATCCCCTATTTTTGTTAACCAGCCAAGATATGCAGACTGCTGTGGCCTGGTATTATCAGGCTGGCAAGGTCCATGGATCTTGGCTCCTTAACAGCCTGAAAAACCAGGCCTCAGCAGTCTGCTTCATCTGGCTGGTTAACAAAAATAGGGGGGACTCCACGCCAATTTTTTTCGACGGGATCCCCTATTTTTGTTAACCAGCAAAGATAAGCAGACTGCTGTGGCCTGGTATTATCAGGCTGGCAAGCAGGGTCGGACTGAGCCACCGGGACACCGGAGAAACCTCCGGTGGGCCCCAGCTCCTGCGTGGTGGGCCCTGATTTGAAAGGATAGGTCACACAGCACGCCGATACAGTTACATTCTGCGGCAGAGCAGGGAGAATCGCTCTCCCTGCTCTGCCGCCCGGAAGCTATGGGGCCTGAACAGGCGGTGGGGGGGCCCGGTGCCAGCAGTGGGCCCCCCACCCGTCATCGGAGGGTCAGCTGTATCGGCATCCAGCCGATACAGCTGACCGCATAGAGAGAGAAGGAGCGAGCGCTCCTTCTCTCCCATAATCCCCCTCTCAGCGTCTGACAGCGGGCGCGATGACATCACCTGCCGGCGCCCGCTGTCAGACGCTGAGAGGGAGAACAGTGAGCAGCACAGGAGCCGGGAGGTGAGTATTGTTTTTTTTTTTTATTTAATGGGGGTGCATTATACTACAGAGGCTGTATATGGGGGGTGCATTATACTACAGAGACTGTATATGGGGACTGCATTATACTACAGAGGCTCCATATTGGGGTGCATCATACTACAGAGACTCCCTATGGGGATGCATTATACTACAGAGGCTGCCTATGGGGGTGCATTATAATATAGCGGCTGCCTATGGTGGTGCATTATATTATAGACTCTGCCTATGGGGGTTTATTATAATATAGATGCTGCCTATGGGGGTGCATTATACTATATTGAGGACTATCTGGTGTATTATGCTGTATGGATGCTATCTAGGGGCCATCATACAGTGTTGGACCCATTAAATAGTTTGGGGACATTAAGGGGTCAGTATATATCCAGTGAGGGGGCATTATTCTGTGTATAGGGGAGATGTACAGGGGGAGACTTGGGACATTATTAAATGTAAAGTGGACACTTATTGTTATAGGGGAACTCGGGTTACTGTGACTGTCAAAGGGGCACACAGGGCATTATTACAGTCTAGGGGACAAAATGTGGGCACTGTTTTCTAGGGCACTTGCACCCGGCATTACTATATTCTAGAGGGTGCTTTAAAATTTAGAGGTCACACAGAACCACACAGCATGTGCAGTAATAGGGACACATACGGCAGCAGCAGCTCAGTATTGGGGTATCAGGTGCAGTAATAGGGACACATACGGCAGCAGCGGCTCAGTATTGGGGTATCAGGTGCAGAAATAGGGACACGTATGGCAGCAGCGGCTCAGTATTGGGGTATCAGCAGGATGAGGAGTTTGTGCAGGTTGAGAATAGTCCAATTGGTGACCGTGACAGTGCTAAAAATATGAGAAGTGAAATGTGTCTTTGTTGTAATCTCTGCAGTCGAGTCCTGGCTGGAGAAGTCGTCATGTCGGTCTGGGCCAGATGGAAAAGACATGAAAAGTGAACAATTCCATTAGAAAGAACATCAGCGGTAAGTCATTATCTGTACCTGTGCTGTAATCTATTATATGTTCTGTAGGACTGGTATTATTTACCACAGACCATATGGCGGTAATATCAATATTGGTCTTTTTATATATAGATTATTTTTGGCAACAGCGCGGTCATTTGCTGAAGTTCTCTGATTAGGGGCCCACTCAGAAGTTTCGCCCCCACTAAACCAAAACCCTAGCTACGCCTCTGGCTCTCTCTCTAGTTTTCTTTCTCTCTCTAGTCTTTCTCGCTCTCTGTTCTTTCTTTCTGCTCTCTGTTCTTTTTTCTCTCTGTTCTTTCTTTCTCTCTCTCTTTTCTTTCTTTCCTCTCTTTCTTTCTCTGTTTGTTCTTTCTCTCTCGCTGCTCTTTCTTTCTTTTCCTCAGTACCAGCCACTGTGCCCTCATTACCAGTCAGTGTGATCAGCAGTGCTAAATGGGTACGCTTGGGGCGAGGATATGGGTGTGATTAGCTGTGAAATGGGTGTGGTCGGGGCGCGGCCTAAAATTTGCAGTGGCGCGCTAAGCGCGCCGCAGCCTTTAGCCCTCTTTCCTGTCTTCAAAACTTGGGAGGTATGCTGTATGACCTCCCTACAACTTCTGGGCATGCTCCTGATGAGCGCGACGGATGGTCTCCTGAGGGATCTCCTCCCACACCTGGACTATAGCATCCACCAACTCCTGGACAGTCTGTGGTGCAACGTGGCATGGCCTAAAATTTGCTGCAGCAGGCACAGCGTGCCACAGCCTTTGTCCCTCTTTCCATTCTTCAAAGGTTGGGAAGTATGATGGTGGGCCCCAAGAATAATTTTTCTCTGGTGGGCCCAAGGTACTCCAGTCCGACGCTGCTGGCAAGGTCCATGGAAATTGGCTCCTTAACAGCCTTAAATACCATGCTGCAGCAGCAGGGGCGTACATAGAAATCATGGGGCCCCATAGCAAAAGTCTGAATGGGCCCCCCCCCAAAAAAAAAAAAACAGAGCCATTGTAAATGTAAAGTGCCAGCACAGTGAGGGGACACATTAAACAAAAAAATGTATTATGCCCCCATAGATTGTGCCCCCATAGATGCTCCATAGATCATGCCCCCATAGATTGTGCCCCCATAGATTGTGCCCCATAGATGCTCCATAGTATAGGCCCTTATGCTGCCGCAGCTGCTGCAACCAAAAAAAAAAAAAAGACATACTCACCTCTCGTCGCTGGGGGCCAGGTGCCGGTGTCCTGAGCAGGGGGTGACACCAGGTGCCGATGTCACCGCTCGCTCAGGCCCCGGCACCTGAGATATTTACCGGTCCTCTCTCCACTGCTGAGTGCCGCTGTCTTCGGGGTCCTCCAGCAGTGAATGATCAGGCAGAGGGCGCGGCGCGCACTAACGACGTCATCGCGCCCTCTGACCTGAACATTGCAGCAAGAAGACGTGAGCAACGGTGGAATGGGACAGGTAAATATCCCTTATACTCACCCTTCCGCCGGCGCGGTCTCTGCAGCCCCTGCTCTTCTCCCGCGGTCTCCGCCGCCAGTGTTCAGCGGTCACGCGGGACAGCTCATTAAAGTCATGAATATGTGCATATTCATGACTGTAATGAGCGGTACCACCTGACCGCTGAACACAGGCGTCAGAGACCGTGGGAGAAGAGCAGGGGCTGCAGAGACCGCGCCGGCGGAAGGGTGAGTATATAGAAGAGCTGCGCTCCCCCTCCCCCGCCGACCCCTGGTAGTACTGTGTCAGCACAGCTACCCGACCGTCGCGGGCCCCCTCACCTGTCCGAGCCCCATAGCAGCTGCATGGTCTGCTTCATTCACGGTATGCCACTGCTCAGCAGTCTGCTTCATCAGGCTGGTTAACAAAAATAGGGGGGACCCCACGCCATTTTTTTTTCCAAGGGAACCCCTATTTTTGTTAATCAGTTCCCTCTGACGTCACTGATTGTGTCCCTGGCTGACCTGAAGTGAAAGTGGAAAGCAATCAATTAAGCTTTCCACTTCCTCTCCTGTCAGCCAGGAGAGGAACTCATTCATTTGGGGGTTTACTGTGAGGCTGCAGCATTAGCTGCGGTCCCTGCAGTAAACATTAACCCTTTCTGAAGGATTACACCGTGGGACCTGACTGTGCATGGGATAGGTAAGAATAATTTTGCTTTTCTATTTTTACAGGAAATGGTTTTTGCAGTAAAATAAAAGATGGTCAAAAACGTGTCTTTATTTCATTAAAATGATTTTTAATTAAAGTGTGTGTGTTTTATTTTTATTTCATGCAATAGGATTAATAATTGATAGTTGTCTAATTGACAGCTCTCAATTATTAACCTGGCTTAAGGTCACCTTTCAATAGCAAGGTGGCTTTAAACCCCATATTAACCCATTCGCCACCGCTACAGGGCAATGGGAATAGACGGGCAAAGTGCCAGAAAGGGCGAATCTAATTATAGATTTGTCTTTTCTGGGGTGTCTGGGGGCAGATGTTAGTAGCCAGGGGGGGGCAAAAATAATGGTCCCTCTCTGGGCTATTATTATCTGCCCCCACTCGCTGGCTGTAACGGGTCAGGTAGGTGGAACCTCTGAGCTTTATTTATACAAGAAGGTTATACTTGTAAGAGAGCGGGTGGCGCCCAGGGAGACGGACAGGAAGTCACGGCAAGTGACGGGGCAGTCTCTGGTTATACGGGAAAGGATCACGGCAAGTGACCGGGGCAGTCTCTGGATTGACAGGCAGGTTGTCACGGCAAGTGACCGGGGCAGTCTCTGGATTGACAGGTAGGTTGTCACGGCAAATGACGGGGCAGTCTCTGGATAGACAGGCAGGTTGTCACGGCAAGTGACCGGGGCAGTCTCTGGATTGACAGGCAGGTTGTCACGGCAAGTGACCGGGGTAGTCTCTGGATAGACAGGCAGGTTGTCACGGCAAGTGACCGGGGCAGTCTCTGATTGACAGGCAGGTTGTCACAGCAAGTAACCGGGCAGTTTCTAGATGGACAGGTATATACGACCTGAGATGGTGAAGCCTCCCGGTAGGCTAGCAGGCAGATGGCGGATGGACACTCCCAAGTGAGCAGGCGAGAGTCTCTGGAACAGCCGGGGATCACCGCTTGTGACGTCCGAACCTCCGGGTAGGGCTGCAGTCAGATGGCAGATGATCGCTCCCAAGTGAGCAGGCAAGAGTCTCTGGAATAGCCGGGGATCACCGCTTGTGACTCCGAACCTCCGGGTAGGGCTGCAGTCAGATGGCAGATGATCGCTCCCAAGCGAGCAGCAAGAGTCTCTGGAATAGCCGTGGATCACCACTTGTGACGTCCGAACCTCCGGGTAGACTTGCGGACAGGTAGCATACAGCAAACGGGCAGGAAACAGGCAGGTAACTGGTAACGGGACCTGAGGGCTGAAGCAGAGTGAAACAGTGCAACAACAACATTGCTCGGGCACCTCCATTAAGGAGGAAGCCCTTAATATAGGGTGGAGTCCTTCGGCATTGGCCGGGACTTATTTGAAAAATGCGCGCGGCTCCTTTAAGAGCGGGGGAGGGCGCGGGCGCGCGCCCTAAGTCCAGCATCAGGGAAGGAGCGCGCGGCCCCAGCAGGGCGGAAGGAGGACGCTGAGGAAGGGTAAGGGGGGCGACGTCCCTGCCTGGCAGAGGACGCTGCTGCAGGGGAACAGCGTCCCTGCCTGGCAGAAGGCAGGGACGCCGACGCTACAGTGGCTTTGTCTGTCTGGTTGCGAAAATGGGCGGGAGCCACGCATTTTTTTTCAACAATTTTACACCTCATATATATATATATATACATGTCATTGAATTTGTGACACATATATATATATATATTTATATTTATAGTTCATACACTTCTACATAGTATAATAGCCGCTAATTCAATTGCCGGCTTTTGTGAAAATGCAGAACCCGACATGAAATGACACATGGTTTACATAGAGTTAACCATGTCATTTCAAGTTGTTTGATCTATTGTTTTCACTAACAATTACATGAGTGGCTGTGTGCAACATTTCACACCTGTAGGGGTTAATTAAAGGTGTAAATTCGTAGCAAAAAAGTCCGTTTTTTTACAACGAATTTACACCTTTAATTAACCCCTACAGGTGTGAATTTTGCAAAACATGACTCATGTAATTGTTTGTGCAAATCAGATATCAAACTACATGAAAAGACATGGTTAACTCTATGTAAACCAAGTGTCATTTCATGTCGGGTGCTTCTGTCTTTTCACAAAAGCCGGCTTTACCCGGCAATTGAATCAGAGGCTATTTTACTATGTAGAAGTGTATAAACTATAAATATATTATATATATGTCACAATGACATGTGTATATATATTATATATATATATATATAATATATGTATTCTATGTGTGTATATTTAGTGTTTACAAGGAAAGAAAGAGGTTTTTTTAGTTACGATATTTCTGTCCCATAGACTTACATTGGATTTCCGGTATCGGTATCGGGTATCGCCGATATTTTTTGATATCGGCGATACCATTCCGATACCGATACTTTTGGATATCGGAAAGTATCGCTCAACTCTAGTTGGCGCTATATAAATAAAGATTATTTATTATATTATTAGCATAGTGTCCTGTCTGCTGACAAAGGTTACAGACCACGGATACTCGACGGCCCGAGACTTAGGTCCTGCACAAGGAACCTCTGTGGCCTTTTGGAGTTCAGACGCCAGATCGGGGGATTCGAGAGGTTTGGCATAGGTGGGAGCCAACTGAATCCTCTGCCTACACTGGGCCCGCTCCAACCTCCGCTCGTGAAAACGGAGGTCGATGCGGGTAGATATGGAGATAAGCTTCTCCAGTGTGGCGGGAATCTCCCTGGTAGCCAAAGCGTCTTTAACATGGTCAGCCAGTCCTCGCCAGTAGACTGGAATGAGAACTTTATCCGACCAGTCTAGCTCTGAGGCCAGAGTCCGAAACTGGACGGAAAACTGACTGACCAAAGACGAACCCTGTGCCAATGCCAGCAGTTGGAGCGCCGTATCGTGGGTGACCCGAGGTCCTAAAAAGACCTTTTTAAGAGCCTCCAGGAAACGAGGAGCACTCCGCACCACACGATCGTCGGGGAAACGTGCAGCCAGAAGCTCGAGTTGTATAGAGCACTGACTCACGAATCCCCGACATTGCTTGATGTCACCGGCAAACTTGTCAGGAAGCGGGAGGTGGGATAATGTAGGGGCAGAGGTGGCAGAGGACAAACTGGCTGCAGCCACGCTAGCAGCCTGAACAGCGACTGCGGTAACATCCACAGCTGAGGTTGTGCGCTCAAGAGCCGCCAACCTACCCTCCAGCTGCTGGATGTACTGCGGTAGATGCTGGTCATCCGCCATTTTACTAGCCAGACCCTGGCGCTAGTATTATGTTAGGGGCTGCGGAACGCACCTAATAGATATTAAGGAGAGGTGCGTTCGCAGCCCGGGGTCCACCGTGCAGGCAGAACCTGCTGCTAGTAAGATGGCGTAAATAGCCAGTATGAGCGAACTCTGTTATCCCGCAGAGTCACAGATGTACACGCCGTAGCACTATATGGCGATATAAGCGGACTCTGTTAATTCTCAGAGCCGCTGTAACAAAGACTGTGTCCTGTTAGACTCACAGGGAACACAGATGACTGCTAAGCAGATTACAGTCTGTGGTCATGCAATCAGAACCCAAGCAGTAATCTCCTCACCGGAGTCGCCGGTATTCTAATGGCGTTTTCATTCTAGGGGCTTATTTCAGCCAGACCTAACCACATGCATACATGACCACACTGCCGCAAGCACGTGACAGATTTGATACTAGCGTGCCGCCGGGCGGTCATGCCCACCTTTTATAGTAGCAGCCACAGGACCTTCCAGAAAAAGACCAATGGGAAAGCTGCTCCAGAACTAAAGCAGCCTCAGGACCTTCCTGGAGGACCAATGGGAGTCGCTGCAGTACCCGACCATGTGACCCCTGATCTCCTATGAGATATCTTACCCTGAGCATGCTCAGAAGGGAACACACAGGACTTAGTCCCAACTATGTCTGCCTGCCGCTGACCTGCACTGGTTACAATGGCCGGACCTGAGGAGGCAGCAGTCATCCTCTGCACAGTATTAGACTGGGCGAGACGCTGGGACTGACGTCTCTGCTGAGCAGAGTTCATTGCGGCTGGAGACGGATGGGGGATCGCAGTGGGGATGGCTCGAGATTCCCCTTGTGCAGCAGTGGGAACTCGATCCCTAACAGTTGCTTAGGTCAGAATTAGGGTTTGTGAAAACTATCATATATTTGGTCCGAGGGTGATCCAACAAAACATCTTTTGATTTTTTCCACAGAGTCTAAATGAGGAAAAAGAAATGGAGCATGCATGTTTTGCATCCAATGTTTGAATCACACTTGCTCATGTAAGTCAATGCTTCCATGTAAAACATCGGACTGCACTTGGATGATATCAAAGAGAGGTGAGATTTTTATGATCTTCACATACCACATCTCCTGAGCAGGAGTGGGGGGGAGGGGAGAAAAAAAGTATACAGAAATTACAGTTGGGGATCGCTAATGATTCTTTGTTTGAAGTAAAAACATTGCTTAAAAAAAGGCAATGAAATGTTTTACCTCACAAAAAGAATCAGCAATGTTCCCCTGCTGTCCTGTCTGTATACACTCTTTTGCTTGCTCCCCTGCCCAGGAGATGTGGTATGATCAGACCATGTTCCTGCACAGTCAGACACAGCCATTGCACAGTACACAGCAGGGGCACATTTATAAGATTATCCCAGCACAGGAACATTATATTTAGACATATCCAATTATTATTCCAAGTTCTTTTGAATAAAATCGACTTTTGGGAAAACCCCTTTAAACTAAATTAAGTACTTTGGACATATCTCAGACTCTTTGGTGTTAATCTAACCTCTATTTCTACAAGTCATGCATGGTGCCAACTGGAAAAAGCTGGTGTAAACTGATTATAGCACAAACAGAAAACAAACTTATCCTCCAGAAAAAATAATGAGGTTTTATCAGAACCAGACAACACATAAAAAAAGAACCGTTTCTCTCTATATTCCATGGTGCATCGTGACTGTTAGTTTAATAATGATATTTCTCTACATATCACTCAGCTAGTGGCCACTCAACAAGCAGCTGATGACAGGCTCTGATTTAGCAGCATGACTGGGGAATTTACATTTTAATTAACCTAGTATTAGAGACTTCTGGATAGTTCATTATCTGCCTCATTGAAAATCCACTTACTATGTTAATTACACATCAGAATGAATGTGCTTTAGGTAAAACAACACAAAACTGAATTGTCATTATCTTTTTAGTTTTGTATCAACTCTTGTTAGATCAGAGCCACATGCACACAATCGCACATTCTCAGTAGGTCGCATGGTAGAATACTGTGTCCTGCTGTATTATCTAACAGAAACCTTCCTACAATGTCTATTGTACCCGTACTGACAAAGTCATTAGTGGAAATGTTGCTAATAATTGAAAAGAAATTAAATTCAAGCATCTGATTTTAAGGCATAACAACAGTATAAGGCTATGTGCCCACGTTCAGTATCCTTAGCAGAAATTTCCTGAGAAAAAGACTTTTGTTTGTTTTTTTTGCAGATTTTTCACGGTTTTTCCTGAACATCCTAGGGTCAATAATATAGCAGGAAATCTCACCTCAAACTGGTTTTCTGCTCAACCACACTCTGGTGGTACAAATATCAGCTTCGTAGACAACTATTGTTAGAAATATTTAAGGATAGTAACACAGGTAGTTGACTGAAAGTAAAGGGCCCGTCTCACACAACGATCTCGCTAGCAAGATCGGTGCTGAGTCACTAGTTTTGTGACGCAGCACCGAGCTCACCAGCGATATCGCTGTGTGTGACATTCAGCGACGATCAGCCCCCCTGCCGGGTATCGCTGATCGTCGCTGAAATGTCTGGACATTTTTTTGATCGCTGGTCTCCCGCTGACAGGCACGCATCGCTGCGTGTGACAGGCGGGAGACCAGCGATCCGCTGGTAACCAAGGTACACAGCGGGTTTCCAGGCACGGGGCTGTGCCTAGAAACCCGCTGTGTACCTTGGATACCAGCGCCCTGCTGCAGGGAGCTGGTAACCAAGGTACACAGCGGGTTTCCAGGCACCGCGCAGCGCCTGGAAACCCGATGTGTGTGTAAGGTTCTGTATATCTGTTTCTGAAACTCAGTTTGTTCGTCGGCCATTTTGCTTTCTGTTTTGCTGCAGCTATCTTGCCCTCAGTTAAAATGGAGTTTTCCAGCTTGCATGTTCCCGCCCTGATTCTCTCCGTTTGCTTCTTAAACAGCCACACCTGAGCAATCAGTGCTTCAGAATCTGGCCTGCAGTGAACCTGTGTTCTGACTCCTGAAGCCTTGGACTTTGTACTCCAGCCATTTCTACTGAGAAACTCTGGAGCTCTTGTGGACTCTGAACTCTGCTCTTGAAAGCCTCACGGTTGCATGGACTTGCGGTAACATAGAAGAAGATCTGAATCTGTTGTGGAGAGTTATTGATGAACTTAGATTACTTGGCCCGCTGTGTCTCCTGCTTCTGTGTTTGCAACCTGTATGTTTATTTTTGCCAATTTGTATGAAGCAATACAAGACTTTCTTTTTCAACCTGTGTCTCAAGTATTTTCATCGCACCCAAGCACAAGACGCTATATGAACTGTATCACATACATTACAAGATTCTGAAGCCAAACGTTAGTGTCTGCTGGGTCTGGAAAGGCTTGTCTGCTGTACTGTGGATATCGGATGTCCGGTTGTACTCTCTGTGATAACAGTGGTTGTGACTTCTCACAACCATTCCAGGTGAGCAATTCCCTTAAGTTTTTTTTTCTGCAGAGTTATCACAGGTAAACACTATTGTTTTTTTTTTTTTTTTTTCTCTTCTCTTTTGTCTGCTGAAACTCTGGATATCAGATGTCTGGTTGAAAGCTTTCTGTGATGATAGTGGTTGTGACTTCTCACAACCATTCCAGGTGAGCAGTTCCCTTAAAGTTTTTTTTTCTTCAGTGTTGCCACAGGTGAACACTATTGTTTTTTTTTTCTCTCTCCTCTTCTTCCAGTATCCTGTCTTAAAAGATCTGGAAAATGGAGGCCCGCATGAAGGAACTTTGTGGAGTGACTGATAATATCCTTGCAGAGTTGCAGAATATAAAGACCCGTTTTACAAATCTTCAGGACCTAAATAATCACAATATGCAAGTGGTTGGACAGACTACTCAGGATTTGCGAGCCAGGATTGAGGTTCTGGAGGGGCGAGTCCAGGCTCCTGCCGTGGCCCCGAGTTCTGGGATTCCCAAGTTGCCTCCTTTTCGTTTTGGTGGTGAACGTGAAAAATTCAGGGGATTTGTTAATCAATGTAATCTTTTTTTTTCTGCACATGCTTCACAATTTCCTACTGAACGATCTAAGGTGCTTACTATAATTATGTTGCTTACCAACAAGGCTTTGATATGGGCAAACCCTCTGATTGAGACTGAGGATGATTGTTTGGATCACCTTGATGATTTTATTTCAGCCATGGGGCAGGTGTTTGATGACCCCAATCGAGGTGCAACAGCTGAAGCAGCCATATTAGCTTTGCGCCAAGGTAAGCACTCGGTAGCTGAATATGCCTTGGATTTCAGGAAATGGGCCCTTGATACCACATGGGACAATTCCGCCAAAAAATCGATTTTTCGAAAGGGGTTATCCCCACTGATTAAGGATGAACTTGCTCGTGCCGACCTCCACTGCGTTAGGTGACTTTATTAACTACTGCATCCGTATTGATACTCGTTTAACTGAACGCAGGCAAGAGAGATGGTTCGAAAGCAATCGTACTAATCTTTTCCTACCTTCCTCTCCAGCTAAGGAACCTCTGAATAGGATTACACGGGAACCTGAACCTGAACCTATGCAGGTAGACTCTTTACTACGACGGGTTAGTGATGCACGCAAGGAACATCGTTTTAAGGAAAATCTATGTTTTTATTGTGGTAAGTCAGGGCACTTTATTATTAACTGTCCCAGCCGTTCTCGCAAGACTACTGCAGCACTCATTCATTGTGAGTGTTGCGAGAGGGGATCTGTCAGGTCCGAGCCTCAGGCTCCAGAGAGAGCTGCAGCAACAGATCTTGATTTCTCGGACTTAAACTCCGTTACCTCTGAGGACGTTGACTGTGTAAATGCTGCCATCTTTCAAGTTTCCTCAGCGGTGTCCCAGCTGAGTTGTAAGAAAAACAATTCTCACTGTTTTCTTTCCATCAAACTCTGGGTTGACTCAGCCTGGGTGTCTAGCTCTGCCATGATCGACTCAGGTGCAAGTGGAAATTTTATGGATGTCTCCTTTGCTCTAAAACAGGGAATACGTTCAGTGAAGAAGGCTGCTCCCGTACAGATGGAAACTGTGGATGGCTCCCTGCTGACCTCTGGACAGTGGATCAGGAAACAGAGCCTTTAAAGGTTCTTATGGGTAAAGATCATCAAGAGAAACTGTCCTTTATGCTTATCTCTTCTCCTCACTTTCCCATTATTCTAGGGCTACCATGGCTGCAGGCTCAGAATCCTACCATTAACTGGGAGACCAAGGAATTACACTTCCCAGAGAAACAGATGAGTCAAAAAATTTCAGCTTGCTCTGTTCCTAAAGGAACCATGTCGGTCCCTGAATTACCAGCTGTATACCAGGACTATGTGGATTTATGTGACAAGAAGAACGCTGACCAGCTTCCTCCTCATCGTCCATATGATTGTCCAATTGAATTATTGCCTGGAGCAGAGATACCTTTTGGTAAGATCTACCCCTGGCGGGGCCCGAGCTAAAGGCTTTAAAAGAGTACATAGACGAAAATCTAGCCAAGGGCTTCATACGCCCCTCTTCATCTCCTGCAGGGGCACCCATATTCTTTGTAAAGAAGAAAGATGGATCCCTGAGACCATGCGTAGACTATAGGGAACTTAATAAGGTTACTATTAGAAACCGTTATCCATTGCCTTTAATCCCTGAGTTATTGGAGAGAGTGCGACATGCTAAATTTTTTCTAAACTAGATCTTCGTGGGGCCTATAACTTAGTCCGTATTAGACCTGGGGATGAATGGAAGACTGCATTCAGGTCACGCTATGGACACTTTGAATATCTGGTTATGCCTTTTGGTCTGAGTACCGCCCCAGCCACTTTCCAACACTTGGTGAATGACATCTTCAGGGATCTCCTAGATACATTCGTGGTAATTTATTTGGATGATATTTTTAATTTTTTCTAACTCCACAGAGGAACATCATGGACATGTGAGAATGGTCTTGGAACGTCTAAGACAAAATCATCTTTACATCAAGCTTGAAAAGTGTGAATTCCATAAGACCGAAATTCAATTTCTGGGGTATGTACTGTCTACACAAGGAATTAGTATGGATGGAAGTAAAACCCAAGCCATCAATGATTGGCCAAGTCCTAGAAATGTGAAGGAGGTACAGCGCTTCATCGGGTTTGCAAACTTCTATAGACGTTTCATTAGAAATTTCTCTGAGGTAGTGTCACCTATCACCCAACTTACCCGGAAAGAGTCTAGGTTCTCCTGGACTCCCCAAGCCCAGGAAGCATTTTCCCGTCTAAAAGATAAATTTACCACTGCACCTATTCTAGTACATCCCAACCCAGAGCTTGCCTTCATAATAGAGGTGGATGCTTCAGACTGTGCCGTGGGAGCTATACTCTCTCAGAGAACAGGTGAGAAGAATGTCTTGCATCCCTGTGCCTTCTTTTCCCAGCAGTTATCTTCGGCTGAGAAGAACTACGATGTGGGCAATAGAGAGTTGTTGGCCATTATTGCCGCCTTCAAAGAATGGAGACACCTTCTGCAAGGAGCTGCACAGCAAATAGTCGTTCTGACAGATCATCGTAATCTTGAGTTTATCAGGTCGGCTAAGTGCCTGACTCCTCGCCAGGCTCGCTGGAATCTTTTCTTAAACCAATTTAATTTTATTATTTCTTATAGACCAGGATCGCGCAATGGAAAGGCTGATGCACTCTCTAGGATTTACTCAGCAGAGACACGTCCAATTACTCCTCCTAAGACTATTCTTCCTGACTCTAGATTCCTAGGAGTGATTCATCATCAAGACCTAATTAAAGACATCAAGGAAGCATATCATGCGGATTCTTTTTTGGCTCAACCCCCAAGGGACGTAAGTCTTGTCTTTAAGAATGGTGTGTGGATTCTGGGACAACGTCTGTATATACCTGAAACAGTCAGATTGAGAGTATTGCAACTCATTCATGATTCCAAAATAGCCGGGCATAGAGGAATTCTAAAGACACAGGAATTTCTTTCTCGTTTCTTTTGGTGGCCCACTTGTAGGAAGGATGTTTTGGATTATGTCACTTCATGTGAGGTTTGTGCAAGATGCAAAACACCTCGCTCTTCACCAACTGGTCTGTTACAGCCTCTTCCCACCCCGTCCCGCCCGTGGGGATCCATTTCTATGGACTTTCATTGTCGAATTACCAACCTCTCAAGGGAAGAACACTATTCTAGTGGTGGTTGATCGTTTAACAAAGGCAGCTCATTTTATCCCTTGTGTCGGCTTACCCACTGCAAAACAGACATCAGATTTGATGATTAAAGATGTGTTTCGTTTACATGGAGTACCGGATGAGGTTATTTCGGATCGAGGGGTGCAATTCACTTCTAGGTTTTGGCAAAATTTCTGTGCAGCATTGGACATTAAAGTAAACCTTTCTTCTGCTTTTCATCCCAGACTAATGGACAAACCGAACGAACCAATCAAACCCTGGAGCAGTATCTCCGCTGTTTTATCTGCCACCTACAGGATGATTGGGTGGATCTACTTCCATTGGCTGAGTTCTCTTACAACAACTCTCAGAGTGCCTCCACTAAACAGTCTCCTTTTTTCTCTAATTTAGGTTATCATCCTAATATTCTACCACGATTTCCCATAGAGACGCCTTTGCCAGCAGTGGCTGAAAGAGTCACGACTTTACAGAAGAATATGGATCTTCTAAAGGAGAATCTGGAATCGGCTCAGGAAAGGTACAAGAAGGCAGCAGATAAATTTCGTAAACCTGCACCAGTTTTTAAGGTAGGAGACCTGGTCTGGCTGTCAACCAGAAATCTTAAGTTAAGGATTCCATCATCTAAGTTGGGACATAAGTACATTGGACCCTATAAAATCAGTAAGATTATAAGTGCCGTTGCTTGTCGTCTTCAATTGCCCAGAACTATGAGAATCCACCCTGTCTTTCATGTATCCCTACTAAAGGCTGCAACACCCAATACGTTTCCTGGACGTTCTTCTCCTTGCCCTGACCCAGTGCTAGTCGATGGTCAGGAAGAATTTGTGGTGGAAAGGATTTTAGATTCCAGGTTGTATAGAAATCAGTTACAATATCTGATCAAATGGCAGGGCTACCCAGTGGAGGACAACTCATGGGAGCCAGTCAATAACGTTAATGCTCCTCGCTTGCTCCGTCAGTTTCATCAGAGGTACCCACACAAGCCTGGTCTGAGGTCATCCGGAGGTTGCCCCTAAGGGGGGAGTAATGTAAGGTTCTGTATATCTGTTTCTGAAACTCAGTTTGTTCGTCGGCCATTTTGCTTTCTGTTTTGCTGCAGCTATCTTGCCCTCAGTTAAAATGGAGTTTTCCAGCTTGCATGTTCCCACCCTGATTCTCTCCGTTTGCTTCTTAAACAGCCACACCTGAGCAATCAGTGCTTCAGAATCTGGCCTGCAGTGAACCTGTGTTCTGACTCCTGAAGCCTTGGACTTTGTACTCCAGCCATTTCTACTGAGAAACTCTGGAGCTCTTGTGGACTCTGAACTCTGCTCTTGAAAGCCTCACGGTTGCATGGACTTGCGGTAACATAGAAGAAGATCTGAATCTGTTGTGGAGAGTTATTGATGAACTTAGATTACTTGGCCCGCTGTGTCTCCTGCTTCTGTGTTTGCAACCTGTATGTTTATTTTTGCCAATTTGTATGAAGCAATACAAGACTTTCTTTTTCAACCTGTGTCTCAAGTATTTTCATCGCACCCAAGCACAAGACGCTATATGAACTGTATCACATACATTACAGTGTGCCTTGGTTACCAGCTCCTGCATCAGGGCGCTGGTATCCAAGGTACACTGCGGGTAACTAGCGATGTTTACCCGCAGTGTCCTTGTGCTGATCGCTGCCCTGAGCTGCCTGTTTGGCAGCTCAGCAGCGATAATATAGCGATACACCAGCGATCCTGATCGTTGTCGGGATCGCTGGTGTATCGCTATGTGAGACCCAGCCTTAAGTGCTGGCCTCCTGGTCTGGGAGCATTACTGCTACAGGCAACACACATGAAGGAGACCAAAGTTGAAGTCCAAACATTTCAAAAAATGATTGCCATACACCACTAAAGAGGCATCAATTTCCCCAGAGTAGAAATAGTAAAATGGGGCGCTGAAACTCCTTCCACTACAGGTAACCCACCAAATGAAGACCCAACTTTGAGTCTCCACATTTCAAAAAAATGTTTGTAGCATCAGCAGCAGTAGCAACAGCAGGCACAGAAGCCACAACAAAGGTGTCACAGACCACAATAACGCAAGATCACTGCAGAACACTAAACACCATCGCCTAGCCTGCCAAGTCTGCGACTGGGGCGCAAAAGTCATTGGAGATACATGACTTATTCTTGTTCATGAAAGTTAGATGGTCTACACTTTCAGGGAACAGCCGTTAGGACACAACCAGCATCACTGAAGACACGTTCTGAGAGTATGCTGGTTGCCAGGCATGACAAAACCTCTAAGGCATGACAGGTGAGCTCAGGCCACTCTTTCATTTTTGAAGACCAAAATGCAAAAGTGTCCAACCCCCCGATGGCATTGATATTGAGCTCGAGATACTTCTTCACCATCCTCTCCAGTTGTTCACAATGTGTCAGACTTGTACTCTGGTTTGCTGGTGCAATGGCTATTCTAAAAAATGTTTTAAAATGACCCAGGAATTGCTTCTGCCACTTACAATGCTGCTGCTAATGTTTTTGTGCTGACGACTCAATGTTCCTGGGTTTGAAGGCTATAGATGCGATGTAGACTGTGTGTCTCACTGCTGTCTAGGGCAAAACCACTGTTAAGATTGTCTACAAATGTGTTTCAATACTCAAACCTGTGCGTGTCCCTTTCCAAGGAAGGAAGCATCTGGCAAAAGTTACTTTAGTACCATGGATCTAACAGATTTGCAAACCCAGTAGTCAGCACTATTTCTAATCCTAACAATAAGGGCATCATATTGCACATAGTTCAGCAAGGCACTCATGTGTCGGGTGCTTCCATGAGGTCCAAGTCCATTGTGTGTTGGTGGCGAGGTAACACTCAAGCTTTATTCCTTCATCCCCAACCACAGACAACAGTGAGGGGATTATTATCCTCTTCATTTCATGACTGTTGCGTGCTCATCACCACTTCCTCCTCATCCTCCTCCATTTTTCCTTGTCTCCTGCACCTTCACTAAGAGTTTGTCTGTACATTGAGCCCACCTCGATCATTGTAATCCACCCTGCCCTGGAGACGACAATCCAGAGCTTAAAGATATTGTTATCCCTTCCGCATCCTCCTCTGCTTCCATTTTAGTAACCATTTCAAAATTGTGTAGAAGGGTGCAGAGGTCCTTCATCTGTGTCCACTCCACAAGAGTGATTTGCATCACGTCTGTACTGTGTTGGCCCAGGCTATGCAAAAGAACATATTGCACCAGGGCTGCTGCCACAGTTGTTGCAACATGTGCAAGTGGAATTCATCGTTTCAGCACATCGCATATATTAATGGTTAACCGGTAGGCCGAAAGACCTCTGCAGCAATGCTGTCACGCTGCAGCTTTGCAATGAAATGCAAACTCCACAAGATGGCAGTGGAGTGGAGGGGAGCCTGAAATACTGCTCAGGGCAGTCCAGCAGCACTGCAGCGTGGCTACCACAAGGTGGCAGCAGACTAGTCAAACAAGCCGGGTCGATACCAGAGTGTAGCGCAGTGCAAAGGGAAATATTAAACACAGAGTCAGAGGAGCACCAAAAATGTCAGTGCCAGCCAGGAGCAGAAATACCAGAAGCAAGAGGCAAGAGCAGGTCAGAGTCAAAGCAGAGTTGGATACCAGGGAGTCCAAACACGAAGGGAAACACTGAGTCAGGACGGGAAGAGGTGAATGAACAGACACTGGCACAGTCAGCAAAATTGGAATCCAGCAAAAAAAGGAAAAAAGAAGAAAGCCTAGTGGACCAGTGGAAGAGTCTCAGACTCGAAACAGCCGTCGTCCGTCTGTGTTCTCCGCATGCCTCTGCTCACCTGCCCTAAAAACCGCTGTCCATGCCGAATATGGTAAAATAAAGGACTCTGGTTACACTGCAATCTGGTGAGTGCCGCATTTTTTTCTTTTTTTGCTGAATTCCAATGTTGTTCATTTCATACTGAGCACCAACTACTGATTGCGATCTTTCACCCTCACTTGGTCTGTTAAGAAGGGATGTGATTAGGCCACAGCCTAAAGAGGAGTACCTGAGGGCCATTCATTTCCTATTTTACATTTACAGTCAGCAAAACACAGCAGGACAAATCAGGGTATAACCAGAGTCAGCTACTCACGCCTTAGGCAGAAAATATAACTGACACCGCCTGCAGGATGCAGTGGAGAGAAATAAAGACCTAAAACCAGAACGAGGCAGAGAAAAGTTAACCCCTGACATGACCAGACCGAGAAAGAGGAAGACAGGACTACAAAACCCGGCCTGGATCATGACAGATGCAAGTTGATGACTTGTGGGGTGCGAACGGTGGAAGTCAGCACACAGCGACTGTGCTTTCAGCAGCAGCGTATTCAGGCCTGGATAGTGGTGGAGTAATTGCTGTAACACCAGATTGAGGACATGAGCCATGCAAGGTATGTGTGTGTTTGCTCTGGCGTAGGTTTGCACCATTACCGCACATGACCTTCCCTTGCTCTAGGTTCAGTGTTGACTGCCATTGCTTAAACTAGACTTGGATAGCTGTCCACAACTCTTGAGCTGTGTGACTGTGATCTCCAAGGCATATTAGTTTAAACACTACCCGGGCTGCATAGTACAGAGGTAGGAGGGATTCTCTCTGCACTGTTGGATTGCGTTTCTTATTAAGGGAGACATTGAGAGCTCAGGTGGAGGACCTAGAGGAGGTGGAGGAGGCAGAAGCAATGGAGGAAGTGTTTGGTAAACCTTTGTGCAAACCTTGGTGATTCTAAGAAGCAGCCTCTTGCCCATCTGCCCCCACAGCTACCAGTGCCAAGTCAGTGAGATGTAACACCCCTTCCCATGTTTGCTCATCCAGTTGTCAGTGGTGAAATGCACCTTGGCAGACATAGATTTTTTCAAAGAACGGGTGATGTCTGCGACATGCTGGTGTAGCGCAGGCACAGCTTTTTTAGAGAAGTAATGGTGACTGGGCAACTAGTACTGGGGGACTGCGACAGCCATCAGCTTTCAGAAACCCTCTATACCCACCAGGTTCGGAAAAGCAGCATTTCTGTGGTCCACAGATTGGAGATGGTGGAGTTCAAGGTCTTAGCTTTGGCATATGTAGAAGGAAACTTTCTTTTACGTGACCACAACTGCACAAATGAGGGCTGGCTGCTGTGCTGAGAGAGGGTGGAGAAGGTTGAACAGGACAAACTGCTGGACTGTGAGTGAGGTGCAGGTGTAGATATTATGGTGGATTGATAAAGATGTGATATGCTTGGTGAAACAAAGACAGCAGGCTTCTCTGCTTCCGTAACAGCTGACAGGCTCTCACTCACCCCAACTGTTGGGGGTAAACAAGTGGAGGTTCTGCGACTGGACACCTGTGTGAGAACACTTGCCATGGTGACGAAGGGACAGCAACAACAGATGTGGTTGATGGGACAGCCGGTGGTTGGCTGACTGCAGACTTATCTATTTGGACCTGACAATCCCTTTAACTCTGAAAGCATATTAACTTGTTTATATCTGTATTTCACCATTAATTTTCTGGTTCTGGCTATTTATTTCCTTCTGTGTGCTTTCACCTCTCCTATTTCTACCTCTTCTTCCTCTTAGTTGTCATGACTCTATGCCACAAAATCTAATTCCAAACCATACAACCCAACCATTCACTTACCCCTTTTCACTCATTTACTTACATTTAACCCCTTAGTGACAGAGCCATTTTGCAGCTTAATGACCGGGCCAATTTTTACAATTCTGACCACTGTCACTTTATGAGGTTATAACTCTGGAGCGCTTTAACGAATCCCGCTGATTCTGAGAATGATTTTTCGTGACATATTGTACTTCACGTTAGTGGTAAAATTTCTTTGATATGACTTGTGTTTATTTATGAAAAAAACGGAAATATGGCGAAAATTTTGAAAATTTAGCAATTTTTTTATGCCCTTAAATCAGAGAGATATGTCACACAAATTTCTTAATAAATAACATTTCCCACATGTCTACTTTACATCAGCACAATTTTGGGAACAAAATTTTCTTTTGTTACAAAGTTATAAGGGTTAAAAGTTGACCAGCGATTTCTCATTTTTACAACACCATTTTTTTTTAGGGACCACATCACATTTGAAGTCACTTTGAGGGGTCTATATGATAGAAAATACCCAAAAGGGACACCATTCTAAAAACTGCACCCCTCAAGGTGCTCAAAACCACATTCAAGAAGTTTATTAACCCTTCAGGTGCTTCACAGGAGCTGAAGCAATGTGGAAGGAAAAAATTGACATTTAACTTTTTTTGCAAAAGCTTTACTTCGGAACCAATTTTTTTTTATTTTCACAAGTGTTAAAAGAAAAAATGAACCACAAAATTTGTTGTGCAATTTCTTCTGAATACGCCGATACCCATATGTGGGGGTAAACCACTTTTTGGGCGCATGGCAGAGGTCGCAAGGGAAGGAGCGCCGTTTGACTTTTTCAACGCAGAATTGGCTGAATGCCATGTCGTGTTTAGATAGCGCCTGATGTGCCTAAACAGTGGAAACACACACAAGTGACCCCATTTTGGAAACAGACCCTTAAGGAACTTACTAGATGTGGTGAGCACTTTGAACCTCAAGTGCTTCACACAAGTTTATAACGTAGAGCGTGAAAAAAAAAATCATTTTTTTTCCACAAAAATGATCTTTTCACCCAATTTTTTAATTTCCAAGGGTAACAAGACCGCAAAAGTTTTTGTGCAATTTCTTCTGAATACGCCGATACCCCATATGTGGGGGTAAACCACTTTTTGGGCGCATGGCAGAGGTCGCAAGGGAAGGAGCGCCGTTTGACTTTTTCAACGCAGAATTGGCTGAATGCCATGTTGCGTTTAGATAGCCCCTGATGTGCCTAAACAGTGGAAACACCCCACAAGTGACCCATTTTGGAAACAAGACCCTTAAGGAACTTATCTAGATGTGTGGTGAGCACTTTGAACCTCCAAGTGCTTCACACAAGTTTATAACGTAGAGCCGTGAAAAAAAAATCATTTTTTTTCCACAAAAATGATCTTTTCACCCCAATTTTTAATTTCCCAAGGGTAACAAGACCGCAAAAGTTTTTGTGCAATTTGTCCTGAGCATGCTGATGGCAGAGGTCGCAAGGGAAGGAGCGCCGTTTGACTTTTTCAACGCAGAATTGGCTGAATGCCATGTGCGTTTAGATAGCCCCTGATGTGCCTAAACAGTGGAAACACCCCACAAGTGACCCAATTTTGGAAACAAGACCCCTTAAGGAACTTATCTAGATGTGTGGTGAGCACTTTGAACCTCCAAGTGCTTCACACAAGTTTATAACGTAGAGCCGTGAAAAAAAAAAATCATTTTTTTTCCACAAAAATGATCTTTTCACCCCAATTTTTAATTTCCCAAGGGTAACAAGACCGCAAAAGTTTTTGTGCAATTTGTCCTGAGCATGCTGATACCCCATATGTGGGAGTAAACCACTTTTTGGGCGCACGGCAGAGGTCGCAAGGGAAGGAGCGCTGTTTGACTTTTTCAACGCAGAATTGGCTGGATGCCATGTCGCGTTTAGAGAGCCCCTGATGTGCCTAAACAGTGGAAACCCCAACAAGTGACCCCATTTTGGAAACTAGACCCCTTAAGGAACTTATCTAGATGTGTGGTGAGCACTTTAAACCTCCAAGTGATTCACACACAGGGCCGGCGTCAGCACCCGGCACACCCGGGCAAGTGCCGGGGCCCTGAGCAGGCGGGGGGGCCCACTCGCAGTCTGGCACACCCGCGCCCGTTAGCGGAGGAGAGCGGTGTCAGCGCCGCCACTGGCCCCCCCCCGCTTGCTCAGGGCCCCGGCATCAGATGGCACAATACTTACCTCTCCCGTGCCTCCGCTGCCGCAGCTCCTGGCTCCAGGGGGCGCCGGCGCTTCCTCTCACAGCAGCGCCGCTGAATGACGTCATCATTCAGCGGCCGTCTGTGGCAGAGAGCGCGGGGACGCCGGACAGGTAAGACGTGTGTGTGTGTGTCTCTGTGTGTCTGTGTGTATGTAGTGTGGTGCTTTGTGTGTGTATGTGTGTGTGTATGTGTGTGTGTATGTATGTGAGAGAGTGCTTGTGTGCTGTGGTGCTGTCTGTGTGTGATGATGGGCAGGCATTGCTGATAATGGGGAGGCATTGATGATGATGATGGGGAGAAGATGATGATAATGGGCAGGCATTGATGATAATGGGCAGGCATTGATGATGGGGAGAAGATGATGATGGGCAGGCATTGCTGATAATGGGGAGGCATTGATGATGATGATGGGGAGAAGATGATGATAATGGGCAGGCATTGATGATAATGGGCAGCATTGATGATGGGGAGAAGATGATGATGGGCAGGCATTGCTGATAATGGGGAGGCATTGATGATGATGGGGAGAAGATGATGATAATGGGCAGGCATTGATGATAATGGGCAGGCATTGATGATGGGGAGAAGATGATGATGGGCAGGCATTGATGATGATGGGGAGGAGATGATGATGGGCAGGCATTGCTGATAATGGGGAGGCATTGATGATGATGGGGAGAAGATGATGATAATGGGCAGGCATTGATGATAATGGGCAGGCATTGATGATGGGGAGAAGATGATGATGGGGAGGAGATGATGATGATGGGCAGGCATTGATGATAATGGGGAAGCCATGATGATGATGGGGAGGCAATGATGATTATAAGGAGGCAATGATGATGATGGGGAGACAATCATGATGATAATGGGGAGTCTTTCCACAGCGCCCTTTCCTGAGCCGTAACAGTGCAGAACGCAGTACAGCGCAGAGGAGAGCTCCATATTTTGTATGGAGCATTATATGGGGACCAGTATCCTGTATGGAGCATTATATTGGGTCCAGTATTCTGTATGGAGCATTATTTTGGGTCCAGTATTCTGTATGGAGCATTATATGGGGGGTGACATCCTGCATGGGGTATTATATGGGTGATGAGGGGGAGACTGTGGTGCCCATAATATTGTATGGAGGACTGTACTGTCCAGTCTGTTCTGTGCGCTGTGAGGATTTGGCGGTTTTTGAGCTATTGTACAATTTACAATAGATATCACTCATGTAATGGAAGAAGTGAAGTATTTGGCATTGTACTGTACCCATATTTCTCTGCTGTATCTGTGCATCATGAATCGTGGTCTGTGTTAAAGGGGCCCACTGAGGCTCTTTCGCCCGGGGCCCATAAAAACCTGGAGCCGGCCCTGTTCACACAAGTTTATAACGTAGAGCCGTTAAAAATAAAAAATTATATTTTTTCCACAAAAATGATCTTTTCACCCCAATTTTTATTTTCCCAAGGGTAACAAGACCCCAAAAGTTTTTGTGCAATTTGTCCTGAGCATGCCGATACCCCATATGTTGGGGTAAACCACTTTTTGGGCGCACGGCAGAGGTCGCAAGGGAAGGAGCTCCGTTTGACTTTTTCAACGCGGAATTGGCTGGATTTGTCGCATTTGTAGAGGCCCTGATGTGTCTAAACAGTGGAAACCCCCCACAAGTGACCCCATTTTGGAAACTAGACCCCCTAAGGAACTTATCTAGATGTGTGGTGAGCACTTTGAACCCCCAAGTGCTTCAGAGAAGTTTTTAACGCCCGGCGTGAAAATAAAAAATCATATTTTTTCCACAAACCTGATCGTTTAGTCCCCAATTTTTTATTTTCCCAAGGGTAACAGGAGAAATTAGACCACAAAAGTTGTCCGATTTGTCCTGAGTATGCTGATACCCCATATATGGGGGGGACCACTGTTTGGGCGCACGGCAGGGCTTGGAATGGAAGCAGCGCCGTTTGACATTTTCAAACCAAAATTGGCTGGAATTGAGATTGGACACCATGTCGCGTTTGGAGAGCCCCTGATGCGCCTAAACAGTGGAAACCCCCCACAAGTAACACCATTTTGGAAACTATACCCCTATGGAACTTATCTAGATCTGTTGTGAGCACTTTGAACCCGCAAGTGTTTCACAAAAGTTTATAATGCCTGGGTGTGAAAAAAAAAACAAAACAATTTTCCACAAAAATGATTTTTTAGTCCCAAATTTTTTATTTTTCACAAGGAAATTGGACGCTAAAAGTTGTTGTCCAATTTGTCCTGAGTACGCTGATACCAAATATGTGGGGGGGGGGGAACTGTTTGGGCGCACGGCAGGGCTTGGAAAGGAAGTAATAAAGTTTTGGAATACAGACGATGATGGGGGTCATGTTCCGTTTGCAGTGCCCCAGATGTGCCTAAACAGTGGAAAACCCCCACAAGTGACCCCATTTTGGAAACTAGACCCCTTAAGTAACTTATCTAGATCTGTGGTGAGCACTTTGAACCCCAAGTGTTTCACAAAAGTTTATAATGCCTGGGTGTGAAAAAAAAAAACAATTTTCCACAAAAATAATTTTTTAGTCCCAAATTTTTGATTTTTCACAAGGAAATTGGACACCAAAAGTTGTTGTCCAATTTGTCCTGAGTACGCTGATACCAAATATGTGGGGGGGGGGAACTGTTTTGGCGCACAGCAGGGCTTGGAAAGGAAGTAATAACGTTTTGGAATGCAGACGTTGATTGGGGTCATGTTCCGTTTGCAGTGCCCCAGATGTGCCTAAACAGTGGAAAACCCCCACAAGTGACCCCATTTTGGAAACTAGACCCCCTAAGGAACTTATCTAGATGTGTGGTGAGCACTTTGAACCCCAAAGTGCTTCACAGAAATTTATAAACGCAGAGCCGTGAAATAAAAAAATGTTTTTTCCTCAAAAATGATTTTCTTAGCCAGCTATTTTTTATTTCCCAAGGGTAACAAGAGAAATTGGAACCCCAAAATTGGTGGGCAATTTGTCCTGAGTGCGCTGATACCCCATATGTTGGGATAAACCACTGTTTGGGCGCACGGCAGGGCTCGGAAGGGAGGGAGCGCCATCTGACTTTTTGAACGCCACGTCATGTTTGGAGACCCCCTGATGTGCCTAAATAGTGGAAACTCCTCAATTCTAGCTCCAACCCTAACCCCAACACACCCCTAATCCCAACCCTAACCCTAACCCTAATCCTAACCCTAATTCCAACCCTAATTGTAACCCTAACCCTAATTGTAACCCTAACCTTAATTGTAACCCTAACCCTAATTGTAGCCCTAACCCTAATTGTAACCCTAACCCTAAGGCTAACCCTAACCCTAATTATAACCCTAACCCTAAGGCTGGGTTCATTTTGCGTTTTACCAGCCCGTTCAACACATAGCATTGACGGGCTGGTAACGGTATAGCATAACGCGATCGCGTTATGCTATAACCGCTAGCGCAGAGGAATCAGCAGATGATTCATCTGCGCTAGCGGTGACGGAGCCCAGACGCTGCAGCCCGCGTCCGAGGCTCCGTCACTGAATGATGGCACGTCGCGAACGCATGCCGCTTTACGGCATTCGTCGCGATGCGTCCTCAAATGGGGGTGAATGGCAGCGTTAACGGACTGCGTTACACAGCGTTATACCGCGGTGTAACACAGTCCATCTAACGGACTGCCATAACGCAGTATGAACCCAGCCTAACCCTAATTATAACCCTAACCCTAATTATAACCCTAACCCTAGCCTTAACCCTAACAGAAAAATGAAAAAAAAAAATAATTTCTATATTTTATTATATGTCCCTAACTAAGGGGGTGATAAAGGGGGGGGGGTTATGTACTGTTTTTTTTATTTTGATCACTGTGAGAGTTTATCACAGTGATCAAAATGCACTTTTTGAGAATGAATGAAACTTTTTTTTGAATCTGCCGCCAAGCAGATCGGCGGGCGCACTGCGCATGTGCCCGCCATTATTTTTTTACAGGAAGAAGACGCCGGGATCCTGGGGCCTTGAGGAGGACGGAGGACACCGGGAGGTATAGGGGGGGCGATCGGGGGACCTGGGGACCCTCATTCTCTCCCCTCTGATGTGCGATCACATCAGAGGGGAGAGAAATCATTTTTTTTTTTTTTTTTTGCGGTCGCTGTTATACTTAGTATAACGGCGATCGCGACACCGGGGTCGATAACTACCGACCCGGATCATGTTCTCTGGGGTCTCGGCTTCCCTCGGCAGCCGAGACCCCAGAGAAAATTGCCCATCCCCCCCCGGCAGAACGCGGCGGGCGCACTGAGCATGCGCCCGCCATTCAAGATGGCGGCGCCCACCGGAGGAAGCAGGTGGGCCCGCGGGCCACAAAGGGCACATTGGGGGACACAAGGGGGGTCCCGGTGACCCTTTTTCTCTGTCCTCTGATGTCCGATGACATCAGAGGACAGAGAAATGAAATGGCACATCAGATTTTTTTTTTTTTGTTGCGATCGCCGTTATAGGGTTAATAACGGTGATCGCAACATCGAGTAAAAACCGACCCGATTCATGTTCTCTGGGGTCTCGGCTACCCCCGGTAGCCGAGACCCCAGAGAAAATGCACCTCTGGGGGGCGCTATTCACTTTTTCCACAGCGCCGTTAATTAACGGCGCTGTGGTTTAAGTACCCTTAATGACCGCCGTTAAAAGGCGTATCGGCGGTCGTTAAGGGGTTAAATGACTGCCGATTCAGCTTAGCAAATCACTTGCTGTTTTAATCCGTGATATATATGTTTACCAATATGTCAGTTGATTAAGAGGGTTTTCCCACCTTGTGTTAAGAATTACAGATTGGTGAGGATCTGGCTTCCAGGAACCTGACCAAATCTTTATAAGGAAGACACTACAGTGCTATTTAATGTTTACTGTGTCAGTAACTGCAGCACAGTCCCATTCATTTGACAGGGACTATATCCTATATATGCACCAATATGCAGGAAAAAAAATAAGAATTAACTTTTGTTCTTTCATTCTCCAGATTGTAGCAATGTGCCATACCTTAATGCGATGAGATTACCCCCAGGGCCGCAGCTATAATGAGGCGAGTTGAGCCTGTTGTCTCAGGCGGCAGCCAGGGGGCGGCAGAGCGGAACTCATAACACGTGGTGTGGTGCCGGCCGGCTCTCCTTAATCCCTCACACAGTCACATCTGACCCCCCCTCCAGCTGTCCCGCTCTGGACACTATATGTCCCGCAGGGAGACGAGCCGCCATGCCCCCCATGCACCCATTCCTTGCCTTTACAGCTCAGCCTGTCACAGCTGTCAATGTCGCTGCTATGCTGAACTCTTCTGTGCCCATAGGACCTGTGATGAGGTCACAGGAGGGGAGGAGTCAGGGGTCACATGATCAGTGTCCTCCTTGTGTGCAGGACTGCTGTGATGGTTGTCATGGTGCTGGATGACTGACGGTAAGTTTGTATGTGGGGTCGGGACGGGTTTACAGTGTGGATGTAGCAGAGCTGTAGTGTGTACAAGTTGGATGTAGCAGAGCCGTGTGTGAAAAGTGTATGGCGCATAGCCGTGTGTGTACGAGGTGTGCAGAGCAGAGCCGTGTGTGTACGAGGTGTACGGAGCGGAGCCGTGTGAGTACGAGGTGTATGGAGCGGAGCAGTGTGAGTACGAGGTGTACGGAGCTGAGCCATGTGTTTACGAGGTGGATGTAGCAGTGCTTTACTGTGTACGAGGTGTACGGAGCAGAGCCGTGTGTGTATGAGGTGTACGGAGCGGAGCCGTGTGTGCACGAGGTGGATGTAGCAGTGCTGTACTGTGTACGAGGTGTACAGAGCGGAGCCGTGTATGTACGAGGTGTACGGAGCCGTGTGTGTACGAGGTGTACGGAGCGAAGCCGTCTGAGTACGAGGTGTACGGAGCGGAGCCGTGTGTGTACGAGGTGGATGTAGCAGTGCTGTACTGTGTATGAGTTGTACAGAGCAGAGCCGTGTGTGTACGAGGTGGATGTAGCAGTGCTGTACTGTGTACGAGGTGTACGGAGCGGAGCCGTGTATGTACGAGGTGTACGGAGCCGTGTGTGTACGAGGTGTACGGAGCGAAGCCGTGTGAGTACGAGTTGTACGTAGCGGAGCCGTGTGTGTGCAAGGTGGATGTAGCAGTGCTGTACTGTGTACGAGGTGTACAGGGTGGAGCCGTGTGTGTACGAGGTGTACGGAGCGGAGCCGTGTGAGTACGAGGTGTACAGAGCGGAGCCGTGTGAGTACGAGGTGGATGTAGCAGTGCTGTACTGTGTACGAGGTGTACGGAGCGGAGCCGTGTATGTACGAGGTGTACGGAGCCGTGTGTGTACGAGGTGTACGGAGCGAAGCCGTGTGAGTACGAGGTGTACGGAGCGGAGCCGTGTGTGTACGAGGTGGATGTAGCAGTGCTGTACTGTGTAATGAGTTGTACAGAGCAGAGCCGTGTGTGTACGAGGTGCATGTAGCAGTGCTGTACTGTGTACGAGTGTACGGAGCGGAGCCGTGTATGTACGAGGTGTACGGAGCCGTGTGTGTACGAGGTGTACGGAGCGAAGCCGTGTGAGTACGAGTTGTACGTAGCGGAGCCGTGTGTGTGCAAGGTGGATGTAGCAGTGCTGTACTGTGTACGAGGTGTACAGGCGGAGCCGTGTGTGTACGAGGTGTACGGAGCGGAGCCGTATGAGTACGAGGTGTACAGAGCGGAGCCGTGTGAGTACGAGGTGGATGTAGCAGTGCTGTAGTGTGTGCGAGGTGTACGGAGCAGAGCCGTGTGTGTACGAGGTGTACATAGCGGAGCTGTGTGTGTACGAGGTGTATGGAGTGGAGCCTTGTGTGTACGAGTTGGATGGAGCGGAGCCGTGTGTCTGTACGAGGATTACGGAGCCGAACCACTCGTGTACGAGGTTTACGGAGCTGAGCCGCACATGTACGAGGTGGATATAGCAGTGCTGTGTGTGTACGAAACGGAGCCCTGTGTGTGTGAAGTGTACGGAGTTGAGCCGCTCAGCTCCGTACACACAGGACTCCGTGCTTGAGCCGTGTGTGTACAGAGCGGAGCAGAGCAGTGTGTGTATGGAGTGGAGCCTTGTGTGTATGTAGCGGAGCCGCGTGTGTACAAGGTGTACGGAGCAGAACCACGTGTGTACGGGGTGTCTGCTGCAAAGCCGCATGTGTACATGGTTTTCGGAGTGGAGTCGTGTGTGTACAAGGTGTACAAAGCGTGGCTGCGTGTGTATAAGGTGTATGGAGTGGAGCTATGTGTATATGTGTATACTGAGTGGAGCCTTGTGTGAGGTGGACAGAGCGGAGCCGTGTGTGTACGAGGCATACAAAGCGGAACCGTGTGTGTATGAGGTGTGCAGAGCCGTGCGTGTACAAGGTGTATGGTGGGGAGCATTCATACCTCCCAAGCATCCTGAATTCAGCGGGACACTACCGATTTTGAGGGTCTGCCCCGCTGTCCTGGCCGGGAGCTTTTCCCATGGACACAGGAGTACATGCTGGAGCCCCGAGGAGCACTTTAAAACTCGCACGTGATGTTCCACCAGAAGTGATGTGCTGGAAGATGACCGGAAATGAGGTAATTCCAGGAGGAGATTGTAACAGAACCATGGAGGCACTTCAGGAATGCTTGAGATCCATTACCGTGTCCTCGCCTTGGAATCAGGGATGTCGGCCATGTGAGCGGATCATGATATGTCCTGCACCGGGAGGCTCAGGTGGGCACTACAATGGAGCAGGGCTGCTATAGTATCTTTATAGAATCTTGTTTCTTTCTCTCTGTTCTTTCTTTCTTTCTCTCTGTTCTTTCTTTCCCATCTTTCTTTCTCTCTGTTCTTTTTCTTTCTTTCCTCTGTTCTTTCTTTCCCCTCTTTCTTCTATCTCTCTGTTTCTTTCTTTTTCTCTATCTCTCTGTTCTTTCCCCTCTTTTCTCTCTCTCTCTGTTCTTTCCCCTCTTTCTTTCTTTCTTTCTTTCTTTCTTTCTCTCTGTTCTTTTTTCTCTCTCTCTCTGTTCTTTCTTTCCCCTTTCTTTCTCTCTCTCTGTTCTTTCTTTCTCTCTCTCTGTTCTTTCTTTCCCATCTTTCTTTCTCTCTGTTCTTTTTCTTTCTTTCTCTCTGTTCTTTCTTTCCCCTTTCTTTTTCTCTTTATTTCTTTCTTTCTTTCTCTCTCTTCTTTCTTTCCCCTCTTTCTTTCTCTTTCTCTCTGTTCTTTCTTTCCCCTCTTTCTTTCTCTGTTCTTTTTTTCTTTCCCATCTTTCTTTCTCTCTCTGTTCTTTTTCTTTCTCTCTGTTCTTTCTTTCCCCTTTCTTTCTTTGTTCTTTCTTTCTCTTTCTTTCCCCTCTTTCTTTCTTTCTGTTCTTTCTCTCTCTCTCTCTGTTCTTTCTATCTGTTTTCTTTATTTCTCTTTCTCTCTCTCTGTTCTTTCTTTCCCATCTTTCTTTCTCTCTGTTCTTTCTTTCTCTCTTTGTTCTTTCTTTCCCCTATTTCTTTTTTTCTCTCTGTTCTTTTTTTCTGTCCCCTCTTTCTTTTTCTGTTCTTTCTTTCTTTCTCTCTGTTCTTTCTTTCCCGTCTTTTTTCTTTCTCTCTCTGTTCTTTCTTTCCCCTCTTTGTTTTTTCTCTCTCTCTCTGTTCTTTCTTTTCCCTTTCTTTGTTTATTTATTTCTCTCTCTACTTTCTCTGTTCTTTCTTGCTTTCCCCTCTTTCTCTCTCTCCTTTCTCTCTGTTTTCTTTTTTCTCTCTCTGTTCTTTCTTTTACTCAGTACCAGTGTGGCCATAGTACCAGTCACTGTGCCCTCAGTACCAGTCAGTGTGATCACCAGTGCTAAATGGGTGTGGTCGGGGCGTGGACATGGGTGTGACTACTTGTGAAATGGGGGTGGTCGGGCGTGGCCTAAAACTCGCCGCAGCTGCGCGCCGCAACCTTTCTACCTCAGATTGGGGGGGGCGCCGTTTTGCAGTTCGCCTCAGGCAGCACAGAGGCTAGGTTCACCCCTGATTACCCCTATAAAGTGAAAGGAGAATTCTAGTAACTGTGAAGTACAAAGTGGTTCTGGAAAAAGTATAAATTGTCATTCCAAAATCAAAACATTTAGAATATGCATCTTCTTCCTACCGTGGGCTCTAGGAATATACGGTAGTCCACGTTCCATGATCGTCATGACACTTAATAATAGCTTGTTTACAGTCTAGAATGAAAACACTTAGCATGACAAATTCAGATGTTAAAGAATTGCATAGGTTGCATTTGTAGCGGCTATTAATTTTATGAGTGGATCACACAGCCTTTAACGATAGACTTATATGCTAATTAAACACAGTACAGAAATATTTAGGATTTTATAAAAGGCCTGGGTGCTGACTGAGGTGCAAAGATATTAACTTCAAATAATTACTAAAGTGTTACATAAACGCAAAGGTGTAAACTGTTCTGCTTAGTTGCTTGATAACAATTGTCTCTCTCATTAGAAAGATTGTTTGAAATAAATGTGTCCTCCATTGCAACTCGCAGAGATGTCACCCTGCCTACCTGACCATCAAATAACAAATCTACTAGTTTCAAAGATGTATGGAAGTGAAAGTTGAGGTCAGATTTTCTGTTCAGATGTCTGGGATATGCTGTTAATTGGATTGGTACTTTCTATACAGCAGATGGCTTTATTTTTGAGCTTACACACACATACAGGTGCATCTTACAAAATTAGAATATCATCAAAAAGTTAATTTATTTCAGTTCTTCAATACAAAAAGTGAAACATATATTATATAGATTCATTACGAAGAGTGATCTATTTCACGTGTTTATTTCTCTTAATCTTGGTGATTATGGCTTACAGCCAATAAAACCCCAAAAGTCATTATCTCAGTAAATTTGAATACTTTATAACAACACCAGCTTGAAAAATCATTGTAAAATCTGAAATGTTGGCCTACTGAAATGTATGTTCAGTAAATGTGCTCAATACTTGTCGGGGCTCCTTTTGCATCAATTACTGCATCAATGTGGCATGGCATGGAGGTGATCAGTCTGTGGCACTCTGAGGTGTTATGGAAGCCAAGGTTGCTTTGATAGCAGCCTTCAGGTCATCTGCATTGTGGGGTTTGGTGTATCTCATCTTGGTCTTGACAATACCCCATAGATTCTCTATGGGGTGAAGGTCAGGCAAGTTTTCTGGCCTATCAAGCACAGTGATACTGTTGTTTTTAAACCAGGTATTAGTACTTTTGGCAGTGTGGACAGGTGCCAAGTCCTGCTGAAGAATTAAATTTCCATCTCCAAGAAGTCGGCAGAGGGAAGAATGAAGTGCTCTAAAATTTCCTGGTAGACGGCTGCACTGACTTTGGTCTTGATAAAACACAGTGGACCTACACCAGCAGATGACATGGCTCCCCAAACCATCACTAATTGTGGAAACTTCACACTAGACCTCAAGGAGCTTGCATTGTCTGTCTCTCCACTCTCCCTCGATACTCTGGCACCTTGATTTTCAAGGTCTAGTGAGATTTTATCAACCCCAGTGTTGCAATCGCTGTTATTATCTCAACAAAGGAACTTTTTTTTAAACATATCCAGTTGTGGCCCTTATTTTTATTTGAACATCTAGTGATTACAATTAACTTTATGGGAAAACCCCTTTAAGTACATGTGTAGTTTGGATAGAATGAAGTGTCACATTTTTTGCATTGAACAAGCATTAATATTGAACTTACAAAATCAGCTTAATTTAAAGATGCAGCAAAGCTTGTTCAAGGTTTGGAGAACTTTACAACTATGGAAGGTCCCTCTAAAATTTGTTATGCACAGAAATTTTTTTTACCAAGTGATACATGTAGTGGAAGAGTCACCATCCACCAGCACAGAATACCAACGGTTATCACCATGATGCAATGTGTATCAAAAGCTCTAATCCCCTAAGTGAGCATGTGTCTCAGATCCTTCTGGCTAAAGCCTGGGTCTCACATAGCGATACACCAGCGATCCCGACAACGATCAGGATTGCTGGTGTATCGCTACATGATCGCTGCTGAGCTGCCAAACAGGCAGCGATCAGCACAGCGACACTGCGGGTAAACATCGCTTAGTTACCCGCAGTGTACGTTGGATACCAGCGCCCTGATGCAAGGAGCTGGTAACCAAGGTACACATCGGGTTTCCAGGCGCTGCGCGGTGCCTGGAGACCCGCTGTGTACCTTGGTTACCAGCTCCCTGCATCAGGGCGCTGGTATCCAAGGTACACAGCAGGTTTCCAGGCACAGCCCTGCGCCTGGAAACCTGCTGTGTACCTTGGTTACCAGCGGATCACTGGTCTCCCGCCTGTCACACGCAGCGATGCGTTCCTGCCAGCGGGAGATCAGCGATCAAAAAAATGTCCAGGACATTCAGCGATGATCAGCGATACCCAGCAGGGGGGCTGATCGTCGCTGAATGTCAAAAACAGCGATATCGCTGGGGACATCGCTGCTGCGTCACAAAACTAGTGACTCAGCAGCGATATCGCTAGCGAGATCGCTGTGTGAGAAAGGGGCTTAACAATTGCCAATTGATTATACACTCAGCCTGGCTTAATTAGCTCTATTGTATATGGGGAGTTTAACAGTTGTTCAAACCTTGTAACCAAGAAAAAAAAAAGAAAAGCGGCACTGACCAGGTATGCGATTCAAAATTTCTTCTATTTCCAATTCATTTCAACAGAGACTACCAGGAGATCGGAGGGCAGGGAGTGTGCAGGGAAAGAAAGACATTGACGGCCCTCACGCAGCTGCGCTTCAATGGGTTCAACCTGGTCCTCCAGTTTTTGTGTGTCTGGAGGATCTGTCCTGTTTTGTATTAAACAGACAACTCATTGTTTTAAATGGGTATTGTGTAATGCCAAATTTTCGTTACAGTGGCACTGCAGGGATACTTAATACCTACTGTCAGATTCCTTTGCAGATTACAGCTGAATACAGTGGATCGAAGGAGAAAGGTACTTTGTTATCAGCCACTTGTCTTCTTCATTTTCTAATAAGGAAAGATTGTCAATACCAGGAATCACCTATAAAGAAATGTGGTATCTCAAAGGACTACTGAACATATATGACATGTACCCACCCAACTACTTTTAATCAATGATTCACTGGAGTACAATGTGACTAATTTATTAAGAGGTGCACTCCACTTTATGAATTTGGCGCATCTTCGCTGTTGCATGCGCCTCTGTGAGCTTCACCAGAAATGCTTCACCAGTCAAGAACTGGAGTTGTGTTATGATTTGGTAGCTGAGGAGAGCAGGCAAAAAAGGAAATACACCAGAGCAGTTGGAAACTATGAGATTGCAGTACCCTGACTAACCACCACAACTAGAGGCAGCCATGGAGCGTTCCTACGTTGGTCCTAGACGCCTCGTCACAGCCTGAGAAACTAACTACACCTAAAGATAGAAAGAGGAAAGCTATCTGCCCCGGAGCAGATCCCCAAAGAACATAGAAAGCCCCCAAACATGTAATGGCGGTTAGACAAGAAGAAATACTGACACAGACAGAAAATAGTATGAGCAAACGTTGGGGCCCAAACTTACTAAATAGAAAAGGATAGGAAAGGCACTTACTGCAATCCCAAAAAACCCTGAAAAGCACCAACTCTACTAATTTCAAAAACACCTGAGATCACACGACCTCTACCACCTAAATTAGTTCTCTGGTGTAACCAAAAACAAAACAGCAGCCACTGAAAAAACTGGAAAAAGCAAATGTACAAACATCAGTGGCTGAACTGAACTGAGAGGGCAAAAGCCCCCAGAAGGGACCCTGAAGGCCCCCACAGAAGTGCAGGACAAAATGAAAAAATCAAGCACAAAAACAAAAAGAAGAAAATGTCTTATCTGTTAGCAGGAGATTCAGAAACGACACAGCAGGCTACCAAGGAAACAGAAAAACCAAAAAGCAAGTCCAAACATACAGGCCTTACCCAAATATTTATAAACCAAAAAAAAAAACAAGGGAAATAGGCAAATGATACAAAAATATTTATTAATATATAAGTATATAAAAATAGCAATGAAGAGCAAAAAATAGGAGAAAATCACAAGATACAACAACACCAGAACTGCCTAATAAAATGTGCAGAGGGGCCCTAGATGAAAATAAATGAAAATCAGTATACTCTAAATGAAATGCATAAATAAGAGAGCGATATAATGGCAAATGCCAGACACTATGTGTGCATGCTCTAACATATAAGATTCTAGGGTGGTGGAGTGTCATAAGCATGTAGGGCTCCAAAGAGCTCGTAACACCCCACACAACCTCCAGAGCAAGAGTATAGGGCAACAACCATTTGCACAAAAATGAAATAAAACAGGCTATACATTAATGTAATGGTAAATCCTAAACCCTGTCATGATATACAATATAAGGTGATAGGTCAAATGACTCTAAGATCACAACAAGGAGTGGAGCCTATACTGGTAGATAAATACAATTTAAGCGGGTATAAGCCTCATTATATAATTGCACATAGACCCGGATAGGACACAGAACTAAAATGCAGCCTGCAAAAGTCTAGTCATAGCAAGTGCCATAAGCGCATACCTGGTGTAGAGGGGAACCCCGACGCACGTTTCGCAACAGCTTCCTCGGGGGGTTGTGTAGAAAGACGTGTCGTATCCCTTTTTATATGTATGCGACCACCTGTTCAAAATCCCGCGGTCTGGCGGCGCTTCCGGTGCCAGAACAGAATGCCGGAAGCCAGGAGACACTGCGTCCGACGTCACAGGAGACACGCCTCCAATGACGCGTCAACTGGAGGGTGAGTCCCGCAGCGTGTATGTGGACGCGTGTCCATGGCGACCAGGAGACCGCCAGCAAAACCGAAGCGCACACCGCTGGGACATATAGAGTGATAAATGAGTATAGAAAGTACTTAGAGACTGTTACATAGATGTACCTCATTGAACATCCGTCTGAATAGTCTGCTTTATTCCCTCTATACCGCTCCTGCAAAAGTCTACGCATCATCTTTCTATACTCATTTATCACTCTATATGTCCCAGCGGTGTGCGCTTCGGTTTTGTTGGCGGTCTCCTGGTCGCCATGGACACGCGTCCACATACACGCTGCGGGACTCACCCTCCAGTTGACGCGTCATTGGAGGCGTGTCTCCTGTGACGTCGGACGCAGTGTCTCCTGGCTTCCGGCATTCTGTTCTGGCACCGGAAGCGCCGCCAGACCGCGGGATTTTGAACAGGTGGTCGCATACATATAAAAAGGGATACGACACGTCTTTCTACACAACCCCCCGAGGAAGCTGTTGCGAAACGTGCGTCGGGGTTCCCCTCTACACCAGGTATGCGCTTATGGCACTTGCTATGACTAGACTTTTGCAGGCTGCATTTTAGTTCTGTGTCCTATCCGGGTCTATGTGCAATTATATAATGAGGCTTATACCCGCTTAAATTGTATTTATCTACCAGTATAGGCTCCACTCCTTGTTGTGATCTTAGAGTCATTTGACCTATCACCTTATATTGTATATCATGACAGGGTTTAGGATTTACCATTACATTAATGTATAGCCTGTTTTATTTAATTTTTGTGCAAATGGTTGTTGCCCTATACTCTTGCTCTGGAGGTTGTGTGGGGTGTTACGAGCTCTTTGGAGCCCTACATGCTTATGACACTCCACCACCCTAGAATCTTATATGTTAGAGCGTGCACACATAGTGTCTGGCATTTGCCATTATATCGCTCTCTTATTTATGCATTTCATTTAGAGTATACTGATTTTCATTTATTTTCATCTAGGGCCCCTCTGCACATTTTATTAGGCAGTTCTGGTGTTGTTGTATCTTGTGATTTTCTCCTATTTTTTGCTCTTCATTGCTATTTTTATATACTTATATATTAATAAATATTTTTGTATCATTTGCCTATTTCCCTTGGTTTTTTTTGGTTTATACCAAGGAAACAGGAATCAAGGATTGAGACCAGAACAATTGATCACCGGCAACCCTGATGGGAAGGCGACTCCCTTATATAAGACCAGTCAGTAACACCTGATTCCCAATCCTCACAATCTTCACTGGACAGTCCAGTACCGTTTGTAACCACCAGAGGGAGCTTCTGCTCAGAACTCATTTCCAGCCTATTCACAACAGTACCCCCCCTTGAGGAGGGGTCACCGAACCCTCATTTGAGCAACCAGGTCGGTCAGGATGAGTGCTATGATAAGCACGGATGAGTCTCCTAGCATGGATGTCCGAAGCAAACACCCAAGAATTGTCCTCCTGACCATAACCTCTCCATTTAACCAAATACTGGAGTTTCCGTCTAGAAAAACGAGAATTCAATATTTTCTCAACCACATACTCCAGATTGCCCTCAACCAAAACAGGGTCAGGAGGCACAGTAGTAGGAACCACTGGCTCAACAAACCTCTTCAACAAGGACTTGTGGAACACGTTATGGATCTTAAATGTCCCTGGAAGAAGCAAACGAAAAGAAACAGGATTAAGAATCTCCATGATCTTATAAGGTCCAATGAACCTAGGCTTAAATTTAGGAGATGCCACTCTCATAGGAATATTTCTTGAGGACAACCAGACCAAGTCCCCCACTTTAAACCGAGGACCATCAGTCCTATGCCGGTTAGCAAACCGCTGGGCCCTCTCCTGAGAGAGGGACAACCTCTCCACTACCTGGTCCCAAATCCGCTGCATACGCTCCACAACAGAGTCAACACCCGGACAGACAGAAGCCTCCGTCTGTCCTGAAGAAAATCGAGGGTGAAACCCAGAATTACAGAAAAATGGAGACATCAAAGTGGCAGAGCTAGCCCTATTATTAAGAGCAAACTCAGCCAAAGGCAAAAAAAGACCCAGTCATCCTGATCAGCAGACACAAAGCATCTTAGATAAGTCTCCAATGTCTGGTTTGTTCTCTCAGTTTGACCATTGGTCTGAGGATGAAACGCCGAGGAGAAAGACAATTGAACACCAATTTTAGAACAAAAGGTCCTCCAAAATCTGGAAACAAACTGGACTCCTCTGTCAGACACAATGTTCTCAGGAATGCCGTGTAAACGAACCACGTGCTGAAGGAACAAAGGCACCAATTCAGAGGAGGAAGGCAACTTAGGTAATGGCACAAGATGTATCATCTTGGAAAACCTATCGCAAATCACCCAGATGACGGTCATTCTCTGAGAAACAGGGAGGTCGGAAATGAAATCCATAGAGATATGGGTCCATGGTCTCTTGGGCACAGGTAATGGCATCAACAAACCACTAGAACGAGAGCAAGGCTTGGAGCGAGAGCAAGTCCAGCAGGACTGCACAAACTCCCTGACATCACGAGACAAGGTAGACCACCAAAAGGACCGACTAACCAAGTCTCTGGTACCAAAAATTCCGGGATGAACGGCTAACGCGGAACAATGAATCTCAGACATTACACTCTTTTTCCACTGGTCCGGGACAAACAATTTCCCAACAGGGCAGCGCTCGGGCTTATCCTCCTGACACCCCTCCAGAGCCAGTCTCAAATTGGGCGAGATGGCGGAAAGAACTACACCCTCTTTCAAAATAACAGAAGGATCAGATAACTCAGGAGAGTCCGCCAGGAAACTCCTCGAGAGGGCATCCGCCTTAACATTTTTAGTGCCAGGAAGAAATGAAACCACAAAATTAAAACGTGTGAAAAACAAGGCCCACCTGGCCTGTCTAGGATTAAGTCGCTTGGCAGATTCCAGATAAACTAGATTCTTATGGTCGGTAAGGACCACCACCTGATGTTTGGCTCCCTCCAGCCAATGTCTCCACTCTTCAAAAGCCCACTTCACGGCAAATAAATCCCGATTACCCACGTCATAATTACGTTCAGTGGGAGAAAATTTTCGAGAGAAAAAGGCACAAGGGTTACTTTTAGAGGTCTCAGGATCTCCCTGGGACAAAACGGCACCTGCCCCAATTTCAGAGGCATCCACCTCCACCTGAAATGGTAGAGAAACATCAGGCTGCCGTAGAACAGGAGCAGAAGTGAATCTCTGCTTAAGTTCCTGAAATGCAGAGACTGCCTCAGGAGGCCAATTCACCACATCAGAACCCTTCTTGGTCAAATCAGTTAATGGTTTAACAATAACAGAGAAATTACCAATAAATTTACTATAAAAATTGGCAAAACCCAAGAATCTTTGAAGAGCCTTTAATGAAGTAGGTTGGACCCAATCACAGATGGCCTGAACTTTGACCGGGTCCATTTCAATAACAGATGGGGACAAAATGAATCCCAGAAATGAGATCCTCTGAACGCCAAAAAGACACTTTGATCCCTTCACATACAGAGCATTCTCTCTCAACATCTGGAACACAGTCCGAACATGTTTTACATGAGAGTCCCAGTCATTGGAAAAAATCAAGATATCATCCAAATAAACAATCAGAAATGTATCCACAAAATCCCTGAAAATGTCATTCATGAAGGACTGGAAGACAGAAGGAGCATTAGTGAGCCCAAAGGGCATCACAAGGTACTCAAAATGCCCTTCAGGGGTATTAAATGCCGTCTTCCATTCATCCCCATGCTTAATGCGAATAAGGTTATATGCCCCCCTGAGGTCAAGCTTGGTAAACCAAGTAGCGTTTTTCACCCTGGAAAACAGGTCAGAAATCAAGGGTAACGGATATTGATATTTCACAGTAATATTGTTCAAGAGACGATAATCAATACACGGCCTTAATGAACCATCCTTTTTGGCCACAAAGAAAAAAATGGCACCTAAGGGTGAAGAGGATGGTCTGATGTGACCCTTCTCCAATGACTCCTTGATATAAGACCGCATAGCGTCATGTTCAGGTACAGACAAGTTAAAAAGGCGACCTTTAGGGAATTTACTACCAGGCACTAATTCAATAGCGCAGTCATAGCTCCTATGGGGAGGTAAGGATGCAGATTTACTTTCGCTAAACACATCAGAAAAATCAATCAAAAAGTCAGGAACATCCTGAGCCTGGGGGAGGCAGAAAAAACAGGAGTGTTGGTATTAACACATTGGCAGCCCCAACTGGTAACAGACACAGATTTCCAATCCAAAACAGGATTATGAGACTGTAACCAAGGGAAACCCAGTACGATAATGTCATGCAGATTATACAGAACCAAAAATTTGCAACTCTCCTGATGATCAGGTTCTACCCTCATTATCACCTGAGTAGAGAACTGAGGTTTATTCTCAGCCAAAGGGGTAGAATCGATCCCCAGTAGGGGAATAGACTTCAGTAGGGGTATCAAGGGAAACCCACAACGTTTAGCAAAATCAAAATCCATCAGGTTAATAGCTGCTCCAGAATCAACAAAAGCCTGAGCAGAAAATGAGGACAGAGAGCATATCAGGGTAACAGTTAATAAAAACTTAGTCTGAACACTACCCAAGACAACTGAGCGTGCAAAACGTCTTCCCCGCTTAGGGCAGACTGAAATAGCATGAGAGGCATCACCACAGTAGAAACATAACCCATTGCGCTTTCGAAATTCATGACGCTGTGCCCCAAAAACCACTCTATCACACTGCATGGATTCAGAAGCAGGTTCACAAGGCAACATTATTCCACGCATACCTTTCCGCTCACGCAAACGTCTGTCAATTTGAATCGCTAATGACATAGAATCATTGAGACCAGAGGGAACAGGGAATCCCACCATAACATCCTTTATATTATCTGACAGTCCCTTCCGAAAAAGAGCTGCCAAAGCGTCGTCATTCCATTTGGTCAGGACTGCCCACTTACGGAATCTCTGACAGTATAACTCAGCGTCCTCAAGCCCTGACTTAATGCCAACAAAGTTTTTTCAGCTTGATCAGTGACATTAGGCTCATCGTACAATAACCCAAAGCCTGAAAAAACGCATCAACATCACTCAAAACAGGATCCCCAGGTGTCAGGGAAAAAGCCCAATCCTGAGGGTCGCCGCGCAGGAGAGAGATGACAATTTGAACCTGCTGCGCTGCGTTCCCTGAGGACTTAGATTTTAAGGCAAAAAACAATTTACAGTTATTTTTGAAATTCAGAAACTTAGCTCGATCCCCTAAAAACAAATCTGGCATGGGGATCCTAGGTTCCACAACAGGCAACCTAGCAAGATAGGTAGCAATACTCCAAACTTCAGTGGCAAGCTGATCCACACGGCCAGACAACTGTGCAAACACCATTGAGAGAGAAAAAAAAAAATCCTCCTCAGCACCCAGAGATCAGAGGGAAAAAAATGCAACAAACAGAAAAAAAAAAATCTCTGACAACTCTGACAACTTTTTTTTCCACAATATTTTTCCCTTCTGTGAGTACCATATAATTTTCAGTTTGGGCCGGTGATACTGTTATGATTTGGTAGCTGAGGAGAGCAGGCAAAAAAGGAAATACACCAGAGCAGTTGGAAACTATGAGATTGCAGTACCCTGACTAACCACCACAACTAGAGGCAGCCGTGGAGCGTTCCTACGTTGGTCCTAGACGCCTCGTCACAGCCTGAGAAACTAACTACACCTAAAGATAGAAAGAGGAAAGCTATCTGCCCCGGAGCAGATCCCCAAAGAACATAGAAAGCCCCCAAACATGTAATGGCGGTTAGACAAGAAGAAATACTGACACAGACAGAAAATAGTATGAGCAAACGTTGGGGCCCAAACTACCTAAATAGAAAAGGATAGGAAGGGCGCTTACTGCAATCCCAAAAAACTCTGAAAAGCACCAACTCTACTAATTTCAAAATCACCTGAGATCACACGACCTCTACCACCTAAATTAGTTCTCTGGTGTAACAAAATCAAAACAGCAGCCACTGAAAAAACTGGAAAAAGCAAAAGTACAAACATCAGTGGCTGAACTAAACTGAGAGGGCAAAAGCCCCCGGAGGGGACCCTGAAGGCCCCCACAGAAGTGCAGGACAAAATGCAAAAATCAAGCACAAAAACAAAAAGAAGAAAATGTCTTATCTGTTAGCAGGAGATGCAGACACGACACAGCAGGCTACAAAGGAAACAGGACTCAAGGATTGAGACCAGAACAATTGATCACCGGCAACCCTGATGGGAAGGCGACTCCCTTATATAAGACCAGTCAGTAACACCTGATTCCCAATCCTCACAATCTTCACTGGACAGTCCAGTACCGTTTGTAACCACCAGAGGGAGCTTCTGCTCAAAACTAATTTCCAGCCTATTCACAACAGAGTTGTATTTCTGATACAAGAAACACTGGCAGTTTTATTGAATTTGATGGGCTTGGTTAGCCACACCCAGTCTTGCCCCGATTCCTCCCCAGCTCTACCGTTTTTGGCAGAGTTGTTTTCAGACTGGCGTGAAATTGCCAAGAGTTGCAAAATTTTTTAAACAACTGTGTATTGCAGAAAAAATAACGAAAATACTTTCATGAATCACCCTGATATTCACGTATTAAAAATAACTAATTCTGTTAATTGTTGAACCCCAATTTTTTTGGAAGGGGCCATTTATAGACCTCAATTTTTAAGCACTTGTTAAAAGGATTTATCAGCACTTTTTCCTTAATGACATACTTTTTCCATAAGGCAAAGAGATATTGCTAGCAAAAGTAATTCTCAGCATTACTTAAGATTTTGCACATAAGTTGTGTGATGCTCTATTTAAGAAAATCTGTCCTATTGAGAAATCTTATGTCAGGTTCCACCGCTTTTGTCAGTAAGATGATTTTTGCCTTATCCATATTAAATGAAAATGTTGGCAAAGAATAGGAATGTTACTAAAATTGCCATAAAAGATGGTAATTATTAGATCATAATATGTTAAGTCGATAATTTATTTATAGTACTGCAAACACATTTCAGTACCACACGCTGCATGGATTAAACATGTCAGTTATAACGAAGGACAATTTTCTGCATCAAATGAATAATGTCAATTTTACGCAAAGGGATTAGTAAAGTGGATCTGTCAAAAACAAAATGACACTGTTTATCTGTGCCTAGTCAAATTATTGAGATGCTAAAAAGTGGATTAAAATGTTACACAAAAGAAAAATAAATAGAAAAGCATAATGGAATATGAAATGTCTACTTTGCTACATAATACGCAATTCACTGAAATCAAATGGAAGATCGAAATGAAAGAAGTAACTTACCGGAAAAACATCGTTCAAAAAAATATTATAGGGGACTATTAATATGTTGAGTCCATTGCTATAATGACTAGTTTGTATTCTATTCAATAAAATCTAAAATTGAGATCATTTTCTGAGTTGTTTACAGTGGTACTTAAAAGTTTGTGAACCCTTCAGAATCTTCCATATTTCTGAATAAATTTGACCATGATTTATTCACACAAGGACTTAGGATTTATTCAGAAATATGGAAAATTCTGAGGGTTTCACAAACTTTTAAGTACCACTGTAAACAAAAGTAGATACAAAGAACCAAAATAAGAAATGAGTAAAAAATATTAGACTTTATCATATTTAAATGAGGAAAATTATCCAATATCACATGTAAGTGAACCTTGGCTGTCAGTATCTGGTGTAACCCCTGGTACAGCAATAACTGCATGTAAACTTATCTGGCCAATTGTTGTTTAGTCCTGCACATCGGCTTGGAAGAATTGTAGCCCATTACTGACCTACAAAGCGGCTTCAACTCTTTTTGTGTTGGTGAATTTTCTCCCATTGTTCATTTCAAGTCCTTTCACAACATTTCTATAATATTAAAGTCAGAACTTTATCTTGGCCATTACTAAACTTTAGCATTATTCTTCTCTAACCATTCTTTTGTAGAACGACTTGTGTGTTTTGGTTTATTGTGCTGCTGCATAACTAACGTTCTTTTGAGATTCAGATCATGGACAGATGTCCTAATGCTTTTCTTTAAAAATTTACTAATTAAAATAAAAATTCATTGTTCATTCAATTACAGCAAGACGTACTGACCCACATGCGGCAAAACAGGTCAAAACAGTGATATGACCACCACCATGTCTCACAGATTGTCTAAGGTTTATATGCTGTAATGCCGTGTTTTTCATTCTCCAAACATAACGTTTCTCTTTCAAACCAAAAATCTCCATTTTTTACTCATCCTTCCACAAAATATCTGTCAATAGACTTCTGACTTTTCCGACTGATCCTTAGCAGCAATATTCTTTTTGGAGATCAGTTGCTTTCTCCTTGTCAATCTGCCATGTAAACCATTGTTGTTCAGTGTCTTCCTGATGAATGGACTCGTGAATATTCAGATTAGCTAATGGGACTGGGAGACCTTTAGTTACTGTACTTATAGGTTACCTTGTGTTGCTTCCTGACATTTATAGACTATTATACTCCTCTGTCTGACTGTAAATTGGTGGAGTCCAAACTCCTTCGAGATGGTTTTGTAAACTTCTGCAGCCCAATGAGAATCAACAAATCTTCTTCTGAGATCCTCAGAAACCTCCTTTGTTTTTAACCTGATACATGTCTATAAATGTGTCGTAAAGATCTGACTTTGATAGATTCACATTGTTTAAATAAAATAGATCACACACACTAAACTGTTTGTCTTCCCATTGATTGAAAGCACCATACTTTAATTTAATTTTTAAATTATCTTCTAATCCTAAAGGTATACAGATTTTAGTCTCTCGTAGACAACTGATTTAATTGGGCTGTTTGGGATATTATATTTGTATTAAGACTTAGGCTTGTTAATACTTCAGTGGGAGGGCTTCATTCATATGCACTGGCATTATAGTATCCTGTTGTAAACGCTCTGGATCTGACTTCTGAGTTTGGGCTCCCCTTGTGGCTGCTGATAGTAATGAAGCTGCTTTGGCTAACAGAGGTCTATCAGCTGGGGGCGATGATTGGCAATCAGGTGTTGCTGACTGGGGAGATATAAGTGAGCAACCTTCCCATGATCCTTGCCGGTGATTTGTTGCTTCCTAGAATCATAGAATCATAGAATGGTAGAGTTGGAAGGGACCTCCTGGGTCATCTGCTCCAACCCCCTGCTCAAAGCAGGATTTACTAAATCATCCCAGACAGATGTCTGTCCAGCCTCTGTTTGAAGACTTCAATTGAAGGAGAACTCACCACCTCTTGTAGCAGCCTGTTCCACTCATTGATCACTCTGTCAAAAAGTTTTTTCTAATATCTAATCTGTGTCTCCTCCCATTCATTTTCATCCGATTGCTTCTAGTCTTTCCTTGTGCAAATGAGAATAAAGATAATCCTTCTACTGTGTGACAGCCCTTGAGATATTTGTAGACAGCTATTAAGTCTCCTCTTAGTCTTCTTTTTTGCAAGCTAAACATTCCCAAATCTTGTAACCGTTCCTCATAGGACATGGTTTGCAGACCGGACACCATTCTGGTCACTCTTCTCTGAACTTGCTCCAGTTTGTTGATGTTTTTTTAAAATGTGGTGCCCAAAACTGGACACAGTATTCCAGATGAGGTCTGACCAAAGAGGAGTAGAGGGCAATAATGATTTCACGTGATCTAGACTGTATGCTTCTGTTAATACATCACAGAATTGTATTTGCCTTTTTTGCTGCTGCATCACACTGTTGACTCATGTTCAATCTGTGATCTATTAGTATACCCAAGTCTTTTTCACATGTTCTGTTGCTTAGCCCTATTCCTTCCATTCTGTATACGCTTTTTTAATTTTTATTTCCCAGATGTAGTACTTTGCATTTTTCCCTGTTAAAAACCAATCTGTTAGTTGCTGCCCACTGCTCCAGTTTATTTATATCTTTTTGAATCCTATCTCTCTCTTCTCTAGTATTAGCTATCCCTCCTAGCTTTGTAATAATAGAAAAAGGCATGCACACTGTATAGAAGAGGGTAGGTGCCGGCTGAACCTGGAGTATAATCCAGTTCAAAATATAGATAAGAATAAACAGCCGCACTCAATGAATATGTTTAGCAATGCATAACATAGGACATTTTATTAGGGTCACCACAGCAATAGTACGAGTGTCAAAGTAACGTTTCGACCTAATCAAAGGTCTTTATCAAACAACACTTTTTAGAAGTAATGAGAAAAGAGGAGCCACTGCAAAAATGAAAAAGTTAACTATGGTTCTGAGAGATGGTAGTCTAGTTGAGTCTGTAGGATAAAAAGTCCCAGAAGTGACTGGTGCTCCAAGGGTAGGAGAGATATGTGGAGATGTGCTGCCCACTGCTTCAGTTTATTTATAGCTTTTTGAATCCTCTCTCGTCTCTAGTATCAGATATCCCTCCTAGCTTTGTGTCATCAGCAAATTTAATCAGTTTACCCTCAATTCCTTCATCTAAATCATTGATAAAGATTTTGAACAATACAGGGCCCAAGACAGAGCCCTGTGGTACCCCCATTGATACATTCTTCCAACTGGATGTGCAGCCATTTACTACCACTCTTTGGGTTCTATCACTAAGCCAGTTATGAATCCACCTAACAGTTGCCTTGTCCATTCCATACTAGTCATTTTTTCAATAAGGATTGTGTGAGATACTTTGTCAAATGCTTTGCTGAAGTCAAGATATAATATATCTACAGCATTTCCCTGATCCACCCAGTCAGTGATTCTGTCATAGAAGGAAATTAAATTAGTCTGGCATGACTTATTAGTTACAAACCCATGCTGAAGATGCTTGAAGATAGAAACAACATTTGCTCTTCTCCATTCTTCTGGGACTTCTCCTGTTCTCCAAGAATTTTCAAAGATTATGGAGAGTGGTTCAAAAATTTCTTCTGCTATCTCCTTCAGTACTCTGGGGTGTAATTCATCTGGACCTGGAGACTTGAATTCATTTATGTTAGCTAAGTGTTTCCTCACTATATTTTTGTTTATAGATATCCTGGATTCTTCCTTTCAACTGATCTTCACTGTCCTATTAAGGGAATAGAGACAACAGATGCAAAATAGGAATTTAAAAGTTCGACCTTCTCAACATACTTTCTTACCATTTCATAATTTTCATCCTGTAAAAATTCTATAATAATAATAATCTTTATTTTTATATAGCGCTAACATATTCCGCAGCGCTTTACAGTTTGCACACATTATCGTCGCTGTCCCCATGGGGCTCACAATCGAGATTCCCTATCAGTATGTTTTTTGGAGTGTAGGAGAAAACCAGGGTGCCTGGAGGAAACCCACGCAAACACTGGGAGAACATACAAACTCCTTGCAGATGTTGTCCTTGGTGGGATTCGAACCCAGGACTCCAACACTGCAAGGCTGTTGTGCTATCCACTGATCCACCGTGCAGCAGCTTTGACTTTTCTTTTACTTTTGACGTATCCCCAAAATCCTTTTTTATTGCTTTTGACAACTCTTGCAAGCCTTAATTCATTGTCAGCTTTAGTAATCTGATTCTTGCCCTGCAGGTTCTGCAGACATCATTATATTCTTCTTTAGATATGCCTCCCTCTTTCCATTTGATAAACATTTCTTTCTTCCTTTTTATCATGTGTTTAAGTTCTTTGTTCATCCATCCTGGTTTCGTTAAATGCTTCCTATTCTTCCCTCTTTTCGGAATTGTTAATGATTGTGCTTTGAGAATCTCATTTTTCAAGATTTCCCATCCTTCAGGACATTTTTGTCCCTTTAAGGATATCCAGCCATTGGATCCCTCCGATTCTCTTTCTGAATCCCTTAAAATCTGCCTTTCTGAAATCTAACTTGAAGTCTGAGTCTTCACAGGTCTTCCTCCTCTAGTTATCCAAAATTCTAAAATAGCATGGTTGCTACCTCCTAGGGTCCTAGCCACTCCTACCTCCTCAAACATGTCTTCCCTGTTTATAAGGATTAGATCCAAGGTAGCAGATCCCCTAGTTTTCTCCCCTACCTTTTGGAAGATAAAGTTGTCAGCAAGAGAGGATAAGAATTTCCTGGACCTGTTAGTTTTGCCTGAGAGAGATTCCCAACAAATGTCTGGATAGTTGAAATCTCCCATGACCACTATGTCATATTTTTTGGAGAACTTGGCCATATGATGCATAAAGAGTTCATCCATATCTTCAGCTTGCATAGGTGGCTTGTAGTAAATGCCTACAATGGTGTCTTTTCCATTGTTCGCTCCTTGTATTCTTACCCAAACAGTTTCTACAGAACTCCCAGTCTCTGAAGCTTCAATCTCTGTGCAGATAAACACTTTTCTAACATACAATGCGACACCTCCTCCTCGTTTATCAAGTCTGTTTCTGGCAAATAAGTTGTATCCTTCTAGCCTTTTATTCCAATCATGTGTATCGTCCCACCAAGTTTCAGTGATTCCAATTACATCATACTTCCTCTCCTGCGTTAGTAGTTCCAATTCTCCTTGTTTGTTGCCCATGCTTTGTGCATTTGTATAGAAACATTTTAGTTTGTGATTGGTTTCTCTTCCTCCAATATTTTTTTATTATTTAGATTTTTTTATCTTCGTTCTTCCTTTCCACTTCTAATAGCAGAGTTCTCAATAGCATTTGTGAGGTGTATGGATTTATCTGGCCTTTTGCTTCCCTTGTGCTTTCATTTTTCCCTTCCTGGTCCCTTTTGGAAGTCAGCTTGCTTCCTGCTCTGTCCTGCAACTTTCAGATAAGTTTTGCATTTGTTTTTGTCTATCTTAGTTTTCTGCCCTTCTGGAGTTTGTACAGCCAGGTTCCCCTGCGGGGGCCTGCACTGGACTCGGTTTCTCATTTGCCACTGTTTATGTATTTTCAGTTCCCTGTTATTTCAGTATCTGCTGATTTGCTACTAGTTCACACCAGAGACAGTTTTTGTATTTTCAGTTTCCTGTTATTTCGGTATCTGCTGATTTGCTACCAGTTCACACCAGAGTTCTGATCTAGAGGGGGAGAGATTGTGTGGTCTCAGTATTTTTGTATATCAAACGTGTTGGAGTTTTTCTTAAGTTTTTGCTGGATTGCAGACAGTATTCTTTCCTGTCCTATTCTATCTAGACAGTTTGGGCCCCAGCATTTGCTTGCTCTATTTTCTGCCTGTGTTTGTATTTCATCTTGACTCGCTGCCAATATATGTTGGGGGCTACCTATTCCTTTGGGGGCTCTACTCCGGGGCAGTTAGCTTTCCCCTTTCTCTCTTAAGGTTTAGTTAACTCTCTGGCTGTGTCGAGGCGTCTAGAGCACCGTAGACACGTCCCACTGCTATTTCTAGTTGTGCTGTCAGTTTAGGGGTCTGCAATCCGCTAGTTACCAACCTCTCTGGGTGTCTGGTTGCCTAGGCTATTTTGGCTGCTGTCCTCCTCGGCTACCAAATCATAACAGCATCCCTCCATTTTTCAATGCTTTACTATGTAGTCTATTTTTGCCCAGGCATTCATAGTGTCCCTCAATTAGAGCTACTCCATGTTTCTTGCAATTCCTTTTTATCTCTGTGTTTTTGTATATTTTTTTTAATAAACTATGATATTTGAATGCTATTTTAGAGATCTCTTCTTATCTGTTTTTGATCACAATGGTATAGTCTTCTTCTTATAGCACACTCTCCCTACCTTCGAATGTATCGCATAGATCTGGAGCAACTGAGAGCAGCAGCCTTCACTTCCTCCAGATGTAAGTGGTTTGCCCAAAGGAGGGGAGAGTGAAGCAGCTGCTGATTGGCCACAGCGTTCACGTGATGTAACACTTTCACAAGATCACTGGTAGAGCGAGGGCTGAGACCACTGGAATGGCAGGTGAGTATAAGTGATGTTATTTTAAAAGAGGGAACAAATGGATTTAGAAGGAGTTGTCCGAGTAGTGGACAACCCCTTTAACATTGAGCCACAGACTGCTCTCTTAAATATAAGAACATTTTCTCTACCTAAAAATCTAAATGGTATCCTTATTCTTTATTGGCAATACTGTACCAGTACACAAATATACAACCTTATATACTAGTACATTAAGAATAAGAATTCAGGCAACATATGGTTGTGGTGATTAGTAGCTGGCATAAATAAAAATTGCACAATTGTATTTTTTTATTTCATTTATCTAATAATAAAAGTTACTATAAATGTAATGCATACATACAGTGGTGGCCAAAAGTATTGGCACAGCTGCAATTCTGTCAGATAATACTCAGTTTCTTCTGAAATGATTGCAAAACAAATTTTTTGGTATATTATCTTCACTATTGTCTTCATGAAAAACACAAAAATAATGACATAAAGCCAAATTGGATATAATTCACCCAAACCTAAAAAGGGGGTGGACAAAGTATTGGCACTGTTTGAAAAATCATGTGATCTCTCTAATTCGTGCATCACCACCATCTCTAACTTCCTGTGGCACTAACAGGTGTTGGCAAAAACTAAATCACACTTGCAGTCAGTTAACATGGATTAAAGTTGACTCAACCTCTGTCTGTGTCTTGTGTGTACCACATTGACCATGGAGAAAAGAAAGAAGACCAAAGAACTGCTGAGGACTGAGAAGCCAAATTGTGGGAAGCATGAGCAATCCAAGGCTACAAGTCATCTCCAAAGACCTGAATGTTCCTGTGTCTTCCGTGCGCAGTGTCATCAAGAAGTTTAAAGCCCATGGCACTGTGGCTAACCTCCCTAGATGTGGAAGGAACAGAAAAATTGTCGAGAGATTTCAACGCAAGATTGTGTGGATGGTGGATAAAGAACCTCAACTAACATCCAAACAAGTTCAAGCTGCCCTGCAGTCCGAGAGTACAACAGTGTCAACCCGTACTATCCGTCGGCGTCTGAATGAAAAGGGACTGTATGGTAGGATGCCCAGGAAGACCCCACTTCTTACCCCGAGACATAAAACAGCCAGGCTGGAGTTTGCCAAAACTTACCTGAGAAAGCCTAAAACGTTTTGGAAGAATGTTCTCTGGTCAGATGAGACAAAAGTCGAGCTTTTTGGGAAAAACCATCAACATAGAGTGTGCAGGAAAAAAAAGAGGCATTCAAAGAAAAGAACACGGTCCCTACAGTCAAACATGGCGGAGGTTCCCTGATGTTTTGGGGTAGCTTTGCTGCCTCTGGCACTGGACTGCTTGACCGTGTGCATGTCATTATGAAGTCTGAAGACTACCAACAAATTTTGCAGCATAATGTAGGGCCCAGTGTGAGAAAGCTGGGTCTCCCTCAGAGGTCATGGGTCTTCCAGCAGGACAATGACCCAAAACACACTTCCAAAAGCACTATAAAATGGTTTGAGAGAAAGCACTGGAGACTTCTAAGGTGGCCAACAATGAGTCCAGACCTAAATCCCATAGAACATCTGTGGAGAGATCTCAAAATGGCAGTTTGGAGAAGGCAACCTTCAAATATCAGGGACCTGGAGCAGTTTGCCAAAGAAGAAAGGTCTACAATTCCAGAAGAGCATTGTAAGAAGCTCATTGATGGTTAACCGGAAGTGGTTGTTCGCAATTATTTTGGCTAAAGGTTGTGCAACCAAGTATTAGGCTGAGGGTGCCAATACTTTTGTCTGGCCCATTTTTGGAGTTTTGTGTGAAATGAACAAGGATTTGATTTTTACTTCATTCTCTTTTGTGTTTTTTCCTTGCAAGAAAATTAAATAAAGATAAAAATAGCAAATAATTTGTGATTCCAATCATTTTCAGGAAGACACTGAGTATTATCTGACAGAATTGCAGGGGTGCCAATACTTTTGGCCACCACTGTATGTGTATGGAACAATGGCACCAAAATATTGCAGCTCTTCTCACAAAAAACAGGACCTCATATAGTAGAGTTTATGCAAAAATGTATTGTAAAGTTACGGTTGTTATAGCTATTGATATAGAAAAGTGGAAACAAAAAATTCTTCAGGCCATTTAAACCAAAAACTAAATTTCCATTAGCAATTAGATTAGATGGCAAACTTTGCAACATACAGCTTCTCCCTCATTTTACCACATTGTGTACATGTGCATTCACACTTAGAAGTGTCTAGTTTGTGTTTCACATTTATGCACTGCACTTTATTGCACCTTGCACTTTGTCTCACATTTATGTTTTGTTAGTGATTTTCTTGCATATACTTATGTGCTGTTACCTTGCGTACCTGCATTTATATGATTTACAGGTACTTCTTAATAATTCTTATTACTCATGTTATGTATTAAATTTTTATCTTTTTTTCTTCTTGTGGAACGCAATTCTGCATCATCTGAAGCGCATATCTCATTTCTAGTTTCCGGTGTCTTCAAAATGTTTTGCGGACTTGTACTTTTCTGACCAAGCACTCCATCCTTTAGCATATGATGTATTTTAATTGCAACAGGGTCCTACTTACCCATAAAATCAAACTTGGAAGAGAGGTGTTCATATCTACCAAGGAATTCAGACTTCAGTCTTAGAGAGGTATTCACATTAGACATGTTAGGATCACCTTGACGTTGGCTGCTGGGCATGCATGAATTGGCCAAATTATGTGCTAAGCATCTCATATTTTCCTAGTATTTAGAAGCAGTATTGCATTAATATTTCATATATTTCACATTGACTTGCTTTAGCACTACAGAGTGCCACTTTTTTGTTTATTGGATATGGAGGTGGCTGCTTCTAGTTGGTGCCTGTTCACATTAGCTTGGAAGTGCCATTCAGTCTTTTTGTCATTGCACTTTTCAACGTTGATTTACTTTTTCAACTCTTTACTTACCTATTGCGTTGCCATAATACTGCGATATACTGTATATGCACTGATTTTACTGCTCTGCAGATCCGACTCGTTACCTCCATATATTCTACTAAAACGCATTAGAGGAATACATACATCACTTCCTGTCATGTGTGATGTGCGAGCCAGAACAAACATTACATTACATCACAGCACAGCCGGCAGTGGCGCCATTTTACTGTATTTTTTTTCCAAAGACCACAATATGAACTGCGCAAGCGCAGTATTTAAGATAGGTGGCATGTCAATGAAGATTCAGTGACCTGTCATTCAAGCCCATAAGGATAAATATGAGAACAGAGCACCAAAATAAGCTCCACCCCCAGGCCACCCTGAAGCGCAAGAATCTCATTAATTAAAAACTCCAAATACAGATTAAACAACAACCACAAGATGGATTTCATCAACCAACATATCATTTTAATCAGTATAACAGCGCCAACCTTCCACTGTCTGTAGTTTACTTAGCAAAATCCCGATGACAGGTTCGCTTTAATAAAATGTATCAATTTCTTCATAATGGGTATGGACACGTTTGTTTCCTTACAATCTGTTTTCATTGTTCCTAGCATATAGCCGTCTTTTCATTTTAGTCTTTAGTCTGATTTTTTTGTCAATTTTTGGTATAAGCTAAAGGGAAATATCCATTGTGTGTAATGTATATAACATATTTAAAATAAACACAATACATATGCAAGGACATATATATATAATATATATATATATATATATATATATATAATGTATGCCTAATGGGGATGTTCATGTTAATGTGCATGTGGAGGAGACACCTGAACACACAGGAGCCACTGCTGTTGCATGCATTTGAACTGCATAGTTATTACTGCAGAAATTCCACAGCTGATCTGCTGACCCTGCTTTCCATTTACAATCCAAGGTAAGCGGATTTAAAATTAAATTCAATTATAATAGTCAATGTGAATTTTACAGAGCTTGCTTAGCACATAAACTATTGCACTGATTCCTATTACCTGAAACCATCCAATAAAAATGGATCACAGTAAAAAGTCCTAAAGTCCTAAATGTACTATATTAAAATTGTCTAGAAATTCGGCCTGAAAAGAAATATATTTTTACTGAGAAACATTATCCACGTAACAAAAATTAATGAGAAACTTTACATTCATAGGCAAATACAAAAATTTAACAATTAAGAAAAGAAGATTTCCAGAGTTTAAATTCTGACAAGTTTGAGGAAAATTATATATCCCGCATTTGCAAAAACATAATAGGTCATATCTAATATAAGCCCACTCTATCTATTTCTATCATTAGTAATAGTTCAAGGGAGGGAAACAGATGGTTTTCTCCTGCATGTGAGCAAGAACAAATTCCAAGTCTGTATTTGGAATGAATGAGTCACTTTTGAGCATTAGGATACATGAGTGAATCAAGAACAGCCTCACAGGTGTCAAACTATATTTGAAAGTAATATAATTTCTTACCACACGCCCACCACTATTAAAATTGTACATATTAAAGGCAAATTTCATTTTCTGTAAATGTTCTTGGTTTAAAAATGCATTTCTTAGATAAAAAGATCATTGAACCCATTAGAAAAGGGTTATTATCGCATATTAATACTTCAGTGATTCCACAGCTGCAGTTTATTTGTTAGGGCTGATCATGTCACAGGTGTTTGGACACCACAGCTTTCTGGATTCTAGGGTACTAAACAGCTAAAATAAGTCAGGTGCATGGTTCTGCAGCTGTACAGTATAGCATATGTCTTAGAACTATATTTCATTTTTATTTGGTATAAACCTGTATGGAGGAATTAAATCAACCTTAACCCTTGGCAATGTGCATTGTACAAGTACGGAGAAGCGTTTAAACCACTAAATGCAGCGAGCTCAAGATCTGAGCTTGTTTCATATAACATGGGTGCCCGCTGTGTAATGCAATTTGCACCTACAAATAATTGCTGTGATCTGAGGTAGCTTAAATTTAAAAGATTCAGGCCGACCTGGTGAAGTTTGTTTCCAAGTTCATTGAACATGTCAATATACAATGATATTTAACCCCTTAAGAACCAAGCCACTTGGTAGGTTAATGACCAGGCCTTAATTTTAAAATCTGACCACTGTCACTTTATGTGGTTATAACTCTGGAACGCTTCAATGGATCCCACTGATTCTGAGAATGTTTTTTTGAGACATATTGTACTCTATGATAGTGGTAATATTTCTTCAACATTTCTTGTGTTTATTTATGAAAAAAATGTAAATTTGGTAATAAATGTTGAAAATGTCACAGTTTTCAAACTTTTAATTTTTATGCCCCTAACAAAATAGTTAATAAATAACATTTCCCACATGCCTACTTTACATTAGCACAATTTTTGAAACACATTTTTTTTTGTTAGGAAGTTATAAAGGTTAAAAGTTGACCAGCGATTTCTCATTTTTCCAACAAAATTTACAAGACCATTTTTTTAGGGACCACCTCACACTTGAAGTGACTTTGGGGCCTGTGTGACAGAAAATACCCCAAAGTGACACCATTCTAAAAACTGCACCCCTCAAGGTGTTCAAAACCACATTCAAGAAATTTATTTACCCTTCAGGTGCTTCACAAGAATTGAAGCAATGTGGAAGGAAAAAAATAACAATTAATTTTTTTTCACAAAAATTTTACTTAGGACACAATTTTTTTTATTTTCTCAAGGGTATCAAGAGACAATAAACCACAATATTTTTAGTGCAATTTCTCCTGAGTATGCCGATACCCCATGTCTGGAGGAAGACCACTGTTTAGGAGCACGGCATGGCTCAGAATTGGCTGGAATCGAGAGAGTACGTCATGTCGCGTTTGGAGAGCCCCTGATGTGCCTTAGCAGTGGAAACCCTCCACAAGTGACCCCATTTTGGAAACTAGACCCCTAAAGGGACTTACCTAGATGTTTGCTGAGCGTCTTGAAGTCCCAGGTGCTTCACATAAGTTTATAACATAGAGCCGTGAAAATTAAAAATTAAATTTTTTTCCACAAAAATCATGTTTTAGCACCAAATTTTTTTATTTTAATAAAGGTAGCAGGAGAAAATTGACTCCAAAAATTGTTGTGCAATTTCTCCGAGTATGCCGATACCCCATGTGTGGAGGAAGACCACTGTTTGGGCGCACGGCAGGACCCGAAAGGGACGGAGAAAGGTTTGACTTTTTGAACACATAATTGGCTGGAATCAAGAGTGGATGCCATGTCAGTTTTGGAGGGCTTCTGATGTGCCTAAACAGTGGAAACCCTCAACAAGTGATATCATTTTGGAAACTAGACCCTTCAAGGAACTTAACTAGATGTGTGGTGAGCATCTTGAACCACCAGGTGTTTTACAGAAGTTTATAGCAGAGCTAATAAAATTAAAAAAAAAAACATTTTTCCTGCAAAATTTTTCTTTTAGCCCCAATTTTTTTTTCCCAAGGGTAACAGGAGAATATGGACCTGAGAATTTGTTGTGCAATTTCTCCTGAGTGTGCCAATACCCCATGTGTGGGTGAAAACTACTTTTGAAGCACAGTGCAAAGCTCAAAAAGCTATATTTTACTGCAGATTTTACTATTATGGTGTGAGGGTGCCATGACCCACTGGGAGAGCCCCTGATGTGCCAGAACAGTAGAACGCCCCATAAGTAACCTCATTTTACAAACTACACCTCTCAATTAATTAATCTAAGGGTGTAATGATCATATTGATACCAAGGGTGTGTCACAGAATTTTATACCATTGGGCAGGGAAGAAAAAATGATTGCCATTTTTAACACAAAAATTTTGTTTTAGCCTCAGATTTAACATTTTCACACAAGAAGTGGCTAAAATTGGCACCAGAATTTGTCCCACAATTTCTACTGAATTTAGATATACACCATATATGGCTGTACTGTACTGCTTAGCCATATGGAGAGTCTCAGTAGGGATGGAGTGCTATTTGCCTCCTGGAGCACAGATTTTCCTAGAATAGTTTGTGGACTCCATATACAGAGCCCCCTAAGTGCTAGAGAACAGAATCCCCCACCCCCCATTTTGGAAATTATACCCCTGCCAAATGTGAATGCTAAAGGTGGTTTTTGCACACTGGGGCTCAGAAGGGAGGGTGTTGTGAATGGGCTGGAGATGAGTTCTGAGCGGAGGCTCCCTCTGGTGGTTACAAACGGTACTGGAATGTCCAGTGAAGATTGTGAGGATTGGGAATCAGGTGTTACTGACTGGTCTTATATAAGGGAGTCACCTTCCCATCAGGGTTGCCGGTGATCAATTGTTCTGGTCTCAATCCTTGATTCCTGTTTCCTTGGAAGCCTGCTGTGTTGTGTCTGAATCTCCTGCTAACAGATAAGACATTTTCTTCTTTTTGTTTTTGTGCTTGATTTTTGCATTTTGTTCTGCACTTCTGTGGGGGCCTTCAGGGTCCCCTCTGGGGGCTTTTGCCTCTCAGTTCAGTTCAGCCACTGATGTTTGTACATTTGCTTTTTCCAGTTTTCTCAGTGGCTGCTGTTTTGTTTTTGGTTACACCAGAGAACTAATTTAGGTGGTAGAGGTCGTGTGATCTCAGGTGTTTTTGAAATTAGTAGAGTTGGTGCTTTTCAGGGTTTTTTGGGATTGCAGTAAGTGCCCTTCCTATCCTTTTCTATTTAGTAAGTTTGGGCCCCAACGTTTGCTCATACTATTTTCTGTCTGTGTCAGTATTTCTTCTTGTCTAACCGCCATTACATGTTTGGGGGCTTTCTATGTTCTTTGGGGATCTGCTCCGGGGCAGATAGCTTTCCTCTTTCTATCTTTAGGTGATAGTTAGTTTCTCAGGCTGTGACGAGGCGTCTAGGACCAACGTAGGAACGCTCCAGGCTGCCTCTAGTTGTGGTGGTTAGTCAGGGTACTGCAATCTCATAGTTTCCAACTGCTCTGGTGTATTTCCTTTTTTGCCTGCTCTCCTCAGCTACCAAATCATAACAGGAGGGGGCATTGGGATTTGAGAGTGCAGAATTTGCTGAATTTCTTTTTGGGGGCAATGGGCCATTTTGCTTTTCAAGAACCTTTGTGCTACCAGTAATGTGGAAGCCTCCTATATTTCTGATGACGGACCGGAGTGGGGACTTGCTTTTTTTGTGGATTGAGTTGAAGCTTTTATTGGGAACATTTTTCATTACGTTTGGGATCACATTTATCCAGTGCTCTACGCTGAGCCCTTACTTTGGGGTTTCCATCTAAATCTCCGATCTGCGTGACAGATGAAGCCTCCAATGGATGAATTCACTATAATGAGGCAGCATAGTTACTATGGACTCCGTCTGGCCTCTATTCAGCATTGTCCTTCCTTTCAGAGGAAAACTATGGTGGACTGCGTTTTTATGCGCAACTAAAAAGACGGACACTGCCGGATCACAGGTCCTATGGCGTTCACAATGTCTCCATCTGCCACCTTATAGGGAATCTTCCGCCGGGGGTTGTCTGAATCTTGTATTTCAGAGATTTACACAGAAACCCTGGTATAAGCGTGCAGTGTAGGGTGTAGGATAAATGTGCACTGAGCCTTACTGCGATCTTTGGGAGGCAGAATTTACAAATCCACAGCAGGTGAACAATTGGTTTTATTTTTTACGCCGTTTCTCGTGCGGTATAAGTGATTAGGCGACTTTATTATTTGGGTCGGTGCGATTACAGCAATGCCAGATTTATATCCTTTTTTATATTTGGCTTCTGTGACTCACTTTTTTTTGCAAGAAGAAGATTTTTGCATAACCATATTTTGAGAGCTACAATTTTTCCATATTTCGGCCCACAGAGTCATGTGAGGGCTTGTTTATTACCAGACAAGTTGACTTTTTTATTGGTACTATTTTCGGGCACATGACATTTTTTGATTGCTTTCTAATCCAATTTTTGTGGAGGCAGAATGAACAAAAACCAGCAATTCAGGAATTGTTTTTTTTTCCCCTCCGTTCTGCGTGTGGTAAAATTGATAAGTCAGTTTTATTCTTCAGGTCAGTACGATTACATAGATGCCACGTTTATTTTTTTTTTATGTTTTGGAAGTTTTTGTGCAATAAAAACTTTTATATAAAAAAATATTTTTGCATTGCTTTATTCTGAGAGCTATAACTTTTTTATTTTTCTGCTGATGGAGATGTATGGTGGCGTGTTTTTTGCGGGACAAGATGGCGTTTTCACAGATACTATTTTTTTTTTACATTCATCTTTTTGATCACGTTTTATTCCACTTATTCCAAGCAGTATGATGATAAAGCATAGTTTGCTACTTTTTTTGTGTTTTTTTTTACGGCATTCACTGAAGTGGTTAACTAGTGTAACACTTTTATAGATCCTATTTTTCCGGACTCAGCGATACCAAACACGTACTTTTTTTGTTTATTTTTTTTTGCATAAAAATGTGTATTTTTAGTGGCTTTTTATTATTATTATTTAGTAATTTTTTATATATTTTTAAATCATTTTTTCCTTTTTTACATAGTCCCTTTATGAGACTTTTACTTTTTTCACTTTGACTGCAGGTATAATGCATTGCAGTGCATTATACCTATACTGAAGGTTTCTGACACCATACTGTGAGCATGGTCTCAGAAGCTTTCTGTAGGTTGATGACCCGGGGGGTCATCATGACGACCCCGAGTCACCATAGCAACAATCGGGCCCTGCGGTAAAGTCGTGGGAATGCCGATCTGAAGGCAGAGGGAACTCCTGTCCCTCTTCCTCCCTTCTGAATGTTGCGATCACGCTCGATTGCAGCATTTAGGGGGTTAACAGCTAGGCGCGGCGCTGACACCACTCCTGGCTGTTTGTGCAGATGTTCAGCCACTGGCAGAGCTAAGCTGCTGCACTGCACTGATTGGGCAGGAAGTGCTGATATTTCATCATCTCCTGGGCGATAATGCTGTGATGTGGACTCACTGCTGGAACTCACATCAAAGGGAGGGTGTCCGACATCGGCGTTCTATTACTCCCGATGTCGAGAGGTTAATAAATACCTCTTTTTCTTGCTCACTAATTTACAGAACTGCTAGTATTAGTAATTAGGCTATATTTGCATACAACTGAATAAACGAACGACCACTGGAGCGCGTTCTGTGCTAATATCCTACTACGCCACGCTCCAGGATTCTGCGACAAATTTGAAAAAGACTTGGAACGATTCGAAACGTCAATCTCCTAGCACTACTTGTCATTTTTCTGTCTTCTTGCCCAGCGCTATGGTGAACTATTGGGTTAAATAAACCAGCATCAAACTGAAATCCGTTGTATGAGTGCGATTGATTTTCTACATGCTTAAACGACCGATTATTAAGAAATGATGCATTAGAATATCTTTTTTTTCTGATACTTTATTACTATGACAGCTAGCTATACCATATATCTCAAACTTTAGCTTCATTACTTTTGCTTTTTATTGCACAATCCAATACATCAATATATGAGGTTTTTTTTTGCAGAAACAGTAAAAATGTACAGAATAAAATGGCAACATAACTAGCTCCAATTATAATGAAGTACTGTGACTGGAAGGTCAACCTCCTGTGGGCACCCTTAAGGAAAAATAAGATGCCACTAGGCTAATGGTACATGTACATAAAAGTGTCACAATTAATTACTTTCACTGCTAGCTGGTAAATGTGTCACCGTCACTCTAATGATCACATAGAGCTTCATCTTTTACATATTGTTTAGGCCAACAATATAATGTTCTATTATAATGAAATTTGAAGAGGAACATAATAAAATAACAAACAAAAATAAACAAGTCATAGTCTTACTGACGAGATACATTCCCGGGGAGGAACGTGGGCACATGAGGATTAACCCTTATATTGTTAAAGTTCTGTTTCACTTATCTTTTTATTAGCGTGGTTTTAGATGATATTTTAAAGACATATTATAAAGATCCATCTTTGTTTTTTTAATTCTATTCATTTATCTATTAAAAAAAAGAAGGAAAGGGAATAAATACACCATTCCGTATTATCCTAGTCCTCTGCCTTCCCCACTTATCCCAATACATTACTTTTTCACAGTCTTAAATTGTTCTTTATGCTACAATCCTATAGTGAAGGAAACATTTTCCAGTCAGCAGCAAAATGTTTTCCTGACTAATGTATTCCAGGTAATCCATATCCAAATCCTTAAAGATTTAGCAATTTTCTTTTTGTAGTAGAATCAGCCATAAAGTGACACAGTTTGACAGTTTTTTACACTTCTATTATTAGATAATATGGTTTCTAGGGAACTATATTGGTTTATGGGCATTTCTATTTTACACTGATTTTGTTGTAGGTTTTTTTTCCTCCTTGTTTAACCCTTAACAATGTGTGATGTACATTTTCATTGCAGATTTCATGCAGGGCATGGAGTGGGCTCAGGTAACGAGCCTGCTTCATAACCGGCAGACATTGGCTGTATTGTACAGCCGGCTTCTGCCTGTTACAGCAGTGACTGGAGCTCATGCCAATCGCTGCTCTTTAATCATTAATGGGCTGTTGTCAATCACAGACAGCGACATTTAAATGGCCTGCTTGCTGATGCGATCGTGTATCAGCTCTCATCATTCCCTCCTGTGACGGATCGCATGGAGCTGATGAGTTCACAGCCTGGGGCAAGTACGGACTGGGAAAGAAATTCAGCCCTGGCATTTGAAGTCACACAGGCCCATCTTGTCCTCGTTCCCAAGAACCAGATGGGATATATTACTAATATTACCCTGGATGGAGGAAAGCAAGATTTGCTACAAGACCAATATTTCTAATGATACCCATGGCCTGCTGGGTTAAGTGACGGAGTCAGCGACTTTGTGCTCCATCACAACTCTTAGCAGTAGGTGTCTTGAGAACACGGATTCTGTTAACAACGTAGCAGACAAGGTGGCCCATGACCAGACAGGCCCTTCTGGCATTTGTCAGAATTGCCAGGTGGCCAGTCCGGCCCTGGCCTGGGGCATATTAAGGCCTCTTTCACACATCCGTCTTTTTGTATCAGGCATGATCCGTCGAACACCTGAAGGGACGGATCCGGCGCTGAAACAAAAAAACTGATGCAACGGATCCGGTTTTTTGCTGGATCCGACCTGAACTTTTGAACCCAGAAAAAGAGGGTTTTGGATGCCCGGAGACACTGGAAAATGTACTAGTAGTAGTAGTAGTAGTAGTAGACCTTGATTTCCAGAATCAGGATCAGACTTTTGCCGGATTGCACAAAAGTCTGATCCGGTTCCATTGACTTCTATTGTTTCCAGCCGCCTGATGCGCCGCTTCAGGCAGATCAGGCGGCTCCGGAAAAAAAAAAAAACTTTACATGCTCCGTTTTGTCCGGCCGCCGGAATGTACATGTACGGATCCGGACAAAAACGGATACAACGCAATGACATCAGGCACGATCCGGCGCTAATGAAAGTCAATGGAAAAAAAAACGCATCAGATACCTGATCCGTTTTTTTAACAACATGCCGGATCATGCCTGATTCAAAAAGACGGATGTGTGAAAGAGGCCTAACCCCTCTCTGACATCCGACATACTATCCCGTCTATGAAACCCGTGACAATCTGACCATGGACGGGATAGTACGTCATAGCGATCAGCTGCGCTCCCGGGACAGCTGACACCCGGGACTGTGTGCCAGGAGCGGTCACGGACCGCTCCCGGCACATTAACCCCTGGCACACCGTGATCAAACATGATCGCGGTGTACCGGGGGCACAGGGGAGCATCGCGCAGGGAGGGGGCTCCCTGCGAGCTCCCCTGAGACCCTCAGAACAGCGCAATGTGATCGCGCTGTTCTGAGGGCTTCCTCCCTCCCAGGACCCGGATCCAAGATGGCCGCCGGGTCCTGCAGGGGAGGCGGCTTCCTCAGTGCCTGTGAGATCGCTGGTCTCACAGAGTGCTGTGCACTCTGTGAGACCAGCGATCTAACATTTTACAGTGATGTCCCACCCTGGGACAATGTAAAAAAGTAAAAAAAATTAAAAATAAACATGTGTAAAAAAAAATTCCAAAATAAATAAAAAAATATATATATATATTCCCCAATAAATTCATTTCTTCTTGTAATAAAAAAAAATAAAACAATAAAAGTACACATATTTGGTATCGCCGCATCCGTAACGACCCCCCCTATAAAACTGTCCCACTAGTTAACCCCTTTTGTGAACCCCTTAAAAAAAAAAAAAAACAAAGCAAAAAATCAGTACTTTATCATCATACCGCTGAACAAAAAGTGGAATAACACGCGATCAAAAAGACCGATATAAATAAACATGGTACCGCTGAAAATGTCATCTTGTCCCGCAAAAAACGAGCTGCCATACAGCATCATCAGCGAAAAAATAAAAAAGTTTTAGCTTGCAGAATAAAGCGATGCAAAAATAATAATTTTTTATATAAAATTGTTTTTATTCTATAAAAGCGCCAAAACATAAAAAAATGATATAAATGAGGAATCGCCATAATCGTACTAACCCGAAGAATGAAACCGCTTTATCAATTTTACTACACGCGGAACGGTATAAACGCCTCCCCCAAAAGAAATTAATGAATTGCTGATTTTTGTTCATTCTAACATCCCAAAAATCGAAATAAAAAGCGATCAAAAAGTGGCATGTGCTCAAAAATGGTACCAATAAAAACGTCAACTCGTACCGCAAAAAATAAGACCTCACATGACTCTGTGGGCCAAAATATGCAAAAATTATAGCTCTCAAAATGTGGCGATGCAAAAAACTATTTTTTGCAATAAAAAGCGTCTTTTAGCGTGACAGCTGCCAATCATAAAAACCCGCTATAAATAGTAAATCAAACCCCCTTTATCACCTCCTTAGTTAGGGAAAAATAATAAAATTCAAAAAATGTATTTATTTCCATTTTCCCATTAGGGTTAGGGTTAAGGTTAGGGTTGCGGCTAAAGTTAGGGTTAGGGTTGGCACTAAAGTTAGTATTAGGGTTATGGTTGGGATTAGGGTTAGGGGGTGTTTAGGGTTAGGTTTTTGGTTAGGGTTGGGACTAGGGTTAGGGGTGTGTTGGGGTTAGGGATGGAGTTAGAATTGGGGGGTTTCCGCTGTTTAGGCACATCAGGGGCTCTCCAAATGTGACATGGCGTCTGATCTCAATTCCAGCCAATTCTGCGTTGAAAAAGTCAAACGGTGCTCCTTTACTTCTGAGCTCTGCCATGCGCCCAAACAGTAGTTTACTCCCACATGGGGTATCAGCGTACTCTGGACCCCAAGAGTTATTGTGCAATTTGTCCTATTTCTTCTGTTACCCTTGGAGAAATAAAAAACTGGGGGCAAAAATATAATTTTTAAAAAAAAAAATGATTTTTTTTATTTTTACGGCTGTACGTTATAAACTTCTGTGAAGCACTTGGGGCTTCATAGCGCTCACCACACATCTAGATAAGTTCCTTGTGTGGTCTATTTTCCAAAATGGGGTCACTTGTGGGGGGTTTTCCACTGTTTAGGCGCATCAGGGGCTCTCCAAATGCGACATGACACCCCCAGACCATTCTATCAAAGTCTACAATCCAAAACGTCACTACTTCCCTTCCGAGCCCCAACGTGTACCCATACAGTAGTTTTCTCCCACATATTGGGTATCAGCGTACTCAGGACAAATTGGACAACAACTTTTGGGGTCCAATTTCTCCTGTTACCCTTGTGAAAATAAAATATTGGGGGCGAAAAAAAATAATTTTTGTAAAAAAAAATACATTTTTTATTTTTACGGCTGTACGTTATAAACTTCTGTGAAGCACTTCGGGGTTCAAAGTGCTCACCATAAATCTAGATATGTTCCTTGTGGGGTCTATTTACCAAAATGGGGTCACTTGTGGGGGGTTTCCACTGTTTAGGTGCATCAGGGGCTCTCCAAATGCGACATGACGCCCCCAGACCATTCCATCAAAGTCTGCAATCCAAAACCTCACTACTTCCCTTCCGAGCCCCAACGTGTACCCATACAGTAGTTTTCTCCCACATATTGGGTATCAGCGTACTCAGGACAAATTGGACAACAACTTTTTGGGTCCAATTTCTCCTGTAACCCTTGTGAAAATAAATTATTGGGGACAAAAAAATCATTTTTGTATTAAAAAAAAAAGATTTTTTATTTTACGGCTGTACGTTATAAACTTCTGTGAAGCACTTGGGGGTTCAAAGTGCTCACCACACATCTAAATAAGTTCCTTGAGGGGTCTAGTTTCCAAAATGGTGTCATTTGTCGGGGGTTTTCACTGTTTAGGCAGATCATGAGCTCTCCATTGAAAAAGTCAAACGGCGCTCGTTCCCTTCCAAACTCTGCCATGCACCCAAACAGTGGTTTACCCCCACATATGGGGTATCAGCGTACTCAGGACAAATTGCACAATAACTTTTGGAGTCTTGTTACCCTTGGGAAAATAAAAATTGGGGTGAAAAGATCATTTTTGTGGAAAAAATATGATTTTTTAATTTTACGGCTCTACGTTATAAACTTGTGTGAAGCACTTGGGGGTTCAAATTGCTCACCAAAGATCTAGATAAGTTCCTTAGGTGGTCTAGTTTCCCAAATGGGGTCACTTGTGGGGGTTTCCACTGTTTAGGCACATCAGGGGCTCTCCAAATGCAACATGGCGTCCAATCTCAATTCCAGCCAATTTTGGTTGGAAAAAGTCAAATGGTGCTCCTTCCATTCCGAGCTCTGCCATGCGCCCAAACAGTGGTTCCCCCCCACATATCGGGTATCAGCGTACTCAGGACAAATTGACCAACAACTTTTGTGGTCCAATTTCTCCTGTTACTCTTGGGAAAATAAAAAATTAGTGACTAAAAATAATTTTTGTGGGAAAAAAATAGGATTTTTTATTTTCATGCCCGGGCATTATAAACTTGTGTGAAGCACTTGGGGGTTCAAAGTGCTCACCAAAGCTCTAGGTAAGTTCCCTAGGGGATATAGTTTCCAAAATGTGGTCACTTGTGGGGGGTTTCTACTGATTAGGCTCATCTGGGGCACTGCAAACGGAACATGACCCCATCAACGTCTGCATTCCAAAACGTCACTACTTCCTTTCCAAGCCCTGCCGTGCGCCCAAACAGTTTCCCCCCCCCACATATTGGCTATCAGCGTACTCAGGACAAATTGGACAACAACTTTTGGGGTCCAATTTCCTTGGGAAAAATCAAAAATTTGGGACTAAAAAATCATTTTTGTGGAAAATGGTTTCTTTTTTTTTTCACACCCAGGCATTATAAATTTTTGTGAAACACTTAGGGGTTCAAAATGCTCACAACAGATCTAGATAAGTTCCTTAGGGGGTCTAGTTTCCAAAATGGTGTCACTTGTGGGGTGTTTCCACTGTTTAGGCGCATCAGGGGCTCTCCAAAAGCGACATGGCATCCAATCTCAATTTCAGCCAATTTTAGTTTGAAAAAGTCAAACGGCGCTCCTTCCCTTACGAGCCCTTCTGTGCGCCCAAACAGTGGTCCCCCCCCATATATGGGTATCAGTGTATTCAGGAGAAATTTCACAACAACTTTATCTGTCTATTTTCTTCTTTTACCCTTGTGAAAATAAAAAAAAGTTTGTAAAAGATCATTTTTGTGGCTAAAAAGTTAAATATTCATTTTTTCCTTACATGTTGCTTCAGCTCTTGTGAAGCACCTGAAGGGTTAATAATCTTCTTGAGTGTGGTTTTGAGTACCTTGAGGGGTGCAGTTTTTAGAATGGTGTCATTTTTGGGTATTTTCTGCTATATAGAGCCCTCAAAGTGACTTCAAATATGAGGTGGTCCCTAAAAAAAATGGCTTTGTAAATTTTGTTGTAAAAATGAGAAATCGCTGGTCAACTTTTAACCCTTATAATTTCCTAAGAAAAAAAATTTTGATTCCAAAATTGTGCTGATGTAAAGTAGACATGTGGGAAATGTTATTTCTTAACTATTTTGTGTGACATATTTCTCTGTTTTAAGGGAATAAAAATTCAAAGTTATAACCTCATAAAGAGACAGTGGTCAGAATTGTAAAAATTGGCCCGGTCATTAACCTTGCAAACCACCCTTGGGGGTGAAGGGGTTAAAGACCCCCAGTGATCCCATCTTAGTTCTTCATATTAGAATATCAATTTTAGAACTGCATGTTATAGGCGATCAACTGATTGCAGGTTTATTTCCCCTATGGGTCTGAAAAATAAAGTAAAAATAATGTTTTTAAAATACATAATATATAAAACCCTTAAAAAACAGTGAAATTTCAGGTTGTGAGGTAGCAAAACACAAAAAAATGTCAAAGAGAGCGTGAAGAGGGATGAATACTTTGGCAAGCCACTGTATGTACCTCAAAATAGTATCAATAAAATCTGCATGTCAGTAAGCAAAAAACAAGACCTCAAGGAGCCTCATTGAGGGAAATGTCAAAGTTGTATGTTTTCAGAGAATAACAAGAAATGTATTTTTCTAAAAAGATCTGCAATATTTGGATCACTAAAATATGTATAGAAAAACACTAATACATGTTTGGTATTGTCAAAATCATACTAAATTAGAATATCATATTGCCAGGTCATTTTTAAAAAACAAAACTTAAGAAAAAATGGTAGAGTTAAGATTTTTCACTAATTCTCCTTTCTTGGATTTTTTTTGTCCTATTGTATACTACAGTATATTATGTTGTAAAATGGTTGGGTGTCATTTAACACTGCAGCTCATCCCGCATAAAACATACCCTAATACAGCTTTGTCAGTGAAAATTTAAAAACATTATGGGTCTTGAAAGAAGGGGAAGAAAGTGCAAAAATGAAAAATCGTCACGTCATAAAAGGGTTGATTGAATAAGTGAAGATTATATAGTAATTACAGATGAGTGGATCAAGGAAAATTTAAATTCACCTGTCAAAATCGCTGTTCCCAGGAAATTCAATTTGTGGAGAAGTTATTCTCTGTAAATTTAATGCCCCTTATTATGCTCTAGAATATATCCAGACCCCAGATCATAATAACTGTAACATGTTATCAACGTAGAATTGCGAGAGAACCAAAGAATGCAATGCAAGCTGCGGATGATCGGAAGATGCGGTAAGGACCAGACGTATGGCAGTGAGAAGCAGAGAGGTGAGGTTAGGATTTTTCTATTTTTTTAACCTTTGGATGGAACATTATGGTTCAGAAAGCGGCTGAATCTGCGTGGAAGTGAATTGCAAAAATCTTTTTTTCATTCTTAATGCACTAAAAAAAATAAATAAGAGACAACACAATAGTTTTTATAGAAAAAAATCTGATATCAGTCTCAGATAATGTGCTTACTTGACACAAGGAACTGTACTGTGCTTTTGCATGTCTTTCGCATTTATTTTTGTGAAGATGGGTAATAATTCCATAAAATCCAGAAATGTACACTACCGGTCAAAAGTTTAGGGTCACTTAGAAATTTCCGTATTTTTGAAAGAAAAGCAGTTTTTTTCCAATGAAGCTAACATTAAATGATTCAGAAATACACTCTATACAGTGTTAATGTGGTAAATGACTATTCTAGCGGCAAACGTCTAGTTTGTAATGCAATATCTTCATAGGTGTATAGAGGCCCATTTCCAACAACCATCACTCCACTGTACTTATGGTATTTGTGTTCGCTAACTGTGTAAGAAGGCTAATAGATGGTTAAAATACCCTTTAAAACCCTTGTGCAAGTATGTTAACACAGCTGAAAACCGTTTGGTTGATTAGAGAAGCTATAAACCTGACCTTCCTTTGAGCTTGTTGAGAATCTGGAGCATTACATTTGTTGGTTCCATTAAACTCTCAAAATGGCCAAAAAAAAAGAACTTTCTTGTGAAACTCGACAGTCTATTCTTGTTCTTAGAAATGAAGTCTATTCCATGCGAAAAATTACCAAGAAACTGAAGAATTCATACAATGGTGTGTAGTACTCCCTTTAGAGGAGTGCACAAACAAGCTCTAACCAGAGAAGAAAGACAAGTGGGGGCCCCGCTGCACAACTGAGCAACAAGACAAGTACATTAGAGTCTTTAGTTTGAAAAATTGACGCCTCACAGGTCCTCAACTGGCAGCTTCATTAAACAGTACACATTAAATGCCAGTGTCAACATCTACAGTGAAGAGGCGATTTGGGGATGCTGGCCTTCAGGGCAGATTGGCAAAACAAAAGCCAATATTCCTCTGTCCAATGTCTGTGTTCTTTTGCCCATATTAATCTTTTCCTTTCATTTAAGCCAATCTTAAATATGGCTTTTGTTTTGCCAATCTGCCTGAAGGCCAGCATCCCCAAATCGCCTCTTCACTGTAGATGTTGACACTGGCGTTTAATGTGTACTGTTTAATGAAGCTGCCAGTTGAGGACCTGTGAGGCGTCAATTTTTCAAACTAAAGACTCTAATGTCTTGTTGCTCAGTTGTGCAGCGGGGCCTCCCACTTGTCTTTCTTCTCTGGTTAGAGCTTGTTTGTGCACTCATCTAAAGGGAGTACTACACACCATTGTATGAATTCTTCAGTTTCTTGGTAATTTTTCGCATGGAATAGCCTTCATTTCTAAGAACAAGAATAGACTGTCGAGTTTCACAAGAAAGTTCTTTTTTTTTGGCCATTTTGAGAGTTTAATGGAACCAACAAATGTAATTCTCCAGATTCTCAACAAGCTCAAAGGAAGGTCAGGTTTATAGCTTCTCTAATCAACCAAACGGTTTTCAGCTGTGTTAACATACTTGCACAAGGGTTTTAAAGGGTATTTTAACCATCTATTAGCCTTCTTACACAGTTAGCGAACACAAAATACCATAAGTACACTGGAGTGATGGTTGTTGGAAATGGGCCTCTATACACCTATGAAGATATTGCATTACAAACTAGACGTTTGCCGCTAGAATAGTCATTTACCACATTAACACTGTATAGAGTGTATTTCTGAATCATTTAATGTCAGCTTCATTGGAAAAAAACTGCTTTTCTTTCAAAAATAAGGAAATTTCTAAGTGACCCTAAACTTTTGACCGGTAGTGTAACTATGATGGGCTATTTAACAAAATATGCGTGTCAAACATTTTTTTCCATACCTGTTTTGTTAGTCAGATTTTACATCCGTACATGCCACACCCGTACAGTGCACTGCTGGAGATAGTAGCTTTTTGTCACAACATTTCTTATCATATGCTTTTTGGCAACAGTTTAATAACTATTGAAAACTTAAATATAGTGTTGTACAAAATGGACAAAGTGGAAGGAAGGGCAATGGTTGGGGTAATGTTGAAAAAAAAAACATACAACGGCTTAGAACATGGCAATCGCTTACAGCAGCTTCGCACCACCACCACTGGGACCAGCCATCCGGGCAGTAGAACAACCAAAATGTCAATCACAATTGGTTTCCATTGCTTCCAGCAAGAGTATTAGGGGGGAGGTAGTGGAGAGCATTGTGGAATATACGGCACATCACTTGTCTGAGCCACAGCATGATGATGTTACCTCTAAGACTGGAGTTGTAAGGGGATGAAGAGAAAGATGGACTCAAATGGGGCTGCCTTCTCTGCTCCTTGTCCGGAACCACCGGCACAGCTTTCAGTTTTCTCGGGGGAAAGCTTACCGTTCCTGGACCAACCTTCCCATGTGACAGAAGGGGGCGGGGGTGAGTTAAAAGGCACTGCGTGCGGGAAGCTGACGGGAGTTCAGGCGGGAAAGTGCAGAGCGCAAGAGAGTGAGCTGCCAGCTGCACCCCAGGCTCTGAGTGTGAGTGACCCCCGACTTTGTACAGGAGCAGAGAGTCTTGATGCTGTGAGCGCCCCCCAAACTAACGCTGACCCGCCAGCCTCCGTGACCGGAGGAGACTCCCCCGACAGGTTAGAGGTAGTGATGAGCGAGTATGCTCGTTGCTCGAGTTTTCCCGAGCATGCTCAGGTGGTCTCCGAGTATTTGGAAGTACTCGGAGATTTAGTTTCTGTTGCAGTAGCTGCATGATTTGCAGCTTTTTGACAATCTCAATACATGTGGGAATTCCCTAACAAACAGGCAATCCCCACATGTATCTAAGGCTGTCAAGTAGCCGCAAATCATGCAGCTGCGGCAACAAAAACTAAATCTTCAAGCACTTCCAAATACTCGGAGACCACCAGAGCGTGCTCGGGGAAACCCGTGCAACGAGTATACTCGCTCATCACTAGTTAGAGGCAGACGCTGACGCGCACAGGCCTGGTGAACTAAGTAGAAGGCCTGAACCTCAGAGAGGAGTAATTGGACTGACCGATGAATGCAGTACCGTTCCTGCGGTGACTCATGCTGGACGGAGCTTTGTGACAAAGGCCGGTGGGAGCAGGACCTCGTCTCACTCTACATCCTTCCGTTGCCTGCCTTGGAGACCATGCTCTTTCCTTGGACTAGGATCTGAAATAGACTGCATTTGCAGCTGTTGACTGTTATGTTTTGGTAGCTGAGGAGGGCAGGAGCAAAAAGCCGCAAAGGCAGTCAAACACCAGAGAGGTTGGGAACTAATAGGATGCAGACCCCTAAACTAACAGCACAACTAGAAGCAGCCGTGGGACGTTCCTACGGTGCCCTAGATGCCTCGTCACAGCCGGAGAGATTAGCTACCCCTGAAGATGGAAAGAGGAAAGCTAACTGCCCCGGACTAGAGCCCCAAAAGAATAGGAAGCCCCCAAACATATAATGGCGGTTAGACAAGATGAAAACACAGACACAGACAGAAAATAGAATGAGCAAACGCTGGGGCCCAAAACTGTCTAGATAGGACAGCATAGGAGAAAATACTGTCTGCAACCCAGAAAAACCCTAGTAACAACTCCAACACTTCTGAATCCAAAAATGCTGAGACCACAAGGTCTCGACCACCTATATCAGACCTCTGGTGTGAACATGCAGCTACCCAGCAGTAAAAAATCACAAGAACTGAGCAAATGAACAAATACAAAAAGAGAACAGAGACCAGCACAAGCCCCCAAAGGTGACACGGCTAAACTAAAAAAAGCAAGGTAGCAAAAACAAGGAAAATCAAACCACAGAAAAAAAAACAGAAAGTAACTTATCTGAATGATTGCAGGAGACAGCAGAAAAGTCAGCTGAATTCCAACCTAGACCAGGAAGCAACAATTGATCACCGGCGAGGATCATGGGAGGTCAGCTCACTTATATCAGGCCAGTCCGTCCCACCTGATAACCATTCATCAATTGCAGGTGGTGGACTTTTGCTGTTCAACATAGGTTCAATACCCTCAGCAACCACCAGAGGGAGCCTCAGCTCCGAAGTCGTCTCCAACAAGTTCACAACAGTTGCCAACGTTGGAGAAGTGAACCCTTCAATCAAGCCTTGTTCAGACTGATAAGTGTTTTTCTGCCTTTGTTTATTTTCTTGAAAGACTGTTTAGCCCTTTTGTTTGTTGCATTTAACCCCTCATCCGCTCCTCCCTTTAACTCTTGGTCTGCCTCACATCATTGGTGACATCCCCATACCTGCAGTATCCTACAGAGTCACACACAACATATAAAAAAAAAAATTGATCCATTTTCATGGATGAGAATCGTACAAATGTTCCCTGAACAGTGATCCAACTATATGTCATCCATTTGCAATGCGAGGATGCGATTTTCTCGCATCTAAGCATCCATGTGACATCAGTATGGCATCCATACGGTGAGATTTTCTTGCCGGCTTGTAAAATGGACATATAATGGATCCATGGCCTCAAATATTCATGAAAACATATATACAGGCTATATATATATATACTGAATACTTTGTTCTGTGCAAAGTTGAATGTGCTGGCAACAAAATGACACAAAAATCATCAATTGCATTAGCACCGCTCCCAGTTGTAAACGATTTAACCCCTTCAGATGGATTGCAGTGTGGGACTTGACTGTATGGCGGACAGGTATGGGTATATTGTTGTGTTTTTATTTTGGATTTTTTCTAGGAGATCAATGGCTTCCCAAGGATTGGGAGTTAAATAAAGATGGAAAAAATGCCACACGCTGCAGGGCAATGGGAAGAGAGAGAGTAAGTGCCAGAATTGGCGCATCCTACAGATGCGCCTTTTCTGGGGTGACTGGGGGCAGTTGTTTTAGCCAGGGCGGGCCCCAAAAACCATGGTCCATCTCTAGGCTATTAATTTCTGCCCTCAGTCACTGGCTTGCCCTCTCTGGCAGAGAAAATTGCGCGGGAGCCCACGCCAGTTTTTTCTGTGAATTAATCCTTTAATTTAACACCAACAGTTCCAAAATTTTACACACACTACTAACATTATTAGTGAGGGACGTATATAAATCTAATGGATATGCAATGGTTTACTGTATGTAAACTATGTCTCATATCCTGTCGGTTTCTGTAATGATTTTACAGATGACGACAATTTAAATTTTCACCTATTCTGCTATCTATATCTCTCTGAAATATATTATATATATATATATATATATATACACACACACCTATACTATGTGCATACATGTATTTTATCTATTCTATTTTAACCTGTCAGTGTGATTTTACAGTATAGCTCACTGAATTGCCGGCTTTTCTAAAGGACACCGGTGTGTATTTCTCGCAAGTCACACTCATGGTCCGTGTGGTGTGCGAGTTTTTCTCGCACCCATAGACTTGCATTGGCGATTCTCGGCCGATATACACTCCAAATCGCAGCATACTCCGATTTCACTCGCAAGTATAATACGGCCGCGAAAAAAAAACTGTGATGGGAGCTACCCATAGCTTAACATTGGTCTGAGTGTTATGTGATTTTTTTCTCTCATTGCACTCGTCCGTATTTCTCTCTAGAGTGACTCCAACCTAACAGTGACACCGTCAGGTTGAGTCAGTGTTCTGTACAGAACAGTCTACTTGATCACAAATGACTAAGAGATAATTTGGACCATTTTTTAAATTAAAAAAATAGTATGAAAAATCTGTCAGTGCACTTTGTTGTTAAAAATGACTTTTCAAAGCTAATGGTCTACCATCCTTTTCTATGGTAAGGTCACTCAGACTTTACTAAGGCAGTGTTACTATTAAACAGTCTGAAATGTGTTGAATACAGCCCTAGGAGACCTGAAAGTGTTATACATATTTTTTCAGTGCAATTGAAGTACCTTCCATTCGCTGCAATATAATGCACAGCAAAAAATTTTTGAACAATTTGCTGAACCAGGTAAATTTGATTTTCAACTGATCTGATCTTTTCTATAAGACACATCTTTTGAGTCACTGAAAAGTGAAATGAGTTAGAAATGAAGAAAGTACAGACCTGTGTCCATATTATTAGTGTAAGTTGTGTAAATGAAGCATACTACTTAAAGGGAGACTTTATTTAAAGCAAGCTGTCTTTGTGGCTGTGTGCTACAACTATTTATTACCTTAAATATAAAGCAACCCATTCTTTTCCATTGCCACCATGCATAATATCAATTGTCCATTGGAGTGGTGTAAAGTACACTAACACTGAACTCTGGAGCAGTGGCAGTGTATTCTCTGGAGTACTTAATTATCAGTACCTTGCAGTCCGATGGAATTTGGATTTTCTAGATGTCTCTATGACATCACCTAAAGTGTGCCTCTTGTAAATCTGTAAATGTTGGTGTAAAAGGGATAATGGTTGTTTTTTAGGGTTTGGACTTGACCCATTATTTACATTGAAGGGTACTGTTATTGTCTTAGCATACAAAGACATGTTACACAATTGTATTTTTCCAACTTTGATGGAACCATTTGAGAAAACCCCTTTCATTTTCAAATATAACTGTGACCCAGTGCACAAAGCAAAGTCCATAGAGAAATGGTTTTGACCAGGGACATAATGATTGTGGTCACTAAGGGCGCGACTATGACCAGGCCTGGAGAGGAGTGGGGCCGCCTGTTCCGGCGCTATTTTCATCTGTATGTGCATCCTTGAACACACATCCAGTTGAAAACTTTTGTGGACCAGAGAGTCACTGAATTCCTGCTCCACAATAACTATACATCCCACTGGCCTTTCAGAGGTCAACAGCAGCAGATAACATTGGGTATCTCATTTCAGGCAGCACAATGACACCACTGCATTGTGAAGGGCTATAAAGGAGGTAAATGGAGCTGTTTGTTGTAGGATTGGTGAGAGGTATGGTTGTTTTGTTTTTTCAATCACTATGTCAAGAGGACCACTCACATTACTACTAGATGGTGGCCACAGAAGGTAAAACTTTCCTAGTGTATGGGGTCAAAATGGGAGACATTATTAGTTATGGGGACCATGGTGAGGTACATTAGTGTATGGGTGCCACAATGGGGGACATTATTAATATATGGGGGCCATATTGTAAACATTATTAGTACATGATAGCACAATGGGAGACATTTTTTTTGTGGGGACACAATGGGGGCCATTATTAATATCAGAGCAAAATATATGAAGAGATTTATTGGTGTATGGGTCCACAATGGGGTCATCATTAGTGTATGGTACTACAATGGTGATTATTAATAATAATTGTATAGAGGGACGGGAATTAGGAAAGCCAGCTTACCTATATCAGATGCAACTTGTTGAGAAGAAATTTACCACAAGGAGCCGCCCTAGTACAGGGCATAGAAGCAATGCAGAAACAAGGAAAATTTCTTCAGCGATGATAGATGAAATTGTAGGTAAAATTCCAAAATGTATTAATGCATTTTAACAACAAAGATTACTGGCAAACCACAAGGGATTGACAGAAAACCAACGTGTTTTGGCTAAGAAGACTTAGTCATGGTCTATTCATACAGCGAAGCTTATATACCCTATCTAGATAAATTTTTGGAGTGTTATATACCACTGAAATGTAGCAGAAAGCATGTAATATTTTATGGAAAAGTAACTGAATCCAGATACATTTTTAAACGCTTTTTTGGAGCGTTATATAACACAGAAATGTACCCCAGAGCATTTAATACTTTATGGATGAGTAATTGAATACAGATTTTTTTTCAATTTTTTTTGGAGTGTTATAAACCACAGAAATGTACCATAAAGCATGTAATACTCTATGGATAACTAATTAAATCCAGAAATATTTGTCAACGCTTTTTTGGAGTTTTAAATACCACTGTAATGTAACAATAACCGTGGTAAACTGTATGGATGACCAATTGAATTCAGAAATTTTTTTTGGGATGTAAATATTTTGAAAGTGTAGTTGATGTACTTCTGCGCTCATAAAATCTTTGCAGAAAGTGCAAAGCCAGGAAAAAATTTATAAGGAGGGTCATTCAGTCATTCATTGACCCCTGAAAGGAAACAAATGGATGTCATTATTGAAATATTTTTAAAGTGTGGTTGTTGTACTACCACACTCAAAAAGGCTTTGCACAAAGTGCAAAGCCAGAAAAAGATTGTAAAGAGGGTAATCCATAGACTCTTGAAAGCAAAAAACTGGTTGCCACATTCAAATATTTTTAAAGAGTAGTTGCTGTACTCTCACACTCATAAAGGCTTTGCACTTTGTGCAAAGCCAGGAAAAAATTATGACAGGAGTAATACTGTAATCATCTTCAGGTGTCCGCTTCTTCTCCTTTCTCGGGAGGCTAGGGGAACGACTCCACCTGCTTCCTGGAGCATGATTCCCAGGTGCCTGGACTGTAAGTGACCCAGCTTCAGCTAGTGCTGGAGGCCCAGACATATAGAAATGTGTGACAGCCCCTTGTCACCTACACCATTGTTTGCTCCCACATAAAAGTTGGTGAACCCAAGGACAGTCTGATCTCTCGGGGTGGTAGCCCCATCTCAATCCATCTCAAAGAGCCTCTCCCAGGCCCATTCATTTATCAAGAAGGGTTCATCGTGCTATCTTTCTTCTTGGATCACACCCACCGCATACCAGCGATGTTGCCCCTCCTTTGAGTAACGTGACCCTGGTTCAAGTAGTCAGCTCTTGCAGCTTTCAAGTGGTCCATCTCTACTGCTCAAGGGTTAAACAAGATGTGATGACATGTCCCTCACTCTTTGATCGACTCCCTTCTCCGCTGGTGGCTGTATGTAATGACCTCCCCCTGGGATCTCAACTGTCGATACCTTGCAACTAGCCGACCCACTAGCATTTCTCCATCCCTGGTCTTGGTTTGACTCCTTGTCTATTCCAATTAGCCTAGGCCTCGCAGTCTACTCACCAGTTCCTTTATCAAACAGTCTTGTTTACTGATGAGTGTTGAGCAACCCTGGATGGTCCAGATGGATGTAGTAGTGGATGGTTGGTGGATGGCCACCATGTCCCAACAAGACTGCGACGTAATCAAGGAGGTGGAGAAATCATGTTTTGGGCCGGAATCATAGGGAAACAGCTGGTAGTGCCCTGTAAGGTTCCTGAAGGTGTGAAAATGACCTCTGCAAAGTATGTAGAGTTTCTGACTGACAATTTTCTTCCATGGTATAAAAAGCAGAAACATGCCTTCAGGAGAAAAATCATTTCATGCATGACAATGCACCATCTCATGCTGCAAAGAATACCTCTGAGTCATTGGCTGCTATGGGCATAAAAGGAGATAAACTCATGGTGTGGCCAGCATCTTCCCCTGACCTCAACCCTATAGAGAACCTTTGGAGTATCACCAAGCAAAATATCTATGAGGGTGGGAGGCAGTTCACTTCAAAACAGCAGCTCTGGAAGGCTTCATGCAAAGAAATACAAGAAGAAACTCTCCAAAAACTCACAAGTTCAATGGATGAAAGAATTGTGAAGGTGATATCAAATAAGGGATCCTATGTTAACATGTAACTTGGCCTGTTAGGATGTTTTGGAGTTAAGTAGCTTTTTTGTACAGTGAATGTGACCTCCTAATGCTGCAAATTCCACAAATGAGCATTTTCAGTTCTTTAAAACAGATCAAATGTTCAGAAATTCTACTGTGCCTAATAATTTGGAATAGTACATTTTGAGTTTTTTTTCCATTTTGGAGATTATACTGTTATCATTGGGAGGTTTCTTAATAAAATTCGATGTATACTCTAACGGGTGATGACTTTTATTAGACTGACTGTCATTTGCACTGACCGCTTAGGAGAATCAGAGAAAAATATCATTTGCATAATAATTTGGAACATAGTGTATATATTTAGCAACTGACTGCAAAGCTCTAATCCCTGCCTAGAGACTCTATTAAGCCACTCTCCCTCTTTAGGCTAAATCAGAATGTATCTGATACAAACAGTAAAGTAAACAGAAATTAGCCTTACAAGGACTGTTAGTTTGATGTTTCAGCAACAGTAACAACACTACAGTACTCTGATTCATTTAACGGTGCACATATACGCCTGGACAAGCACTCTCTTCCTCCAATAAGAACTGTCAGAGCATCAATATGCAGCGCCTGGCGGTGCATGTCCTTTTAGAACCCCTGATGATGTCATATGGCCAACCAATCACAGTAATGCCACTACTGAGAGCAACCAGAAACTCGGATATCACTCTGGTATCACCAAGCGCTTTCATTCATCCCTATTTGTAAAGACTGTAAAGTTGTGAAATTCTCTTCTGTGACCCTGCCAAATATTAGTTTTTTTTTTTGGTGGGTGGAGAGGGGGTTGTGGCGAGCGTTGAATTAGAGCTTCTGCTATTGGGACACATGATGTTGATATATGCCCCTGCTTATCATTTCTCGATAAGGCTATATTATGTGGGTTGAAATGATGAGACAACTGTTTAAAAATCATAATCTGATAGAGAAATAGTCTCCATGACCCAAGCTCCTCTAAAGACACCTTCCTGAGCACTTTTCACCTTGGTGTATGACCTTTCTTGCCTAAATTAATTAAAATAGTTCCTTACATATAATTCATCAGGAACTAGATTACCACTTCATAAGAACCCTTGATGAATTTTATGTTTCTAGACTAATAACTGTAGTCAGTAGATGATTTTTATCTAGGTATAAAAATATATTCTGTCAGCTGTAACTTTATCAATCCAGGTGAAAATGCATCATTTCTATCCAAGAGTCTGAAGCTCTGGAACACTACAGAGGATATCAAACACAAAGAACAAATACATGTCTCCTTGTCTACCAGACAATGCTAAATAATGCAGTCACCCATGTCCTGCGTCCACCCAACTTCATTATCTCCACTATCAAAACCTATCTTTATTACAAAAGGTAAAAGTGATGAGCGAGTATACTCGTTGCTCAGGTTTTCCCGAGCATGCTCGGGTGTCCTCGAGTATTTTGGCGTGCTCAGAGATTTAGCTTGTCGACGCAGCTTCATGATTTTTAACAGAAATGTTAAAGTCCAAAATAGCAACATATTGGTATTTAGTAAATCCTAATAGGATACCTATGTTGCTGACCAAAAGGACCCATATCAAGGTTCAAAAATTACATTTAGACCGATATACAAAATATGAACCTACACCATATATATAAAACTAAAAAAACTTTATTGAAAATTATTTAATACATAACAAAAACAGGTAAAAAGTGGGAAATCCAACACAAGAGCACCATGATCCACAATATAGTGTCAGAGGTATAACAATTGGACAAAGTCCGGAGGAATCTATATATGCATGCTAGTGCTCCCCTAACCCAAAAAGAACCGTGTTGTTCAGGGAGGATAATCCACTAATAAATATCAGAACAAAGCACTAAAGCAAACAGTAAAAACTAGAGCATAAATACCTCTGGTGGATCGTGGTGCCAGCCCCTACGTACGTTTCGGCTAAGCAGCCTTCTTCCGGGGGTGGCATCACACCAACCAGAGCAGGTTAATATATACATAGTGTACCAATGAGAGCAGAAAATACATAGCGATTACTTGTAACAATGATGTCAGTTGGTCCACAAGAATGTCATGAAACACAAGAACTGTGTGGTCGGTGGTAGAGGTGGTATGTAACATTGGTGTCCATTGGTCCAGATATGCCACAAGAAGTGAACTCTATATGAACGAGTATCCCCTCCAATAGAAAACCAGAATCCAGGAGGTGTGTACCTCTGGACCAATTAGGCACCCACAACAACACACCACTATCTAGTCATGGAAAACATTTATACCGATCATTGCGGACAGAGGCAAATAGAATGAGATAAAATAAACCCGCTGCTATAGTGGCGCACACCGCACCGCTGGAGACTGTCCCGGAGCATCGGGCGGCGCGTCAAGGCACGGAGCCCCGAGAAGGAACCAGACCCCGCCCACGTCTGACGTGTTCGGGGCCGGATCACATGATCGGGACACCGCGCCGAGGAGATACGCCCACCGATGCCCCGACACAGCCCCAGCAGGCGTGCGCGCTCAGCAGTCAGGTAAGTGGCTGAGATCCAATACAATAATGCAAACACAAAAAGGCTGAGAAATTCCCAGCCAGGATGAAGCTCACAGACAATGGTGTGAATCCCATATCACAAATACAGACCACAGTAACTAGCACTATGTTACAGGAACACATTCCATTCATCAAATACATATGCCGCAAAGTCTAGACGCCGCCTATATTAGTCCCAATTTTTGCTACATAAATCTAAATAAGGAAAAATAAAGACCACTTATGGAAATAACAACAATAACACTATTAATCTAAAAAGATGTCCAGGCTTGATTGTAGCATATATACATCTAGATTGTTGTTCCACAAATTTCAGCGTAAGAAAGGGAAATTAGATCCACACTTGATGTCCAAGATGCATCACAACATATCTGGAGACATACTCAAAAGGCACATTCGTAGTAGAAACACCTGCTTAGATCACAAACAAAAAAATAAAAATGAGTAAAAAACAAATATAGGTGAGATAAAAATACAGAAATACGGATGGTCACAAAAAAGGAACAAAACTGCAGGATTCATTTAGTCCATGTGGATGCATGGTTTTTAAAGACCAAATCCATTTGGTCTCTAATTGACCGAGGGGGCGTGTAGTTTCTCCTCCTCTGATATCCAACATAAGTCTAACTATACCCTTACTTTTAAATCATTTGGATTGCATTTATGATGCTGTTTAAAGTGTCTGGGTATCGTACGGAGATGTTCCATGCAGGTTTCCTCTTTAGCCGCAATGATATCTCGAACATGTTCCCTAGTACGAACCTTCAGCGCCCTGGTGGTCATGCCTACATATATCAAAGGGCATGGACAACATGCATAGTAGATAACCGCCTTAGTTTGGCATGTGATAGAATGTGTAATTTTGAAGGTCTTAATTCCATCTGATGATGAAAAAGTTGTTGCTCTAATGATGTTTGGACAAGCCACACATTTACCACATGGGCTGCACCCCCATTTAGGTTTATTGTAAGGTGAAAACGGCAGCTTACTCTGGTCACTTTTTTGGTTGAAGTGGCTATGGACAAGAAGATCCCTTAAATTCTTACTTCGTCTAGCTGTAATATTGGGAGTAGGGGATAGATAAATCTTCAAAGTGGAATCAGCCAAAAGAATAGGCCAGAATTTAATCATAGCCTTACGCATAAGGTGCCACTGAGAATGATATGTGGTCACCATTCTAACTTTGTTGAATTCCTTAACTTGTTGATTTAGTCCACCATTAGTATTGTAAACTAAATCATGTCTTCTCTGCCTCTTGGCCCGTTGGTGGGCCAGATTAACGTGTCTCTTGTTATAGCCTCTAGCGAGGAAACGTTGTTTCAGGTCTTCTGCTCTAATCTCATAGTCCCTCTCCGAGGAGCATATACGACGAACTCGTAAAAATTGACCTGTTGGTATTGATCTGATGACCTGCGGCGGGTGGGCCGATTTCGCATGTAGGAGAGAATTAGTAGACGTGGCCTTTCGATATAGATCGGTTTGTAAAAAGCCGTTGATGTCACGTTTGACTGTAACATCCAAGAATTCTATAAACTCACTATGATATTTGTATGTCAATTTCAAGTTGAGGCAATTAGTATTTAATTCCTCAAAAAAAGTTTTGAGCTGCAACGGTGTACCCTGCCAGATCAAGAAAACATCATCGATGTACCGCGCCCAAAAGAGGACGCGGTCCATTGATGTGTGTCTGTCTGACTGGAAAAGGTCCCTCTCCCACAGCCCCAGGAACAAATTAGCATATGCGGGCGCAAAAGCAGCCCCCATAGCTGTGCCCTGGAGCTGTAGGTAGAGGGACCCTCCAAAATAAAAAAAATTGTGTTTTAATGCAAAATCCAATAATTGCATAATAAATTGGATTTCATCCACAGTGAAATTAGTCAAATTTAGATAATGTAGTGTGGCTTTTAGGCCATCCTCATGCCTAATACAAGTATATAAAGCCTCCACGTCGCAGGTCACCAGTAACGATCCATTATCAATATTGAGAGAGTCAATCTTTCTAAGAAAATCCCCTGTATCTTTCACATAAGATGGTAAGGTCTCAACCAATGGTTTAAGTTGGGCATCAATATATTTACAGACCTTATCCAAAAAATTGCCCACCCCTGAAACAATGGGTCTACCAGGGGGAATTTCCTGATTCTTATGAACCTTTGGTAAGAGATATAGGGTAGATACCTTTGGTTCAGACACAAGTAGGGCATCACGCAAGATCTTAACAATCACTCCCTGTTCTAAAGCCATGTCTAAAATGTTAGTAAGTTCACCAACATATGCACTAAGGGGGTTATACGTTAATTTTCTATAACACTGTTTTTCTTTCAATTGGCGGTGTGCTTCTGCTTCATACATATTGCATGGCCACACAACCACATTCCCACCCTTGTCCGCCGGCTTGAAGACCACATCTGGCAGCTGTCTCAGTTTATTGAGACTGCAACGTTCAGCAGATGTTAGATTGTCTCTATAGATGTTCGATGGTATTTGTTTTAGCTCCTCTGAGACTAACTGAACAAAAAGATCTACATTGGGACAGGCGGACAAGGGTGGGAATCTGCGCGATTTTTGATGTAAACAATCAGGTATCTTACCCATATCTGCTCCCTCGTGTTCCCTGGCTAATTCCTCCAAGGTTTGTAAAGCTAGTTGTTCTTCATTCGTTGGAAAAGTCTGATGTAGATCCTTATCATGATACCATTTCTTAAAGATTAAAGACCGACCAAAAATGTGAAGATCCTTTGTCACTGTAAAGAGGTCAAAACGTGAGCTAGGTGAAAATGTTAGGCCCCTAGAGAGGAGGGATAAATCGAGTGCAGAGAAGACATGATTAGACAAGTTAATTACCTTATGGTCATCATGATTCTTTTTAGGCTGTTTGGGCTTATTGCCTCCTGGCCGACGCTCCCATTGGCGTGTATTGTTTTTCTTTCCCAATCTAGTGTTATAAGGTGTCACAGAGGATGTTGAAACCTCTGATTGTCCGCTTGTAGAGGACAGTGATGACATAGACACAGATCTAGTTGTCTTAGAATTGGATGTTATTTTTCTCCATCGATATACTCGTTTCTGTGTATAGTCAGAAGTATCTCTAGCTAGTTTCTTAGATTGAGTCTCTTGAATTTGTTTTTCCCAAGAATCAAGATTGGATTCCATTTGTTCATTAAATGAACTTAATTTATCTCCTGGGAAGGAATTTTTCACGCTTGCATAAGCCACATCAAGTTCCTTTTCTATATTTGTAATAACATTTTGATTACGTGCAATGAGAAGCTCCATAAATTTAAAGGAGCTAGTATTGCATACCTCCTCCCATTTAGTTATGAAGCTTTGGTCTTCTACAGGGAAAGACGAAAATACTTGTACCCTGAGTCCACGTGGGATCATTTGTTTGTCAAGATAGTTTTCTAAAAATGCTGTGTTCCACCAAACTTTAGTACGTTTATGCAGGAGGCGTTTAGCATTGTCCTGCAGTTCTGTAAGATTAATCTGACCATCCGCATCTGTATGGGAGGACCCACTTTGAAACACTTTATTGAGTTTCGTACGCCAGGAAACATCTCTGGCTTTATAGTCCATAGGACAATAACGAAAATGCTGTGAAAAAAACAGAGATGGATATTTAACAGAAATGTTAAAGTCCAAAATAGCAACATATTGGTATTTAGTAAATCCTAATAGGATACCTATGTTGCTGACCAAAAGGACCCATATCAAGGTTCAAAAATTACATTTAATGATCGGTATAAATGTTTTCCATGACTAGATAGTGGTGTGTTGTTGTGGGTGCCTAATTGGTCCAGAGGTACACACCTCCTGGATTCTGGTTTTCTATTGGAGGGGATACTCGTCCATATAGAGTTCACTTCTTGTGGCATATCTGGACCAATGGACACCAATGTTACATACCACCTCTACCACCGACCACACAGTTCTTGTGTTTCATGACATTCTTGTGGACCAACCGACATCATTGTTACAAGTAATCGCTATGTATTTTCTGCTCTCATTGGTACACTATGTATATATTAACCTGCTCTGGTTGGTGTGATGCCACCCCGGAAGAAGGCTGCTTAGCCGAAACGTACGTAGGGGCTGGCACCACGATCCACCAGAGGTATTTATGCTCTAGTTTTTACTGTTTGCTTTAGTGCTTTGTTCTGATATTTATTAGTGGATTATCCTCCCTGAACAACACGGTTCTTTTTGGGTTAGGGGAGCACTAGCATGCATATATAGATTCCTCCGGACTTTGTCCAATTGTTATACCTCTGACACTATATATTGTGGATCATGGTGCCCTTGTGTTGGATTTCCCACTTTTTACCTGTTTTTGTTATGTATTAAATAATTTTCAATAAAGTTTTTTTAGTTTTATATATATGGTGTAGGTTCATATTTTGTATATCGGTCTAAAAGCTTCATGATTTGCGGCTGCTAGACAGCCTGAATACATGTGGGGATTCCCTAACAAACAGGCAATCCCACATGTATTCAGGCTGTCCAGCCACAAATCATGCAGCTGTGTCGACAGAAACTAAATCTCCAAGCACGCCAAAATACTCGGAGGACACCCGAGCATGCTCGGGAAAACCGAGCAACAAGTATACTCGCTCATCACTATTAGAAATCTATAACCTTCAAATACTGATCAGCTTAGGTGAAATGTTTTCCAAAAAGTGATTGTATTGCACTAGTAATATATAAAATTATTACTAAGATACAAATTGAGTATTACCATAATTGTATTGAATGAAGAATAATGTTCCCATTTCAACTACATGGTACTAATAAAATCTCCATTTTGTGCTGCCCCTAAAAAGCCCTTAGTCCTCCTCATTCAGATGTCCGTTTTTCATGTACATGTTTGTTTTTCATAAATAGAACATGTACCCATTATAGTCTATGAGTCTAATCACATTTCATACTTTTTCTGAACTGTGTGATTGTAAAAAAAAAATCACAAAGACATGTCAGTGTTTGATCCAAGTCTATAATCAAAATCAGCAATACATGTCTATTGGTGTGTAAAAATCACTGATAGCGTTTGGAAGTCATCCATGTGCCAGAAGTATGCTGTTCATTTTTAACATTGTAATGGGCAACAGAAGCTTTTCATTTTTTTACTGTTTTCTTTGCCCACTAGAAAATTACTGATGGGAAAAACTGACTAAAAATTATGAAATCTGATCCAAAACAGTCATGAAACCCAGAACTTTTTTTGTGCACCTGAGAAATACTGACTTTTTAATTAGTCCTTCATTCAGATATTATTTTTTTTACATAAGAGAAAAACCAGTGACTTTCATCAGAGTTTGGTCTGAGTTTCATCAGTTTTTTTCACTTTTGAGAAAAAAAAATTCTCCACTTTCTTCTGTCACGAAATAATAGACAGCACATGGATGACATTCGAATTCTGTTAGATGCTTTACTTGACCAATAGCCTTGCACTGCCAATTTTGATCTGAGACTCAGTTCAATATCGGGCATGCATGGACCACTCTTTCTGAGGAAAAAATATGACATGAGAACAGTCCGACAGACTGTCATAGGTACAAGTGCTATCCATGAAAAAAAACGGACAGCACTCGTATTTGAAAAACTGATTTGTGTAGATATCCTTGCACAACTCCATCAGCGTACATACAAAAGTTTGAATATAGTGACCAAAAAATAAATATTTTTTTAAAGTGATTTAATTGTGCAAAAATTGAAACCATTAACATATCAACTAGATTATGCAGTGATCACTGCAAAAAAAAAAAAGTAAAACTTCACATTTATTTTGATTAACATTGAAAAACTGGGGGGAAAAATTTATGGCAGTAAGTGTCCGGATGCATTGGTGAGCATTTTTTCCCCTTCATCACATTATTTTGACTAAAAAACAGAACCAGATCTACAGTTTTTTGGCTATTCAACCTAACAAAAATTGAATTACAATGGATAAAAATTTTTTATGTATCCCAGAATGGTACAAATATAAAGTTTCATCACATGGAAAAACAAGAGGTCATATTGCTCCTTAAGTGGGTAGAGAAAAGTTTTAAGCCCTGATTCATCAAGATTGGTGATTTTCTTGCTGTGGGAGAAGAAATGGTTCAATGACAATCAACTAGTGGTGCTGGATTGGCTCCCAAATTCCCCAGACCTCTACCCAATCGAAAACTTGTGGATAGAGTTGAAGAAAAAGCTGTATACATGAGTAGACCAGTATGCTCCAAATTTGGGATCTTGTGGAAGAGACCTGAGATCAGATTTCTGTCGAGACATGCTTGAATCTGATCTAGAACATGCCCCGAAGGATTCAGGCAGTAATGAAAGCCAAAGATGGATTTGCAAAATGCTAATAAAATAAAAATTTAAAAATAGGTTTTTAGGAGCAAAACAGTAACAATGCAGTGACATGACATGAATCTGCAAAACTAATCCTATGTAAAATGGTTGCAAGTCAATTTTATTTATAACATAGTTTTTTTTTATTTTTTTTATGACATAGCCAAGATGATTGTCTATAAAATGATGGTAGTCTCACATTCAAAGCATTAGTGGATGGTGAGATATGGAGCCTGAAAGTCAAACGTTCAAAACATTGTTAGGCCGGTTTCACACGTCCTGATTAGTGTTGAGCGATACGATACTGCAAATATCAGGTATCGGCCGATATTAGCTGTATCGGCCTTTCGATTCCGAATACCGATATTTTCGTCATATCGAATACCGGAATCGGATTTGTCACTGTCACTGTCTGTGTCCGTCGGTCGGGTCTGTCACTGTCAGTGTCCGTCGGTCGGGTCTGTCAGGAGTCAGCGGCACTTACCTGGCAGAAGATCTCCGGCGGTCACGGCCTGGACTGCTTCATGGCCGCCATCATCTTTCCCCGGCGGTCACACGCAGTTTCTCGCGATAACTGCAGTGACTGCTGGGTAATCCCGGCCGTAAAGCAGTCAGTCCGATGACGTCACCGCCGGGGAAGCAGGTAATCAGCTGTGCTGCGTCGCGATGACAGGCTCTGCCTGTCATTGCGATGTAGCAGAGCTGGATCGCCGTGGGACAGTCGTTACTATGGACTGCGTCGGACAGGTGGTATACTGTTGGTTTGTTTTTTTTCTTTTTTTACAGGAGATCGATGGCGTCGCAGGAATGAGAGTACAATAAAAGAAATGAAAACTGTGTTGTCTCTTTTATTTCATTAAAATACTTTTTTCTTGCTTTGTCTTTTTTTTATGCATTTAATAACTTTGGGATTAATAATGGATCGGTGTCTTATTGACGCCTCTCCATTATTAACCGGGCTTATTGTCACCGTGCAATCAACGGTGACATTAACCCCTTATTACCCCGCTTGCCACCGCTACAGGGCAAGTGGGAAGAGCCGGGTAAAGTGCCACAATTGGCACATCTTTTGATGCGCCAAATGTGGGGCTGCTGTAGCCTGGTATTATCAGGCTGTTGAGGGCCAAAATCCATGGGCCTTGACAGTCTTTTAATACCAGGCCGCAGCAGTCTGCATTTTACTTGGCTGGTTAACAAAAATAGGGGGACCCCTACGCCGTTTTTTTTTTCGAGGGGATCCCCTATTTTTGTTAACCAGCCAAGCTAAGCAGACTGCTGTGGCCTGGTATTATCAGGCTTGCAAGGTCCATGGATATTGGATCCTTACCAGCCTTAAAAACCAGGCCTCAGCGGTCTGCTTCACCTGGCTGGTTAACAAAAATAGGGGGGACCCCACGCCAATTTTTTTTGAGGGGATCCCTATTTTTGTTAATCAGCCAAGATATGCAGACTGCTGTGGCCTGGTATTATCAGGCTGGCAAGGTCCATGGATCTTGGCTCCTTAACAGCCTGAAAATCCAGGCCTCAGCGGTCTGCTTCATCTGGCTGGTTAACAAAAATAGGGGGGACCCCACGCCAATTTTTTTCGAGGGGATCCCCTATTTTTGTTAACCAGTTCCCTCTGACGTCACTGATTGTGTCCCTGGCTGACCTGAAGTGAAAGTGGAAAGCAATCAATTAAGCTTTCCACTTCCTCTCCTGTCAGCCAGGAGAGGAACTCATTCATTTGGGGGTTTACTGTGAGGCTGCAGCATTAGCTGCGGTCCCTGCAGTAAACATTAACCCTTTCTGAAGGATTACACCGTGGGACCTGACTGTACATCGGATTGGTAAGAATAATTTTGCTTTATTATCTTATTTTTATTACAGGAAATGGTTTTAGCAGGAAAATAAAATATGGTCAAAAACTGTGTGATTATTTCATTAAACTTCTTTTTTATTAAAGTGTGTGTGTTTGATTTTTCTTTCATACAATATGGATTAATAATTGATAGTTGTCTAATTGACAGCTCTCAATTATTAACCTGGCTTAAAGTGACCTTTCAATTGCAAGGTCATTTTAACCCTTATTAACCCATTCGCCACCGCTACAGGGCAATGGGAATAGACGGGCAAAGTGCCAGAAAGGGCAAATCTAATTAGAGATTTTCCTTTCTGGGGTGTCTGGGGGCAGATGTTAGTAGCTGGGGGGGGGGCCAAAAATAATGGTCCCTCTCTGGGCTATTATTATCTGCCCCCACTCACTGGCTTTGTCTGTCTGGTTGCGAAAATAGGGCGGGAGCCCACGCATTTTTTTTCAGCAATTTTACACCTCATATATATATATACATGTCATTAAATTTGTGACACATATATATATATATTTATATTTATAGTTCATACACTTCTACGTAGTATAATGGCCGCTAATTCAATTGCCGGCTTTTGTGAAAATGCAGAACCCGACATGAAATGACACTTGGTTTACATAGAGTTAACCATATCTTTTCATGTAGTTTGATATCTGATTTGCACAAACAATTACATGAGTGTAAAGGGTATGCCACACTAAACAACATCGCTAACGGGATCGCTAAAAAACGTCACTATTTAGCGATCCCGTTAGCGATGTTGTTGTGTGCGGCAGCTGCCAGCGACGAGCTTCCTGCTGTGATCTCGCTCGTCGCTGGAATCGTTCCGGACCCTATTTTCGTCGCTGGCGCCCCGCTGGGTAAGTATATATCGCTAAGTGTGGCACCTTTTTTAGCGATTTAGCGGTACTTTTGTACCGCTAAAGTCGTTAAGGAGATCGCTAACCGCGTGTCATGTGTGCATCGCCACGAAGATCGTCGCGGTTGCACATTCTGACTTCTCACAGCTGAGTTGCTGTTTCTTTGTGTTTGGCAGTGAGGGAGTTAATTCTGTCTGTGCTCGGTTCTGGGACTGGGTTCAGTTTCTCCCGGCTGCAATTGATTATTTGTTGATTGGTTTCCTTTAAATCCCTGGTTGTCTGTTTTGGGAGTTGCCAGTGAAATTCTTCATGCAGACCACAGATAGGATTGAATCTGTATAGACTTAAATTAAAGAGCTCCTTAGTTGTTTTAAGCTCAACTTGCTTAGAGTTTTATATCCCAGACCATTTATGTTCCTTCTGTGTTTGAGTGTGTATGCGAGTCTGTGTTTTCTCCAGTCTGTCCTATATGTCTAATCTGTGTATTTAGCTAAGATCAGCCCATATCCCTTTGGTAGTAGTCAGGATCCTTCTTAGGACTGATTACAGGGTTCAGGGACTGATAGGAGACTAGGTTAGGCTGGAGACTTGGACCTCTGAACCATTATCAGTACCTCCAAGGTGAGGGATTAGTTAGGACCCCAGTTTTAGGGTCAGGTTAGACCCCGGTCCTCCTCTTTCCTGTGACAGCGTATCAAGTCCTCAAGATTAACCCTGAGTTCAACGGATATCGTGTCAGGTAAATCTATTCTATACTTACATGCTGATGTTGCTATACTAGTTGTTGTATAGAGTGTTGTTTCTGTAAGAATAGTTTACTGACATCGTACACATATCATTAGACAGCGTGACATTTTCACTGGCCAATAAAATTATCCCAGTTGCCATGGATCCAGTAGCCCAGCTGGCTCTGCAGTTGCAGGGATTATCCATGGAGCTGACGGACATTAAGTCCAAAGTTTTGTCTCCCTGGAGCAAACGAGAGTTGAACCTAAGGTTGCTCTCCCGGACAGGTTCACTGGTGGGCGAGACAAATTTTTCACATTCCGGGAAGCATGTAAATTGTATTTTCGGCTTCGGCCTCAATCATCAGGGAGTGAAGAGCAGAGAGTGGGAATTGTTATCTCGCTCCTACAAGGGGACCCTCAATCCTGGGCATTCTCCCTTCCTCCGGGATCCCGGCTCTACAGTCTGTAGATCGATTTTTTACTGCCCTGGGATTGGTATATGATGACCAGATCGGGTCTCTCTTGCTGAGACAAAATTTCGTAAGATACAGCAGGGAGATCGTCCGGCGGAGGAATTTGCTTCTGAGTTCCGTAGATGGGCCACAGATACTCAGTGGAATGACCCAGCTCTTAGGAGTCAGTTTTGTCATGGGCTTTCTGACAAATTAAAGGACGTTTTGGCTCAGTATGATTCTCCTCCATCACTGGAGGCTGCTATGGCCCTAGCTATCCGTACTGATAGACGGCTTCGGGAGAGGGGTGAGGTAACTCCGCCCCGGTAGTTGTTCCACCTACTACAAAAGTCCCTTATTTGAGGTTCCCCTTGTCTGTTCAGAGGAGCCTATGCAGTTGGGAGGGACATCATTTCGTAGGAGGGGATTGGTGGTACGCAGCAGGACTAGAAGGTGTTTCTTCTGCGGGAAAGAGGGACATTTTGTTGGGGGATGTCCATCCCGTGCCTTGTTGAGCAAAAAGTTGCCGGAAAACTGTTAATCCCAGGTTGTGTGGTGGACGACAACCTGGGAGTATGTATTTCGTCCGCTAGTTCTTCTCAGTTCCTTGTACCAGTGGAGATGGTGGTTGGTACGAGAGTGGAGAGATTTTCTGTTCTTCTTGATAGTGGGTCCGGGGCTAATCTGGTTGACGCTCAGTTTGCTCAGGCTCAAGGTATGCCTCTGAGTGTATTGGCCAAACCGATCCCTATATTCTCCATTGACGCCAGGCCTCTCGGCCAAGGTAGCTTTGTTCATGAGGTCCATAACATTGATATTCGGGTAGGGGCGATACATAGGGAACAATTATCTTGTTATGTGTTGGAGGGTCTACCTACTGCTATTGTGTTGGGACTTCCTTGGTTGGTTAAACATAACCCTGTGATTAATTGGCAGTCCAGAGAGATAAGCCAATGGGGTGAGTTTTGCAAAAGTAACTGCATGAACACAGTCATCAGTGCGGTCGTGCCTAGTACATTGCCTCCTTTTTTGGAGGACTTTGGGGATGTGTTCTCTGAGGAGGGGTGTCAGGAGTTGCCTCCTCATCGCGTGTATGACTGCTCTATTAATTTAACTTCCTGATGCTAAGTTACCTAAAGCTAGGTTATATAACCTTTCTGGTCCTGAGAGGCAGGCTATGAAAGATTATATTTCGGAAAGTCTGGCCAAAGGGCATATTAGACCTTCATCTTCCCCAGTGGCCGCGGGGTTCTTCTTTGTGAAGAAAAAAGATGGAGGCCTACGCCCTTGCTTGGATTTCCGCGAACTTAATCGGATTACTGTTCGAGATCCGTATCCTCTCCCTCTTATTCCTGATCTCTTCAATCAAATTGTGGGCGCCAAATGGTTCTCTAAATTGGATCTCAGGGGGGCGTATAATTTGATTAGGATAAAAGAGGGGGATGAGTGGAAAACGGCGTTTAACACGCCGGAGGGACATTATGAGAACCTTGTCATGCCTTTTGGTCTGACTACTGCACCAGCAGTATTCCAACATTTTGTTAATGACATTTTTCGTCACCTTGTGGGGCTGTTTGTGGTCGTATATTTGGATGACATTTTAATTTACTCGCCAGATCTTGTGTCTCACCAGGAGCATGTGAGACAGGTGTTGCAGATCTTGCGAGACAATAAACTATACGCCAAACTGGAAAAGTGTGTATTTGCTGTACAGGAACTTCAGTTTTTGGGTTTCTTGGTGTCAGCCTCCGGTTTCCGTATGGACCCTGAAAAAGTGAGAGCAGTGCTTGAATGGGATCAGCCAGAGGATCTTAAGGCTCTGCAGCGTTTTCTGGGGTTTGCTAACTACTACCGGAAATTTATTTGTAATTTCTCATCTGTTGTCAAACCTCTCACTGACATGACAAGAAAAGGGACGGATTTTTCTAAATGGTCGGACAAAGCTTGCCAAGCTTTTTCCTCTTTGAAAAAATGTTTTGCTTCGGCACCCGTTCTCATCCAACCAGATGCATCACAGCCGTTCATTGTGGAGGTGGACGCGTCTGACGTAGGGGTGGGTGCAATATTGTCCCAGGGTCCGTCCCCTGGTAAATGGCATCCGTGCGCTTTCTTTTCTAAGAAGTTGTCGTCCGCCGAAAGGAATAGATATCGGAATAGGGAAGCTTATTGATATCGGCAATTTAGGGAGTCCCGGTCACCGTCATTACTGATCACAAAAACCTGCTGTATTTGGAATTGCTAAGCGTCTGAATTCCAGACAAGCTCGATGGTCGTTGTTTTTTACCAGGTTTAATTTTGTCGTCACATATCGCCCTGGGTCTAAGAATGTTAAGGCTGATGCCTTGTCTCGCAGTTTCCCAGGGGCCGGGGAAAACGGATGACCCGATTCCTATCCTTCAGGAGGGGGTGGTAGTGTCGGCTGTATGTTCTGAGCTTGAGGAGGAGGTATTAGAGGCTCAGGGGGACGCCCCTGCAGGACCTTCAGGGAGACTGTTTGTCCCAAATCAGTTGAGACAAAAGGTTATTGAGGCACATCATAATTCTGCTTTAGCAGGACATCCAGGGAGTAAGGCTACTTTAGATCTCCTTTCTCGCCGGTTTTGGTGGCCTAACGTTAATAAAGATGTTATAACTTTTGTCGCGTCCTGTGGGGTTTGTGCTCGCTCTAAGACCCCGCATACCCGTCCGTCTGGGACCCTCTTACCCTTGAAACTTCCGGAGCGTCCATGGACTCATTTGTCTATGGACTTCATTTCGGATCTTCCTCCGTCGTCAGGGAAAACTGTCATACTGGTGGTTGTTGACAGGTTCAGTAAGATGGCACATTTCATTGCTCTTCCTGCCCTCCCTAATGCTAAAACTCTGGCGCAGGTGTTCATTGGGGAGATTGTGAGACTTCATGGGTTGCCTTCTGATGTGGTGTCAGATAGGGGGTCTCAGTTTGTGTCTAAATTTTGGAGGGCATTTTGTTTACGTCGGGGGATGCAATTGTCATTTTCCTCGGCTTTTCATCCGCAGACCAATGGTCAGACAGAGCGTCTGAATCAAAGCCTTGAGACTTATCTTCGGTGTTTTGTCTCAGAGAACCAGGAGGACTGGTCTTCTTTCTTGCCTCTGGCAGAGTTCGCTCTTAACAACAGGCGGAGCGAGTCCACTGGTAAGTCCCCGTTTTTTGGGGCATATGGTTTCCATCCCAGTTTTGTACTTTCAATGGGGGGGGCCCTTCTGGGGTTCCTGAGGAGGAGCGTTTCTCGTCGTCACTTGCTTCAGTGTGGAGAGGTGTATTGAATAATCTGAGTGCTATGGGGAACCGTTACAAACGTATGGCTGATAGGAGGAGAGTTTCTGGTCCAGATCTGAATGTGAACGATCTGGTATGGTTGTCTACCAGGAATATAAAACTTAAAGTTCCCTCCTGGAAACTGGGTCCCAGATTCATCGGGCCGTACAGGATCAGTTCCATAATTAATCCTGTGGCATTTCGTCTGGACCTCCCTCCTACGTTTAAAATCCACAATGTGTTCCACAAGTCATTACTTAAGAGGTACGTGGCACCAGTCATACCGTCACCTCTACCTCCTCCTCCAGTGGTGGTCAATGGTAACTTGGAGTTTCAAGTGTCAAAGATCATTGACTCACGTCTGAATCGCCGGTCCCTTCAGTACTTGGTGCATTGGAAGGGGTATGGTCCAGAGGAAGGACGTGGGTTCCTGCGTCTGACATTAACGCAGATCGTTTGGTTCGGACCTTCCACAGAACTCACCCGGGCAGACCTGGCCCTGAGGGTCCGGAGGCCCCTCGTAGAAGGGGGGGTACTGTCATGTGTGCATCGCCACGAAGATCGTCGCGGTTGCACATTCTGACTTCTCACAGCTGAGTTGCTGTTTCTTTGTGTTTGGCAGTGAGGGAGTTAATTCTGTCTGTGCTCGGTTCTGGGACTGGGTTCAGTTTCTCCCGGCTGCAATTGATTATTTGTTGATTGGTTTCCTTTAAATCCCTGGTTGTCTGTTTTGGGAGTTGCCAGTGAAATTCTTCATGCAGACCACAGATAGGATTGAATCTGTATAGACTTAAGTTAAAGAGCTCCTTAGTTGTTTTAAGCTCAACTTGCTTAGAGTTTTATATCCCAGACCATTTATGTTCCTTCTGTGTTTGAGTGTGTATGCGAGTCTGTGTTTTCTCCAGTCTGTCCTATATGTCTAATCTGTGTATTTAGCTAAGATCAGCCCATATCCCTTTGGTAGTAGTCAGGATCCTTCTTAGGACTGATTACAGGGTTCAGGGACTGATAGGAGACTAGGTTAGGCTGGAGACTTGGACCTCTGAACCATTATCAGTACCTCCAAGGTGAGGGATTAGTTAGGATCCCAGTTTTAGGGTCAGGTTAGACCCGGTCCTCCTCTTTCCTGTGACAGCGTATCAAGTCCTCAAGATTAACCCTGAGTTCAACGGATATCGTGTCAGGTAAATCTATTCTATACTTACATGCTGATGTTGCTATACTAGTTGTTGTATAGAGTGTTGTTTCTGTAAGAATAGTTTACTGACATCGTACACATATCATTAGACAGCGTGACACCGCGATAGCGTCCTTAACGATATTCTAAATGTGGCCGACACTAGCGATATAGAAACAATCCCGCTAGCGATCTCATTAGTATGCGACGCTAACGAGATCGCTAGCGGGATTGTGTAGTGTGGCAGTACCTTAAGTGTGCAAAATTTCACACCTGTAGGGGTTAATTAAAGGTGTAAATTCGTAGCAAAAAAAGTCAGTTTTTTTTACAACGAATTTACACCTTTAATTAACCCCTACAGGTGTGAAATTTTGCACACATAGACTGATGTAATTGTTTGTGCAAATCAGATGGCAAACGACATGAAAAGACATGGTTAACCCTATGTACACCAAGTGTCATTTCATGTCGGGTGCTTCTGTCTTTTCACAGAAGCCGGCTTTACCCGGCAATTGAATCAGAGGATATTTTACTATGTAGAAGTGTATAAACTATACATATATGTATATATATATATATGTCACATTGACATGTATATATATATATATATATATATATGTATTCTATGTGTGTATATTTAGTGTTTACAAGGAAATAAAGGTTTTTTTTTAGTTGCGATATTTTGTTCCCATAGACTTACATGGGACTTCCGGTATCGGAATCGGATATCGGCGATATTTAGTGATATCGGCGATACCATTTCGATACGATATTTTTAGATATCGAGCAGTATCGCTCAACACTAGTCCTGATATTTCCGGTACCGGAAAAACTGGTACCGGAGATATCAGTGTCCGTGTGTGTACTATGTGCAGCACACGTGTGGCAACCATGTGCCACCCGTGTACCGCATCAGTACCACACGGACACACGGACGGCCGCCGGGGAAGTAGCAGCTAGAGTAAGCCGCTGTCCCCCTGCAGCTGGTGCAGAAGCCGGCTGTAATTCCCCTGATCTGCCTGCGAGCAGAGAACGATGAGCAGTATATTAATACAGCGCTCTTCTGTGCTCGCAGGCAGAGCAGGGGGAATTACAACCGGCTTCAGCACCAGCTGCAGGGGGACAGCGGCTTACAGTAGCCACGACTTCCCCAGCGGCCGTCCATACACGGAGGACTGTGTGAACAGTTCTCCGTGTACACGTGTACGGGACGTTTTACGGTCAGTTTGTCCGTGTCAAAACGCACATGTTCATAGACACATACAGTGGTGGTCAAAAGTATTGGCACCCCTGCAATTCTGTCAGATAATGCTCAGTGTCTTCCTGAAAATGATTGCAATCACAAATTATTTGCTATTTTTATCTTCATTTAATTTGCTTGCAAGGAAAAAAATACAAAAGAGAATGAAGCAAAAATCAATTCCTTGATCATTTCACACAAAAATCCAAAAATGGGCCAGACAAAAGTATTGGCACCTCAGCCTAATACTTGGTTGCACAACCTTTAGCCAAAATAACTGCGAACAACCGCTTCCGGTAACCATCAATGAGTTTCTTACAATGCTCTGCTGGAATTGTAGACCATTCTTCTTTGGCAAACTGTTCAGGTCACTGATATTTGAAAGGTGCCTTCTCCAAACTGCCATTTTGAGATCTCTCCACAGGTGTTCTATGGGATTCAGGTCTGGACTCATTGCTGACCACCTTAGAAGTCTCCAGTGCTTTCTCTCAAACTATTTTATAGTGCTTTTGGAAGTGTGATTTGGGTCATTGTCCTGCTGGAAGACCCATGACCTCTGAGGGAGACCCAACTTTCTCACACTGGGCCCTACATTATGCTGCAATATTTGTTGGTAGTCTTCAGACTTCATAATGTCATGCACACGGTCAAGCAGTCCATGCCAGAGACAGCAAAGCAACCCCAAAACATCAGGGAACCTCCACCATGTTTGACTGTAGGGACTGTGTTCTTTTCTTTGAATGCCTCTTTTTTTTTCCTCTACACTCTATGTTGATGGTTTTTCCCAAAAAGCTCGACTTTTGTCTCATCTGACCAGAGAACATTCTTCCAAAACGTTTTATGCTTTCTCAGGTAAGTTTTGGCAAACTCCAGCCTGGCTTTTTTATGTCTCGGGGTAAGAAGTGGGGTCTTCCTGGATATCCTACCATACAGTCCCTTTTCATTCAGACGCCGACGGATAGTATGGGTTCACACTTTTGTACCCTCGGACTGCAGGGCAGCTTGAACTTGTTTGGATGTTAGTCGAGGTTCTTTATCCACCATCCGCACAATCTTCGTTGAAATCTCTCGTCAATTTTTCTTTTCCTTCCACATCTAGGGAGGTTAGCCACAGTGCCATGGGCTTTAAACTTCTTGATGACACTGTGCACAGAAGACACAGGAACATTCAGGTCTTTGGAGATGGACTTGTAGCCTTGAGATTGCTCATGCTTCCTCACAATTTGGTTTCTCAAGTCCTCAGACAGTTCTTTGGTCTTCTTTCTTTTCTCCATGCTCAATGTGGTACACACAAGGACACAGGACAGAGGTTGAGTTAACTTTAATCCATGTTAACTGGCTGCAAGTGTCATTTAGTCATCGCCAACACCTGTTGGGTGCCACAGGTAAGTTACAGGTGCTGGTGATTACACGAATTAGAGAAGCATCACATGATTTTTCAAGCAGTGCCAATACTTTTGTCCACCCCCTTTTTTAGGTTTGGTGTGGAATTATATCCAATTTGGCTTTAGGTCAATTCTTTTTGTGTTTTTTCACTGAAGAAAAAATAAATGAAGATTATAATACCAAAGAATTGTGTTTGCAATCATTTTCAGGAAGAAACTGAGTATTATCAGAATTGCAGGAGTGCCAATACTTTTGGCCACCAATGTAAATTATAATGTATCTATGTCTGTACGTGTCTCCAGTACGTGTGAAAACTGTCACCGCACGTGGAGACACGGACGTGTGAAACCGGCCTTAATGTTACCTTTTTGCTCATCAGTGCATATCCTACTTTAACTATTGTGATGACACAGCATTTATTCTTAATTATCCACACTCATTATATAATTAAGCACATGGACATGACTTATTGTTCATACGAGACTGAATTTTGACTCTTCTTGTAGGTTGATGTTTGCTGCAGCTTATTGTGTGCTATCCTTAGATGACAGGGACGCTGAGTAATTTAACAATTAATGTTTGCCAATATGTTGAGTGTCCATTGTGCCAGGTCATGCAGTTTATTGACTTGCAAACATTGAAGGATAAACTATGAACCCTCAAACAACTAGAAATGAGCTCCTGCCACTTTCCCCCAATGTTGTAGAAAAATGCCTGAGTAAGAGCTGTGAACTATCTGTCTCTCTTTCCAGAGTGTCTTGAAAGAACAGCAACTAGGCACCATGTCTGTAACCAAAGGAATATAGATTTGATCCACTACCCATCACTGAACCCATGGAGACATTTGGAGAAGGCTGGATGGGAGAAGCAGGTCACCTGGCCATGTACATCAATGGACTGCCAGCTTCTTAAGTTTGTTGTTACCTCCTCTCTGTGGGTGCTCATCATAAGTGGGGTGCCACTGGTGGGGTTAGTCAGTCCCGTAAGCCCTGAGGTTGCAGCTGCTCTAATCCTGATGAGCCAACGGAATGGTGAAACTTTGTAATTTACATCTTTTTGTGTTATTTCTGGGACTGTACTATGTGTTATTGTCTGTTGGTGGTTCAATAAAGTATTACCGCACTATTTTATCCTCACCTAGTGTTGTCTGAGTAGTATTATGCCCACGGGGAAGGAGAGCAGGAGTAAAGTGAGATGAGCCCTGGTCCATGCGGTCTTTCTAAAGACAGCCAGGCCCGTAGACGAGAGCAGCCACCAACCCTTGTGTCTCCACAACTATAATTTAATAAATAAAAGTTTTTTTTGTTTGTATTTTTTATTTTCTAAATGTTCCATTTAATGCAGCCTTAACTTTGTAAATTTTTTTGCAGAGCATCCTTTACCTTTGTTTATCCTCCTTTCTGCCACTTGCATACATGTATATTTTTTTCCATTTTTCCCTTTGCAATCATTGGATGGGCAATCAGTGGAAGCTATTTAAAAGAAACCGGTCACCAGAAAAAAAAACACTTAACCTGCAGATATAGAGTTAATCTGCAGGTTAATAGCATTTTAATGCTGGCTGGCGCCTGCATGTGGTCTAATGCTGTGGGAAAAAAAATTATCTTTATTCTCCCCAGCAGCATTCCGTTCAGTCACTATGGGCGGCGCCGGCCCTGGTTCAGTCACTGCTCTGTCTCTAACCATGCCCCCGGCCGTGACTGAGCCCCAATGCAGAGGGAGTGTCAGTCAGGGCTGGGGATGCGGTTAAAGCAGCTGTTCTGTATACTTAGAGCGGTGACTGAACCAGCTCTGGCGTCGCCCCTGTGACTGAAATGGGAATGCTGCTGGGAAGAATAAAGCAAATTTTCTCCCGCAGCATTAGGCTACTTGCAGGTGCCGGCCATCATTAGAACGCTATAAACCTGCAGATTAATTATATTAATTAAACGCTATTAAAGATCCGACATCTGAAAGATAGTAGAGTTTTTTCTGGTTACAGGTAACCTTTAAGGCTACTTCTCAAGGATGGACCACAACCTGAGGAAGAAGGACTGTGCTTCCTTCGAAACACTGTTAGTGTTTTGTGGCCACGTAAGACCATTTAGCCTCAAGCAGTGACTCACTCTTCATTCCTACGCGCCTCTTTTGCGTGTCATTGTATAGGAGTGCTGCTTAAGGCACATAAGCAACATCCTCTTGCGCTTACTGTGAGATTGGTCATTTACGACTTGTCTTTTCCAATGCTGGACTAACTATACTGATTTATCTATGCTGATTTGCCAGCATTGGCTTATCTCTACTGGCCTATTTGTGCTAATTTACCTACAATGTGAATATTTCTGTGGCACTAAGTCTATGTCCCAGTATTTAAACAAAACTCTCCTTCCATCTAACATAGGCAGCTTATCGGCAACAGCTCCTGTTTCCAATAGTGAAGTTGTGTTTTTTAGTTGTCTTATTTACTCTACTGAATCCTGCTTGTTCCTCTGACAGCTTTTTATCAAAGTAAGGCTGTAGACGTCTTTGTAGGATCTTCAGTGGTATTTTACAGGTATGAGCGCAATAGTCTGATAATTTCCACAGTCGGTAGCATCTCCCTTCTTCGAAATAGGAATATACACAGATCTTGTCCAGTCTTTGAGACATTTACCAGTTTTCCGTATCTGTTGACACAGGCATGTGATAACATGAACTTCTGCTTCTGAAGACTTTATTATCTCTATTAGTATACTGATACATCCAGGTGCTTTATCGCACCAACAATAGTCTTTTAACATGTTCAGTTTGCTATCATTTCCAGTCTCAGATTTTTCCTGTATCATTGAGTTCTTCTTGTAGATGTGCTCTGTGTATTCTTTCCATCTTTCCTTGATCTATTCTTGCTCAGTTAGTTTGCTCCCATGTGCATCTTTCAACATTCCCACTCTTTTTTGAACCTTTTGTCATATCTCTTTGAGCTTTTGGAATGCCTTCCTGGTCTTTCCCTTCAGATGTTTGCTTCCCTTCCCTGTCCATATCTTTTGGAAATAAAGTTCTTTGTCTACTCAAATGGCTTTCTTTAGTCTTTTACTGAAGTTCTATCTCCTGCTTATTGTTGGCATATGCAACAGATTAGGACTTATTATAAGTAAAAGGAGGACTTTATGCTGACCTGACAATAGATGGCGATGTTGTGTAACGTCTCCTTCTATTTAATGTATTGTATAAGAAATAGTCTCACTTGTAGTTTCACTTTCGTTTTGTTCCTGGTTTCCTGATGCAATGCTGAAATGACTGTCATTTTCCTTTTACCTCATGTTATAAGAAGTAAAAGCTTGTTATCCCATGAAGCCTCTCTGTGAAATTTTCTACTGCAAAGGTGTGGATTCAGAAGCTGTGCAACAGGTTATGGGCCCAGTCACCCAGACACAGCATACCCAGATACAGCGTACCCAGAGAATTCCAGACACCACAGATTCCAAGCACCAAGAATACCAGATACCCAGGAACTCTCAGCAAGACCCTGGTGAATGCAGAAGAATTCTTCAGTGCAAGTCTCTCCAAACAAGTAAGATAAGTTAAAAATGACAAGTAGCACAGAGCTAAAACTCGCAGTAGCTAAACTGAATGATGAGAACTATCAGCTATGGAAGTTCAAAGTAGAGATGTTATTGTCTAAAGATGATTTATGGGAAGTAATCACTACAGATAGACCTGATCAGGATAATCAGACATGGGATAAGAAAAATAGACAAGCGAGAGCCACCATTAGCTTATTAGTGGATGATGCTCAATTAATACATATAAGAAATGAAAAAACAGCGAAAGCAATGTGGGAAGCATTAAGAAAGCTATATGAGAGACCCAGCTTAAATCACAAATTATTTTTATTAAGAAAGCTTTACAGTATGAGACTAAGTGCAGTGACATGCAGAAGCATATATTCTCTATTATGGATGTGATATCACAGTTAAGATCTATTGGTGAAGATATTAAAGTAAGTCATATAGCAGCTATATTGTTGTGCAGTTTACCAGATTCGTATACAGCTTTAATAAATGCACTAGAGACAAGACCTGAAACAGACATTACATTAGAGTTTGTGAAAACAAGACTCAAAGATGAATATCAGAGAAGAAAAGAACAAAGTATCACGGTGAGGATTGCAAGAGAACTCACCAGTGCAATCTCCTGGAAGACGAGTGCAGAAGAAAGCTTCAGGCTCCTAGGAACGCAGGGTGAGCAAGGCAGGAGAGAGATGGTTTCAGGGCCTGAATCACCTGACAGTTGAGGGGCGTGGCTTCAGCTCCAGGGAGCTAGAAGCTGAGGGAAAACTCTTAGAAAGGTAACTACGGGATAAAGTTACCCAGGGGCACAGACAGAGACGTAAATCTGAACAAGCCAAGGTCAAAGCACGAGAAGACAGTATAGTACCAAGGATGAGACAGAACGGATAGTCGGGGACAGGCAGAGGTCAAAACCAAACAGACAGCGAAGGTACAGAAACAGAATCCAACAAGCAGTATCCAGAGAACAGACCGAGTCAAAACCAAAGTATCAGGCAAACCAGAACACAGCACAAACACACTCAGGGGTCAACAAACTCTGCCAAGGGCGAAAGTATAACTGACAGGGATTGGAGCTTCCTAGGGCTATAAGAAGCTCTCCCCGAACCAAGGAGAGGCCACAATAATAAGCCCCAGGTGTGCAGATAAGAGCTTGCACTGGGATCAAAACCTTAACCCCTAGCGTGCAGGTCAACCCTGCACTGGGATCATGACAGTACCCCCCTCTCAACGGGGGGCCTCTGGACCCCCAGGCTTGCCCGGGAACCTGGCATGGAAAGCCCGAACCAGGCGATCCGCATGCATCAAACGGGCCGGCACCCAGGATCTGTCCTCCGGTCCATACCCCTTCCAATGAACCAGGTACTGTACCGATCGCTGCACCAACCTGGAGTCAACGATATGCTCAATCTCATATTCCATGTGTCCCTCAACCAAAACAGGAGGAGCAGCGGACTCGGACTCCCCCCGGACTGCCTCAAAAGGTTTCAGTAGGGATTTATGGAAGACGTTAGGGATCTTGAATGAGACTGGAAGACACAACCTGTAAGCCACTGGATTGATCTTTTCCACAATCTTGTATGGGCCAATGAACTTGGGGCCCAACTTGGCTGATAGAACCTTCAACTTAATGTTTCGCGTGGAGAGCCAAACTTTCTCTCCAACCCGAAACATAGGACCTGGTGTTCTTTTCCTGTCAGCGAAAAACTTGTACCTGCCTTGAGACCTGGATATATTCCGCTGGACCTCCGCCCATGTATTCTTTAATCGCTGAACAGACCCCTCTGCCCCTGGACACCCAGAATCCAAACGAGAAAACTCACCAAAATGAGGACTAAAACCATAATTGATCAGGAAAGGAGACATACCAGTAGATTGGCTCACCCGACTATTGAAGGCGAATTCCGCCAAAGGCAGTACATCACACCAGTCATTCTGTCTTGCAGAAGTCAGACATCTGAGGATCTGTTCCAGAGACTGATTAGTGCGTTCCGTCTGACCATTGCTCTCAGGATGGTATGCAGATGAAAAAGACAGAGACATCCCCAATTTCTTGCAAAAAGCACGCCAAAACTTTGCCACAAACTGCACTCCACGATCAAACACCACATTCAGGGTACCCCATGCAACCGGATAACATGCTGTACAAACAATCTGGACAAAGTCTCAGCTGAGGGTAGTGCGGATAAGGGTACAAAATGAGCCTGCTTCGAAAACCTGTCCACCACTACCCATACCACCGTATTGCCCTTGGATGGAGGAAGATTAGTAATAAAATCCATGGACAAGTGAGTCCATGGCCTTTCGGGAACTGCCAAGGGCATCAGTACCCCAGCCGGCCGGCTATGTGAGTTTTTAGAACGAGCGCAGACCCCACAACCAGAAACAAATTTTTTTATGTCAGAGCTAAAGGGTATGCCACACTAAACAATATCGCTAACGAGATCGCTAAAACAGTCACTATTAGCGATCCCGTTAGCGATATGTTCAGTGCGGCAGCTTCCAAGCGACGAGCTTCCTGCTGTGACTCGCTCGTCGCGTGGAATCGCTCCGGCCCCATTTTCATCGCTGGCGCTCCCCTGGGTGAGTATCAAATCGCTGTGTGGCACCTTTCTTAGCGATTTAGCGGTATTTTGTACCGCTAAAGTCGTTAAGAAGATCGCTAACGGCGATAGCGTCGTTAAAACTATATCGCTAAATGTGGCCGCATTTAGCGATATAGAAAAATCCCCTAGCGATCGCATTAGTATGCGTCGTTATCGTGATCGCTACGGGATTGTTTAGTGTGGCAGTACCTTAAGAGTAGGCCACCAAAAAGATCCTGCCCCGCCCGACGTGTGGCAGATATACCATGGTGAGCACTGAGCTTGGATTCATGAACTCCTGGAGGAGTTTAAGCCGAAGCTGCTTTGGGACAAACAACTTACCCCCTGGCTTGGCAGGAGGGGCCAGAGACTGGGCCCTCTCAATCTCCTGTTCCAACTCAGAGGAGACCACTGCCAACACAACCCCAGGGTGAAGAATGGAGGAAGGTGGCTCAGGGGGATACACCGGATGAAAACTGCGAGATAAGGCATCAGCCTTGATATTCTTTGACCTCGGACGAAACGTAATAGTAAACTGAAAACGGGAAAAAAAAGTGACCAACGGGCCTGTCTGGGTGTTAGTCTCTTAGCAGACTCAATATATGATAAATTGTTGTGGTCGGTAATCACAGTAACCGAGTGACTGGCCCCCTCCAAAAAGTGCCTCCATTCTTCAAACGCTAACTTGACCGCAAGAAGCTCTCTATTGCCAACATCGTAATTCCTCTCAGCAGCAGAGAATTTCCTGGAAAAAAAAGCACATGGCCTGAGGTTGGTCAGAGTGGCAGGACCTTGGGACAACACAGCACCCACCCCCACCTCAGAGGCGTTCACTTCCACAATAAATGGTTTGGACGGATCTGGCTGTACCAACACCGGAGCAGTCATAAAGCATTTTTTCAGACTAGCAAAGGCCTCTTTTGCGAGCGAGGACCAATTTTTCACATCCGAACCTTTGCATGTTAAATCAGTGAGTGGTTTGACCACCTGCGAAAACCCCCGAATAAATTTTCGGTAGTAATTGGCAAACCCCAAGAAGCGCTGGAGCCCTTTAAGATCTTGGGGTTGTACCCAATCCGCAATCGCCTGCACCTTCTTGGGGTCCATACGAAAACCCTCACAGGACACAATCAATCCCAAAAAAGATAATTCTTGAACAAAAAACACACACTTCTCCAATTTAGCAAACAGATGATTTTCCCTAAGTCTTTGGAGAACAGTTTGTACATGATTCATATGAGAATGACTGTCGGGGGAATATATCAGAATATCATCTAAGTAGATAACAACAAAACGACCAATGAGATCAGAAAACACCACGTTGATGAAATTCTGAAATATGGCGGGAGCATTGGTAAGACCAAACGGAATGACTAAATTTTCAAAAAGTCCCTCGGACGTGAGGAACGCAGTTTTCCATTCATCCCCCTTCCTGACCCTTATCAAATTATATGCTCCCCGAAGATCCAGTTTAGAGAACCATTTTGCCCCTGATAGTTGGTTACATAAATCAGGAATCAACGGAAGGGGATACGTATTTCGTACAGTAATCTTATTTAATTCACGAAAGTCGAGACAGGGACGTAGACCGCCATCTTTTTTCTTCACAAAAAAGAACCCCGCCGCCACAGGTGAAACTGAGGGACGTACAGTTAGGTCCATAAATATTTGGACAGAGACAACATTTATCTAATTTTGGTTCTAGACATTACCACAATGAATTTGAAACAAAACAAATCAGATGCAGTTGAAGTTCAGACTTTCAGCTTTCATTTGAGGGTATCCACATTAAAATTGGATGAAGGGTTTAGGAGTTTCAGCTCCTTAACATGTGCCACCCTGTTTTTAAAGGGACCAAAAGTAATTGGACAATTGACTCCAAGGCTATTTCATGGACAGGTGTGGGCAATCCCTTCATTATATCATTCTCAATTAAGCAGATAAAAGGGCTGGTGTTGATTTGAGGTGTGGTGTTTGCATTTGGAAGGTTTAGCTGTGAAGGAAACATGCGGTCAAAGGAGCTCTCCATGCAGGTGAAACAAGCTATCCTTAAGCTGCAAAAAACAGAAAAAACCCATCCGAGAAATTGCTACAACTTTAGGAGTGGCAAAATCTACAGTTTGGTACATTCTGAGAAAGAAAGAAAGCACTGGTGAACTCATCAATGCAAAAAGACCTGGGCGCCCACGAAGACAACAGTGGTGGATGATCGCAGAATACTCTCCATGGTGAAGAGAAACCCCTTCACAACAGCCAACCAAGTGAACAACACTCTCCAGGAGGTAGGCGTATCAATATCCAAATCTACCATAAAGAGAAGACTGAATGAAATTAAATACAGAGGGTTCACTGCACGGTGCAAGCCACTCATAAGAATCAAGAATAAAAAGGCTAGGCTGGACTTTGCTAAAAAACATCTAAAAAAGCCAGCACAGTTCTGGAAGAACATTCTTTGGACAGATGAAACCAAGATCAACCTCTACTAGAATGATGGAAAGAGAAAAGTATGGCGAAGGCGTGGTACAGCTCATGATCCAAAGCATACCACATCATCTGTAAAACATGGCGGAAGCAGTGTGATGGCTTGGGCATGCATGGCTGCCAGTGGCACTGGGTCACTAGTGTTTATTGATGATGTGACACAGGACAGAAACAGCCGAATGAATTCTGAGGTATTCAGAGCCATACTGTGTGCTCAGATCCAGCCAAATGCAGCCAAACTGATTGGTCGTCATTTCATACTACAGATGGACAATGACCCAAAACATAAAGCCAAAGCAACCCAGGAGTTTATTAAAGCAAAGAAGTGGAATATTCTTGAATGGCCAAGTCAGTCACCTGATCTCAACCCAATTGAACATGCTTTTCACTTGTTAAAGACTAAACTTCAGACAGAAAGGCCCACAAACAAACAACAACTGAAAACCACCGCGGTGAAGGCCTGGCAGAGCATCAAAAAGAAGGAAACACAGTGTCTGGTGATGTCCATGAGTTCAAGACTTCAGGCAGTCATTGCTAACAAAGGGTTTTCAACCAAGTACTAGAATGAACATTTTATTTACAATTATTTAATCTGTCCAATTACTTTTGGTCCCTTTAAAAACAGGGTGGCACATGTTAAGGAGCTGAAACTCCTAAACCCTTCATCCAATTTTAATGTGGATACCCTCAAATGAAATCTGAAAGTCTGAACTTCAACTGCATCTGATTTGTTTTGTTTCAAATTCATTGTGGTAATGTCTAGAACCAAAATTAGATAAATGTTGTCTCTGTCCAAATATGTATGGACCTAACTGTATGTGCCCCTTGCGAAGACTTTCAGCAATATAATCCTTCATAGCTAAGCGCTCAGGTCCAGACAAATTAAACAGGCGGGCTTTAGGTAGTTTAGCCCCGGGACTAGCTCGATGGCGCAGTCAAAGGGTCTATGTGGCGGCAACGTCTCGGCCTCGCTTTCTGAGAACACATCTTCGAAGTCTTTCAGGTACTCCGGAATACCTTCCAGCTCGACAGATGACACAGACACAGATTTAACAGGTTTAACCAGCAGTGCAGATTCATAACATAACTTAGAATCATTAAACCCCCATTGAACAATCTCCCCCGTTTTCCAGTTAATAACTGGGTTATGGCGTTGTAACCAGGGCATGCCCAACACCAACCCTGCTGGTAGATTGTCCAGAACAAAACAACTTAATTTTTCCTCATGAGCAGTGCCCACTCTGAGCAAAAACAAGTCAGACATAAAGAGAATTCCCTCTTTTGTGAGGGGGGAGGAGTCAATGGCCACCACCTTGATCGGAGTCTTAAGCCTAGCTGTCCCTATCTTGCAGCGTGTGACCAATTGAGAGTCAATCAGATTGATGGATGACCCGCAGTCCACAAAGGCTGTAGAGGAAAAAGAACAACCATCCACTAACAGTTCCACATGAAGCAACACCTTAGAGAACGAGGAAAAGTGTACCTGAGGGTCTGAGTAGTCTCCTCGCTGACTACCCAGACCTAGTCGTTTCCCGCCGACCGGGTTGAGGACGGGCAGACAGGACACTCCTTTTTCCAATGTCCAGCTTTACCGCAGTAGAAGCACAACTGTTCTTCCCAACGGCGTTTTCTCTCCTTTTCCTTCAGAGTGATAGCGCCCACATCCATGGGCTCAGAGACAGTCTCTTTTCCACTGGGGAACAATGTAGTCTCCACCTGCATCACCCCTCTGGCCCGCAACCTGCGGTCCATCCGGACGGCCTGGGTCATGGCATCCTCGAGAGAGTTAGGTGGGGGGTGTAACGCCAAAGCATCCTGCAACCGTCGGACAAGCCTCTGCGAAATAGTCCTCGGAGGGCGGCGTCCTCCCAAGAAATCTCTGCAGCCCAGCGGTGGAACTCAGTACAAAACCACTCGGCCGAGTGCTTCCCCTGACAGACACTCATCACCATGTCCTCTGCCAATCGCACTCGGTCAGGCTCATCATATATGTGCCCGAGGGCCTCAAAGAATGCATTCACCGACACTCTCTCAGGGGCAGTGGGAGGAAGGGAAAATGCCCATGCTTGTGGGGACCCTCTTAATAAAGACATGATGACCCCTACCCTCTGACTTTCATCCCCAGAGGACCGTGGTCTCAAACTAAAGAAAAGTTTGCAGCCCTCCATGAAGATCCTAAACTCCTTTTTGTTCCCAGAGAAGAAATCAGGCAGTTTAACAGGTGGTTCTGAGGACACCAGCGCAACATCACTCGCCATAGCCCTCAGATAACCAGCAGATAAAGCCCCCTGCACAGTCTCAGAAACCTGAAGCTGTGAACACGACAGCGCTTGCTGTTCCAGAGATAAATCCTGAAACATCTGACTCAGATTTTTCATCTGTTCGGACAGCGACTGTATGGGATCCATAACTCTCTGCACAACCAGCGCCCTAAACACAGCCGTGAAGCAAAAAAAAAAACTTAGTGGTCAGTTATAATATCACGGTGAGGATTGCAAGAGAACTCACCAGTGCAATCTCCTGAAGAAAGCTTCAGGCTCCTAGGAACGCAGGGTGAGCAAGGCAGGAGAGAGATGGTTTCAGGGCCTGAATCACCTGACAGTTGAGGGGCGTGGCTTCAGCTATAATATCACGGTGAGGATTGCAAGAGAACTCACCAGTGCAATCTCCTGGAAGACGAGTGCAGAAGAAAGCTTCAGGCTCCTAGGAACGCAGGGTGAGCAAGGCAGGAGAGAGATGGTTTCAGGGCCTGAATCACCTGACAGTTGAGGGGCGTGGCTTCAGCTCCAGGGAGCTAGAAGCTGAGGGAAAACTCCTAGAAAGGTAACTACGGGACAAAGTTACCCAGGGGCACAGACAGAGACGTAAATCTGAACAAGCCAAGGTCAAAGCACGAGAAGACAGTATAGTACCAAGGATGAGACAGAACGGATAGTCGGGGACAGGCAGAGGTCAAAACCAAACAGACAGCGAAGGTACAGAAACAGAATCCAACAAGCAGTATCCAGAGAACAGACCGAGTCAAAACCAAAGTATCAGGCAAACCAGAACACAGCACAAACACACTCAGGGGTCAACAAACTCTGCCAAGGGCGAAAGTATAACTGACAGGGATTGGAGCTTCCTAGGGCTATAAGAAGCTCTCCCCGAACCAAGGAGAGGCCACAATAATAAGCCCCAGGTGTGCAGATAAGAGCTTGCACTGGGATCAAAACCTTAACCCCTAGCGTGCAGGTCAACCCTGCACTGGGATCATGACACAAAGCAATGATTCTTCTACTGAAAAGGACAGTGAAAACGCTCTTAAAGCTACAGAATTTAAAAAAACCTTATAATAAAGAGACAAGAGAATGCTTCAGATGTAAGAAAAAAGGTCATTTAAAGAAAGACTGTACCATATGGAAAGCAGAACAACAAAAATTACAACATAAAAAGAATACACAGAAAGTAAAAAACACAATTTCCGATTCGTGTGAGAATAATTGGAATGGCACATTCAAAATAACAGACAAGAAATCATCACTTGGTTGGTTTATTGATTCAGGAGCAGCGAGTCATATGACAAGTGACAATAATTTCTTTACTGATCTTGATTTAGATAAGAAAGAAGCCATTTATCTTGCAGATGGAAGCAAAATAACCGCAGAAGGTATCGGACAAGGTATGCTAAATTGTTCAAACAAGTTGGACAAGATTCAAAGATACTTGTACAGGATGTGTTGTATGTTCCAAAATTGGAAGGCGGATTATTATCTGTGAAACGTTTAACAGCAAAAGAACTTACAGTAAAATTCAAAGATAATGAGTGTGCAATTATTGCAGGAAACAAGATGATAACAAAAGTCAAGGCAGATGAACAATTATATCATTTTGACACACCAAAGGAACAGATGAAGGTATGTACACATGATCACAAAAACTGTATTCACATGTGGCATAGACGTCTAGGACATAGACACCCGGACAGTATAAGGGAACTACAGAGAAAAGAATTGACAAAAGATTTAAAGATATCAGATTGCTCAATTACCATAAGATGTGAATGTTGTATAAAATCCAAAGCCACAAGGATATCTATTCCAAAAGAAAGTGAGATGAAAAGCGAAAAAACCACTTGATTTGGTGCATACAGACGTATGTGGACCCATGAAAGTGACTACATCAGGAGGCAATAGATACATGTTGACTTTTATAGATAACTACTCAAGATACACAGTCACATACTTAATTAAGAACAAAAGTGAAGTTTTTGATAAACTTGTAGACTATGTAACAAGATCAAGTAACACATTTCAAAGGAAGCCAATTGTCATCAGAAGTGATAATGGAGGTGAATTTACAGGTCACAGAATAGAAGACTACTTAAGACAAAATGGAATAGAACATCAGAAAACTGTTCCATACACACCTGAACAAAATGGAGTAGCAGAAAGGAAAAACAGAACTCTAACAGAAATGATGAGATGTATGCTGACAGATTCTAAACTACTAGAGAAATATTGGGGTGAGGCAGCAATGACAGCTACATATCTACAGAACCGACTTATTTCCAGAAAACTGAAGAAAACTCCATATGAACTGTGGCAAGGTATGAAACCAAGTGTCAATCATTTAAAAGTTTTTGGATGTAAAGTTTTTATATTCATTCCAACAGAAAAAACGTTCCAAACTTGAAAACAGATCCATGGAAGGAATATTCGTTGGATATAGTGAAAACTGCAAAGGATATAGAATCCTAAATCCCAAAACAGACAGAGTTACGGTGAGTAACAGTGTGACATTCATTGAAGATTTAAATGAAGACATTATGATTTCAGTTGAAACAAAAAATGAGAAAAACAATAGTGACATACTGAAGAAATATCTGATGAGAAAGAAGTAGAAATGAATGAAGAACAAAATACTGAAAGTGAAGAATCACAACTACAAACAGATACAGAACCAAGATGTTCAATAAGAGAGAAAAAAGGAAAACCACCAAAACGTCTCTCATACAAGACAAGTATAAGAAAAATCCATGAGCCTACCTCTTGGGAAGACATATCTAAACTTTCTGAAGAAGAAACTAATAATTGGATAGAAGCAACAGAAACAGAAATTAAATCCATGCATGGTTCAAATACATGGACACTAACAGATTTGCCAGAAAGAAGAAAAGCCATAGAATGTAAATGGATTTTTAAAGTAAAATACCAAACAGATGGCACACCTGAAAGATATCGAGCAAGACTCGTAGCTAAAGGGTATTCTCAAAAATATGGAGAAGACTATGATGAAACATTTGCTCCAGTTGTCAAACACACTACAATATGAACTTTACTTACAGTTGCAGCAATGGAACAGATGGAACTAAGACATCTGGATGTGAAGACACCTTTTTTGAATGGAGATTTAACAGAAGACATTTACATGGAACAACCTCCAGGATTCAAAGATGAAAGAAATCCAAACAAAGTTTGTAAACTACAGAAAAGCATATATGGTTTAAAGCAAGCAGCTAAAGCGTGGAATGACAAAATCACAGAAGTACTAACAAATGAAAAATTTCAAAGAAGCAAAGCTGATCCATGCTTGTACACAAAAAGGCTGAGTAATAGATGGATTTATGTACTCATATATGTAGACGACATTTTGATTTGTTTTAAACAAGAAAGGGATGAAGAAAACATTCTAAAAATCCTGAAACAAAATTTTGAAATCAATGACTTTGGAAATGTAAAACAGTACCTAGGAATACAGATAGAAAGAGAAGAAGACGGAAGTTTCCTACTGAATCAAAAATCACATGATTCAAGACATAACAGAAAAATTTGGACTTAAGGATGCAAAAACAGTAAAGTCTCCAATGGAAACTAATTATCTCAAAGAGATGAACAGTGAAAAAAATATGCTTCCAAACAATGAAGAATACAGAACAGCAATAGGAAAACTACTGTATCTAGCGACCGTTACAAGACCAGACATCGCAGCAGCAGTAGGAATCCTGAGTAGAAAGGTATCAAAACCAAATAAAGCTGATTGGAATGCCGTGAAGAGAGTAATACATTATTTGAAAGGAACTAGCAATGTTAAGCTGAAATTACCCACAGTGATAATTGCATTTTAACAGGATATGTTGATGCAGATTGGGCTGGAGATCCAACTGACAGAAGATCTACCAGTGGACATATTTTTTTTCTCTCAGGTGGACCAATAAGTTGGACAAGTAAGAAACAGTTAATTGTGACACTATCTTCAACAGAAGCAGAATATGTTGCAGCAGCACATGCAAGTCAAGAAGTACTGTGGTTAAGACAATTGTTAACAGACCTAGGACAACCACAGTTGGAACCAACAAAACTAAAAGAGGACAATTAAGGATGTCTTGTTCTTGCTCAGATGGAAAGAGTCAATCCAAGAACCAAGCATATTGATGTGAAATATTTCTTGAGAGATCATCAGGACCAAGGAGTCTTGAAGTTGGAGTATTGCCCTACTGAAGAAATGACAGCAGACATTTTCACAAAGGCATTGAATGCTGATAAACATCAGAGACTAATAAAAAGTTTGGTTTGATTGAATAAGTCCTTATTGTTGAGAAAGGCTGTTGCATATGCAACAGATTAGGACTTATTATAAGTAAAAGGAGGACTTTATGCTGACCTGACAATAGATGGCGATGTTGTTTAACGTTTCCTTCTGTTTAATGTATAAGAAATAGTCTCACTTGTCGTTTCACTTTCGTTTTGTTCCTGGTTTCCTGATGCACTGCTGAAATGACTGTGCATTTTCCTTTTACCTCATGTTGTAAGAAGTTAAAGCTTATTATCCCATGAAGCCTGCTCTGTGAAGTTTTCCACTGCAAAGGTGTGGATTCAGAAGCTGTGCAACACTTATTACCTTTTACCAATCGTCTTTCTTCAATGATTCTTGTGGACTCTTGTTAACCATTGCCACAGGGGTCTCTTCTGACTCTTGTTTATTGTCTTTCTGGCATTTTCCATAGTAATAGTCTTTATTTGTGTCCACAATTCCTCAAGTTTTCTTTTATTTGTGTCCAGTGATATAAATCGGATGTACAGACAGTGCCAAAGAAAGTATGTTGATCAAATCGAAGTTGGTTGGAAACAACCTGCTGTCTTGTCTGTTTGCACAGATTGACACTAATCTTTGCTGTTAAAAGTTTATGATCAGTTCCACAGTCAGCTCCTGGCCTAGTTTTTGTGAAATCATCAACAACCTCCATCTTTGGAGAACACATATGTAGCCAATCTGATCCTTAAAGGCCCAATTCTGTGAGGTCCATGTGTAGAGTCTCTGTTATTTTGGAAGAAGTTGTTTATTATTGGACAGTTGATTTGTCATACAAACGTCAATGAATCTTCCTTCAGCCTCATTTCGTTCACTAAATTCAAAGTTTCTAATAAAGATTCCATGTTTGCCATGGCTCACTTGGGCATTCAAGTTTCCCATGATAATTAGAAAGTCTTGTTTTGGCATTCTGTCGATTTATTCTTGTCTTTGATAGTAGGATAGTTCAATCTCCATCTCCTCACCTTCTGTTGCTGGTGAAATACCATTCCTTCTTCGGTTATCATTGCAAGAATAGTAGACCCAATGTTTGGTTGACTTGAAAAGTCCAGATTGAGTCTATCTTAGTTAGCTAATTCTGAGTAAATCAAGTCCTGTTCTGTCCATTTAGGCTTTGACAATATCGAGTTTACCTTGGTTCATGGTTCATACATTCCAAGTTCCAAACATTACGATATCTCTCCAACTTTTGATCTTCTTTTTCATCCAAACAATATCAGCACCAAGACATCCTTGCGGCTTTAATACTAGCCCATCATGAGCATTGGTTATACTCAAGGCTACCATGGACTCTTCCCCAGTAGCTTGTTGAGTGCCTTCTGACCTAGGGGTGCATCTTCCAGCACTATATTGAATTCCTTTAGCTGTACTCTCCATCACGTTTTCTTGGCATAATACGGAAGTAACTTGCCAGGCCTTTTTTCAGTGCAGTAATGTGGCTCCCATGATTTTGTCACACTGAATCAGCGTTGTATATTGTCAATAAAAAACGCCTCAAAGTGCAACGTCCTTTTGTCAATGCTGGCACTGGGCAGCATGCTTAGTTTGGTACCTCAGTTGAAACCTGTCAGAATGGGGTGTCTTTGATGTCAAAATACATTGCCGACGACATGTGTTTCAACATCACTGATCCACACCAATACATACAACAAATACACAGTGGAGACCTCAAAATACAGAATACAGACATGAATTACATAATACACACAACAAATAAACAATATAGACATTAAATATACAATACAGACAACACAATACAGACATCAAATACGCAATAACACCTCAAATAGACATAACAAATACATGCAACAAACACACACAATACAGACAAAAAATACACATTAGAGACATCAGATATAGAATACAGACATTAAAAACACAATACAAACAACAAATACAGAAAACACACAGCAAATACACAGTAACACATTACTATACAGTGCTAAAATAATTCCAATATAGAGCCCAATTAATCACAAAATGGTGCTCAAATAATGAAAAACAAATAATACCAATATACAATGAAACAATTTCCAACAATAGAGTGCCCAAATATGTACCAAGAAATCCCATCAATTAATACCAGTATACAGTCTTCAAAAAATACCAATATGCAAAAAATACCAATGTAACAAAAATCAACTAATACCAATATACAGTGCTTAAAAATACTAAAAAAGTCCAATATACAGTGCTTGAATAATGCAGAACAAAGTCACTATACAATGCTAAAATAACATAAAAATTCAGAGCACAAATAGCAGCAAGATGTAGTGCTCAAATAATATGTATAAAAATAATTCTAAATAAAAATAAATAAATATTCCAGCCAACTAATGTCACATACCATGCCCAATTATTAGCAGCCAAATGTATAACAAAAACTTACAGATTGATACCTGTAATATTTGTTTAGTAATACATAAATATTTTCAGACAGGGAAATAGTAATCTATTATTATTAATTTCTTAAAGGGGTATTCCAGAATTTGGATATTATCCCCTATGCTTGGCATAGGGGACACTTCCTGATTACTGGGGGTTTTTATTGCTGGGACCCGTACCAATCACAAAAAATGTGGTTCTAATATGGTTCTAAAAAGCCATGTGTTCAAGGAGCTGCTGTTGATCATGTGTTTTCATTCTTATGGATTTGCCGTACACCAGTTGAGCGCAATGCCCGGCTATCTTTAGTGCTCCCATTAAGAATGACTAGAGAGGCAATGTGCATTATCGACCATGGCATCGTTGATACAAGGTCCTTCAGAGTTCCAGTTCTCAGGATTGGTGGGGTTTCCATGGGTCCCATGAACAGAGGATAACTTCCAAACCTGAGAATACCCCTTTAAGAAGCCTACTAATTCTGTAATAATTGCACAAACCTGATAACTGTGCATTTATTGTCCCCTCTTTTAGCAACCTCTGGATAGCTACAGGGATGTTAATATTAAACTTAGATAAAATGTCCAAAATCTTGAGTTCTGTAAAAAATCTACTTGAATATTGATTAAACTGTTTAAATGTTCAGAAGTTCAAAGCATGTAGTTTGAGGCTAAACACTTTAATTAAACTAAGACATTCTTTAGAGGCAGAACTTGGTATCCTTGAATTCATTCAGATCAGAAGTAGCTCTCGGAGAGTCGTAAGACCCCTTCACAAATAGAGCTCTAAGGCCTTTCCAGTATACAGATTATTCAGTCTGACTGCAGGTTATTGCTAATGAGAACCTGCTTGTTACGAGTTTTAACTCTTTAACACAACAGTAATTCTTCAACAGCAGAGTGGTGTGCACAATGGTAACCTGTAATGAAGGAGGGTAAATTGGCTGTATATAACAAGGGGGTTAATTTAGTAAGGAGGACAAACATTTGGAATTAGCATGAGTGACCAGGATTTTGTTTTTATTGTTGCTCTGGGTGTAATGACTTGTGGTTTATACCAGTGATTAGAGCTGAGCAGCTATCACTTGAAGAAGATTTGAAAAATAGCTCCTACTAGAAAATAAAGTTCTAGTGCCATGTTTTGGAGGAAGCCATCCCATAAGGAAATGTTTGACCCTTTAACCCCTTTGCGCCGGAGCCCACTTTCGTTTTTGCATTTCTGTTTTTCGTTTCCTTTTTTCCCGAGCCATAACTTTTTTATTTTTCTGTCACTATGGCCATGGGAGGGCTTCTTTTTTGTAGGACGAGATGTACTTTTGAACGACACCATTGGTTTTACCATATCGTGTACTCAAATCGGGAAAAAGATTCCAAGTGAGGTGAAATTGCAAAAAAAGTGCAGTCCCACACTTGATTTTTTTTTCACCATGTTCATTATATGCTAAAACTGACCTGCTATTATGATTCTCCAGGTCATTACGAGTTCATAGACACTAAAGATGTCTAGGTTCTTTTTTATCTAAGTGGGGACAAAAATTCCAAACTTTGTTAAAAAAAAAAATTGTGCCATTTTCCGTAGCTTCTCCACTTTTCGTGATCTCGGGTCGGGTGTGGGTTTATTTTTTGCATGCCGAGCTGATGTTTTCAATGATACCATTTTGGTGCAGATACGATCTTTTGAGCGCCAGTTAGTGCATTTTAATGCAATGTCGCAGCGACCAAGAAAAAGTAATTCTGTTGTTTTTACTTTTTTTTCTTGCTACGCCATTTAATGATCAGGCGAATCCTTTTTTTATTGATAGATCGGGCGATTCTGAACGCGGCGATACCAAATATGTCTGTTTGATTTTATTGTTTTATTTTGAATGGGGTGAAAGGGGGGGTGATTTGAACTTTTGTATTTTTTTATTTTTCACATTTTTAAAAACTTTTTTTTTTTTACCTTTTGGCATGCTCCAGTAGTCTCCATGGGAGTCTAGAAGCAGCCATAACCCGATCAGCTCTGCTACATATAGGCGATGATCAGATCGCCTATATGTTGCTGAATCACTCAGTTACTATGAGCTCCAACCACTGGGCGGCGCTCACAGCAAACTGGCAGTGACAACCATAGAGGTCTCCAGGAGACCTCTGGTTGTCATGCCAACCCACCGGTAACCCGCGATCACGTGACGGGGGGTCAGTGGTGGGCAGATTTCCGGTCCGATGGCCGGAAGAGAGCATTAAATGCTGTTGTCAGAGTTTGAGGGAGAGAAGCGACATGCGTACTAGTATGGCGCATGTTGCAAGGGGGTTAAAGGGAATCTGTCAACAGGTTGTTGTTATATAACCTGGGGCAGCATAATATATGAAAAACAACAACCTAAAGGGCATAAATTCAAAAATGAAACCAGAAAAAATAGCCTTACCAACACCAGGTCTGATCACAAAGGCACAAGCAGGATGCAGCAGACCCAAATTATAAAGGCAGACGAAGCACATGTGCAAACTACTAATGAAAGCAGACATTTACAAACCTAACAATTTATGGAGGGGTTGGTTACCAAGTAAAAAAAGCACACAAATGAGGCTTGAATAGAACGCCAGTCACACAGGTACGTGTGATGCACAGTGTCCGGCTTACAGCCTATTAATGATGCCCATAATATTATTTCAGGCGGGCTGCCCAGCACTATATGAGTGCACCCCACAAGGACAGATGCCACAGTTAACCCATCCAACAAATAAGGGCCTGGCTGCATCCTGCAAAAATGGTAAAATGTACAATAAAAGATGAACAAATGAAAAATAATGTATATGATAAATACAGGGTGGACCATTTATATGGATACACCTAAATAAAATGGGAATGGTTGTGATATCAACTTCCTGTTTGTGGCACTTTAGTATATGGGAGGGGGAAAACTTTTCAAGATGGGTGGCGACCATGGCGGCCATTTTGAAATTGGCCATTTTGGATTCAACTTTATTTTTTCCAATGGGAAGAGGGTCATGTGACATCAAACTTATTGAGAATTTCACAAGAAAAACAATAGTGTTTCTTTGCTGATGAACTTATGGGTTCTTGACTCCTGAAGCATGGGCTGGGCATAACGTACTGGTGACTGCAATGTACTGGTCACTACAGCGTAATGGTCAGTACAATGACAATTTGCAATTTTCACTCGGCAACATCCACTGTTGCTTTGTTTCTGGAAAACACCTGTAGAAAAATTCCCAAAGGGGTATTATTTCCAAAATGGAGTCACTTGGGCGATTCTGCTCTTCTAGCAATTAGGAGCTCTATATATGGAGTCCGCAAACTATTCTAGGAAAACCTGCGCTCCAGTAGGCAAGTAGTGCTCTGTCCCTCCTGAGTCTCGCCGTATGGCTAAGCAGTACTGTGCAGCCACATACGAGGTATTGCCACGTTCAGCAGAAATTGTGGAACAAATTATGGTGCCAATTTAACCCACTTCTTGTGTGAAAATGTAAAATCTAGGGGTAAAAAAATTTGGGTGCTAAAAAAATAGTTATTTTTTCTTCACAGCCCAAAGGTATAAAATTCTGTGACACGCCTGTGGTGTCAATATGATCATTGCATCACTAGATGAATTCGTTGAGAGGTGTAGTTTGTAAAATGGGGTTACTTATGGGGGTTCTCTGTTCTGGCAACTCAGGGGCTCTCCCAGTGTGTCATGGCGCTCGCAAGCCATAACAGTTTAATCTGCACCATAGTATGGCGCTCCTTCCTTTCTGAGCTTTGCACTGTGCCTGAAAAATATTTCCCGATTACATGTAGGGTATTGGCACACTCAAGAAAAATGGACCTCAGCCTATTAGCCTTTAGTAAAATGAAAAATTTGGGTAAAACAACATTTTAGTTGTAAAAATTTAATTTATTTTTTCTTCACCGCTTAATGTTATAAAATTCAGTGAGTCACATGTGGAGTCATATGATCACTGCACACCCCTAGATAAATTCATTGCGGAATGTAGTTTGTAAAATAAGTTCACATATGGGGGTTCTGTTGTTCTCGCACCTAAGGGGATCAGCCAATATGACATGGCACCCTCAAATCACTGCAGTAAAATCTAAACTAAATGAGATGCCTCTTCTCTTCTAAGTTTTGCACTGTGCCATAAAAGTAGTATTCCCCTACATATGGGGTATCAGTGTACTCAGAGAAACTGCACAACAAATTGGTGCAATTTCTCCTGTTACCCTTATGAAAATGCAAAATTTGGGGCTACATTTACATTTTTGTGGGAAAATGTGATTTTTTTTCACAGCTCAAGGTTATATTCTTCTGTGAAGCACCTAGGGGTTCAAGGTGCTCAACACACATCTAACTACATTCATTGAGGGGACTAGTTTGCAAAATGGTGTCACTTTTGGGGGTTTCCATTGTTTCAGAACATCAGGGGCTCTCCAAACGCAACATGAATCCAGGAAACTTTACATTCAAAAAATCAAATGACACTCCTTCCCTTTCAAGCCCTGGCATGTGCCCAAACAGTAGTTTTCTCCCACATATGAGGTATCGGTGTTCTCAGAAGAAATTGCACAACAAACTGCATGGAGCAATTTCTCTCGATACCCTTATGAAAATGCAAAATGTGGGGCTAAAATAACATTTTTGTAAGGATAATGTGATTTTTTAAATTTTCATGGCTCAACGTCATAAACTTCTGTGAAGCACCTGAGCATTCAAGGAGCTCACCACACATCTAACTACATTCCTTGAGGGGTCTAGTTTCAAAAATGGTGTCACTTTTGGGGGAGTTTCACTGTTTAGGCACATCAGGGGTACTCCAAATGGGACATGCATCCGCTAATGATTCCATCAAATTTTACCTTCAAAAAGTCAAATGATGCAGTTTTTAGAATGGTGTTACTTTTAAGTATTTTCTATCATATAGACCTTTCAAAGTCACTTCAAATGAGAGGTGGTCCCTAAAAAAATAGTTTTGTAAATTTTGTTGGGAAAATGAGAAATTGCTGGTCAACATTTAACCATTATCGTATCGTATTATAACTTCCTAACAAATTTTTTTTTTAAAAAAAACTGTACTGATGTAAAGTAGAAATGTGGGCAATGTTATTTATTAACTATTTTGTGTGACACATCTCTCTGATTTAAGGGGATAAGAATTTAAAGTTGGAACATTGAAAAATTTTCAAAATTTTGGCCAAAATTTCTGTGTTTTTTCACAAATAACCACAAGTTATTTCGAAGAAATTTTACCCCTATCATGAAGTACGGTATGTCACAAAAACAGTCTCAGAATCAGTGGGATCTGTTGAAGCATTACAGAGTTATGACCTCATAAATTGACTCTGATCAGAATTGTAAAAATCAGCCTGGTTGTTAACATGCAAAGCACATTGGGGGGGTAAAGGGGTTAATAACCTAATTTATAGCATGCCAAGTAATGTAAGTGCAGGGATTTCTGCACATGACACTCACAATTGATTTAAATTGAGATGATTTAAATATTTTGTTTCCATTTTTTTCATCATTTCCATATTGTTAACATTTCTATCCATCCTGTGATTTCAATAATTCACAAACTTTTCCTTCTTGGTCTTGTAAACTAAATGTTAAAGGGAAATCTGTCAGCAGGATCAACCCTCGTTTGCTGTCTACATGGACTTGGAGATCACAGGAATCTGAATAAAATGATACCATGATACCTGTGATCCGATGTCTTGTTTCAGAAAAATCCATGTTTTTCTTATATGCTCTCTGAGTCCCTCCTCCCTCTTACAGACATATCTTCACTTCATGACACAGATTCTGCTGCCACCTTTTATAACACTACAATAACAGCAGCACTTGATTCGGG
>JARQOD010000008.1:93414852-93444817 GCA_033576555.1 Oophaga sylvatica | reverse complement strand
TTTTTTGACCCAGGACGATATGTGACGACAAAATTAAACCTGGTAAAAAAACAACGACCACTGCTTGTCTGGGATTCAGCGTTTAGCGGACTCTAAATATAGCAGGTTTTTGTGATCAGTAATGACGGTGCCCGGGTGGACTGCCCCCCAAAAATGTTGCCACTCCTCAAAAGCTAACTTAATGGCCAAGAGTTCCCTATTGCCGACATCATAATTCCTCTCAGCGGACGACAATTTTTTAGAGAAGAAGGGCACGGATCCCATTTAACGGGGGACGAACCTTGTGACAATACTGCTCCCACCCCTACCTCGGAAGCGTCCACCTCAACAATGAACGGCTGTGACGCATCAGGTTGAATAAGTATGGGTGCCGAAGCAAAACATCTTTTCAAGGAGGAAAAACGCTTGACAAGCTTGTCAGACCACCTTGAAAAATTCCGTCCCTATTTTAGTCATGTCTGTGAGAGGTTTAACTATGGACGAAAAATTACGAATGAATTTCCCGGTAGTAGTTAGCAAACCCCAGGAAACGTGTAATGCCTTAAGATCCTTGGCAGTCCCACTCAAGAACTGCCCGCACTTTCCCAGGGTCCATACGAAAAACCGGATGCTGGACACCAGGAATCCTAAAAAACTGAAGTTCCGTACGGCGAACACACACTTCTCCCATTTGGCGTACAGTTTATTATCCCGCAAGATCTGTAACACCTGCCTAACATGCTCCTGATGAGACACAAGATCCGGCGAGTAAATTAAGATGTCATCCAGATATATGACAACAAACTGTCCCACTGGTGGCGAAAGATGTCATTAACAAAATGTTGAAACACCGCCGGGGCATTACTCAGACCAAATGGCATGACAAGGTTCTCATAATGCCCCTCGGAGTGTTAAACGCCGTCTTCCACTCATCCCCCTCCTTCATCCTAATCAGATTGTTACGCCCCCCTGAGATCCAACTTAGAGAACCATTTGGCGCCCACGATCTGATTGAAGAGATCGGGAATAAGTGGGAGCGGATACGGATCTCGGACCGTAATCCGATTAAGCTCACGGAAATCCAGGCAAGGCGTAGGCCTCCATCTTTTTTTCTTCACAAAGAAGAACCCGCAGCCACCGGGGAAGATGAAGGTCTAATATGCCCTTTAGCCAGACTCTCTGAAATATAATCCTTCATGGCCTGTCTCTCAGGACCAGAAAGGTTATACAAACCTAGATTTCGGTAACTTGGCCCCAGGAGCAAGTTAACAGAACAGTCATACTCGCGATGAGGAGGTAGTTCTTGACACCCTTTCTCCGAGAATACATCCTCAAAGTCCACTAGAAATGGAGGTAAGGTCCTAGGAGCGACCGCACCAATGACCGTATTCATGCAGTTTTTATTACAGAATTCACTCCATTGGCTTATCTCTCTGGATTGCCAATTAATAACCGGGTTATGCTTAGTTAACCAAGGAAGGCCCAGCACTATAGGAGTGGGAAGACCCTCCAACACATAACACGACAACAGTTCTTTATGTAACGCTCCCACTTGAAGATCTATTTATGCACTGCTTGCAAAAAACTACCCTGACCGAGAGGTCTGGCGTCGATCGAGAATATGGGGACGGGTTTAGCCAACACACAAACGCATACCTTGAACCCGGGCAAAGCGAGCATCCACCAAATTAGCCCCGGCCCCACTATCCAGAAGAACAGATATCCTCTCAGTTCTCGCACCCACCACCACCTCCGCCGGTACGAGAAACTGAGACGAACTTAGGGACGAAATACTTACTCCCAGATTGCCGTCCACCACACAATCTGGGATCAATAGTTTTCCGGCGACTTCTCACTCTGCAAAGGACGGGATGGACACCCCCCAATAAAATGTCCCTTTTTCCCACAGAAGAAACAACTTCCTGTTTTGTGGCGTCCCACCGATCCCCTCCCCCGGAATGATGTCCCTCCCAATTGCATAGGCTCCTCTGGACTGACCAGGGGAACCCCCATATAAGGGACCCTTGAGGAAGGTGGAGTCATCACAGGGGGCGAAGTTACCTCGCACCTCTCCCGAAGCGTCTGTCAATACGAATAGCAAGGGCCATAGCGGCTTCCAGTGACGTGGGAGGGTCATACTGTGCCAGCACATCCTTTAATTTGTCAGATAAACCTTGACAAAACTGGCTCCTAGAGCCGGGTCATTCCACTGGGTGTCCGTGGCCCACCTACGGAACTCCGAACAGAATTCCTCCGCCGGACGATCTCCCTGCTGGATCCTACGTAGCCTAGATTCAGCAAGGGAGACCGATCCGGGTCATCATACACAAGACCCAGAGCTGAAAAAAACCTATCCATTGACTGGAGAGCTGGGGAGCCCGGGGGGGAGAGAACGCCCAGGATTGGGGGTCTCCTTGTAGGAGCGAGATGACATCCCCACCCTTTGTTCTTCACTCCCAGAAGACCGAGGTCGCAGCCGAAAGTACAATTTACATGCCTCCCGGAAAGCAAAAAACTTGTTCCGCCCCCCAGTAAACCTGTCAGGGAGAGCTACTTTAGGTTCTGTCCGGCTTGCTCCAGGGGGTACAAAACCTTGGACTTAACGTCGCCAGCTCCATGGACAAACTCTGCAACTGCCGAGCTAGACTGACTACTGGATCCATGGTGGCTGGAGAAAATCTTTAGTGGTCGGTGAAAATGTCACGCTGTTACTGCATACAGGAGGTCTGGGGTCTATGCTGACCCTAAGCTGGGGTCCTGACTAATCCCTCTACCTGGAGGTACTGTTGATGGTACAGAGGTCCAGGCCGCCAGCGTAATCCCTACCTCCTGAGGATCCCTGAACCTCAGTGATCTAGTCCTGAGAAGGACCTGATCACAACACAGGGGACTGGAAGGTATATGCCTAGACACAGTAATAGACGAACGAGACAGTACAAGGGGTAAACTAAAATCCACCTTGCATACAAAAGTCATACCGCAGAAAACAGAGGGGACACCAACGGGTACGGAGATAAATGATAAAGCGAGGAGGGGAAAAAGACCACACCAGGTACTCTTCACTTTCAGACTTCACAATACCACGATCCGCTCTGCTGGTCTGCATGAATGCTTTCACCGACACATTCCCAGCAGACTGGCAGGTCTTTGAAGGAATCCAATTACAACAACATTAATTGCAGCTGGGCGAGGCTGGTCTTGTCTAACACAGAGAGAGGGAGAATTAACTCCCTCACTGCCAAAAAACACCCAGCACCAGAAACTCAGCTGTGAGAAGTCAGGGTGTGCAATCGCGACGATCTTCGTAGCGACACACCCGTGACAATACCCCAGTTGGGTAATGTGGTTTTCTAATGTCTCTGAGTATGGACTGGTGCTGAGGACTCTTGCAGCACAGAGACATTATGTAAATAGTTAGCACCTCCTTAGGTGTTTTATCTAGCTTAAGCCATTGTTACCTCAGAAGAAAAACCCGTGTGGTGTGGCCTAGAGTGAGGTCTGCAGAAGGAAGTCCTGCAGCCCACCCAGGACCACCGTGGGAGGTTTTGCACGGGTCCTCCACAAGAATCTTGTATATTTGCACTTTAAATTATTTTCTACTTTGCTACTTGTACTTGTATTTATTGTAACTTTTAAAGAGTCCTCACCTCCCGCAAGGAAGAGTTATTGTTAATGTTGATGTTATAAAAAATTATTTATTTTCAGCCCGGGAGTGCTGATGATAACTAGGGGGGGATGTGTAGCCCAGCTGCGCTTGGAGCCACATGTACCCAGGAGGATTGCACAGAAGGTAAACCCACACTCATGCCTGATATTCATTCACACCTTCACTATCCCGAGAAACCACCAGAGGGAGCCCTTGAAGAGTATGTATATATATAAGGGTTGTGGAGGCAGAGCAGCAGTTGTTGTCAGTCTACCTCAGAGTTAGATTTAGTCTACCTCAGATCTAGTCAGAACTTCTCAGACGAGCTGAGAGGGAGTTGTCAGATCATCTCAGAGAGACGAGCTGAGAGGGAGAGTTACCTCAGAACGTGGCAGACTGTTAGTTCCCTTGGAGCGTGGAAAGATAGCTCTTGAAGTGTGCATAGATCAGTCAGATGGAAGGTCCTGATAGCTGCTTCAGACAGAGCCTTAGAAGGAGAAGAAGGAAAGGGAACAGCAGTTACTGAAAGACTAAAGACTACAGCTTGAACTTAGTTTACTGTGTGGAGTCCAGCAATAGTGGAGGAAGATAGCCACTTCAGCCTGGTCAGAACTGAGTCAACTGAGTGTAGTTTCAGTGAGCAAGCGTGCCGACGCTTTGAGAGTGGTGAAGAGAAAGGAGAATCAACCATCTACTGCTAGTGTGCTTATGTTAAGGGTTAGAGTAGGACGAAAGGCGAGTGGAAGGAAGAAGAGAGTGACAGAGGTTGAAACAGCATTGATCGCTTACCTCTACTCTGCACTACCGGACACCGGGTCCGAGCTTGCTAGCATCTACATGACTAGCAGGAGATACCAGAGACCCTGTGGGACTTCAAGTCGCAGGGGCCCACCAGTGCTGATACGTAACCGGGGTCAGGAAGAACAGGAGTCTGGTCAGCGCAACCATTAGAGACTGAGTTCTATCCAAGAGAAGGCTCCACCACAAAGTCAGCCGGGCGTATGTGAGAAGACAGAGTTAGACTTCGTTTTATACAGGTCAGAAACTCACACTACAGGAGTAAGGAGGCCCTACATCTACTCAGTGGGATTACTGGACGTGCATCCTCCACCCTGCCAGCTTCCCGGGACGTGCCTGCAACTACCATCATTAAAGGTACAGAAAGAGACTTTCGTGTGTGTGTCTGCCTTATTGCTCCTGCACCCCTACACCGCCATATACCCTGAGGGACCCAGTCTTGCCTGTGGAAGACTTAACACCTTTGCTGCCCAGTAACAACCCCTCAGCGGATCTACCCTGCAGCGCTGGTCACCCTGACCAGGTACCACAGGTGGCGTCACAAACAAACTGTACATACTTTAATCCCCTGTAAATATTCCCCCTTTTCAGTGAGCGCCCAGGGCCACGGACCGAGCTGTGCTACCCGTGACATCCCCATTGAAGTGAACGGGCTCGGTGCTGAGTACCCCACAGGCCCTGGCGGGCGACTCATCTGTATTTGTCATCCTCTAATCTTGGGCCATGTAGGAGTTGCATTTCATGTTGTCAGTCTTGTAGATTTGCATAGTGAATGTGATCCCAGTCCACACTGAAAACGCTGTGTGATCCAGATAGTTGCAGCAGTGACTGAAGCCCGTTGACTATGCCTCTATAACTGAAAGCCTGAGGCTGCTGAGAAGAATAAAGTAAATTTCCTCCTGGCAACCGGTCTTTCAGTACCACTGCCACACGACTCCAGAATACTACTAACCTGCAGATTATTCCCATAATAGTGTTTTTCCACATAACAGATACCCTTTAAGCAGTACAGCAGAGGCCAGGAGTTAATGATGAAGGGATGCAACCATTAGTGGGGCAACCAGCAACAGCAGTGTAAGAGGGTGAAGGTGGATTCTGGTTACCCTCTTACTAGTTGTAAAGCCAATTGTTGGGCAGGACCGCCACCGCATACACATAAGTGATCCTGTCTTTGCTCCTCCATGTTGGCAATAATATTTTTGGGGCATGTTACCCTCTTTCATTTGCACAAGATATTTAATATTTATATTTGCTCAAAATGGCAAATTGAATTTAAATATGATTTTTCCTGTCCTTTTATTCTGCAGCAGAATAAATGTTTAATATTGCTAAAAAGAAGAGAGAAACAGACAAGAGTGTGAGGCAGCCGAGTGAGTCATCCAGTTTTTGTACATCTGAATCTTCGGTGCCGAACTGTGTTGTGACTGAAGAGAATGTGAGATATGGGAGCCAAGGTGTATTTTTATTCCAGGTTTTCCCAACACCTCTTTGTCAGTTACCGGAGTGTGGAATAGGGACACATACATATTCTCATTCAGAGTAAGGAAAGTGGTAAACCTCTGTATCTAAGTTGCCTCACGATAAATTGTAACGCCAATGCCAGCATCCCTGCATGGCCCCGCTCTCTCCTCCTGGCAGGGACGCTGACATACTCATTGCCCTGGCCGCTCTACGGTATGTTCTTCCTCTGTCATCATTTCCTGCTCCCCTGGGCCTGAGCACATTGTGGAAATCGCCCAGTGATGAGCTGTTTGCGTGCTCCTCGCTTCCTAAAGGGGCAGAAAGTGCACTCTGAAAATGCCCCCAGCCAATAGCTGGGAGGGATCAATTATTTAATGCACGCTCTCCTGTAGGAGGTGCCTGAGCAACGCTTCCTCTTTAGTTAGTTAATGTTAGTGAAACTAGTCTGTTGCCAGGTCTCTGTCCCTGTTCTAGTTAACTGTGTTGTCTAAACCAGAATCTGTTTTCCTGTTGCCCATGTTGTCTGAACCTGAAACTGCTTCGGCAGTACCTAAACCTGTAACCGCTCTGGCAGGACCTGAACATGAAACCACTTCGGTGGTACCTGAACCTGAAACTGCTCCAGCGGTACCTAAGATAAAACCACTCCGGCGGTACCTGAACCTGAAACCACTCCCATGTTTCCTGAACCTGTAACAGCTCCAGTGGTACCTGAATCTGAAATTGCACTGGTGGTACCTAGACCTGTAACTCCTTCAGAATTCCTGTAAATGCTGCTCCAGCAGCACCTGTATCAGCACCAGTGTCCATTCTGTCCGGTGACCCAGAATCCGTGTTGTCTGAATAGGTTCCCGACATCTAGTCTACCTGAGATTTCATATCTTGTCCTGCCACAGTCTGTGCTCGTGACTGCTTTCCCTTGTAGTATCGGGGACTGCCCTTGGAGTGGTACCTGGCGTCTACCTGCAGCTCAAGTTTAACTCCACCACCAGTAGCTCTAGCGAAAACCAGGTAGCCGCTTAGCCATGCCCCTCCAGGTTAAGCCCGGACTGTGACGTAGTGGGTTATATGATCCACGTGCGTGACATAAATTGTCCTCTGTGATTGTCCCATGCAAAGCAAACTGGCCATCTGGAAGAGAAAGTTAATGAGGTGGCCAGGACAAGAAGCGATTACTGAGATGAACTAGGAGTTGGGAGCAAGGAGAATGGGTGCTGACTAACAGTAAGTACAGTAGCTGTGACAGCAGGGTTATCAGCGGAGAGTGAATGAGATGTGACTATTATCCATTGTCAGCAGTGTGATCTTTCGTCAACTATTTATAGGTGTTAACATTCGTTATAATAATCCCTGTTATTTATTACACAAAAAATGTCTAATATAAAAACTTAGGTGAAGCAGTACTCATCTTCTGATGGCACATTCTCTTTAAGATATACAACTATACTTATGAACATTAATCGTACTATCGATTGTGTGAAATATTGACAATACTATTCTGATGTCATATTCTATTAAATATTGCCCATTTATAACCTAACTTAACTTAGAACCGATCATTGAAGGGAATTTGTCATCACAGAATGACCTAATATTTAAATCAATTTGTATGCAAGTTTTTTTATGATATTGATATGCAAAAAAATAACAGTTTTTACTTATACTTCTTGTTCTGTTCGTATGACTTTTCAGCATTCTCATTATCATCACAGCCAGTATTACAATGACAGGTAAAAACCCTATAGACAGTAAACGACACAGGATCCACCATTTATAGTAAATAATGTTACAGCTCTCATCCATTCACAATGACCTTTGCCCAGAATAGAGCATGCTCAGATAACATTTTTATGCAAATGAGGCTATTACTGCTAATATTCGTGTGAAGAATAAGAAGTATCCATTTATCCAAGTTATCCATTTTTTAAATATGAAAAATATTTAAAAAACAATCTTATTTTTTTAATATTACCATGTAGCATATAAATCTAATTTAACCCTTTCGCAACCTTTAACATATATTTACATCAAAGGTCATGTCCCTGCCTTTGATGTGGGCTCGCATGCCGAACCTACATCTTTCCCCAAACTTTATGGCTGTTAATCTGTAAAATCCTGCTGTCAATCACTGACAGCGGGAATTAACATGCGTCAGCTGGAAGCATGTCATTAATCCTGCTCATCGGCACCCCTGTCATGAGATTGTGGGGCACTGATGGGTTGTCATGATAATCAGTGGTCTGAAGCCCTGCTTTATATAGCACGAGCGATTGGACGATTGCAGCTTCAAGTCTCCTAAGAGAACAATTAGAGTCAGTCAAAAGTGTAAAAAAAAGTTTTTGAAAATATGGAAAAAAAAACACATCATTTGTATTTAATTTTCACCCTCCTTTTTGCCCTATTGAAAATAAAACAATTAAAAAAATACAAATACAAATATTTGGTATTGCTGCATTCAGAAATGTCTGATATATCAAAATATAAAATAAATTAATATTATCGGTAAACAGTGTAACGAGCAAAAAAATCTAAACGCCAGATTTATGGTTTTTGACCACCACAACATTGCAATGAAATGTAATAACAGGCGATCAAAACATCGTATCTACCCTAGAATGGTGTCAATAAAAAATTCAGCTCAGGGCGCAAACAGCAAAAAAGCAAGCACCACACTGCCCCAGATCCTGAAAAATGATCATTACTGGTCTTGGAAAATGGCAATATAAGCAAGAAAAATTTTCTTACAATTTTTGGATTTTTTTTTCACCACTTAAAAAAACAAAGCCTATACATGTTTCGAATCTGTGTACTCATACTGACTTGGAGAATCATATTTTAAGGTAATTTTTACCATATAGTGAACATGGTAAATAAAAAATCCAAAAAACAATTGTGGAATGGCACTTTTTTGCAATTTCACCTTGCTTGTCATTTTTTTTTCTCATTTTTTAGTACACTATATGGTAAAATCAGTGGTGTCATTCAAAAGTACAACTTGCCCACGAAAAACAAGCCCTCAAATGACCATATTGATGGAAAAATAAAACAGTGTTGGCTCTTGGAAGAAGGGGAAGAAAAAAAGAGAGTGAAAAAAATGGAAAATCGCATGGGGTTAAGCAATAAACTATTTCTTGAAAACAAACATTACATTTTTTTAAAAATAGGTACAACCATGGACTTTTCTTTTGGTGTCCATTACCAGCACCAGAGCCCTGGCCCACCTGAACAATTCTTTATGAGGGCCAGTACCATCCTTTTACTCATTTAAAGCACAATTCATAGCATATTAAAAATATAATTCCATGGGAGCCATTGTCTATTCCAGGGTTCCCCAACTCCCCAATTATCACCTGGGCAATACTAAGGAAATCATGAAAACATGACCTGTTGGTGGGCCTTGAGGACTGGAGTTGGGGAACCCTGGTCAAGTCTCCACCGCGAGTCTCTCAATGAATAGCTTGTTTTACACCGCTGAAAGTTTTATACTAAATAAGACACAAATACCGTCCTACTCATCACTTTTCCTTTCCGGTGATCTTCTCTTAGGAGTTCCAAAATAGACATTTCCAAACAGCACATTGACAAAACGATGAGAAATGAGGTCAATATTTCACTGATGTGGATAGTATAAACTTAGGGTTAATACTTTGAGCCGACGAAGCATCGTTAAATATGTTTTTATTTTGCCCAAACCAAATAAGATTAATCCAGAATATTCCTGAGATTGTAGAGAATACTGATGTGTCAGAAATCTACACGGTGCTGAAAACAAATTACAGTCCTGGTATGTGTTCTCCATCTTAAGTATTAGAGAAATGTCTTGTGGTTACACTCTGGCACTATCTAATTATATCAAGATTTACAGTGGTTCTGGCTCCTGACTATAATATTGATTTCTGACACCTTTTTTGCGTGCAAACCATCTATTTTTAAACAAATGTGCTATACCATTTATAATTGATCTGAAACTACTAAGGGATGGAGAGCAGAGTTGAGCGAAACAGGTCGGTCAGTGTTATGTTTAGGTAGCTGAGGAGAAATAGCAAAAACAGTAATACACCAGAGAGGCTGGAACCTATTGGATTGCAGTAACCTGAACTAACCACACAACTAGAGGTAGCCGTGGAGTGTTCCTACGTTGATCTTAGACGCCTCGTCACAGCCTGAGAGATAACTACACCTAAAGGCAGAAAGATGAAAGCTATCTGCCCCAGAGCAGATCCCCAAAGAACATAGGAAGCCCCCAAACATGTAATGGTGGTTAGACAAGAAGAAAGCATGGACACAGACAGAAAATAGAATGAGCAAACGCTGGGGCCCAATCTGTCTAGACAGAAAAGTAGAGGACAGAATTCTGACTGCAATCCAAAAAAACCCCTAAAAATACCAACACTTCTGATTGCAAAAAACCTGAGATCACACAATCTCCTCCACGTAAATCAGATCTCTGGTGTAACAAAACCAAGCCGCAGCCACTGAAAAAACAGGAAAAAGCAAGTGAACAAATAACAGTGGCTACAGATAAACTGAGAGGAGCACAGGCCCCAGGAGGGGACCCGGCTGAACTCCAAAAGTGCAGAAAACTATGCAAAAAGCAAGCACAAAAAGAAAAGCAAAAATATCTTTTCTGAAAGCAGCAGACACAGGCAAGACTCCAGCAGACTTCCAAATGAACCAGGAACCACAATTGAGACAAGAACAATTGATCACTGGCGACCATCATGGGAGGGAACCTCCCTTATATCAGTCCAGTCAGTGATCCCAGATTGCCATTCCTCGCTGGAAGGTTCAGTACTGTCTGTAACCACCAGAGGGAGCCTCTGCTCAGAAACCATCTCTAGCACATTCACAACAGTACCCCCCCTTGAGGAGGGGTCACCGAACCCTCACTTGTGCAACCAGGCCGATCAGGATGAGCTCGGTGATAGGGACAGGTCAGTCTCCTAGCATGGATGTCCGAAGCAAACACCCAAGAATTGACCTCCTGACCATAACCTCTCCACTTAACCAAATACTGGAGTTTCCGTCTAGAAAAACGAGAATCCAATATTTTCTCAACCACATACTCCAGATTGCCCTCAACCAAAACAGGGTCAGGAGGCGCAGCCATAGGAACCACTGGCTCGACTAACCTCTTCAATAAGGACTTGTGGAAAACGTTATGGATCTTAAATGTCCCTAGAAGAAGCAAACGGAAGGAAACCGGATTAAGAATCTCCATGATCTTATAAGGTCCAATGAACCTAGGCTTAAACTTTGAAGATGCACCCCTCATAGGGATATTTCTTGAGGACAACCAAAACCAAGTCCCCCACTTTAAACCGAGGACCATCAGTCCTATGCCGGTTGGCAAACCGCTGGGCCTTCTCTTGAGAGAGAGGCAACCTCTTCACTACCTGGTCCAAATTTGCTGCATTCGCTCCACAACAGAGTCAACACCCGGACAGACAGAAGCCTCCGCCTGTCCCGAAGAAATCGAGGGTGAAACCCAGAATTGCAGAAAAATGGAGACATCAAGGTGGCAGAGCTAGACCTATTATTAAGAGCAAACTCAGCCAAAGGCAAAAAAGAGACCAGTCATCTTGATCAGCAGACACAAAGCATCTTAGATAAGTCTCCAATGTCTGGTTTGTTCTCTCAGTTTGACCATTGGTCTGAGGATGAAATGCCGAGGAGAAAGACAATTGAACACCTAGTTTAGAACAAAAAGTCCTCCAAAATCTGGAAACAAACTGGACTCCTCTGTCAGACACAATGTTCTCAGGAATGCCGTGTAAACGAACCACGTGCTGAAGGAACAACGGCACCAATTCAGAGGAGGAAGGCAACTTAGGTAATGCACAAGATGTATCATTTTGGAAAACCTATCACAAATTACCCAGATGGTGGTCATTCTCTGAGAAACAGGAAGATCGGAAATGAAATCCATAGAGATATGGGTCCATGGTCTCTTGGGCACAGGCAATGGCATCAACAAACCACTAGAGCGAGAGCAAGGCTTGGAGCGAGAGCAAGTCCCGCAGGACTGCACAAATTCCCTGACATCGCGAGACAAGGTAGGCCACCAAAAGGACCGACTAACAAGTCTCTGGTACCAAAAATTCCGGGATGCCCAGCCAATGCGGAACAATGAATCTCAGACATCACACTCTTTTTCCATTGGTCCGGGACAAACAATTTTCCAACAGGGCAGCGCTCGGGCCTATCCTCCTGACACCCCTCCAGAGCAAGTCTCAAATTGGGCGAGATGGCGGAAAGAACTACACCCTCTTTCAAAATAACAGAAGAATCAGATAACTCAGGAGAGTCCGCAAGGAAACTCCTCGAGAGGGCATCCGTCTTAACATTCTTAGTGCCAGGAAGAAAGGAAACCACAAAATTAAAACGTGTGAAAAACAAGGCCCACCTGGCCTGTCTAGGATTGAGTCGCTTGGCAGATTCCAGATAGACCAGATTCTTATGGTCCGTAAGGACCACCACCTGATGTTTGGCTCCCTCCAGCCAATGTCTCCACTCTTCAAAAGCCCACTTCATGGCCAATAACTCCCGATTACCCACGTCATAATTACGTTCAGTAGGAGAAAATTTTCGAGAGAAAAAGGCACAAGGGTTACTTTTAGAGGTCTCTGGATCTTTTTGGGACAAAACGGCACCTGCCCCAATTTCAGAGGCATCAACCTCCACCTGAAATGGCAGAGAAACATCAGGCTGCCGTAGAACAGGAGCAGAAGTGAATCTCTGCTTAAGTTCCTGAAATGCAGAGACTGCCTCAGGAGGCCAATTCACCACATCAGAACCCTTTCTGGTCAAATCAGTTAATGGTTTAACAATAACCGAGAAATTACCAATAAATTTACGATAAAAATTGGCAAAACCCAAAAATCTCTGAAGAGCCTTTAATGAAGTAGGTTGGACCCAATCACAGATGGCCTGAACCTTGACCGGGTCCATTTCAATAACAGATGGGGACAAAATGAATCCCAGAAATGAGATCTTCTGTACGCCAAAAAGACACTTTGATCCCTTCACATACAGAGCATTCTCTCTCAAAATCTGGAATACAGTTCGAACATGTTTCACATGAGAGTCCCAGTCATTAGAAAAAATCAAGATATCATCCAAATAAACAATCAGAAATTTGTCCACAAAATCCCTGAAAATGTCATTCATGAAGGACTGGAAACGGAAGGAGCATTAGTGAGCCGAAAGGGCATCACTAGGTACTCAAAATGCCCTTCAGGGGTATTGAATGCCGTCTTCCATTCATCCCCGTGCTTAATGCGAATAAGGTTATACGCCCCCCTGAGGTCAAGCTTGGTAAACCAAGTAGCGTTTTTCACCTGGAAAACAGGTCAGAAATCAAGGGTAACGGGTATTGATATTTCACAGTAATATTGTTCAAGAGACGATAATCAATACACGGCCTTAATGAACCATCTTTTTTGGCCACAAAGAAAAAACACGGCACCTAAGGGTGAAGAGGATGGTGTCATGTGTGCATCGCCACGAAGATCGTCGCGGTTGCACATTCTGACTTCTCACAGCTGAGTTGCTGTTTCTTTGTGTTTGGCAGTTAGGGAGTTAATTCTGTCTGTGCTCAGTTCTGGGACTGGGTGCAGTTTTCTCCCGGCTGCAATTAATTATTTGTTGATTGGTTTCCTTTAAATCTCTGGTTGTCTGTGTTGGGAGTTGCCAGTGAAATTCTTCATGCAGACCACAGATAGGATTGTATCTGTATAGACTTAAGTTAAAGAGCTCCTTAGTTGTTTTAAGCTCACCTTGCTTAGAGTTTAATATCCCAGATCATTTTGTTCCTTCTGTGTTTGAGTGTGTATGCAAGTCTGTGTTTTCTCCAGTCTGTCTTATATGTCTAATCTGTGTATTTAGCAGAGATCAGCCCATATCCCTTTGGTGGTAATCAGAGTCCTTCTTAGGACTGATTACAGGGTTCAGGGACTGATAGGAGACAGGGTTAGGCTGGAGACTTGGACCTCTGAACCATTATCAGTACCTCCAAGGTGAGGGATTAGTTAGGACCCCAGTTTAGGGTCAGGTTAGACCCCCGGTCCTCCTCTTTCCTGTGACAGTGTATCAAGTCCTCAAGATTAACCCTGAGTTCAACGGATATCGTGTCAGGTAAATCTATTCTATATTTACATGCTGATGTTGCTAATCTATATGTTGTATAGAGTGTTGTCTCTTTAAGAATAGTTTACTGACATCTTACACATATCATAAGACCGCGTGACATTTTCACTGGCCATAAAATTATTCCCAGTTGCATGGATCCAGTAGCCCAGCTGGCTCTGCAGTTGCAGGGATTATCCATGGAGCTGACGGACATTAAGTCCAAAGTTTTGTCTCCCTCGGAGCAAACCAGATTTGAACCTAAAGTAGCTCTCCCGGACAGGTTCACTGGTGGGCGAGACAAATTTTTTACCTTCAGGGAAGCATGTAAATTGTATTTTCGGCTTCGGCCTCGATCATCAGGGAGTGAAGAGCAGAGAGTGGGAATTGTTATTCTCGCTCCTACAAGGGGACCCTCAATCCTGGGCCTTCTCCCTTCCTCCAGGATCCCCGGCTCTACAGTCAGTAGATCGATTTTTTACTGCCCTGGGTTTGGTATATGATGACCCAGATCGGGTCTCTCTTGCTGAGACAAAATTACGTAAGATACAGCAGGGAGATCGTCCGGCGGAGGAATTTGCTTCTGAGTTTCGTAGATGGGCCACAGATACTCAGTGGAATGACCCAGCTCTTAGGAAGCCAGTTTTGTCATGGGCTTTCTGACAAATTAAAGGACGTTTTGGCTCATATGATTCTCCTCCATCACTGGAGGCTGCTATGGCCCTAGCTATCCGTACTGATAGACGGCTCCGGGAGAGGTGCGAGGTAACTCCGCCCCTGTTGTTACTCCACCTACTACTAAAGTCCCTTATGTTGAGGTTCCCCTTGTCTGTTCGGAGGAGCCTATGCAGTTGGGAGGGACATCATTTCGTAGGAGGGGATTGGCGGTACGCCGCAGGACTAGAAGGTGTTTCTTCTGCGGGAAAGAGGGACATTTTGTTGGGGGATGTCCATCCGTGCCTTGTTGAGCAAAAAGTCGCCGGAAAACTGTTAATCCCAGGTTGTGTGGTGGACGACAACCTGGGAGCATGTATTTCGTCCGCTAGTTCTTCTCAGTTCCTTGTACCAGTGGAGGTGGTGGTTGGTACGAGAGTGGAGAGATTTTCTGTTCTTCTTGATAGTGGGTCCGGGGCTAATCTGGTTGACGCTCAGTTTGCTCAGGCTCAAGGTATGCATCTGAGTGTATTGGTCAAACCGATCCCTATATTCTCCATTGACGCCAGGCCTCTCGGCCAAGGTAGCTTTGTTCATGAGGTTCATAACATTGACCTTCGGGTAGGGGCAATACATAGGGAACTATTATCTTGTTATGTGTTGGAGGGTCTACCTACTCCCATTGTGTTGGGACTTCCTTGGTTGGTTAAACATAACCCTGTGATTAATTGGCAGTCCAGAGATATAAGCCAATGGGGGGAGTTTTGCAAAAGTAACTGCATGAACACAGTCATCAGTGCGGTCGTGCCTAGTACTTTGCCTCCTTTTTTGGAGGACTTTGGGGATGTGTTCTCTGAGGAGGGGTGTCAGGAGTTGCCTCCTCATCGCGTGTATGACTGCTCTATTAATTTACTTCCTGATGCTAAGTTACCTAAAGCTAGGTTATATAACCTTTCTGGTCCTGAGAGGCAGGCTATGAAAGATTATATTTCGGAAAGTCTGGCCAAAGGGCATATTAGACCTTCATCTTCCCCAGTGGCCGCGGGGTTCTTCTTTGTGAAGAAAAAAGATGGAGGCCTACGCCCTTGCTTGGATTTCCGCGAACTTAATCGGATTACTGTTCGAGATCCGTATCCACTCCCTCTGATTCCTGATCTCTTCAATCAAATTGTTGGCGCCAAATGGTTCTCTAAATTGGATCTCAGGGGGGCGTATAATCTGATTAGGATAAAAGAGGGGGATGAGTGGAAAACGGCGTTTAACACGCCGGAGGGACATTATGAGAACCTTTTCATGCCTTTTGGTCTGACTACTGCACCAGCAGTATTCCAACATTTTGTTAATGACATTTTTCGTCATCTGGTGGGGCTGTTTGTGGTCGTATATTTGGATGACATTTTAATTTACTCACCAGATCTTGTGTCTCACCAGGAGCATGTGAGACAGGTGTTGCAGATCTTGCGAGACAATAAACTATACGCCAAACTGGAAAAGTGTGTATTCGCCGTACAGGAACTTCAGTTTTTGGGTTTCTTGGTGTCAGCCTCCGGTTTCCGTATGGACCCTGAAAAGGTGAGAGCAGTGCTTGAATGGGATCAGCCAGAGGATCTTAAGGCTCTGCAGCGTTTTCTGGGGTTTGCTAACTACTACCGGAAATTTATTTGTAATTTCTCATCTGTTGTCAAAACTCTCACTGACATGACAAGAAAAGGGACGGATTTTTCTAAATGGTCGGACAAAGCTTGCCAAGCTTTTTCCTCTTTGAAAAAATGTTTTGCTTCGGCACCCGTTCTCATCCAACCAGATGCATCACAGCCGTTCGTTGTGGAGGTGGATGCGTCTGACGTAGGGGTGGGTGCAATATTGTCCCAGGGTCCGTCCCCTGGTAAATGGCATCCGTGCGCTTTCTTTTCTAAAAAATTGTCGTCCGCCGAAAGGAATTATGATATCGGCAATAGGGAACTTTTGGCCATTAAGTTGGCTTTTGAAGAATGGCGTCACTTTTTGGAGGGGGCAGTCCACCCGGTCACCGTCATTACTGATCACAAGAACCTGCTGTATTTGGAATCTGCTAAGCGTCTGAATTCCAGACAAGCTCGATGGTCGTTGTTTTTTACCAGGTTTAATTTTGTTGTCACTTATCGCCCTGGATCTAAGAATGTTAAGGCGGATGCCTTGTCTCGCAGTTTCCCAGGGGCCGGGAAAATGGATGACCCGATTCCTATCCTTCAGGAGGGGGTGGTAGTGTCGGCTGTATGTTCTGAGCTTGAGGAGGAGGTGTTAGAGGCTCAGGGGGACGCCCCTGCAGGACCTCCAGGGAGACTGTTTGTCCCAAATCAGTTGAGACAAAAGGTTATTGAGGCACATCATAATTCTGCTTTAGCAGGACATCCAGGGAGTAAGGCTACTTTAGATCTCCTTTCTCGCCGGTTTTGGTGGCCTAACGTTAATAAAGATGTTTTAACTTTTGTCACGTTCTGTGGGGTTTGTGCTCGCTCTAAGACCCCTCATACCCGTCCGTCTGGGACCCTCTTACCCTTGAAACTTCCGGAGCGTCCATGGACTCATTTGTCTATGGACTTCATCACGGACCTTCCTCAGTCGTCAGGGAAGACTGTCATACTGGTGGTTGTTGACAGGTTCAGTAAGATGGCACATTTCATTGCTCTTCCTGCCCTCCCTAATGCTAAAACTCTGGCGCAGGTGTTCATTGGGGAGATTGTGAGACTTCATGGGTTGCCTTCTGATGTGGTGTCAGATAGGGGGTCTCAGTTTGTGTCCAAGTTTTGGAGGGCATTTTGTTTACGTCGGGGGATGCAATTGTCATTTTCCTCGGCTTTTCATCCGCAGACCAATGGTCAGACAGAGCGTCTGAATCAAAGCCTAGAGACTTATCTTCGGTGTTTTGTCTCAGAGAACCAGGAGGACTGGTCTTCTTTCTTGCCTCTGGCAGAGTTCGCTCTTAACAACAGGCGGAGCGAGTCCACTGGTAAGTCCCCGTTTTTTGGGGCATATGGTTTTCATCCCCAGTTTTGTACATTCAATGGGGGGGGCCCTTCTGGGGTTCCTGAGGAGGAGCGTTTCTCGTCGTCACTTGCTTCAGTGTGGAGAGGTGTATTGAATAATCTGAGTGCTATGGGGAACCGTTATAAACGTATGGCTGATAGGAGGAGAGTTTCTGGTCCAGATCTTAATGTGAACGATCTGGTATGGTTGCTACCAGGAATATAAAACTTAAAGTTCCCTCCTGGAAGCTGGGCCCCAGATTCATCGGGCCGTACAGGATCAGTTCCATAATTAATCCTGTGGCATTTCGTCTGGACCTCCCTCCTACGTTTAAAATTCATAATGTGTTCCACAAGTCATTACTTAAGAGGTACGTGGCACCAGTCATACCATCACCTCTACCTCCTCCTCCAGTGGTGGTCAATGGTAACTTGGAGTTTCAAGTGTCAAAGATCATTGACTCACGTCTGAATCGCCGGTCCCTTCAGTACTTGGTGCATTGGAAGGGGTATGGTCCAGAGGAGAGGACGTGGGTTCCTGCGTCTGACATTAACGCAGATCGTTTGGTGCGGACCTTCCACAGAACTCACCCGGGCAAACCTGGCCCTGAGGGTCCGGAGGCCCCTCGTAGAAGGGGGGGTACTGTCATGTGTGCATCGCCACGAAGATCGTCGCGGTTGCACATTCTGACTTCTCACAGCTGAGTTGCTGTTTCTTTGTGTTTGGCAGTTAGGGAGTTAATTCTGTCTGTGCTCAGTTCTGGGACTGGGTGCAGTTTTCTCCCGGCTGCAATTAATTATTTGTTGATTGGTTTCCTTTAAATCTCTGGTTGTCTGTGTTGGGAGTTGCCAGTGAAATTCTTCATGCAGACCACAGATAGGATTGTATCTGTATAGACTTAAGTTAAAGAGCTCCTTAGTTGTTTTAAGCTCACCTTGCTTAGAGTTTAATATCCCAGATCATTTGTGTTCCTTCTGTGTTTGAGTGTGTATGCAAGTCTGTGTTTTCTCCAGTCTGTCTTATATGTCTAATCTGTGTATTTAGCAGAGATCAGCCCATATCCCTTTGGTGGTAATCAGAGTCCTTCTTGGGACTGATTACGGGGTTCAGGGACTGATAGGAGACAGGGTTAGGCTGGAGACTTGGACCTCTGAACCATTATCAGTACCTCCAAGGTGAGGGATTAGTTAGGACCCCAGTTTAGGGTCAGGTTAGACCCCCGGTCCTCCTCTTTCCTGTGACAGTGTATCAAGTCCTCAAGATTAACCCTGAGTTCAACGGATATCGTGTCAGGTAAATCTATTCTATATTTACATGCTGATGTTGCTAATCTATATGTTGTATAGAGTGTTGTCCTTTTAAGAATAGTTTACTGACATCTTACACATATCATAAGACCGCGTGACAGATGGTCTGATATGACCCTTCTCCAATGATTCCTTGATATAAGACCGCATAGCGTCATGTTCAGGTACAGATAAGTTAAAAAGGCGACCTTTAGGGAATTTACTACCCGGCACTAATTCAATAGCGCAGTCATAGCTCCTATGGGGAGGCAAGGATGCAGATTTACTTTCGCTAAACACATCAGAAAAATCAAACAAAAAGTCAGGAACATCCTGGGCCTGGGGGGGAGGCAGAAAAAACAGGAGTGTTGGTATTAACACATTGGCAGCCCCAACTGGTTACAGACACAGATTTCCAATCCAAAACAGGATTATGAGACTGTAACCAAGGGAAACCCAGCACGATAATGTCATGCAGATTATATAGAACCAAAAATTTGCAGCACTCCTGGTGATCAGGTTCAACCCTCATTATCACCTGAGTAGAAAACTGGGGTTTATTCTCAGCAAAAGGGGTAGAATCGATCCCCAGTAGGGGAATAGACTTCTGAAGGGGTATCAAGGGAAACCCACAACGTTTAGCAAAATCATAATCCATCAGGTTAATAGCTGCTCCAGAATCAACAAAAGCCTGAGCAGAAAATGAGGACAGACAGCATATCAGAGTGACAGTTAATAAAAACTTAGTCTGAACACTACCCAAGACAACTGAGCGTGCAAAACGTCTTCCCCGCTTAGGGCAGACTGAAATAGCATGAGAGGCATCACCACAGTAGAAACATAACCCATTGCGCTTTCGAAACTCATGACGCTGTGCCCCAGACACCACTCCATCACACTGCATGGGCTCAGAAGCTGGCTCACAAGGCAACTCCACTCCACGCATACTTCTCCGCTCACGCAAACGTCTGTCAATTTGAATCGCTAATGACATAGAATCATTGAGACCAGAGAGGACAGGGAATCCCACCATAACATCCTTTACATTATCCGACAGACCCTTCCGGAAAAGGGCCGCCAAAGCGTCGTCATTCCATTTGGTCAGGACTGCCCACCTACGGAATCTCTGACAGTATAACTCAGCGTCCTCAAGCCCCTGATTTAATGCCAACAAGGCTTTTTCAGCTTGATCAGTGACATTAGGCTCATCGTACAATAACCCAAAGCCTGAAAAAATGCATCAACATCACTCAAAACAGGATCCCCAGGTATCAGGGAATAAGCCCAATCCTGAGGATCGCCGCGCAGGAGAGAGATGATAATTTGAACCTGCTGCGCTGCGTTTCCTGAGGACTTAGATTTTAAGGCAAAAAACAATTTACAATTATTTTTGAAATTCTGAAACTTAGCTCGATCCCCTAAAAACAAATCTGGCATGGGGATCCTAGGTTCCACAACAGGCAACCTAGCAAGATATGCAGCAATACTCTGAACCTTAGTGGCAAGCTGATCCACACGGCCAGACAACTGTGCAAACTCCATTGGGAGAAAAGATCCTCCCCAGCACCCAGAGATACAGAGGGAAAAAAATGCAACAAACAGAAAAATATCTCTGACAACTCTGACAACCTTTCTTCTGTCACAATATTTTTTCCCTTCTGTGAGTACCATTCAATTTTTTGGGCCGGTGATACTGTTATGTTACGGTAGCTGAGGAGTGCAGGTAAAAAAGGCAATACACCAGAGAAGTTGGAATCCACGAGATTGCAGCACCCTGACTAACCACCGCAACCAGAGGCAGCCGTGGAGCGTTCCACGTTGGTCCCAGACGCCTCGTCACAGCCTGAGAAACCAACCACACCCAAAGATAGAAATAGGAAAGCTATCTGCCCCGGAGCAGACCCCAAAGATAATAGAAAGCCCCCAAACATGCAATGGCGGCCAGACAAGAGGAAACACTGACACAGAAAGAAATTAGTATGAGCAAACGCTGGGGCCAAAACTATCTAAATAGAAAAGGACAGGAAGGGTACTTACTGCAATCTCAGAAAACCCTGAAAAACACCAACTCTACTAATTTCAAAATCACCTGAGATCACACGACCTCTACCACCTAAATTAGTTCTCTGGTGTAACAAAATCAAGACAGCAGCCACTGAAAAAACTGGAAAAGCAAAAGTACAAAACTCAGTGGCTGAACAAACTGAGAGGGCAAAAGCCCCCGGAGGGGACCCAGAAGGCCCCCACAGAAGTGCAGGACAAAATGCAAAAATATAGCACAAACACAAAAGAAGAAAATGTCTTATCTGATAGCAGGAGATGCAGACACAACACAGCAGGCTACAAGGGAAACTGGAAAAGGATTCAGACCAGAACAATTGATCACCGGCAACCCTGATGGGAAAATGACTCCCTTATATAAGACCAGTCAGTAACACCTGATTCCCAGTCCTCACAATCTTCACTAGTACCGCTTGTAACCACCAGAGGGAGCCTCTGCTCAGAACTCATCTCAAACCCATTCACAACATCACTCCATCACAGTGCATGTGCTCAGGAGCTGGCCCACAAGGCAACACCATCTCACGCATACCTCTGCGCTCACGCAAACGTCTGTCAATTTGAATAGCCAAAGACATAGAATCATTGAGACCAGAGGGAACAGGGAATCCCACCATAACGTCCTTTACATTCTCTGACAGACCCTTCCGAAAAAGGTCTGCCAAAGCATCATCATTCCATTTGGTCAGAACTGCCCACTTTCGAAATTTCTGACAGTACAGTTCAGCGGCTTCACAGCCCTGACTTAATGCCAACAAGGTTTTTTCAGCTTGATCAGTGACACTAGGTTCATCGTACAACAACCCCAGAGCCTGAAAAAATACATCAACATCATTCAAAACAGGATCCCCAGGTGTCAGGGAAAAAGCCCAATCCTGAGGGTCGCCGCGCAGGAGAGAGATGACAATTTGAACCTGCTGTGCTGCGTTCCCTGAGGACTTAGGCTTTAAGGCAAAAAACAACTTACAGTTATTTTTGAAATTCAGAAATTTAGCCCGATCCCCCAAAAACAAATCTGGCATGGGGATCCTAGGTTCCACAACCGGCAATCTAGCAAGATAGGTAGCAATACTCTGAACCTCAGTGGCAAGCTGCTCCACATGGCCAGACAACTGTGCAAACTCCATTGAGAGAAAAAAAAATCCTCCTCAGCACCCAGAGAGAAAGAGGGAAAAAAAAAATCTCTGACAGCTCTGACAACTTTTTTCTTTCCAAACTATTTTTCCCTTCTGTGATTACCATACAATTTCAGTTTGGGCCAGTGATACTGTTATGTTTAGGTAGCTGAGGAGAAATAGCAAAAATGGTAATACACCAGAGAGGCTGGAATCTATTGGATTGCAGTAACCTGAACTAACCACACAACTAGAGGTAGCCGTGGAACGTTCCTACGTTGATCCTAGACGTCTCGTCATAGCCTGAGAGATAACTACACCTATAGGCAGAAAGATGAAAGGCATCTGCCCCGGAGAAGATCCCCAAAGAAAATAGGAAGCCCCCAAACATGTAATGGCTGTTAGACAAGAAGAAAGCACGGACACAGACAGAAAATAGAATGAGCAAACGCTGGGGCCCAATCTGTCTAGACAGAAAAGTACAGGACAGAATTCTGACTGCAATCCAAAAAAAACCCTAAAAATACCAACACTTCTGATTGCAAAAAACCTGAGATAACACGATCTCCTCCACCTAAATCAGATCTCTGGTGTAACAAAACCAAGCTGCAGCCACTGAAAAAAGAGGAAAAATCAAATGAACAAATAACAGTGAATACAGATAAACTGAGAGGAGCACAGGCCCCAGGAGGGGACCCGGCTGAACTCCAAAAGTGCAGAAAACTATGCAAAAAGCAAGCACAAAAAGAAAAGCAAAAATATCTTTTCTGAAAGCAGCAGATGCAGGCAAGACTCCAGCAGACTTCCAAATGAACCAGGAACCACAATTGAGACAAGAACAATTGATCACCGGCGACCATCATGGAGGGAACCTCCCTTATATCAGTCCAGTCAGTGATCCCAGATTGCCATTCCTCGCTGGAAGATTCAGTACTGTCTGTAACCACAAGAGGGAGCCTCTGCTCAGAAACCATCTCTAGCACATTCACAACAGGTCAGATTCAAAAGTCGCCGACTTTCGCCAAAGTCGGGTTTCATTGGCCGAAACTCGACCATAGCATGCAGTCGACCATGCGGTCATTGACCCCAGCGCCTAAGTCCGTTTTCCCATAATGCTTGCAGTTGCCTTTTTTCAGCCAATGAGCAAGGACGTACACTGTGGGCAACGAGATGACATGTGCAGCGTCCACCACCATCTTAGAGAAGGGCATTGCAGTGATTGGCTTGCTTTGGGGGGCGTCATAGTGTCTATAAAAGCCCTGACCACCGACCTCCATTTTACTTCTGCCGATATTAACAGTAGGGAGAGGTTGCTGATGCTGTTTATCAGTAGGGAGAGAGTTAGGCAGGAAAGAGAAGTTCTTCTGTGCTTGTGCTGACAGCAATTGTGCTGTACAGTTAGTGTGCAGTGACAGGGGAGGTTTTTCTTGTGTGTAGCAGCGCTGGTTATTAGGCTGCCTGATACCTGTATTGCTGTGTGTACACTGCTGTGCAGACTGCTTTTTACACAGAACTAATACTTTTATTCTTTTTTTTCTGCACACTTACCGACAGTTTATTTTTTCCCACACCGTATAGAGCTGTATGCTCCTCACACACTACCATGTACCAGCTGGTATCACGGACAAATACATGCTGACTATCTGTGTATGACTCCGGAAATATATATGGAGATTGAAATTTTCCCCTACACTGTATACAGCTGTCCGCTTCTGATACAGTACCGTATATCTGCTCTTTGTATTAGGCCGGGGTCACACTGGCGACAGAATCGGACGACTGCAATACGATGAAATATCGCATTGCAGTCTGCCCTATGTTAATCTATGGAGCAGCTCCCAGTATCAGATTTTTTGTGGTCCGTTTTAAACATCCGAGTGCAATCGCAGCATGCTGCGATTGTCACCGATTGTGGGTCGACTATCGCCAATGCAAGTCTATGGGAGCGATGAAAAATCGGATTACAAATGGACCGCACGTGTGACTTGCGATTAAATCGCACCGGTGTCCTTTAGAAAAGCCGGCAATTCATCCCCGGCTATACTGTAAAATCACACTGACAGCTTTAATAAAGAATAGAAAGAATAAATATACACACATAGAATACATATATATATATATATATATATATATATGTAATTGTGACATGTATATATATATATATATATATATATATAGTTCTTACACTTCTACATACTGTAATAGCCTCTAATTCAATTGCCGGCTTTTGTGAAATCACAAAAGCCGACATGAAATGATACATTGTTTAGACACAGTTAACCATGTCATTTCCTGTATTTTGATATATGGTTTGAACTTACAATTACATAAGTGTATGTGTGCAAAATTTCAGACATGTAGGGGTTAATTAAAGGTGTAAATTCGTTGAAAAAAAATGCGTGGGCTCCCGCTGTATTTTCTCCACCAGACAGACAAACCAAGCGAGTGGGGGCAGATAATAATAGCCTAGGGAGGGTACATTTTTTTGTGCCCCCCCCTGGCTACTAACATCTGCCCCCAGACACCCCAAGAAAGGGCAAATCTCTAATTAGATTCGCCCTTTCTGGCACTTTGCCCGTCTATTCCCATTGCCCTGTAGCGGTGGCGAATGGGTTAATAAGGGGTTAAAGCCACCTTGCAATTGAAAGGTCACTTTAAGTCAGGTTAATAATTGAGAGCTGTCAATTAGACAACTATCAATTATTAATCCTATTGAAGGAAATAAAAAAAACACACACACTTTAAGAATAAATAATTTTAATGAAATAAAAACACATATTTTTGACCATCTTTTATTTAACTCTTAATCCGTGCGAAGCCCTTGATCTTCTATAATAAAGAAAAAATAATAAAACAACATTATTCTTACCTATCTGGCGATTTGTCACGTCCCACGATGTAACCCTTCACAAAGGGTTAATTAGCAATCAGCTAAGCAGAGCAAGTAATCCTGCGTGCTCAGCTGATAGCTCCTGAATGAATGAGCTTATCTCCTGCCGACAGGAGAGGATGTGATTAATGAATGAAGCTTAATTGATTGTGTCCCACTTTCACTTTAGGTCAGGTCACTGAAGTGAAAGTGGCAATAAATCAATTAAGCTCCATTCATTAATCTCTTCCTCTCCTTTCACTGGGAGAGGAAGTTATTCATTCGGGGTGTTACAGCTAGGAGACAGCATTAGCTCTCTGCGAGCTGTAACCTGTTAACCCTTTCTGATGGATTACACCGTGGGACCTGACTGTGCTTCGGATTGGTAAGAATAATGTTGGTTTTTTATTTTATTTTTATTACAGGAAATGGTTTTAGCAGGAAAATAAAATATGGTCAAAAACTGTGTGATTATTTAATTAAACTTCTTTTTTATTAAACTGTGTGTGCTTGATTTTTCTTTCATACAATAGGATTAATAATTGATAGTTGTCTAATTGACAGCTCTCAATTATTAACCTGGCTTAAAGTGACCTTTCAATTGCAAGGTGGCTTTAACCCCTTATTAACCCATTCGCCACCGCTACAGGGCAATGGGAATAGACGGGCAAAGTGCCAGAAAGGGCGAATCTAATTAGAGATTTGCCCTTTCTGGGGTGTCTGGGGGCAGATGTTAGTAGCCAGGGGGGGGCACAAAAAAATGTACCCTCCCTAGGCTATTATTATCTGCCCCACTCGCTTGCTTTGTCTGTCTGGTGGAGAAAATACAGCGGGAGCCCACGCATTTTTTTTCAACGAATTTACACCTTTAATTAACCCCTACATGTCTGAAATTTTGCAAACATACACTTATGTAATTGTAAGTTCAAACCATATATCAAAATACAGGAAATGACATGGTTAACTGTGTGGAAACAATGTATCATTTCATGTCGGCTTCTGTGATTTCACAAAAGCCGGCAATTGAATTAGCGGCTATTACAGTATGTAGAAGTCTAGGAACTATAAATATATATATATATATACATGTCACAATGACATGTACATTATATATATATATTGTAGCATTTCAGGGGATTTAGCTCTAGGATCGCTGTCTGGGTAGACAGAATGGCACGAAAACAGTTCATTCAGACAGCAGTTCTGGTGTAAAACTGGCCGCAACCAGCTTTATTAAAGTCCACAGCACACAGATAAAATAAAGCATAAACAGAAAACCTAGGCTTGTCTAGCCACTAATTACACATAAATCGATTGCCCTGTCTATCCGGGTCCCGGCTCTACCAGCCTGACCCAAAACAACACATATGATATATGTTACCAGTATGGAGTTTCACAGCTACTCCTCCTTGTGTCTGAAGGCACCTTCCATGTCCAGACTTGAGAGAGATCCACTCCTATTCAGCCGCTATTCACACGGATTCGCACTGCGACTACTCCTGTGTCCGGGGTCCTTCCTGCACCCAGACTGAGATAGCTCACACTCTTAGAGACTGCTTCTTGTGCCGGGACACCCCCCTGTGTCCGGGCTAAGGCAGCTCCCACACTCTTGGAGACACCTTCTGTGCCTGGACCCCTTGTCCAGACTGAATGAGCTCTCAGACTGTGTTTCAACACACCTACTTCTGGTCTCCTAATTAACACCTGAGTGATTTCAGGCCTGAGCTGCAAGTGTGTGCTGAATGTGAGGTGTAGTGACCTTTCTCTACCACTAGGTTTACAAAGCCACACATTTCCCTTATACCATACAGCACAGTACCTAGGTGAAATGTACACCCCATTCAACACATATTCCTTCACTGTCTCACAATATATATATATATATATATATATATATATATATATATATGTGTTCTATGTGTATATATCTATTCTTTCTTTTGTGATTTAAATACTATTCTTTTGGATCCATTATACAGGTCCTTCTCAAAAAAATAGCATATAGTGCTAAATTTCATTATTTTCCATAATGTAATGATTACAATTAAACTTTCATATATTTTAGATTCATTACACACCAACTGAAATTTGTCAGGTCTTTTATTGTTTTAATACTGATGATTTTGGCATACAACTCCTAATAACCCAAAAAACCTGTCTCAAAAAATTAGCATATCAAGAAAAGGTTCTCTAAACGACCTATTACCCTAATCTTCTGAATCAACTAATTAACTCTAAACACATGCAAAAGATTCCTGAGGCTTTTAAAAACTCCCTGCCTGGTTCATTACTCAAAACCCCCATCATGGGTAAGACTAGCGACCTTACTGATGTCAAGAAGGCCATCATTGACACCCTCAAGCAAGAGGGTAAGACCCAGAAAGAAATTTCTCAACAAATAGGCTGTTCCCAGAGTGCTGTATCAAGGCACCTCAATGGGAAGTCTGTTGGAAGGAAACAATGTGGCAGAAAACGCTGTACAACGAGAAGAGGTGACCGGACCCTGAGGAAGATTGTGGAGAAGGACCGATTCCAGACCTTGGGGGACCTGAGGAAGCAGTGGACTGAGTCTGGTGTAGAAACATCCAGAGCCACCGTGCACAGGCGTGTGCAGGAAATGGGCTACAGGTGCCGCATTCCCCAGGTAAAGCCACTTTTGAACCATAAACAGCGGCAGAAGCGCCTGACCTGGGCTACAGAGAAGCAGCACTGGACTGTTGCTAAGTGGTCCCAAGTACTTTTTTCTGATGAAAGCAAATTTTGCATGCGATTCGGAAATCAAGGTGCCAGAGTCTGGAGGAAGACTGGGGAGAAGGAAATGCCAAAATGCCTGAAGTCCAGTGTCAAGTACCCACAGTCAGTGATGGTGTGGGGTGCCATGTCAGCTGCTGGTGTTGGTCCACTGTGTTTCATCAAGGGCAGGGTCAATGCAGCTAGCTATCAGGAGATTTTGGAGCACTTCATGCTTCCATCGGCTGAAATGCTTTGTGGAGATGAAGATTTCATTTTTCAGCACGACCTGGCACCTGCTCACAGTGCCAAAACCACTGGTAAATGGTTTACTGACCATGGTATTACTGTGCTCAATTGGCCTGCCAACTCTCCTGACCTGAACCCCATAGAGAATCTGTGGGATATTGTGAAGAGAGAGTTGAGAGACGCAAGACCCAACACTCTGGATGAGCTTAAGGCCGCTATCGAAGCATCCTGGGCCTCCATAACACCTCAGCAGTGTCACAGGCTGATTGCCTCCATGCCACGCCGCATTGAAGCAGTCATTTCTGCAAAAGGATTCCCGACCAAGTATTGAGTGCATAACTGAACTTTATTATTTGATGTTTTTTTTTTTTGTTTTTAAAAAACACTTTTATTTTATTGGACGGTTGAAATATGTTAATTTTTTGAGACAGGTTTTTTGGGTTATCAGGAGTTGTATGCCAAAATCATCAGTATTAAAACAATAAAAGACCTGACAAATTTCAGTTGGTGTGTAATGATTCTAAAATATATGAAAGTTTAATTGTAATCATTACATTATGGAAAATAATGAAATTTAGCACTATATGCTAATTTTTTGAGAAGGACCTGTATGTCAGTTTTGCAAGCCTGCGAGAAATTCTCGCAAGTCGGATGAAAATCGGATGTTACAAGGTACACACACATGCGACTAAATCGCATCTTTGAAGGAAAATCGGATGCCAGGCGGATGTGTGATGTCTACATTTTGGTCCGATAATCGACCGACTAAAACGGTCCGATTTTTTGTAGTTGTGTCTGACTCCGGCCTTATGGTCAAATCCATACTGAGTGAGCGTCTGTGTGTGACTTCGGAAATATATACAGAGATTTCAATTTTCCCCTACACCGTATACAGCTGTCCGCTCCTCATACAGTACCATATATCTGCTGGTATTTTTGGTACATTTTCCCAAACATGAGGAAGTATGGTGGAGGAGGTCGCGGACGAGGGCGGGGGGGGCCAGCTGGGAATGATGGTGGTGGTGCATCTGCTGATAGTGCCAAAAGCCCAATAGCACCTAAGGCAGGAGGTGTTGAGCCTACATCACCACTTTTAAAGCCGGAGCATCAGGAACCTCGCCTCCTTTTCTGTAGTTTCAAAAAATTCAAGCACTGAGTCGTCAGTGCGGGCTCCTGGTCAGGAACAATACCTTTCCTTGTGTCCTTCAACCCCACCAAAAGTGAAAGATGTGGCAGGCCACACTTCAGATTACTCCATGGAGCTATTTTCACATACCATGCCTGGGGTATCAAGTCAAATCCTGAATTCCCCAATCCAAGATGAATATGATGTGGTGTGCACTGATGCACAGCCACTGCTGTTGTGAACGTGTTGGAGATGACTTCGGAGCTGGTGGTTGCTGAGGGTATTGAACCCATGTTGAATAGCAAAAATCCACCACCTGCAACTGACGATTGGTTATCAGGTGGTACGGACTGGCCTGAAATAAGTGAGCTGACTTCCCATGGTCCTTGCCGGTGATCAATTGTTCTTCCTGGTCCGGTTTGGAATTCAGCTTGCTTTTCTGCTGTCTCCTGCTTGCATTCAGATAAGTCTCTTTCAGGTTTTTTTACTGTGGTTTGAATTTCCTTGTTTTTTTTTGCTGCATTGCTTTTTGAGTTCAGCCGGATCCCCTTTGGGGGGCTTGGGCTGGTCTCCGTTCTCTTTTTGTATTTGTTCCTTTGCTCAGTTCTTGTGATATTTTACTGCTGGGTCGCTGCGTGTCCACACCAGAGATCTGATATAGGTGGTCGAGACCGTGTGGTCTCAGTATTTTTGGATTCAGTAGTGTTGGAGTTTTTCCTAGGGTTTTTCTGGGTTGCAGACAGTATTCTCTCCTGTGCTGTCCTATCTAGACAGTTTTGGGCCCCAGCGTTTGCTCAATCTATTTTCTGTCTGTGTTCGTGTTTTCATCTTGTCTAACCGCCATTATATGTTTGGGGG
>JARQOD010000008.1:93200591-93414752 GCA_033576555.1 Oophaga sylvatica | reverse complement strand
ACTGAAGTGAACGGGGGGAATTGAGAATCAAACACCCCTTCAAAACCCCATTTGGTAGACCATACCCCACAACGGGGTTGTGGGTCCAAAGAGAACTCACCTGAGGAAGACACCAAGGGCTTCAAAAGTGCCTTATGGAACACATTGGGGATCGCAAAACCCGATGGCAACCCCAAGCGAAAGGCCACAGGATTAACCACCTCTAAAATTTTGTAAGGTCCAATAACTTGGGACCCAACTTAGCAGAAGGAATCCTCAACCTTATATTCTTGATGGATAACCATACCTTACCCCCCAACCTAATGCCAACCCCACCAAAAGTTATTTATCCGCAAAAAAATTATATTTGCCCTGAGCCTCCCAAATGTTTCCTCTGGACCTCCCTCCGACCTCCCCCAACCGCTGAAAGGCCGAATCACCCCTGGAAACACCCCGAATCCGCGGGGAAAATTCACGAAAGTGAGGGTGAAAACCATAGTTGAAAAAGAAGGGGGAAGTACCAGGGGTTTGATTGACACAATTATTAAAAAGTAAATTTTCTGCCATGGGTATTGAAGAGCACCAATCATCCTGTCTACTGAAGACATGGCAAGAAAACCGTAATATCTGCCCCCAAAGACTGTTTGGCCCTTTTCCGTCTGACCGTTGGTCTCGGGATGATAGGCCGACGAAAAGGTCAACGATACCCAGCCTTTTACAAAAAGCCCTCCAGAATTTTCGACACAAACTGCATCCCTTTATCAAAACACAACACCATAGGCACACCATGCAATCGGACAACATGCTCAATAGTAGCTTTGATAGATTTCTAAAGCATTAGGCAGACCTGCCAATGGTACAAAATGGCCTATTTACTGAACCCATCCACTACTACCCAAACCACGGTCTTGCCATTAGATGGGGAAGACAGTGATAAAATCCATGGACAGATGAGTCCAGGGTCAAAACCGGAATTGGCAATGGTACCAACCCCGCCGGCCGTCTATGGGAGGTTTTAGCCTGGACACAGGTTTCACAGGAGGACACAAAGAGAGCAACGACAGAAGCCAACAGGCCACCAAAAAATTCTAGTGATTGGGTTTATGTGTGGCCAAAATTTCAGGATGCCCACTCAGAGCCGAGTCATGGAACTCCCCAAGCAAACCCCTTAACCGATACTGGAAAAGGCACAATAACTTATTATCAGGGACGAATGGAGCAGCAAGAGACTGGGCCTCACAATCTCCTGCTCCAATGCCGAGGACACCCCCCACTACCACTCCGCGTTGAATAATGGGGGGAAGGAGTTCAGGAGGTGATATAGGATCCAAGCTGCGTGACAACTCATCAGCCTTCACATTCTTGGACCCAGGCCTGAAAGTGATTGAAAACTGAAATCGAGAAAAAATAAAGTGACCACTTCGCCTGTTTCGGGATTAAACATTTGGTGGACTCAATGTAAGACAGGTTCTTGTGATCCAAAATGACAGTGATACGATGGGCAGCCCCTTCCAAAAAATGCCTCCATTCTTCAAAAGCCAGTTTAATGGCCAATAACTCCCGGAAACCCACATCATAATTCCTTTCGGCTGGGGGAAACCTTTTTAAAAAAGAAGGCACAGGGTCTTAACTTAGTTAACGAGTTGGGCCCCTGGGACCACACCGCCCCCACTCCCACATCCGAGGTGTCCAGGGGCAGACATGAAACACTCTTTTAAAGACGAAAACGCTGCCAAAGCTGGAGCTGACCAGTTTTTTATATCAGCACTCTTGCGATTTAAATCAGTGAGGGATTTGACCACCCATGATGAATTTTCTATAGTAATTGGCAAAACCCAGAAAACGCTGAAGAGCCTTGAAATCTCTGGGCTGCACCCAATCCACAGTAGCCTGTACCTTTCTAGGGTCCATACGAAACCCCTCAGCAGACAAAATGAATCCCAGAAAGGACAATTCTTGGACAAAAAAATTAACACTTCTCCAGTTTAGCAAAGAATGAGTTCTCTCTGAGCCTCTGGAGAACAGCACGGAGGTGACCCATGTGATTCTGTTTATCAGAAGAATATTTGAGGATATCATCCAGATAAACTACCATGAAGTGCCCAATAAAATTGAATAAAAAACATGATTGATAAAATTCTGGAATACCGCTGGCACGTTAGTCAGGCCAAAGGGCATAACCAAGTTCTCAAACAAACCCTCAGAGGTGAGAAATGCAGTTTTCCACTCATCCCCCTCCCGCATACGGATGAGATTATATGCTCCCCTAAGGTCCAACTTAGAGAACCACCTGGCCCCAGACAATTGATTGTACAAATCAGTTATAAGTGGGAGGGGGTAAGTGTTCCTTACAGTGATCTTATTCAATTCTCGAAAATCGAGGCATGGGCGTAAACCACTATTCTTTTTTTAACAAAAAAGAACCCCGCCGCCACGGGAGAAACAGAAGGGCGAATGTGCACCTTACGAAGACTTTCGGAGATATACACCTTCATAGCTGCCCGCTCAGGGCCGGAGAGGTTGTACAAACGGGCTTTGGGCAATTTGGCACCAGGAACTAGATCAATAGCACAATCGAATAAGCAGTGTGGTGGTAGAACCTCAGCCTCCTTTTCAGAGAAGACATCCTCAAAATCCTTCAGGTACTCCGGAATACCCTCCAGACTGACGAATGACACAGATACATTAACAAGACATCTCTTAGAACAATTGGGACCCCAATTAACAATATTCTGAGCTTCCTAGTCAATGACTGGGTTATGTACTCGTAACCAGGGAAATCCCAACACTAATCCCGCTGGCGGATTGTCCAGAACAAAACATGTAATACGTTCTTGATGATGGGACCCCACCCTGAGGATAAACTTCTCAGAGACAAACTTAACCACATTCTTAGCAAGAGGAGTTTTATCAATGGCCACAATATTGATGGGGTTTCCCAACCTGAGTGTCCGTAACTTACATTTGGCCACCAAATCAGAGTCAATCAGGTTCAGCGATGACCCACAAGCATTGAAACTCACCTTCTTCAAGATTTTGGAGGTGCTGTCCATTCTCTTTTTCAGCAAATTCCTTTAAAGGACAGGACAAAGAAAGCAAAATGTAAAAAAAACCATTAGCCATTGCTGTAATTGTTCTGACCTGAAAAATCGTGATGCCACGTCATTTTTTATCCCTTTGAAATGAATGCTTATAAAAACCAAATCCCAAAATAGAATGGTTGAAAAGTTCTTGTTTTTTCACCATTTCATCCCACGTGGAGTTTTTCCATTTTTCAGTAGATTCTATGGTCATATTCATGCTATGTTTACAAACTACAATTGGTTCTGCAAAAAAACAAGACCTCACGTTGACAAATAGAAAGTTATGGCTCGTGCGAGATGGGGAGGAAAAAAACGGGAGTGTGAAAATGAAAAATGACCATTCCGCCATGAAGGGGTTAATTACTGACATTTAACAGGGAATTACTAGTTAGGCAATTCCCTACATTGACTTTGAAGGTGGAACTTTGGTTTTTACTTTTACATAAAAAACCAAATATTTGCTCACTTTGACACCGGGGTATGGTAACGTTGCCTGTTGGGGGCTGGAGGTGCAGGTTTGGCATTTGTAACTAATGGATCAATGTCATGCTTCCTCTGATTTATACCATCAGTCCTCATCAAATCACTTTCTAAAAGCTCTTCTGGCAGAAAATATATGATCCTTATCTTAAAATCATCGATTTCCGTGTCTCCTTACCTTATCATCCAGATTCCAAGTTTAATCATTGTCTCCCCGTATTAATGAATATGAACATTTAATGCACTTCTGTGCAATAAAGTGTATGAAGCAAAGTAAGACGGTGTTCTCCTGTGAAAATCTCAGCCTTGATCATACATGATGCAGGAAATATGGCAGCAGTCATTTTTGATTAAAGCTAATTGAATCTTAAAAGCTAAAGTTAACAGTGCAGGAATGAGGAGACCCATTAGATCAGCGGCTCTTCCATGAACAGTAGATGGCGCTGCTGCTCTGCATTACCAGCTCCACATAGTCCAAAAATGACATCTGGCTTTCGAATTGGACAAGTATTAGCCACAGGATATTTGGGCTGCATTGTCCTTATTTTCTCCAGCTGACCTCTACAATCAGATGTATCTGGCTCATATGGATCATGGGTTTTAATATCTTCCTTTTTTCCACTTAATTAGACTTTTTTTGTGACAGTTTATTAGGAGACATTTGCTCTACACTGACATTATCAAAGATATACAGTGTAATGTGTCCTTAGTGTCTCATGTGCCCCTAGAAATCTTATGGCTTTGGTCTGCAAAATATAGGTTGAAAATCAATTCATTCTTCCAATATATAAGTCCCATATCTAAATCAAGAACTTAAATCCATTTGAGGATGTCTACAGGGATTTGGGTGTTATTTTATATAAAAATATCTAAGGCTATGGAGGGATGCATGGATTTTTATACAAGATTCACATAAATGGGATACATGAACAAGTAGCAGAATTCAAATATACAGCACATCCACATCTAGGCAGATTTTCATTCAAACTATTATCAAATCAGCATGTGTGCATGTTACTAAACATAATACTAATGTTATACTTGTGTTATCATGTATAATACTATATATACTGCACATGTATATATCGTGCGAAACCTCAAGTCAAGATGTGGCGTTCTGAATCTAAAGTAGATCTTCTAATGACTATACCAATTAATAGAAAGCTAGAAAGAGATCCAACATTACCATTGCTCATACATTACCAGCAGAATGGGGAGAGGTTCCTGCTGCAGTTAGCCGTCTTAGGCTATGGTTCCACGGTCCGGAACCATAGCGCTTTTGACGGAGCGGAAATTCCGCTCCGTCTAAGCCCCGCCCCCTTTCTGACGCGCGATCTTTCCGGAGGTGTTCAGGACACCTCCGGAACACCTCCGGAAAGAACGCAGGGCTACATAGCCCTGTGTAATATTCTGTTGCGGCGACGCAGCGTCGCCGCAATACGCGAGGACATGCTGCGGTCTGAAAAGACGCGCCGCATGTCCGTTTACGCAGGTTTGCCACCTGCGTATTGTTACGCATAGTGGAGACGGGATTTCTTGAAATCCCCTCCACTATGCTGTAACATCTGGACGCTGCGTGTTTGGCGCTGCGCCAGCGCACAGCGCCAAACACGCAGCGTTTCCTGACCGTGGAAACTCACCCTTAGGGCAGGTGCATACTACAAAACATTGTATTATACTCAGACCAATGTTAGTCTATTGGGGCTGTGCACATGTCTGATTTTTACTCGGACAGAGACTTCCAATGAAAGAGATTGTTGCATGCCAGAGTTTGATCTGATATTCAGATCGCAGTCAGCCATGCAAGTCAATGAGTGCATGGAAACCATCGGACTACACTCGAATGTCATCTGAGTGCGGTCCGATTTCTATGGCGTCATAGAATGGACAAGATGGAGAAAAAAATGTCTCCATCTTCTTCTCAGCCGAGAGAATTGGATTGGATCACACCATGATCAGAGTCTATCTCCTGGTACAAATAAAAAATAATTATTTTTATGCTTCTGAGATATAATTGCATTTTGTGGCAAATTATGATCAATAGACAGAGAAAGACAAATTAATTACTGGGATATTTTTGGGGCTTGTTTGTCTATTTTCTATGTTGACTGCTCCTTTAAGGCTCTGTGCACACGGTGAAGTCTTTTTCAGGTGCAAGCTGCCAGAAATAGCGCTGCTAAAGTGCCCTATAAAATGAACATAAAGCACAGCAATGTAAAACTAATATTGCTGTGCACATGTTCTGACTTATGTGATGTATTTTAACTGCATCAGGATTCGGAAACTGAGAAGCGAGTAACAAAAGTGACACGCTCATTCAAGCAGCTTCCACTAGGAAACCGCCCGCTCTCTATGCCTGAGAGTATAGAATGAAAGACTATAGTCAGCGCCATCATCCTGAAGAGTCTTCGCTTGGGGAAACTTGGTGGCTGTACCACAGTTGGACGTGCTAGTATTAGACCTGTGTTCATCATAGTAATATCACTTTATGCTTTATCGTTGCATAATGATTATGATGCCACGTTTATTCTTTGTGCGGGGAATTACTGAATTTCTTAGACTTTAGCGGAGCCTCCAGTATACGTATTATCTCTGCTCTGAGACATCAGCATTATTTACATGCACATACCAGTTTTTATTATCCCTGTACTACTGAGACATCCCCTCAGGTTGTCATTACTGGTATGTGACATTACTACTGTTTGGTGACACAGTGTAACAATCACTGCACAGATCATTCCTATGGAAATTATCCTTGTATTGTTTCTTCACTTTGATAATTACTTATTTGCTGTGACATCACTTTCTTCTCCTGCAGAGATGATGATGATATCATTGCTCATTATTAAGGACTAGATGGTGGCCCGATTTTAACGCATTGGGTATTCTAGAATATGTATGTAGGTTATTTATGAAGATTTAAGAACAATGCAATGAATACACAGGATTTTCCGGGTAAAATATATACATGATCATTATGCCTTGCTGCTGCTGCTTTTCTGTCATCCTCAGTGGCGTATTTTCGCTTATGACCCATTGGAATACAGGAAGCGTAAATCGTGATAGCGTACAGTAAAGAAGTATCTGTTTAGCGCGCTGTGACTGACAGAATGTGTTCAGTGAACGTGACTGAACTATGTCCCAATGTGACTGACAGAAAGTATTCAGTAAATGTGACAGAAGTACTTCACACTGTGACTGACATTACGTGTTCAGTAAACGTGAGTGAACTATGTCGCACTGTGACTGAGAGAACTTGTCCAGTAAAGGTGACTGAACTACATCACACTGTGACTGACAGAACTTGTTTAGTAAACATGAGTGAACTACGCAGGGCCGACGTCAGCACCCACCGCCGCCCACACACATCGTGCCATCATGCCGCAATAATTATTGTCCCCTCTATTTGCTCTCTAACACAGGTTCTGTGACAGTCCCTGTGACATTGCTAAGGCAGCTGTCGGGTATCCAAGGGGCATGCCCGCACCACTCCCCCAGCAACACCCACATCCAATCCGGAGGCAGCTGAGCAGACCAATCAGCGACACGTGATTTCTGTTACAGACAGACAGAATTAGACAATTATGTAGTAGATGAGCGGACCTGTGGAAGTTTGGTCTCTGGTAGACGACCCAAACTTTATTCCAAAGTTCGGTTTGGGTACCAGAACTGTACCCCAACTTCAACCAGAACCCAAACCCCATTGAAAAGAACAGAAACCCAAACTTTAGAGCTGGAAAACTTTCTTTCCTTCCCCCCCGGAACTCTCAACATTGCAACGGAAGTCAGTGTTCGGTGTTTAGCACTGGACACTAACTGTCCGCTATGAACCCTAAACTATTAAGTTAGGTTTCCTTTATCTCTTTCATTATTACTTGTGCAGAGAAATCATAGTTTATTACTTATGCATAGAAACCATTGCTCATTATTAAATGTGCAGATATATAATAGCTTATTACTTGTGCAAAACTATCATTGCCTATTATTACTTGAGCAGAGATACCATTGATCATTATTACATGTGCAGAGTGATCGTAGCTCACCATTACTTGTGCAGTTATAATAGCTTATTACTTGGGCAGAGGTATTGCTCATTATTACTTGTTCAGAAGTATCAGTGCACTCATTACTTGTGCAGAGTGATCATTGCTCACCATTGCTTGTGCAGAGATATCATAAATCTTTATTACTTGTTCAGGATTTGATTTTCAATTTTGTCGAGAATAATTTGAGAACTTTGTATTACAGAGATATATGGATCTTATTACTTGTGCAGAGACCATTGCTCATTATTACTTTGCAGAGATTCATCTCATTTTGGAATACATTTATTACTTGTGCAGCCAACCATTGCTCATTATTACCTCTGCAAGATATCAGTACTCATCATTACTTCTGCAGAGATATCATAGATCTTTATTACTTGTGCAGCCATACCATTGCTCATTATTACTTGTGCAGAGGTATCGGTACTCATCATTATTTTACTTCTGCAGAGATATCATAGATCTTTATTACTTCTGCAGAGATCTCATTGCTTATTATTTTATTATTACTTGTGCAGAGGTATCGGTACCCATCATTACTTGCATTATTTGCTGATGACACAACATATGAGTGTAGTTTAACTATCAGTTCTATCAGCTTTAATTGTTTTGTATGTTTTCATGAGCAATCTGACAAATATACTGTATGTGCTAGTTTTTTCATCAGAATTTCTAGGAAATGCATATCTATGCTTGTTCTGTTCGCTAAATATAGTATTTTAGCAGTAGACAAATAATAATGTCCCGTCTCAGCTCTAAATGTTATCAGAAAATGAAATGAGATGTAGAATCTGAAAGAGTAACAAGAGAATGCAAAATATTATGTTTCGCACAAGCATAAAGGTTTATGGATGAAAAAGACCAATACTGTGAAACGCCTGTGACAGTTGCGGGTACTACTGAGATTTTGCATTGGGGCACACAAGCTTCAACTTAACCTTCTGCCTAGAATCAAATGATAGTGACTGTGCTATGTGCGAGAAGGGCAACTCTCCCCTGAGTCTACTTTGGCAAAGATATTAAAGGGGTTGTCCAGCTGTGCGTGCTGTGAGGATTCTCTAGGTAGCGGGCTCTCCAGGTAGCGGGCGGTCATGTGACCGCATGTATGCAATTTGCATACTTCCAGCCACATTCCTACAAGACGTGTCCAGCCCGGCTCAATACACTTGCACTGAGCAATGCCACATAGAGTGACTGCAGACTTGTAACCTAAGGACGGAAAATCCTTTAAAAATACAGTGCTAGTGCAGCATATGAATGTTTGTTTCTGGTGAGGGAAAGCCTGGTTACCCCTATGTTTTATGGCGCAGTGGAGGAGCCATACATAGTAATTGATCTAAGATTTTCTGACAAACTTGTCTATGTAAATGCTGAAAACGACATTAGCTTCTGTTTTGTCCCACATAGTTCATACATTACCCCAGAAAAGCTTTTTTTATTCTGTTACTCTTTAGAACTCTTTGTTTGCAATCCCTGCTGTTTACTTTGTGTTCACTTTACAGTTTATTCAATGTGTGAGAATTATCAAGAGTAATGAAAAGCAAAAATAGAAAAGTTAACAACTAATCGGATTCCAGCTCTCACTCATTAGAGGTTCTTGTTCGGCTGAAAGCAGAATCTGATCAGGCGCTGTGGACCATGCCGCTGATATACCTTCAAACTAGTTTTGATAAATCACCACCAATGTCTTGTTTCTGTATGAGATTAACCTGAGCAGATGATTTTACTGTAACACTTCTGATTGTGTGTCATACATAAATGAAAAGTGCTAATAACACAACTTCATACATCAAAATAGATAGCAAAAGTCAAGATATTTGAAAGTCAACGTCACAGGAATCACTCACAAGATGTATTTTTTTTACTGTTTTTCATACTGACTTACATTTACAAAATAATTTGGGAGGTTGGGAAATTGCATATTCTTCATGAGAATTAGATTTACTGTCAACTTGCTGCTACATTTTATGTTTTGCTTAATCATGCAATAATTGCAGAGAAAGACACTTGTTTAAGTTCTATTCCCATGTAAGACATGTAAGATCAGATTCACACTGGCTACTCGTATAAGACTTCCCAGTTTGATCTCCAAGACATCTGGCAGAAATAGTACTTTGTATTAATTAATTTCTTCATTCTGTACACACTTGCAAACCCCTTGACCTAGAGGGAAATGTCCACTATTTGGTGAACCAGTAGTGTCCAATTCCTGGAGAACCAGTTGACTCATGTGCAATACTAGTTAACAGAAGAAAGTAGTATTCAACTACGGGGAAATATTAGGATACTACTGTACACTCTGTTGACTGTAATGCTGCTGCAGAGCAGGATAGCGCAACCTCCACCAGGGGATGCTGGTGAGGGAAGAGAGGTTGCACACACAGCGTAATACCACTGAGCAGGAGGACAAGCGCAACCTGGTGGCGAAAGAGTGGTCAGACTATCCGAGACAGAAACAGTCAGGACAAGAAATACCAGTGGTCACAGCAATCACGGGGTCAAACACAAGCCAAAAGTCAGAGCCAGACGGGAGCAGATATAACTGAGACGAGAGACAGTAAAACAGGTCAGAAGACAAGCCGAGTCACATACCAAGGGTCCAAGCACAGGGAGTGAACACTAAGAAAAGTGAGGTGGCAGGAACGGGAGGTCACGGGAACAGAGTAAACGACCAGAGGACAAAACATGGTATCAAGGGGTCAGCTGCTCTAGCCTGGAAGCATGAACTATCATTGACACTGGTCAGCAGGCCACAGCAGACTGAAATAGCCCCACCAAATCCAAAACAAGGCAGAGAAGGTTAACCCTCGCATGACCAGACTGGGGAGAGAATAACATGAAACAAACCCCGGCCTGGATCATGACATTGACATAGCAAACTTGTGTCTAATTTGTAGAGAATGGGTTTAGTAAGTACGTTCCTTGGTGACTCAGTGGGATTAGTCTTAATTTTGGATGATCATTTGAAGACTGTCCATTCTCTGTTGACCCAGTGTAGTAGTGTCCAATTTCTGGAGAAGCAATAAGATTCTTTACGCTCCTTGGTGAGCCAGTTTCTAGAGAATCAGTGAGATAATGTCCACCACTCCGTATTAACCAATGAAGTATTGTTCAATACCTGTTTGGTAAATTTCCACTACTTGGTAACCCATTTGGCTAAAGTCTAATTCTTGGACAGTCAGTATGCTACTTTCAATTCTTTGCTGACGTAATGGGGTAGTGCCTAATTCCTGAAGGATAATATACATAGCATTTAGACAAGCATACAACACTGAATGTCTATGGATTTCTGTCTCTGGTCACCCATGGTCTGGTCGCCTACCTTTCCTCACATTTGTACTTGTTCTCCCTAAAAGTGAAGAAACATTTTTGCATTCTTTTCACTTTTCTCTAAACTAGAAAAAAAAGTCCATGTAAGAGAATGAAGTTGCATCTTAATAAAAGATCTTCTTGTAATCTAGGAAAGATGTGTATCTTCGTACCGTGTTAGCCAGTAGATAGAAAAATATTTAGACTTGAGGACTGACCACTGAGGACTCTCAAGTCTAAATATTCTTCTTGTAATCTGTAATTTAGGACTTCCGAACTGAGACTTGGGAAACTGGTCATCCTTTGAGCCACAATTGTATTACTTCTTCAAATCTACATACTTTTTGTATAAGATAAAATGTATCAGTTGGTTTGTGTAATTTTTCTGCCCTTCTTAGAGTTGTATCTCTGCATGCTGCGATGACTTATTGATTCACTTTGTTAGTTTGTAGCTATTTTTGCAGCAAAGTACTTGATGAGCAAGAAGTAATTAAACAAAGATACACAAGAAGATCCGCTGCCGCTTAACTCGCTTTCAAAGTAAATTATACTGTAGTTCTCTTTGCTAATGATTAAGGGGTTTCCTCGCCATAATAGAAGGCTCAGTGGGGGTTGGTATGCAGTAAGAGACTGTCAGAAGGGGGTTTCTCTGCTTTGAAACAAAAAGAAATGCAAGGTAATGATTTCGAGAAGGATACATATCATGAGAACAGGATTTCACAGTATAAATTTTAGTTAATCTGAAATCGGTTCTAGAGTAAAAACACATTGAGTGGGCTTTATTGTAAATGAACCTTCAGCCTTGTTACATGTCTATGATTAATTACTGTGTAAATTTCATAGAAATTACTTTAAAGCAGATTTATCACCTGAGTTCTCAATACAAACTGCATGAATTATTAAAAAGATCTCTTAGACCTAATGATGGTTGTGCACTTACTTTGAAAATCCATTTCAGAATAGCTGTGTAATCCTGATATTTTATAGATGTATATAGATGTGTAATTCTTTCTTAAAGCTTACACTGAATTTCTTCCTGTCAGTTTCTTAGTATCCTGCCTCCCTGCTTCTGCTGAATCTCTGCCCACAATTGACAGCTCCTCAGTGGCTCTCCTACCTGCTGCTGCTGAGATTCCACACTACTCAGTACAAGCTGCAGCTATCAGTTTGGCTTGGTTGGCAAAGACTGAATACACTAGGACTCATGAGCTCCCTCACTCTCTAGCTAGACTTAAAATGATCTTAATATATTTTAAAATCAGGACTATAATAGCCATCCTAACATGGATTTTAAAGTAAGTACAGCATCCTCATCAGGTTAAAGAAATCAAATAGTGCATGCATTCTGTATTGTGATACATGGTGACAGATCAGCTTTAAGACCAAATCGGTATCACACTCCCTAGAGTTGACTGAATATTTTGAAAATCGGATTCACCAGGTTGGAAGAACGTTTTACAAAAATGTTTTTAGCAAAAAATCAATTAGCCATGAATTGCAATTCTGCAAATCCTCCAATTTCCCTGAAAAGACATATGTAATATTCTGAAGTTGTCTAGGACTGTCTCCATCCCTTTCAACCTCTTTAATACAAACACAACTTTAGTAATGTAATAGTGAAGAAGTGGATGCCAACCCGATAGTAACCAAAAGCTCATTTTATAACACAGCATTCTGACAGACTTTTCATGTTGTTTTTAATTGATGGTCTAAAAATTATCCCTCTCAACCATTTGAGATCAGGCAGACTGTTCTATGCAAAACACTAACTCAAACTGGTGGTGTTGCTGTCAGATGTAACATCATTATGTTGTATCTGAGTCAAGTGATGTGTCTTATATTCCACAATAGCTTTTGCTTCCTCCACATTAGTAATCTGGCCAGTGACAAAGGAGGCCAATTATAGCCTGCGTCTGGTAGTACTATTGGCCAAACAACTGGTGCTAGTGGTGCTGGTGCTTCTGCTATCTTCTCTCACAATCTTAACCATAGTATTATTTTTTTTTCTTTTACATTAACGTGTTCATTACCATAGGCATTTATTTTAATTACCATACATTTTATAGCGTACTATATTTAACTTTTGACAATCTTTCCAACCCTTGCCTAAAGGATGTAATAAAATAAATGATAGGAAGATAGGTACAGATAAATAAAGAAAAATGTGGCAGGGTGCAGCGGAGCCCGGAACTGCATTTGCTGACCCCAGGGGTAGGTACGCTGACACTAATTAGGGCCAGGGTAATGTTAAGAAACTCCCGTCTAAAATACTGGAACAGGGAAACGGACCGGGGAACAGTGTTCAGGCACTGGCTGCTCTGAGACTAGGACTTTGACTTCCTCAATGAGGAAGACTAGCGTTGAAACGCATTGAGCTGCTTCTCTGTGTGTACAGTGCCAGACACTATGTGTTTCTGCAACGCCCCCTGGACCGTGGGGTACTCGGTCCAAGTCAGACAGTTCTTTGGAGAAGTCACAAGGCTGTGTCCCGGTCTGTGGCCATGGGTGTGCAATAAAATGAGGGGGAGATAAGTTTATAGGGGAATAAGTTTGTGACGCCACCCATGGTATTTGGCAATAGATGGCAGATGCTGTAATTCAGGTCCACTGGGGCGATTGGTGATGCAGCAGAGATGTTACAGCTCTCCATGGGTAGAGCAACGCCCCAGGGCAGTTATAGGGTTAATTCGACGATGGTAACTGTTGTAGTACAGGGCAAGTGACACAGTAAATAAATCCAAGGACACAGCAGGGTGTCTTCACACTTTACTCACGGTCTTTAGGTTATAAACCCCCTGCGGGTGCTGTGTCCTCCGGGTCGGTGGTCCAGCCAGCTCTTGGGTGGTTTGGGGTACAACTTACCGGGACCCCCTTCTTGTGTACCTTCTCCCTGTGCTGGCTAACGCCTTTCCTGCCCTGCGCCTCACACAGAGTGTCCCAAACCAGCAGCCTCAGATCCTATTGGGCGATGTCCTCCTGGTCCCCTTGATCCGATGTGGCTGCTTTTTCAGCGAATGTGTGTGGATTTGGCTGTTGCACCTACAGTCACAACAGCCTCCGGTTTGCTAGCTGAGTCCTATAGTTTCTCCACTAGTCTGGGGCCGGTCCCCCCCACTGCGACTTGGTCCCTCTGTCCAACTACGGTCGGCCTGGATTCGGGCGCCACAGGTGCATTCCTCACGTCCCTGGCCCCTAGGATCTCTTCTTCCTCAGGAGCTCCTTACTTCACCACTGCTCCTCTCAACTTCTCTCACTACTCTTCTTCCAACTGTCACACTACCTTCCTGCCTGAACTGAGGTTCCTCCCCCCTCCCTTGGGGTGGTGTGTGGTGTTGGATGCACATATGCAAGCACCGGGTAGGGCCCCCTCCTTATCCGAGAGCTGAGTACCACACCTCTGGCTGAGGTGCAGTACCTCTGTGGTGACTGGACCCTCAGGGGCACCACATATCCATTATTTTTAACACTTTTGTAATAAAAGTTATATTTTAACTACTCCCGCCTATCGCTGGATCCCTTTCCATTTTTTTTTCTTTCTCATGCTTCTTGTTTGCTCAACTGGATCCGGGCAAGTCGTTGGTTGGTAACAGGGAGTCCACACATAGCACATGGTAAGCTGACTATCTTTCTTTTTTTTTTATGCACTCTTTGAAAGGATAGGGTCAGACATGATGGTTTCCTCACACATGGCACCCATCTGCTCTGCTCCTGGAAGCGGGGAAGGGAAGTCATTTCAGGAGATTCTGGGTTCAGCTCATTGACGACCATTTGGAAGGCCACCAGGAAGGCCTGAAGGTGCGAGGTGATAGGAACCCCTTTCTCCCATAGGGGAGTGAGCCATGCTAGGGCATCTCCTGCTAGATAGGACATCAGGAATCCCCCCTTGGCCAGATCAGAGGAAAACTGCTGGCTGAAAACTTCATAGTGCCACATGCACTGCTCCAGGAACCCTTTGCACTGCTTTGGATTCCCAGAGTACCGAGGTGGATCAGACAGAACGGGTTCCATTATGGGAGCACAACTATCAGGTTGTCCAGTTGTTAGGGCTTACATTCAGGCATGTACTGTCATAAGATGTAACAAAAAAATTTCCTCGCTCTCTCACTGATAGCTCAGCTGCCGACACAGCTCCGATCACAGATAGGACTGTGGACCTCACAACTCACTAGTAGTACACCTTACTAACTAATGATTCTGCACGTTGCTTGGCGACTCCCTAGGGGAAAGGAAGTATTTTATACAAGATGCCTCTCACCTATTGGGCATTTAGTATATTGGCACTATGCCCCTTTAAGAAAGGGGGAGTGCGTGTACTAGACGCGCCGCCGGTAACTGCAGCGCGCACACCAGGAAGCGAGAGGGACATGCCGGGAGACCACGTAGTAGGGCTGGGGTGGTAAGCCGGCATCCCTACATGGAGGAGGAAGGTGACACCATGCAGGCTGGCCATATCGCTACAAGTTCATTTGCTTGTGTATAATGAGTACACCGTCTGACACTGCCTTCAGATTTTTTTTTTAAATGTTATGCTACTTTGCTGCTTTCTTGTGCATTAAGAAAAAAAGAAAACAAATGTGTAATTGTAAATAACATGAAATGGGACAAATTCCAGCTATACCATATCCCTGGTCAATCACACTGGCACTGCTAGCACTTCCACTATGGCCCCTTTGACATGTCAATGTCTCCGGTATGTGTGGTGACAGTTTTCTCATGTACTGGAGACACTGACACACATAGACCCATTCAAATGAATGGGTCTATGCACATGTCAGAGTGTTTTCACGGACCATGTGTCCATGTGCAAAACACGCAGGCTTGTCCGTTTTCCCCCTGGACACAAGGGCTGCAAAACGTGACGCACACATGCACACGCAGAACAGTGCACAGAGAATGATGAGCATTATATTAAAATCCGAACAACAGCAGATGGGGGCTTTTGGGACTGTTACCCCCATCATCTGACACCTGCTGTCATTCGGACTTTAATATAACGCTCATCATTCTTCTCTGCTCGCCGGCAGAGCAGGGAGAATGACAGCCGGCTTCAGCACCAGCCGCCGGGGAACAGCACTTACAGTAGCCACTTCTTCCCTGGTGGCTGTCCGTGTGGTACTGATGCGGCACATGGGTGCCACTTGGTTACCACACGTGTGCCACACGTAGTACACACACAGACACTGATATCTCCGATACCGGTTTTTCCGGTACGGGAAATATCAGGATGTGTGAAACCGGCCTATCTCTTTCTCTCTCATCAATATAACCTTTTTAATTCACCGACTATATATCCAGCTTCTTCAGCTCTGCCGTTGCACAACATATTATTTTTTGGAGTATTTTAGGGCTTTCTCTCCCAGTCTCTATGACTGAGCTGTGCATTGTGAAGTTTTCTCACTATTTTAAATCAACCTAAAATAGCTGCTTAATTCCCTGCCTCAACTTTTATAAAATCTATGATATTCCCTCCTAATTGGCTGTGCTGTACTATGTAATGTGCATAATGTAATACTCAGTCAAGCCTGCAGTCATGTCAGCCTTCTATGGCTTGGGTAATCTTCTACAACTGTTTACACATTTTTGGTGATTTGCATAAATCAAATTGCAAATTGTTCAAATTCTATGAGAACTGCAAATTCTATAAAATTGTTTTAAATTCAATTAATTTCAAATCAATATTCTCATCTCTACATTGCACTACTGCTCACTAAAGAACATTTTTATTTGCACATATACTTATAAACTTAGAAAGTAACAAACGTTCCCCAGTACCAGTGCTTCCTCGACGCTGCTGCTTCGGGGGCTGCAACGGTGTCGTCATGACTATAGCGCCCTTCAACCATTGCAACCAATCACAATGCTTGTTATATCAAAACTGCAATTAGTGATTGACTGCAGTGGTGACATGTGGTGCAGTCGTGACATCACAGCTGCAACCTGTCAATACAGACCAGAGAATTTTTTGGAGAGACCGTGTTGGAACTCGGAGGGCGAGTATTGGTGTGGTTTTCATTTTCTATTTTGTCAAGCATATGCTCAAATAAAAAATATTCCAGATAAACTGTTTAATATCCTCATAATTGTAATATAGGTCTTACATGCAGGAAGATCTCTTTAAGGCCGGAGTCACACATGCGAGAAACTCGCTTGATTCTCATGCGAGTCTCTCCAATGAACACCCGGCACTCGGACCGGAGTGTGCGGCTGCATGTAATTCTATGCAGCTGCACGCTCTGGTCCGAGTGCCGGCGGCAGTGTCGGGTGTTTATGCGAGAGACGTGCACGAGAATCGTGCTAGTTTCTCGCATGTGTGACCCTGGCTTAAAATGACCTCTCAACAATGCATTGAAAAACTATCTTTTAGAGGAGTGGTCCTCTAGCGGAAAAAGACAATACACACCGAATATCAGGATATATTCAGACTTAGTAGTTTTTGTTCATGTGTTTAGCTTGTACAGCTATGTTAGAATATACTCACAAGATATAAAAAATCTGCCGCAGAAAATCTGGTCTTGAAAGAATGGGCTTCTAAGGCCTCTTTCACACATCCGTCTTTTTGTATCAGGCATGATCCGTCAAACACCTGAAGGGACGGATCCGGCGCTGAAACAAAAAACTGATGCAATGGATCCGGTTTTTTGCTGGATCCGTCCTGAACTTTTGAACCCAGAAAAATAGGGTTTCTGATGCCCGGAGACACTGGAAAATGTAGTAGTAGTAGTAGTAGTAGTAGGAGGAGGAGGAGGAGGAGTAGTAGTAGTAGTAGACCTTGATTTCCAGAATCCGGATCAGACTTTTGCCGGATTGCACAAAAATCTGATCTGGTTCCATTGAATTCTATTGTTTCCGGCCGCCTGATGCGCCGCTTCAGGCACATCAGGCGGCTACGGCAAAAAAAAACAAAACGTTACATGCTCCGTTTTGTCCGGCCGCCGGAATGTACATTTCCGCCGGATCCAGACAAAAACGGATACAACGCAATGACATCAGGCGCGATCCGGCGCTAATGAAAGTCAATGGAAAAAAAAAACACATCCGGCATTACATTTCGCCGGATGCGGTTGGACAAAAAAAGCCAGAGGGCGCCGTCAGGCGCACAACGGATGTGTGAAAGAGGCCTTATAGAGGTGACCTCTTGGAGTGTTTCATTACAACAATCTATGAGAAAAAAAAAAGTCTGACTCAGATGTTGCTAATATTTAATTAAAAAAAAGCCAATTACGTTAGTAACCTATGTGTACAAAAGGAATGGCAATTAAATGGTACGATTCAGTCTGTGTCTGGTTATACATCTCATGTAATGTGGATGAAGCAGCTCTCATCACTAATATAATCTGACCTGCCAACAGCAATGTTATAATGTACTGTGGGAATGAGAAACATTGCATGATACTGTCTTAGTGATTACTAATGATAATCTATTTGCTGTCCAAGACCTGTGTGTCACTGGGATGATTGCAGCAATATGTCACTGTAACTTTAAGCAGAATGTGAGTATATGGAGCATATTGAGCCCTCCCCTCTGTGCTAAGCATTGGACTGCAGGCAGCTTGTCCATCAGGCAGGGGAACTGAGCGCCTGCAATAGAAGGAGGCAGCAGTCTACAGCTCCCACTATCATCAATACAGCAGCAGCTGTGGCTGGGACCTGAGCACCTTCCCCAGCATGGAGTGGTCTGCAGCCCCCCAACTCCTGGATCTGCTCTGCTATGTGGAATGATGCTTCACAGCTGAACCTTTACTATACTTTGTCAGGGGATTTACAACCAACACGTGTCTGCAGGCTACACACATGACATCCATGTGCACTGACTGATGCAGGTCTGGATCTCTGCTTTCATTGAGATCAAGTGTTTGAGTTGACTTCTCAGGGATAGAGGGGGTCGTGGGTTACTGTTCCTCTGGATTAATCGGGCTTTAAATGAGCAATATCTGTTGTGTGACTTGGAGGAGATACAGAGTTGTCAAGGAGTGAAGAAGACTTCATCACTGGATGCAAAAGTTACAAAGGCTGTGCCAGGAGGGAAATTAACCTAAAATACACATTGCTGCCTCATGTTAAAGATCTGTAAAGGAACTGTAAGCAAATGTGTGGAGAGCTACCTGAGCTCAGTACATGGAAGATTTAGGTAAGATTCTATTTACAAACATTGGAACCATTTGTTCTCATAACACTTCTGCAGTAGTTTCCTGTCTATGTATCATGGACACTTACTTACGTTTTACCTAGAATACAGGTCGGGAGTTATTGATGTGTTCAATGGGAATGACACAAATGTAATTCTTATGAAGTGTTTATTCTCCCTCTTTGTACAATCTTGTTTTGTATCAGCTATCAGCGCTTTATTGTATCTCCCCCTTTTTAAAAGGCTGCATGACCTTCTATTCGGTAAGGCAGGGGTTATTATTAGTTACATTACTTGCACAATTGGAGCCCAAAAGTTTTCACAACCCTAAACAGTGGTAACAAAATGATCAGCTCCAATCCCCCTGGAGAGGTATGAATTATTACAAGCGTTTATTGCCGTCTTTAACAATTTTGATTGAGCGCTGACAGTAATTGTGAAATAGGTTTAGTAATCAGAGTCCGGAGCCATAAATCTGTGTGAGGCTCCTTCAAAACTCCGAATTGGATGATCGAGCGCAAACCAGATTGTGTGCTTTGTTGTGGTGAACTGTTTCATACATGGATCTCACATTCACTTTATAATAGGTTGGGTAGTTTATTCTTAAATATGGTTATAGCTGTAAACCATTTTATTTATATGGTAAATGGCCGTATGCAGAAACATCATCTTCATGCGATGGCATTTTATATATAGTATTATCATGGTATCACATTACTCTGTTCATGTTTGTTATTACTGTGGAAAGTTTTTGGCTCTTTGATTTTATTATCTGATCATTAAATACAGTCTTGCTTGTATTAGTAAGGAAACAATAATACATTTCCACTTAAGTGTCAATTAACTATTAAAGCACCATCAATCTCCATTTCACATTATTGGGGTAACACATTGCAACTAATGCAAGCGACATTGTAATACTAAGTGATGGAAAACCTTTATATGGCTATTATCTCCCAAGAGAAAAGATAAGAGACCAGGTGACTTTATTTTTGCTTAGGGCTTAATCACATGCCCAAATGAATTATATATTTTATGTGTTTCCTGCATGAGTATAAAGGAATAATTTCTCACCCCTATTTATCAAATTACTTTTCAGTTTATAAACACAATGGGAAATAAGTGGAAGAAGTTTGAGAGAGTACGCAAGGAAACATCATGATGACATCTAGTCCAGGCAGTTTCTGTACTCTCGGTGCTTGCTGTGGCACAGTATGGTCCCTGTATGTGACAATGTATTACCATTGCTTCTAGTGCAGAACCTCTATAGCAGGATGTGCATTGAATTAGTGACAAAAAGTTTCTCTTTTATAAAATCAGAGGTATAGTATGGGGTCAGGAGTTAAACTTGTAATATGATCGTCTTCAATGGTGATTGTATGTGTCCATTCAAGTTTATGACACTGGACAGGTGAGCATTATATTTTTGACTTTCTTTGTCGGTGTCATGGACTTGAATGGAGGAGCAAGGCCCATGTGCCACCTACATCTCCATTCAATTAATCCTGATTGAGATTTTTAGGGCAGGGAACAACCAGTTTAAAAAACAAAACAGGGAACTGAAGTTCAGAATTCCAGCAATGAATGGGGGCCCAGCAGTGGGATCCAAGTGATCGAACAGTTATAGTCTATACAGTAGATAGTAAATAACTTGCTTAGGCTGAAATAGATCTATACCATTTCTAAACAAAACCTGGTAAACTGCGTGTAGTTTTTCACATCTATTCTTGAATGTTATTAGGAGGTGTAGATTTGCACCAATTTGTACTCTATGTGCATCTGTTTTAGCCCATTAAACAACTGCACAGACGATAATAAATTAACATGCTAATAGGTGAAACTTGGTAATAGATCCAAGAAAGGTTGTCGTTGCATTTCCAATTTAGATAAGAAACTAAAGCAGAAATCAAGTGGGTCTTTTATTTTACAGATGTATAGAACATGCAGAAAGTCCCATTTGCTCTGGATTTTGCATTTTATATTTTAAAAATGTCGCCAAATTTGAGATTTTTTTCTTTAGAACGTACCCCAAAGGCTATTTTGCACCGATGTACCGAGGCCATATTTTATCTTTTATAATCTGGCCAAATATCCCGACTCAACCGCTTGTCTCATTACACGAACTAATAGAACCACAGGCATATGTTATTGGTTCTGAATATAGTTAGACTTCTTCTTTTATCATGGTTTTGCCACAATTATACAAAACACTGCAAAAAAACCACAATTTAGCTACAAAGTATGAAGCAGCAAATTTGTCACCAAACTTTTTGTGACAAAAAACCCATTCATATTTAGACACCATCGAATTTAAAATGTTCGGGATTTGATTTACACAAATCCATAGCAAAATGGCATCCATTTTTGCTGGTGTCTATTGATGGCCAGGGCAGATTTAAATGAATAAAATGCATTATAGACCTCTGTCTTAGGCCCTCACCTGTCTAAGGGCTCATTCAGACGTCTGAAGATCTCTGTCCAATCATGGACCGCGATTTAAGGACTGGCTGCGGGTCTCTCTACCTGAGTGTGACTGCCTCGTAGAAATATATGAAGCTGTTACTCATCAGTTGGGAGACCAGTGGCCAGTCCGTGTATTGCGATCTGTGATCGGACTGAGATCCACGGACATATCCATGAGCATGGTCATGCCACACCTCACTGGTCCTCTGTGAATGTCTTCAGGTGCATCCTATTTTGCACAGAAGCTAGAAGGCCACATTGCCGAAGAGGGAGTGCCGGAAGTACCAAAGACCAGCACAGATGATAGTGGAGTAGGGCAGCGGAGGCAATATAAGACAGGTGAGGACCTAGGACAAATGAGTATATAGTATTATTCTTACACCCCTTCTCATCACTCCATTTGTTATGCTTTGAGGTATTGAGAGACAGTAGTACATAAAAATGATTTCTCACTGCAATCGGGAGACTTTCAATTTAGACCGAATCGGCCAAATGATTCAAGTGAATCTGCCAGATGCATATTTAGAAAATTCACTTCTCACTAGTTCCATTTCTTTGACAAGATAAGCAAAGCCCACTAGGGGTACAAGAATCCAATCAATCTAAGTAGGAGTAAGCAGGATCAGATTTCATAAATAACATACAACTTTTAATATTCAAGATTAAAATATGGTTAGCCAATACCTCACAATGACCTATACAGACATTAAAGTGAACCAGTGCTCAGTTAAAAAATGGTTGGATCTTACCATTAGAAGTTTTCAGTCAACAAAAACATCATGCAGGAGGGAAAAAAGGCAAATAAAGTCAGACAGGAAAAACTACGTTCCCTGTCAAGCCCATTGCAATAGCTCCCGTCCTGACAAGGACAGTGCCGAAGAAGTGTGATGTATCCCTCTTAAAATGTCCTTGTACAAACCCTCCCAAGTCAAACCTATTGGCAAACTCGAAATACTACATTTTCTATTTTTGGGCAAAGGAAAATTGACAATTTCCTTCCCCCTACCTCCTCCCATTAGTATATATTTCTGTTCAAAAGCCAAATGCAACCTCCATCAGTTTTCATTTAGATACATCATAAAAGCGCTGACATCTTACTCTCTTACTTCTATATGCAAATTGCCTCTTCAAACAAAGAGGACTTGTACTCTATAGTGCCACCTATTGGAAGTAGCGATCCTACAAGTCACAATCAATCCTTTAACGAGTCTTGTAATATGACTTAGGATAAAAGCCAAATCAGAATCTCCATTTGCAGACACGGTGTTTCGGACTATTGGTCCTCGTCAGTGCAAAGTAGGAGAGATCTGATTTGACTAGATGGGAGGCTCTGGACTAAGGTCTAGGGGGTAAGGTTTCTCCTTGTGGAGAGTGACATACCATCTCTGGCGTGTCGAGGTAAGGAGGCTTATTCGCCGTGCAATGCTCCTCTGGGAAATTTTAATATGCAAATTGCCTCTTCAAACAAAGAGGACTTGTACTCTATAGTATATCCTAAGTCATATTACAAGACTCGTTAAAGGGTTGATTGTGACTTGTAGGATCGCTACTTCCAATAGGTGGCGCTATAGAGTACAAGTCCTCTTTGTTTGAAGAGGCAATTTGCATATTAAAATTTCCCAGAGGAGCATTGCACGGCAAATAAGCCTCCTTCTCTTACTTCTAGTATGTTTGTATCCAACCATTTTTTAAAAAAAATTTTTGAATTTATGCAGTGTTGTTTTTTTTTTATATACATTGTTTTTTTTAAGTCTTATTATATTATTTATTTTATTAATTTTGCAGTAGTAAGGAGACTGGAATCTACCCGGTGTAAGGCCAGCAATTTGCGAGCTTGGAATGAAATACAAAGCATACCTATCACTCTTGGGGTCTCGGTGTCCAACACCTCATCCAGTATAGCGAAAATGCACACCCTTGGATCTAACCAAAGTTTTATATGATAGACCCATTCTATGAAAGATGCTGCCTCTTTCCAAAATACTCCAATTCTTGCGCATTCCCATATTATGTGCATTAAATGGTCTTCATCTTTACCACACCTTGAACACAGTGAATTGGGCCTAATTCCCATTTTGTGGAGTAAACTAGGGGTTCTGTATACTTTAAAAATTAGGTGTAACTGAGAGTGACGCTGAAACTTAGGCCGGGGTCACACTTGCGAGTGTAATGCGAGAAAGTCGCCCATCAATACCCGGCACTGCCACCGGCACTCGGACAGGAGCGTTCAGCTGCATAGAAATACATGCAGCCGCACACTCCGGTCCTGAGTGGCGGCAGCAATGCCAGGTATTGATGTGAGAGACTCGCAAGTGTGATTCCGGCCTAACTCAGTGGATTTCAGGAAATTGTGTTTTCTACATTTTCTAGGAAAGCAAAGTCTACTGTGTATTTTCCTATATAGAAACATCCTTTCGGAAAGGAATACAGGCTTGTAGCATTTTTTTTTCTAACCAAGGGAGCGTAAGGGTATGTTTCCACTGTCAGGAAACGCTGCGTGTTTGACGCTGTGTACAGCTGCAGCTTCAAACTCGGAGCGTCCAGATGTTACAGCATAGTGAAGGGGATTTCATGAAATCCCGTCTCCACTATTATTATTTTTTTATTATTATTATACATTTATATAGCGCCATTTATTCCAAGGCGCTTTACATATGAAAAGGGAAAATATAGACAGGTACAATAAACGTGCTAGACAAGGGACACACAAGTACAGAAGGAGAGAGGACCCTGCCCGCGAGGGCTCACAGTCTACAGTGATGGGTGAGGATACACTAGGAGAGGGTAGAGCTGATCGTGCGATGGTTCAGTAGACTGAGGATCACTGCAGGTTGTAGGCTTGTCGGAACATGTAGGTCTTCAGGTTCTTCTTGAAGGTTTCCGTTGTTTGTGAGAGTCTGATGTCTTGCGGCAGGGAGTTCCAGAGTATGGGGGAAGCACGGGAGAAGTCTTGTATGCGGTTGTGGGAAGAAGAGATAAGAGGGGAGGACAGAAGGAGATCTTGAGAGGACTGAAGGTTGAGTGTGGATAGGTAGCGGGAGACCATGTCACAGATATATGGAGGAGAAAGGTTGTGGATGGCTTTGTATGTCATGGTTAGGGTTTTGAACTGAAGCCTCTGGGCACTAGGAAGCCAGTGAAGGGCTTGGCATAGGGGGGAGGCTGGGGAATAGCGGGGAGACAGGTGGATTAGTCGGGCAGCAGAGTGTAGGATGGACTGGAGTGGTGTCAGAGTTCTAGAGGGGAGGCCAGACAGTAGGAGGTTGCAGTAGTCCAGGTGGGAGATGATAAGGGTGTGCACTAGTGTTTTTGTGGTTTCATGGTTGAGGAATGCGCGTATCCGCGTTAAAACACGCAGGCGTCAGACCTGCATAAACGGACATGTGGCTCGTCTTTTCAGATCGCAGCATGTCCTTTTACCTTGCGGTGACGCTCAGTCGCCGCAAGGTAAATAGCAGAGTCATATCTAGCGCTGCGGCAATTCTGGATGTGTTCAATGAACACATTCGGATTCACCGCGTGTTCAGAAGGTGGCGGGGCTTTGGGCGGAGCCGAGTTTCCGCTCCGTCCAAAACGCCTGCCATCCTGAACGTGGAAACGTACCCTAAGAGAGAAATATGCCATTGCATGCCTACACGGTTGCATAATTGGTTCCTTCTATTGTAGGTATATGCTGGGAAATACTCCTAACATATACCTCTGCTGAAAGGCCAAAAAGTATTGTAAATAGCGCCGACTCTGTGTTTAAGGAGCTGGAATGAAGTATTCAACTGAGCTTCACTACTCGATACCATCAATTCCCTGTCCTTATGTTCTGGGGCTGGGTGTGTCGTTTATTACTAGGCTTCCACCTGCCGAGATTTATTTTCCTAATAGCATTGATCAATTGAAGCATATCTAGTCTTCCTCCCGTTTTGACATAATCCATTTAGTGTTATTTATTGTATTTTGACATCTGTGTTTCATTTTTATGGCCTCCCTGTGAAGGATGCTGTTTTTGCTTCAGATTGCTGACATTTTAACTTCCTTGTGCACACTGCTGCTGTGATTTAAGAATGTTACGAGGTGCACAACACTAAAGTAAATCAAACTTTACCCTGGCACTAAGACAAGGAGTCATTTTATCCAAGTCTCCATTGTTGGCATGTTCTGCGGATTTGTTATCAGACAAAAAAATGCAATTATTTGTGGCTCAATCTGTTCTGCTAAAGTTTTGCCCTCCATGAAACATTATACAGCAAAATTTCAACTATACAGTCATGGACAAAAGTTTTGAGAATGACACAAATATTAATTTTTACAAAGTCTACTGCTTCACTTTTTCTAATGGCAATTTGCATATACTCCAGAATGTTATAAAGAGTGATCACCTTAACAGCAATTACTTGCAAAGTCAATATTTGGCTAGAAAATGAACTTTATCCCCCAAAACACATTTCAACATCATTGCAGCCTTGCCTTAAAAGGACCAGCTAACCTCTTTTCAGTGATTGCTCCATTAACACAGGTGTGGGTGTTGATGAGGACATGGCTGGAGATCAATCTGTCATGATTAAGTAAGAATGACACCACTGGACACTTTAAAAGGAGGCTGGTGCTTGGCATCATTGTTTCTCTTCTGTTAACCATGGTTATCTCTAAAGAAACACGTGCAGTCATCATTGCAATGCACAAAAATGGCCTAACAGGGAAGAGTATCGCAGCTAGAAAGATTGCACCTCAGTCAACAATCTATCGCATCATCAAGAACTTCAAGGAGAGAGGGTCCATTGCTGCCAAAAAGGCTCCAGGGCACCCAAGAAAGTCCAGCAAGCGCCAGGACCGTCTCTTAAAAGTGTTTCAGCTGTGGGATCGGGCTACCAGCAGTGCAGAGCTTGCTCAGGAATGGCAGCAGGCAGGTGTGAGTGCATCTGCACGCACTGTGAGGCGGAGACTCTTGGAGCAAGGCCTGGTCTCAAGGAGGGCAGCAAAGAAGCCACTTCTCTCCAGAAAAAACATCATGGACAGACTCATATTCTGCAAAAGGTACAGGCAGTGGACTGCTGAGGACTGGGGTAAAGTTATTTTCTCTGATGAATCCCCTTTTCGATTGTTTGGGACATCAGGAAAACGCCTCATTCGGAGAAGACAAGGTGAACGCTACCACCAGTCTTGTCTCATGCCAACTGTTAAGCATCCTGAAACCATTCATGTGTGGGGTTGCTTCTCAGCCAAGGGAATCGGCTCTCTCACAGTCTTGCCTAAAAACACAGCCATGAATAAAGAATGGTACCAGAATGTCCTCCAAGAGCAACTTCTCCCAACCCTCCAAGAGCTGTTTGGCGATCAACAATGCCTTTTCCAGCATGATGGAACACCTTGCCATAAAGCAAAGGTGATAACTAAATAGCTCAGGGAACAAAACATAGAGATTTTGGGTCCATGGCCTGGAAACTCCCCAGATCTTAATCCCATTGAGAACTTGTGGTCAATCATCAAGAGACGGGTGGACAAACAAAAACCTAAAAATTCTGACAAAATGAAAGCATTGATTGTGCAAGAATGGACTGCTATCAGTCAGGATTTGGTCCAGAAGTTGATTGAGAGCATGCCAGGGAGAATTGCAGAGGTCCTGAAGAAGAAGGGTCAACACTGCAAACATTGACTTGCTGCATTAACTCATTCTAACTGTCAATATAAGCTTTTGTTACTCATATGTTTGCAATTATATTTCTGTCTGTGATAAAAACATCTGTCAAACACACATAAAAACCAGAGGGCAGCAGATCATGTGAAAATATAATATTTGTGTCATTCTCAAAACTTTTGGCCATGACTGTAAATTGTGATGGACTATTGTGGAAAATATTGGAGATATGCAGTATAAGGGAATTTTCCCATGTGGTGTAACTGTGCCAAATTTCCACAGCAGTGAAATGTACAGTGATAAATGCGACAGCAGATTTTGTTGTGACAAAGGTGTGGATTTTACGCACATCTCATCCAATGCATTGCAAGGAGGGAAATGTGCATTGATGTATCGCAAATTTCAAATTTCGTATCAATGAGTCAATTTTCACAGTGGAAGCTGTTTCCAAAGTATTGGAATGATATTTACTTAAATTTAATTCAGATAGCTGATACTGAAATATGCAAAGGCTTTTTCACAGGTGAATCCACTTTTTCACAGATGAACATATGTCCAATATAGATCAAGGACAGACATACCATGTGTAGCCGGTTGAGCTGTACAGGAGCCCATTACGGAGATGAATCAGTTGTACTGCGAGTATTACATTTGGGACACAGATGTGATCATTTGTCTCTGTTTCTGGGTACATCTCCTCCAACATGACATTTTATGGCCCCTCAATAGATACATTTCTAGTGAATTACACAGTTTTCTGTAAGTGTGTCCTTTCAAATTATTTAGTCTTACAGCCTCTAGCTTGTCAGATAGTAATGTTTTAGCAAAGAGCAAGGGGCTGCACTGTTAAGTGATGGAGGATTTTGTCTACCTAAGGCCGGGGTCACACTTGCGAGAAACTCGCACGAGTGTTGCACCTCAATACCCGGTACTGCCGCCAGCACTCGGGACCGGAGTGTGCGGCTGCATGTATTTCTATGCAGCTGAATGCTCCGATCCCGAGTGCCGGCGGCAGTGCCAAGTGTTGAGGTGTGAGACTCGTGCCTAAAGATCAAAATTGTATTCTTCTTCTTTACAGGCATATTGTACTGGAACAGAGAGACACATCACTATATTTCAATCAGTCTCGGTAAACCTTTTATATTAGGGTGTAATATAAAACTCGGTAACATTTCTTTGCTATAAAATTACAAACAAATAATGAAAAACATTTATATTATTGACCTATTTTTCAGTATTCTTTAAATCAAAATGAATGGCACAAATCAGTAGCTAACGTGAACATATCTGGTATCCTTATAATAACGTTTCCAACATGAAACAAAGTGATAGGTAAATGGTGTAAACAAAACAGCATCATTTTTATTTTTTCCCATTAAACCCACACAAAAAGGTCAACAGAAATGTAACATTGGCATACTTTTTTTTGGTAAAATGGTATGTTAAAAAACTTGAAGCTATTTTCAACACAAAAAACAAGACCTTATATAGGGAAGATTTCAAAAACGTAAAATAAAGTGTATGACTGTTACAACTATGAATGGATAAACAGCAAAATCATCTAGTTGTCTGAACAAGTGCATAAAAAATGTATGTGTGTATTTGATATATGCATATTTGTACTATGTATATGTGTGTGTGTGTGTAATATGTAAATGCGTGTATATCTTACTAGCTTGTGCATTTTTTGAGTGCTTAATGTAAATGTGCATGTGTATTTAGAGGTGGAATCTGATGGAGGTTGGAAAGTTACCGCATTTCGTCTGTGTCTAGATGTTCTTGGAAACAATTGTGGTAACTTTGAATTTCTAAGAGTATTCTCCATAATGCTCACCATTATAAAGACTTTGTAAAACACTTTACCCACAAGTTATGGGCTGTAAAATGCTGATTAAACGTAAGAAAACACCCTAGATTTTATGGGCGTTTGTTCTAACCCTGCTTCAGGCATAATGTGCAGTCTTAGTTTTATGATATTGTGTGGTATTTTAATGCTACTCTAAATAGGACTTTAGAAATACTGTTTTAGATCAACAGCTACCAAAATCAGATGTCAAAAATCAAGAATCTAAATCTTCTCATAACTTGCTGTATATAACATTATGTAAAATAATTTGGGCCATTAAAATGTGCTTATTTTTAATATAAATCATAATGTAATTTTTGATCTTTTATTGAAGTTAAGTTTCACTTGTTACTTTTGAATTATGAACAGTGTGACCAGATCTATCATTGCTATACAAATGGAATTCTTATGTATGTTCTACATGAAATTTTCGCTGCTATAGAACACATGCGGCTCATGCACTCTGCCATATTATGGCTTTGTTTTATATGGAGCTGCAATGGTTTGCATTGCATGTGCAAAAGGCTTCTACCAAGGAAGTAACAATTACAATCGCAGCTAGTGCAACCAGGCTCATGCGGGAGGGGTGCCTGCTGATGTTAGCGCCTATTTCAGCTGGATGTGCGCCAGAGGATGCACATTCAGCTGAAATGTATTGTGGCACGGAGAACTGCTGGCTTCCTCCTGCTCAATCAGAGGCTGGCAGTGATGTCATGATCTCCATCTTCAGCGGCTGTGGAGGAGGTGAAAGCTAATAATAATTGTTTTTTTGTTTTTTATAAGTGTTGGCGTAGAACGGCAGAATGAGGAACATTATATCATGAAGAGGCCCAGGATGGGAACATTACTAAGAGGGGCAAACCTGAACGTTTTTATAGGTTCTAGAACGCTACAAGAGCCAATGCAGTTCAGGTCCAAATTTTGCACTGTGGCCCATCGGACACTAACTATGCCACTGGTCTCTACTGTACTTCTGTGTGCCTATATGTTCACATAAAAAGTGTAGTGGCAATACAGAAACATTAGTTTAACGTTTTGAGAAATGAAACAACTTAACGTGATCCTTAAAGTATTTTCACCTAGTTAGTACGTTGTTCCTTATCTGTAAAATTGTATAATTGAAATCCTACTTGTCCTAGGATTTAGACCACCAAAACGCCCAGCAATCCTGAGAATATAGCTCTGTAAAACCCCTTATAAATAGACTGGTGGTTGACCATGTACACGGTTGAGCATCTCAGGATAGCTGAGTACAGTGCTTGGCTACAGTCCCTTGGAGACTGAATGGTACAGAGGTGCCTAGCCTCGATCTTGGCTCCATTCACATGGGGCTCGAATGTGTCCTGTTCTATGGATTTCTTGGGGCCTTAACAATCAATCTATCCCTAGTCTAATTTGTTACAACAGCTTGGTAGAACTACAGTATTGTGGCACTGTAAGGAGGAAGACCGGGCTGCGGGTACCTGTACTTAGCCGGGTCCAGAACAGTTGAGGCTGCCTCACATGTTACCTGGGGAAGAAATGAGGGACCGAACCAACCGCCTGACTAGGGTAGGAGAAGCCAGATAAAACAGCGAGCACAGCGGCAGGCTGTTTGGCGTGAATCAGGAGCAGCGCGCAGCTGTGTGAGCAGTGTGCTCTGTCCCCTGAGGATCAGCACCGCCTTGTTCGGTCCTTCCATCTCCCACGGGACCGCCGAGGATAGAGGTGCCGCAATCCCAGTGACTGTGAGGGATAGAGGTGCTGTGCACTCAGTGGCTGTGAGTACCGCGCATGTGCAGAGCAGAGAAAGCTGAGTACCGGACAGACACTTGCGGCCTTCACTGCTAGTTGCTTCACTCACATTCATGTTTAACCTTGGGAGTGTCGCGGCCTTGCTTGCTATGGCCGCACGTGTTCATGGACTAGGGGCTCAGCGGAAGGTACCGACCGCTGCTGCCAGAAGACGGACCACCGTTTAAAAGACCCCCCCTGCTGGAGGACATCTTCCCAGCCACTGCCAGTTCTACAACCCCTACAGGACCGTGTTCTGCGAGGAGAATAAAAGACACGATAAGTTCCTTAACTGGACTGCCATTGTTTTATATCTGTTATTCTCATTATCCATACTTTGACCATCTACCTCCCTACGAGGAGTTAAAATCTTGTTCTATTAAACTATTACCTTTTGTTAACCCTTGCTCTGGCTCAGGTGTCTGCCACTGCATCCCGCAACCTGCTTACACCACTAAGCGATTTCCCCCCCCCCCCCAAATACTAGGTGTGCCAAGAACAGTTGCCTGCTCTGCTTCTGCTGTGCCACTGTAGTCCACCTCACCTTACTTCCATCCATATTGGGAATAGTGATTCAAAATCTTTTAACCATAGGGGGAAAAGATTGTGATACATGTTTACGCAACATTTTTTGTATCCTGTAGATATGTGAGCCGTTAATATGGGAATAACCCCTTAAGTACCTTTTGAAATTTCTCCATCCCTCTTATAATATTGACAGGTCTTGAACCAAATTTCTCCAGAGTTCTGTGCTATTTGCCTGATTGGGGATCCTATCTTTGATGAACTGGAAACCTCATTGTTTCCTATTCCAGTGGGGACTTTACAGCAATAAGTGGCATCTGCTGTAATTTCCTCCTATCTTGTCATGTTCTTATTCTGGTCAATTACTTTCATGGAACCCATTGTCAGTCTAAATATAATGACTTGACTTGTGGCACAGTAAGGAGTTTGTAACAAGTGCATTTCATGAAACAGGATGAAAAGCTACCTATATTATTTTTCTAATAAAGCATACACCTTTTGTTGATGTGATAACCATTTCTATATTGTGCATCTTTGGAAATGTTAGCTGCAAGACAGTAACAAAGTGCAATAGATGCTTTCTCTGGCAGAAAATTAACATCTCAAGTCTCAGAACTCAAAAATGAAGTCTTAATAAATTACCCCATGTATAAGCGCTATTATTTATTTATATATATCTAGATATATATCTAGATATATATACACATACAGTATATCTAGATATATATATTTGTAGAGTTACTGATGATCAATATGCACCAATTCTGGCTCAATTTAATTTAAAAAAAAAATCTGGAAAAGGAATATAATGGTGTTTATACCGATCCTCTATGAATCTGCACGAAACCTAGGATACGGAGATACAGATTCAAGTTAAAGCAATTTACATTGCAAATTGAGGATTTTACTCGTTGAGTTCAGTGGAAAAATCTACTTAAAAACAAATTGTATTTGTAAGGCTAATAGATGTGTATAAGACATCTGTCTTTCACTTACATATTATATCTACGGTATATTTTTCACATATGGAGCACATGCCTGGAATAGATTATGGGCTGTTCAGTTGTACTTGTTTTTATGGCCTGAGTGTCCAACAAAAAAAACCTTGAAAAACAGATGCCTCCGTTTTTGATCTGTCACTGGTCAAACTCCCCAAAGCAAATCAGTGGGTTTATGTAAAAATGAAAGCCACACTTACCAAGAGCTGATGAAAGTGTAATCCAGCATACTGATGGAAATGGTTCTTTTTTTGGGGGGAGGGGACAGGGGTGGATTGAGGGGGTCAGCCATATTTGCAATGACAAATTTATATCTGCTTGATATGGTCAGGGCCGGATTAAGAACATGATGGGCCTGGAGCTGAAGGGGCGGGCAAGGGGTGGGGCCAAACACGGCAATTCACAAAGGAAAAAATGTAACGTAAAAGATATAAACAAAGTAAATATATGATACATGCCACTTTGGCGACCATTTTGGCACACATGCGATTTGCACACTTAGTCATGTACCCACGAGCTGCTCTCCCTAATGCTCTCAATGTACAGTGAAAAACTGAGAGAAGCAGGAAGAGAAGCTCGATGTCACAGGACCATAAGTATAAAAATCGCATATGAGTGAAGTGTCCATGTGATGACTGCTGGAACCTGCAGAGCTGAATCCTGACATTGCAGCTTCTGAATTCTCACAACGAATGCACTGCACACTTTTAGGATTCTTCATTACCGGTGGCAAGAGTACACGGTCATGTCAGCACAAGCATGTGATTTATATACTTCTGGCCACATTCTGACTAGACGTGCCCGGCCTCGCTCCGTTCATTTTCATTCAGTGAGGCCACACATGTCTAGTCAGCATGTGACCGCTTGTATGTAAATCACCGGCATGAGAGAATCCTAACAGTGTGCAGTGATCACTGTGAGAATTCTGAAATTGACTCATTCTCATGTTTTTATTTATGTTAGGAGCATTAAAGGGGCTGTCCAGGTTTGTGCTGAGTCTTCAGTCATTCTATGTGACACAGACCTGGAGAACCCCTTTAATGCTCCTAACAAATAAAGACATGAGAATTAGTCAATTTCACAAATAATATTTACATCCAGGTACCTTATAGATGACGCTGTCTCTGGAGTCGTTCTCCTTTTCTTCATCTTGTCAAGATCCCATGATGAGTTTTCTCATCCACAGCCGTCTCTGCAGACCTCCATCTTCTCCGCTCTTCTGCACCAACTCTCCACACGATGCCCTTAAAGACAGAAGAGTCATTATAATGCCCCTAAATAAAAATATCTGCAATATACTGTCGCCTCACACTATTCCCCTCCCTCCTCATACTGTCTCCTCTCACATCACCCCTGTTCAGCATACTGTCTCCTCATATATTTACCCCCTCACTCTCTATACTGTCTGCTCACACATACCCCTGACTCCCCATACTGTGTCTGCACACATCCCATCACCCTCACTCCCCATACTGTGTCCACATGCATTCACCCGTTCGCTCCCCATACTGTCTGCACCCATCCCCCATACTGTTTCCTCATACATACTCTTCAGTACCCTCAAATCCCTCCACACATATTAAATGCCCCCATCGCCACTCCAAATCCCCCCACACATAAAATAACCCCCCATCCCCACTCCAAATCCCCCACACATACAATAACCCCCCATCGCCACTCCAAATCCCCCCCACATAAAATAACCCCCCATCCCCACTCCAAATCCCTCCCACACACATTAAATCCCCCCACCCCCACTCCAAACCCTCCCACACTTAAAAGAACCCCCATCCCCACTCCAAATCCCCCCCACACATAATGTATCCCCCCATCCCCACTCCAAATCCCCCCACACATAAAAGAACCCCCATCCTCACTCGAAACCCCCCCCATACACACACACTCACACAGTATGTCCCCCATTTATCTTCTGTGGTATCTTCAGCTCCATAATGGAGCACACTCACCACAAATGTTCACCCTTCTGGGCGCCGACGACGAGTGACGTCAGCAGCGTGATCACATGACCTGATCACGCTGCAGACGTCGCTCTGACCCGGCGGTCAGAGCTTCAGTTGTACTGGCGTCTGTATAGACGCCAGTGCAATTGATTCCTGGGAGCCGGCACGCAGCAGCTTCTCTGCATCGGCTGTCAGCTTGACAGCCGGCACAGGGAGCCGCCGACTCTCAGGCCGGGGGCGGCAGAACGCAGCCGCAGGGGAGACAGCTGCAGCAGGGACGGGCCCCCTTCTAGCCCGGCCCTGTGGCAGCTGCTTCCCCTGCTTCCACGATAGTTCCGCCCCTGGATGACAGGCTGATGGGCCTATCTCTAACAAGGGGCCTGGAGCTGCAGCTCCATCAGCCCCTACGTTAATCCGGCCCTGGATATGGTGAATATTTTCCACTGCAGTTTCCGGTGGAATTGCTGTAGATATTCTCACTAAAAGTTCTACATTAATAAGAAAGTTCTCTTGCATATGCTGCTGATTAGTGATAGTCAGGTGCCCTAATGTTTTAGGTTACCGTAAGTTTCCACAGCGAGTTTTTGGCATATTTAAGCTGCACAACTAAAGCAAAAAAAAATGCAGTTTCTTTAAGTTCCAGCAAACTGCTTGAGATGTATAGAAATCTCATGCACACTGTGCTGTTTTTTTTTTTTTTTTAATGCTGCTTAAACTTACCTGTGGGGCGTTTGTGAAATCTGCAACATGTAAAGTTCTCTTGCAGGTATGCTGAGTTTTATGTGTGGATTTAACCCATAAAATTGTATTAGATGTGAAAAATGCGCAGGTAAAAAACAATTTTTTAAATTTTTTTTTGGTGTATTTCCACTGCAGGTGCTTTTTATCAAAACGGCATGCGTTAGCGATGTGCCATCATTCTGTGACGGACCCTGGACACGGTCTGCAGCGTTTGGGGGTCCGTCACAGCTAGCACAGATGGAGCATCTGCGCTAGCGTGATCGCATAACGCGATCTTTAAAAGGCACTTGCGTTAGCGCAGTCCGTGTAACGCATGTGTTGAGCAGACTGCACTAACGCAATGTGAACCTAGCCTTAGCTAAAAATTCTGCTATATCAAAAACTTCCGAAATACTCATCACGAGCACCTACCCTTACTTAGTAGTTTTTTTTTGTTGTTTTTTTTACTTCAGAACACTGTAGGATGATTTATCTGTAAGGAACTGATTCTTTTTTGGGGGGAAAAAAATTATCTTTAAGGAAGATTCAGATGGCTGTATAACTTGGACGAGGATCACAACGCAATGCTCGGATTGGCCGACAGCTCTCCCGACCAGAGTGTGACGGCTGTATAGAAATACATTCTGCCACGCTCAGCTCGGTAGAGCCGCCGGCCACTCCGAGCATTGTGTTGAGATCCTCGTCTGAGTTATACGGCCATGTGACTCTTCCTCTATACAGACCATGCACACAGGGGTGTGACTGAAGCTGAAGGGTGTTGGAATGATTTCCCAGAAAGAAATTAGTAAAGCTTAACTACGATTGGCTAAACTTTAGATGCCTCTACTACTTTTAAATACCAAATTTTGTAATTTTGAAGAACTTTTCTTTGAATGTTTGTAGTCAAAATTATTTTCTAAAATAAATTGGTTATATTTGGCGTGGAATGTATATTTCGGCTGGTTGTCATACCATTTCAGCACTTTTTGGTTCCATCATGCTTCTATCGATTTGTGACCTTGATTTCTTGAGAGATGTGACACATTTGTATCCAAAAAGGAATGCTGCTACTGATAGCCAATTTATTTCCACTGTCTCAATTTTTAGCACTTTCCTCAATTAAAACTGCACGCCATAAATTTGATGACACCACAGAAGGTGTTAAACAATGAATTACAGTAGAGATCACTTGGGGCCTTGTGTGTTGTGGTGACTCATGGTATGGCATATTTGCTATGGTCTTTAGAGACTTTATGGAGAGTTTGATGGATGACAGCCTGAATGCAGTTTGTTTTATTAAATTTACCATTGGGAAGGAGTTCAGTATTGTTTGTCATAGATCTACTGGTCAAATCAGAACTTTATTACAAGGGGGAAAAACACCGGGTCTAGATGCTGCATGGAAAGGAAATTTGCAGGCCGCCCTGATATTATCGTCCGTTATCCATCTTGTCTTTAATTTAATCTGAGGAACGTTTTTATAAGATCATATATGGCATAATGTGCCTCTTGACATACATTAAAAAGATATTTACAAGTGACTAAAGAGATTTGTAGCTTTATAAATGTTCAAGGATGAAGGCCTATATATAACATAGGCCAAGGAAGTCTTATTTTCTACCTTGAAAAAATCCATCTTGCTGTTTTGTGTTTTATGGAGATGTAATGAGGTCAAGTGCATGGTAGCAAAAGCCTATTCCAAGCGTCCTTTGTTTTTGTATTTGCAGCTTATTTAAAATAGTAAATAATATCATTTTCATTGCACTCCAGCCTCCCTGGTACCATGGGGTACTCGGTCTTTGGGGAAAGGTAACGGCAGCGATGACCCGTTCCATGGCCCTGGGCATTCAATAAAAATCAGGGGCAAAGTTTATAGGGGATTATGTTGTGACACCACCTGTGGTGTTTGGCAACGGATGGCGGACGCTGCTGGAGGAGACCGCTGGGGCCGATGGTGAGGCAGTTGGGATGGTTCTGCTCACCACAGGTGGAGCGGGGCCCCAGGGTTACTGGTACAGTTATTATAAAGGATCGTGGACGTTGGGGGTTCAGGACTGAGGGTGCGAGAAATGACCGGAAGACTGAAGGGCTCTAGTTTCCTTTAGCTTTTCTTGATGGTTCAAGGTGCAGACCTGGACACTGATAACAGATGATAATGGAGGTCCGGGCAGCCTGGAAGCAATTTAGGATCCAGTCAGCCAGGTGGGTTTGGAGGCATTCCTATTGCGCTGTTCTCTTAGGTCCTTGCTGCCTAAAGCTATGCTTGGACCTTTTCCTGTCTCGTTCTTAAGTCCTTGCCCGTATGGCAGGCAACTCGAGCCTGTCAAAGGTATCGCTCCTCATGGCAGCTCTGGGCTCTCATATGCTGCTGTGCCCCGGGTATTTGATGGGGCCAGGAGACCTGCAATCCCCTGCCCTCCGGATTTAGTTGCCGCACAACCACGGACTCCGGTGTCCTGTTTCTAGCTCTCAACTCTGGGGTGAGCTTGGTTACAGCTCCACTCCCCAGGTTCTCCTACACATCTTTCCTCTTCTCTTCCTCTTCCAGACTCGACTCCTCTAACACCGCCTCCAGACCAGAACTTATATGGAAGCTCCCCTGAAACTGGGTGTTAAAGCTCCCCCATCTGGTCTGGAGTCAATGAAAAGTCCTGGATGCTGGTGTTACCTGGTAAGGGGACCCCTCCTTGCTTCCAGGCATGACATCACCCCCTGTGAGGGAGGCAATGCCACTGTGGCAACCGGACTCCTGGGGTGCCACACATTTCCCATTTTCAAAGGCAATCTGTCAGTTGTTTTGGGGTTTTTATAAAGACCGGTCACTTGCCATAAACATGTATTTTTTTTTTTGCTTGGTCTAAATGTTATTGTTCTCTTGAATGTGTTTTTTTTTTTTTTGTTCCAGCTCCTCTTCATTCCTAATATATGGTTACTACCTCTCTGTATGTTATTCTACCCTTGTTAGTCAAAGAGGCATGGTCTTCAACTCTTCTCTGGACATCTACTTTGAGGGTCACACCATATTGGGGGCGTCTTATGGATGCCTCTCCATTACTAACCTCTAAGCTTGATGTCACCTGACAATATAAAGGTGACGTCGACCCCCTCAACTATCACCCCACTTGCCACCAAACAAGGGCAAATGGGAAAAGCGAGGCTAAGTACCAGAATTGGCACATGTTATACATAAGCCTTTTCTGGGGCGGCTGAGAGTTGATACTTTTAGTCTGGGAGGGGGTCAATATCCATGGTCCCTTCCTAGGCTGCTATTATCAGCCCGCAGCTGTCTGCGTAGCCTTTTCTGGTTATTAATTATATGGTGACCCTACCCCATTTTTTTTTTTGGGGGGGTCCCCCAGTTAAAAAAAGCAGGAAAGGTTAAGTATACAGCTGTGAGCTGATATTAATAGCCTGAAAAGCTCCGTGGAAATTACCCCCTTTCTAGGCTATAAACATCTGCTCTCAGCTGTCCGTTTTCCCTTTGCTGGTTAATAAAATGTTGGAGGATCCCACGCCATTTATTTATTTTTTTTTCAGAAAATAATTATGTAAAAAAAAAATACATGTACAGTAAGCTACACAAGCACTGTACTAATTATATATGTGAAGGTTCTCTTTTGTATCTATTTTGTCGGGTCCCGCTGTGATTTTACTGTACATGGCAGATGAATTGCTGGCTTTTCAAAGGACATGGGAGATCTCACTCCTTTCTTTTTCCGAAAGGAGTTTCTTAAAAAAAAAAAAAACATGTTCAGTAAACTACACACACAAAGCATTGATTATATATCTCACTCACATATTTAGATAGATATATTTTTGTATCTCTCTAATCTCTCTCTCTCAAATAATATTTTTTAACAGTATTTCCTTGGAGAATTGCTCTATGTAAAAGCTCATGTTAAAATCGCATTGCAATCGGTTCGCATTCACATGTAAATCGGATGCTAGGTGTTAAAATCGGATTGTACACCCATGAAAATTGCATTACACTTGTCAGACTTTTCTGGACCGAAATTGGATTGTTTTTATTTTCGGTGATGGGTACGAGCCCTAAGGTGTCAAATTGTGTTCACTCAAACCAGAAATCATAAGATCTGGCTACTATATTATAGGCATATGCCAGCAGTGTACTGAGTCATTTATTGCAGACAACTCTTCATAGAACAGAGAACCATACCAATTGCTTTGCTTGGAATTTTTTCCCTTCCCATGACGGCACCGTGAGTGAGAGATGGATTCCGCCCCCAGAAAACAGGAAACCTGCAGTGGAGATAAAAGAAGGGGGCGGCACCTCTCTCTTCAGTTTGGTTTCCTGTTTTCCGGGACCGGGAGCCTGCGGCGTTCTCTCTACCTTATGATTGATCCCCCTCTGGTTTTTCAGCGTCCAGGGGCAGGAGGCAGTGGGCAGGCAGCATCTGGAGATGGGGCTGCGGTGAGCCAGGAGGCTGATCCATCCGTTGCTGTCAGGGGCGCTCCATCCTGCGCCTGGACCCCCGGTGACCGCTCCTGGCCAGAGGCTGAGGCGGGGAGGAAGCGGCATGGCATCCACATGCAGGCGCTGATAGGATGTGGCGACTTCCGGTTTTACACTGGAAGTGATGTCACACACCGGGGGAGAGAGGTGCCCTGAACGCTCCTAGAATGGAAGTGATTCAGGAGCGCAAAACACTGCTCCCATCCCCTATATAAAAAGTGGCCGGGACACCTGGATGGTGGCAGCAGCTCCACAAGCGTGAAAATGGCAGACACAGCTGATGAGACGCCGGTGCCTGTCCAGGAAAACCCACCAACGACTGCGGTATCTGAGGACGGTGGGTGAGCGCCTTTGTAAGGCGAAAAAAATGAGACACTCTCATAACGTGCTGTTTCTTTCTGTGTCATGTTATTTAGGCAAGGAAATAACATGACACAGAAAGAAACAGCATGTTATGAAAGTGTCTCATTTCATGTCGCAAATGTATAGAGAAAACTGTTGCGCAAGAGTTGCCATCTTTATTCCAGAGCATTAAAACAATGATTAGGGAAGAAATAAAAACCTCTGTAAAAAAGGAGATTAGGCAACAGATGACACATACTGGGAACCCTCCCTCTCTCCCACCTGCACATAGTTCAGATGTAGAGTCGGGAGACGAACCAGGGGAAACAGCATCTTCCGATGACTCAGAAGTCGAGTCCTCAGATGATGAATATGGTCGCCCCTATTTTTTATCTGAGGATATAGGAAAACTACTTAAGCTGGTCAGGTCAACCATGGGGGTAGAAACACCTAGAGAACACAGGTCGGTCCAAGACACAATATTTAGTAATTTGGAAGGAAAAAAGTGAAAAGTTTTTCCGTTGCATGATAACCTGGTGAATTTGATTAAAAGGGAGTGGAAAAAGCCGAATAAAAAAATGTCGGTTCCTCAGGCCCTAAAATGAAAATACCCCTTTGACGATGAAATCTGCGAAAAGTGGGATAAAGCGCCAAAATTAGACGCAGCCATAGCCAGTACCTCCAGGGGAATAGCACTTCCATTTGAGGATATGGAAGCATTAAAAAATCCCCTTGACAAAAAAGCGGATGTTTTTCTTAAGTCAGCATGGGAGGCGTAAGCATGGTCGTTTAAACCAGGGGTGGCTGCCACTTGCACGGCTCATGCTATGGTTAAGTGGTTGGAAGAACTAAGCGACCAGATAAGAAACAAATGTCCGAGGGATACCTTGCTGAAAGCAATACCCTCCTTACAAAAAGCTGCGGGGTTTCTAGCAGATGCGGCAATTGACTAAGTCCGCTCTGCGGCCCGTGCATGTGCCCTATCTAATTCTGGTCGTAGAGCTCTTTGGCTGAAAAACTGGTCAGCAGATGTTCAGTCAAAGATTAAACTCTGCGGAGTCCCCTGTGAAGGGCAATACCTATTTGGGAAAGCCCTAGACTAAATTTTGGAAAAAGCAGCAGCAGACAAAAAGAAACGTTTTCCTCCGCCACCCTCATCTAAACGGCGCTGGGGTGACTTTCGGCAGTCCTTTCGGGGGTCCGGTAGAGGAGGCCGAGGCTGATCAGATGATAGAGCCATGCGGGGAAATCCTGGGAAGATAGAAAGGATAGAGGGTTCCTCTTCAATGAACCTCCACACAAACCAGACCCTAAACACCAATGACGCCAGAGGTCCAGTGGGAGGAAGACTCCGGTTCTTTGTCCATCAGTGGGAGGCATTGCCATCCTCACAATGAATAACCAACCTTATGGCAAAGGGCGTAAAACTAAATTTCACCACCCTCCCCCCTCAGCGTATGGCAGTTACACGGGTCTCCAAAACAAATCAAATCATTCTGGAGGGAGAAGTTCAGCTCCTTATCCAGAAGGAGGTACTTGTAAAGGTCCCACCCCACAAGGAAGGGAGAGGCTTTTACAACACCCTGTTTCTAACACCAAAACCGGATGGTTCCAAAAGGGTGATCTGCAATCTAAAGGCCTTTGTCATGTGTGCATCGCCACGAAGATCGTCGCGGTTGCACATTCTGACTTCTCACAGCTGAGTTGCTGTTTCTTTGTGTTTGGCAGTTAGGGAGTTAATTCTGTCTGTGCTCAGTTCTGGGACTGGGTGCAGTTTCTCCCGGCTGCAATTAATTATTTGTTGATTGGTTTCCTTTAAATCTCTGGTTGTCTGTGTTGGGAGTTGCCAGTGAAATTCTTCATGCAGACCACAGATAGGATTGTATCTGTATAGACTTAAGTTAAAGAGCTCCTTAGTTGTTTTAAGCTCACCTTGCTTAGAGTTTAATATCCCAGATCATTTATGTTCCTTCTGTGTTTGAGTGTGTATGCAAGTCTGTGTTTTCTCCAGTCTGTCTTATATGTCTAATCTGTGTATTTAGCAGAGATCAGCCCATATCCCTTTGGTGGTAATCAGAATCCTTCTTAGGACTGATTACAGGGTTCAGGGACTGATAGGAGACAGGGTTAGGCTGGAGACTTGGACCTCTGAACCATTATCAGTACCTCCAAGGTGAGGGATTAGTTAGGACCCCAGTTTAGGGTCAGGTTAGAACCCCGGTCCTCCTCTTTCCTGTGACAGTGTATCAAGTCCTCAAGATTAACCCTGAGTTCAACGGATATCGTGTCAGGTAAATCTATTCTATATTTACATGCTGATGTTGCTAATCTATATGTTGTATAGAGTGTTGTTCTTTTAAGAATAGTTTACTGACATCGTACACATATCATAAGACCGCGTGACATTTTCACTGGCCCATAAAATTATTCCCAGTTGCCATGGATCCAGTAGCCCAGCTGGCTCTGCAGTTGCAGGGATTATCCATGGAGCTGACGGACATTAAGTCCAAAGTTTTGTCTCCCTCGGAGCAAACCAGATTTGAACCTAAAGTAGCTCTCCCGGACAGGTTCACTGGTGGGCGAGACAAATTTTTTACCTTCAGGGAAGCATGTAAATTGTATTTTCGGCTTCGGCCTCGATCATCAGGGAGTGAAGAGCAGAGAGTGGGAATTGTTATCTCGCTCCTACAAGGGGACCCTCAATCCTGGGCCTTCTCCCTTCCTCCGGGATCCCCGGCTCTACAGTCAGTAGATCGATTTTTTACTGCCCTGGGTTTGGTATATGATGACCCAGATCGGGTCTCTCTTGCTGAGACAAAATTACGTAAGATACAGCAGGGAGATCGTCCGGCGGAGGAATTTGCTTCTGAGTTCCGTAGATGGGCCACAGATACTCAGTGGAATGACCCAGCTCTTAGAAGCCAGTTTTGTCATGGGCTTTCTGACAAATTAAAGGACGTTTTGGCTCAGTATGATTCTTCTCCATCACTGGAGGCTGCTATGGCCCTAGCTATCCGTACTGATAGACGGCTCCGGGAGAGGTGCGAGGTAACTCCGCCTCCTGTTGTTACTCCACCTACTACTAAAGTCCCTTATGTTGAGGTTCCCCTTGTCTGTTCGGAGGAGCCTATGCAGTTGGGAGGGACATCATTTCGTAGGAGGGGATTGGCGGTACGCCGCAGGACTAGAAGGTGTTTCTTCTGCGGGAAAGAGGGACATTTTGTTGGGGGATGTCCATCCCGTGCCTTGTTGAGCAAAAAGTCGCCGGAAAACTGTTAATCCCAGGTTGTGTGGTGGACGACAACCTGGGAGTATGTATTTCGTCTGCTAGTTCTTCTCAGTTCCTTGTACCAGTGGAGGTGGTGGTTGGTACGAGAGTGGAGAGATTTTCTGTTCTTCTTGATAGTGGGTCCGGGGCTAATCTGGTTGACGCTCAGTTTGCTCAGGCTCAAGGTATGCATCTGAGTGTATTGGTCAAACCGATCCCTATATTCTCCATTGACGCCAGGCCTCTCGGCCAAGGTAGCTTTGTTCATGAGGTTCATAACATTGACCTTCGGGTAGGGGCAATACATAGGGAACTATTATCTTGTTATGTGTTGGAGGGTCTACCTACTCCTATTGTGTTGGGACTTCCTTGGTTGGTTAAACATAACCCTGTGATTAATTGGCAGTCCAGAGATATAAGCCAATGGGGGGAGTTTTGCAAAAGTAACTGCATGAACACAGTCATCAGTGCGGTCGTGCCTAGTACTTTGCCTCCTTTTTTGGAGGACTTTGGGGATGTGTTCTCTGAGGAGGGGTGTCAGGAGTTGCCTCCTCATCGTGTGTATGACTGCTCTATTAATTTACTTCCTGATGCTAAGTTACCTAAAGCTAGGTTATATAACCTTTCTGGTCCTGAGAGGCAGGCTATGAAAGATTATATTTCGGAAAGTCTGGCCAAAGGGCATATTAGACCTTCATCTTCCCCAGTGGCCGCGGGGTTCTTCTTTGTGAAGAAAAAAGATGGAGGCCTACGCCCTTGCTTGGATTTCCGCGAACTTAATCGGATTACTGTTCGAGATCCGTATCCACTCCCTCTGATTCCTGATCTCTTCAATCAAATTGTTGGCGCCAAATGGTTCTCTAAATTGGATCTCAGGGGGGCGTATAATCTGATTAGGATAAAAGAGGGGGATGAGTGGAAAACGGCGTTTAACACGCCGGAGGGACATTATGAGAACCTTGTCATGCCTTTTGGTCTGACTACTGCACCAGCAGTATTCCAACATTTTGTTAATGACATTTTTCGTCATCTGGTGGGGCTGTTTGTGGTCGTATATTTGGATGACATTTTAATTTACTCACCAGATCTTGTGTCTCACCAGGAGCATGTGAGACAGGTGTTGCAGATCTTGCGAGACAATAAACTATACGCCAAACTGGAAAAGTGTGTATTCGCCGTACAGGAACTTCAGTTTTTGGGTTTCTTGGTGTCAGCCTCCGGTTTCCGTATGGACCCTGAAAAGGTGAGAGCAGTGCTTGAATGGGATCAGCCAGAGGATCTTAAGGCTCTGCAGCGTTTTCTGGGGTTTGCTAACTACTACCGGAAATTTATTTGTAATTTCTCATCTGTTGTCAAACCTCTCACTGACATGACAAGAAAAGGGACGGATTTTTCTAAATGGTCGGACAAAGCTTGCCAAGCTTTTTCCTCTTTGAAAAAATGTTTTGCTTCGGCACCCGTTCTCATCCAACCAGATGCATCACAGCCGTTCATTGTGGAGGTGGACGCGTCTGACGTAGGGGTGGGTGCAATATTGTCCCAGGGTCCGTCCCCTGGTAAATGGCATCCGTGCGCTTTCTTTTCTAAAAAATTGTCGTCCGCCGAAAGGAATTATGATATCGGCAATAGGGAACTTTTGGCCATTAAGTTGGCTTTTGAAGAATGGCGTCACTTTTTGGAGGGGGCAGTCCACCCGGTCACCGTCATAACTGATCACAAGAACCTGCTGTATTTGGAATCTGCTAAGCGTCTGAATTCCAGACAAGCTCGATGGTCGTTGTTTTTTACCAGGTTTAATTTTGTTGTCACTTATCGCCCTGGATCTAAGAATGTTAAGGCGGATGCCTTGTCTCGCAGTTTCCCAGGGGCCGGGAAAATGGATGACCCGATTCCTATCCTTCAGGAGGGGGTGGTAGTGTCGGCTGTATGTTCTGAGCTTGAGGAGGAGGTGTTAGAGGCTCAGGGGGACGCCCCTGCAGGACCTCCAGGGAGACTGTTTGTCCCAAATCAGTTGAGACAAAAGGTTATTGAGGCACATCATAATTCTGCTTTAGCAGGACATCCAGGGAGTAAGGCTACTTTAGATCTCCTTTCTCGCCGGTTTTGGTGGCCTAACGTTAATAAAGATGTTTTAACTTTTGTCGCGTCCTGTGGGGTTTGTGCTCGCTCTAAGACCCCTCATACCCGTCCGTCTGGGACCCTCTTACCCTTGAAACTTCCGGAGCGTCCATGGACTCATTTGTCTATGGACTTCATCACGGACCTTCCTGTCACGCTGTATAGCAGATATATATATATATATGTGATGACAGTAATCTATATCAAAAGGGCAACATACAATATAACATGCGCATAGATATATGATAACATAGAATTACCTGACAGAAAGTCCAGTGGGTCAATACGGAATCCGTTATACGCTGTCTCCGGCTAGAGGGTGACCGGGGTCTATGCTGACCCTAAACTGGGGTCCTAACTAATCCCTCTACCTGGAGGTACTGTTAAAGGTACAGAGGTCCAGGCCACCAGCGTAAACCCTGTCTCCTATCAATCCCTGCCAACTGTAATCTAGTCCTAAGAAGAACCCTGATTACCACCAAAGGGAATGAACAGGTAACGGTTAATGAACAGAAAGACATACAAGAAAGACAAGAAATAAAGTAAATAAAGTCTTACATACAACACTCACACACAGTAGGAACACCTAAGGTCTCAGAGATAAACTATAAGCTATAAGAGTAAAAACAACTAAGGAGCTCTTAGCTTAAGTATTCTCAGAACCGATCCAGTCTGCTAGACTACATAAAGGCTTTCACTGGCATCTAACAAGCAGACTGGCAGGTATATGAAGGAATCTAATTAGAACATAATCAAAAGCAGCCGGGCGAGGCTGGACCTAGTCTTAGCAAAGAGCTAGGTAAAATTAACTCCCTCATTACCAAACACAAAGAAACAGCAACTCAGCTGTGAGAAGTCAGAGTGTGTAATCGCGACGATCCTTGTGGCGATACACCCATGACAGTACCCCCCCCTCTACGAGGGGACTCCGGACCCTCAGGGCCAGGTCTGCCCGGGTGAGTTTGTGTGAAAGGTCCGAACCAATCGATCTGCGTTAACATCAGACGCAGGGACCCACGTCCTCTCCACAGGACCATACCCCCTCCAATGAACCAAGTACTGAAGGGATCGGCGACTGAGACGTGAGTCAATGATTTTCGACCCATGAAATTCCACGTTATCATTGACCACCACTGAAGGCGGAGGTAGAGGTGACGGTATGACTGGTGCCACATACTTTTTAAGTAATGACTTGTGAAACACATTATGAATTTTAAATGTAGGAGGGAGGTCCAGACGAAATGCCACAGGATTAATTATGGAACTGATCCTGTACGGCCCGATGAATCTGGGACCCAACCTCCAGGAGGAAACTTTAAGTTTTATATTCCTGGTAGACAACCAAACTAGATCGTTCACCTTCAGATCTAGACCAGAAACTCTCCCCCTATCAGCCATCCGTTTGTAACGGTTCCCCGTAACCTTCAGTCTTAACCGATCTGGAACTATCAGTCTCCCTGGAAGTCCCACCGGGGCGTCCCCCATAGCCCCCAATACCTCCCCCTCAAGCTCAGAGCATACAGCTGACACTACAACTCCCTCCTGAGGAATAGGAACCGGATCATCCGTCTTCCCGGCCCCTGGGAAAGTACGAGATAAGGCATCAGGAAGCAACTTTATTGAGCAGTCATATGCGCGATGAGGAGGTAACTCTTTACACCCCTCCTCTGAGAACATCTCCCCAAAGTCCTCCAGAAAAGGAGACAAAGTCCTAGGCACAACCGCACCGATGACCGTGCTCATGCAGTTATTCCTGCAAAATTCACCCCACTGGCTTATCTTTCCGGATTGCCAATCAATCACTGGGTTATGTTTAGCCAACCAAGGAAGTCCCAACACAATAGGAGTAGGTAGACCCTCCAACACATAACAAGACAATTGCTCTTTATGTATTGCCCCTACTCGAAGATCTATGTTATGAACAGCTTGTACCAAGCTACCTTGACCGAGAGGTCTAGAATCAATAGAGACTATAGGGACTGGTTTGGCCAATACACTCAGTTGCATACCATGCACCTGGGCAAACCGAGCGTCCACCAGATTAGCCCCGGACCCACTATCAAGAAAAACAGAAATCCTCTCAGTTCTAGTACCAATCACCACCTCCGCAGGCACGAGAAACTGAGAGGGATTTGGGGACGAAATACACACTCCCAGGTTAACTCCTTTGCTCAAAGAGGCCCGGGATGGACACCCCCCAACAAAGACGGGAGACGAACCAGGGGAAACAGCATCTTCCGATGACTCAGAAGTCGAGTCCTCAGATGATGAATATGGTCGCCCCTATTTTTTATCTGAGGATATAGGAAAACTACTTAAGCTGGTCAGGTCAACCATGGGGGTAGAAACACCTAGAGAACACAGGTCGGTCCAAGACATAATATTTAGTAATTTGGAAGGAAAAAAGCGAAAAGTTTTTCCGTTCCATGATAACCTGGTGAATTTGATTAAAAGGGAGTGGAAAAAGCCGAATAAAAAAATGTCGGTTCCTCAGGCCCTAAAATGAAAATACCCCTTTGACGATGAAATCTGCGAAAAGTGGGATAAAGCGCCAAAATTAGACGCAGCCATAGCCAGTACCTCCAGGGAATAGCACTTCCATTTGAGGATATGGAAGCATTAAAAAATCCCCTTGACAAAAAAGCGGATGTTTTTCTTAAGTCAGCATGGGAGGCGTAAGCATGGTCGTTTAAACCAGGGGTGGCTGCCACTTGCACGGCTCATGCTATGGTTAAGTGGTTGGAAGAACTAAGCGACCAGATAAGAAACAAATGTCCGAGGGATACCTTGCTGAAAGCAATACCCTCCTTACAAAAAGCTGCGGGGTTTCTAGCAGATGCGGCAATTGACTAAGTCCGCTCTGCGGCCCGTGCATGTGCCCTATCTAATTCTGGTCGTAGAGCTCTTTGGCTGAAAAACTGGTCAGCAGATGTTCAGTCAAAGATTAAACTCTGCGGAGTCCCCTGTGAAGGGCAATACCTATTTGGGAAAGCCCTAGACTAAATTTTGGAAAAAGCAGCAGCAGACAAAAAGAAACGTTTTCCTCCGCCACCCTCATCTAAACGGCGCTGGGGTGACTTTCGGCAGTCCTTTCGGGGGTCCGGTAGAGGAGGCCGAGGCTGATCAGATGATAGAGCCATGCGGGGAAATCCTGGAGAGATAGAAAGGATAGAGGGTTCCTCTTCAATAAACCTCCACACAAACCAGACCCTAAACACCAATGACGCCAGAGGTCCAGTGAGAGGAAGACTCCGGTTCTTTGTCCATCAGTGGGAGGCATTGCCGTCCTCACAATGGATAACCAACCTTATGGCAAAGGGCGTAAAACTAAATTTCACCACCCTCCCCCCTCAGCGTATGGCAGTTACACGGGTCTCCAAAACAAATCAAATCATTCTGGAGGGAGAAGTTCAGCTCCTTATCCAGAAGGAGGTACTTGTAAAGGTCCCACCCCACAAGGAAGGGAGAGGCTTTTACAACACCCTGTTTCTAACACCAAAACCGGATGGTTCCAAAAGGGTGATCTGCAATCTAAAGGCCTTTGTCATGTGTGCATCGCCACGAAGATCGTCGCGGTTGCACATTCTGACTTCTCACAGCTGAGTTGCTGTTTCTTTGTGTTTGGCAGTTAGGGAGTTAATTCTGTCTGTGCTCAGTTCTGGGACTGGGTGCAGTTTCTCCCGGCTGCAATTAATTATTTGTTGATTGGTTTCCTTTAAATCTCTGGTTGTCTGTGTTGGGAGTTGCCAGTGAAATTCTTCATGCAGACCACAGATAGGATTGTATCTGTATAGACTTAAGTTAAAGAGCTCCTTAGTTGTTTTAAGCTCACCTTGCTTAGAGTTTAATATCCCAGATCATTTATGTTCCTTCTGTGTTTGAGTGTGTATGCAAGTCTGTGTTTTCTCCAGTCTGTCTTATATGTCTAATCTGTGTATTTAGCAGAGATCAGCCCATATCCCTTTGGTGGTAATCAGAATCCTTCTTAGGACTGATTACAGGGTTCAGGGACTGATAGGAGACAGGGTTAGGCTGGAGACTTGGACCTCTGAACCATTATCAGTACCTCCAAGGTGAGGGATTAGTTAGGACCCCAGTTTAGGGTCAGGTTAGAACCCCGGTCCTCCTCTTTCCTGTGACAGTGTATCAAGTCCTCAAGATTAACCCTGAGTTCAACGGATATCGTGTCAGGTAAATCTATTCTATATTTACATGCTGATGTTGCTAATCTATATGTTGTATAGAGTGTTGTTCTTTTAAGAATAGTTTACTGACATCGTACACATATCATAAGACCGCGTGACAGCCTTAAACCGGTATATCCGGTTAGAAAGATTCAAAATGGAGACTCTAAGATCAACAGTAAAACTACTGTATCCAGGCTGCTACATGGCAGTAATAGATCTCTCAGATGCATACTATCTTGTGCCAATTTATGGGGAGCATCAGCGGTTTCTGAGGGTATTAGTGGAAATTGCGGGGGTTCCCACTCACCTACAGTACCAATGCCTACCCTTCGGGGTTTCAATAGCCCCACATATTTTCACAAAGATAATCTCAAAAGTATCATCCTTCCTGAGAAAAGAAAGTATACTTCTAGTCCCATATTTAGATGACTTTCTCGTTATAGCAGACAACCAGGAGGATGGCATAAAAGCGGTAAAAAGGGTATGGAAGGTACTAACCACCCTGGGCTGGATAATAAACCTTAAAAAGTCAATGATGGTTCCAGTCCTGATACAGGAGTTTCTGGGTATCCAGTTAAACTCCCTCACACGGGAAAGTGTTCTCCCAAACAGGAAAATACTTGTTATACAGCAAAGGATAAACCATATGCAATCGAATCAATCCACTTCACTAAGGGGGGCAATGTCACTTCTAGGTAGGCTGATTGCAACAATCCCTGCGGTTCGATAGGCTCAGGTACATACCAGACAGTTACAGTGGCAGATAATAGCCGAGCAAGCGAGAAACCCCGTCAATTTAAATCAAAAGGTCACGTTGTCTCCACAAGTACGGTACTCACTAAAATGGTGGCAGGAGACATTGAACCTAAAGAAGGGCGTTCCCTTATCGATCTAGGACCCAGTAGTACTGACCACAGACGCAGGACCTCTGGGCTGGGGCGCACATCTGTCAAACCACATTCTACAAGGTCAGTTGGGGCCCGCGATGATAGGAGCAACCTCCAATCTTAAGGAGTTAGCAGTGGTGAGACAGGCAATCCTTCGGATAAGGCCTCATACTCACTGGCTGGAAAAAAATCGGTCCGTTTTCTGCAGGAAAAAAACGGTACATTTGTTGTAAAAAGGCATGCGATTTTGATGCGATTTTAAATTGCACCATGCGTTTTCTGTCAGTTTTCCATCTGTATGCAATGCGATTTTAACATGAAGTTTTACATAGAGCAGTTATCTCTATGTAAAAAGTCATGTAAAAATCACATTGTAACAAAAAAATTTTCACAAAAAGCAAATAATTATATATATAATAAATATATATATATATATATATATATATATATATATATATATATATATATATAATATATATATAATATATATATAGGTCATACACTTCTACATAGTATAATAGCCGCTAATTCATCCCTGGCATTACTGTAAAATCACACTGACAGCTTTAATAAAGAATAGAAACAATACATATACACACATAGAATATATATATATATATATATATATATATATATGTGTAATTGTGACATGTGTATATATACATATATTTATAGTTCCTAGACTTCTACATACTGTAATAGCCGCTAATTCATTTGCCGGCTTTTGTGAAATCACAGAAGCCGACATGAAATGATACATTGTTTCCACACAGTTAACCATGTCATTTCCTGTATTTTGATATATGGTTTGAACTTACAATTACATGAGTGTATTTGTGCAAAATTTCAGACATGTAGGGGTTAATTAAAGGTGTAAATTTGTTGAAAAAAAATGCATGGGCTCCCGCTGTATTTTCTCCACCAGACAGACAAAACAAGCGAGTGGGGGCAGATAATAATAGCCTAGGGAGGGTACATTTTTTTTGTGCCCCCCCTGGCTACTAACATCTGCCCCCAGACACCCCAGAAAGGGCAAATCTATAATTAGATTCGCCCTTTCTGGCACTTTGCCCGTCTATTCCCATTGCCCTGTAGCGGTGGCGAATGGGTTAATAAGGCATTAATGTCACCTTAGTATTGAAAGGTGACCTTAAGGCAGGTTAATAATTGAGAGCTGTCAATTAGACAACTATCAATTATTAATCCTATTGTATGATACAAAAATCAAACACACACAGTTTAATAAAAAATAAGTTTAATGAAATAATCACACAGTTTTTGACCATATTTTATTTTCCTGCTAAAACCATTTCCTGTAATAAAAATAAAATAAAAAAGCAAAATTATTCTTACCAATCCGATGTACAGTCAGGTCCCACAGTGTAATCCATCAGAAAGGGTTAACAGGTTACAGCTCGCAGAGAGCTAATGCTGTCTCCAAGTTGTAACCCCATGAATGAATCAGTTACTCTCCCAGTGAAAGGAGAGGAATAGATTCATGAATGGAGCTTAATTGATTTATTGCCACTTTCACTTCAGTGACCTGACCTAATGTGAAAGTGGGATACAATCAATTAAGCTTCATTCATTAATCACATCCTCTCCTGTCGGCAGGAGATAAGCTCATTCATTCAGGAGCTATCAGATGAGCACGCAGGATTACTTGCGCTGCTTATCTGATTGCTAGTTAACCCTTTGTGAAGGATTACATCGTGGGACGTGACAGATCGCCAGATAGGTAAGAATAATGTTGTTTTATTATTTTATATTTATTTTAGAAGAACAAGGGCTTCGAACGGATTAAGAGTGAAATAAAAGATGGTCAAAAATATGTGTTTTGATTTCATTAAAATTATTTATTCTTAAAGTGTGTTTGTGTTTTTTTTATTTACTTCAATAGGATTAATAATTGATAGTTGTCTAATTGACAGCTCTCAATTATTAACCTGCCTTAAGGTCACCTTTCAATACTAAGGTGACATTAACGTCTTATTAACCCATTCGCCACCGCTACAGGGCAATGGGAATAGACGGGCAAAGTGCCAGAAAGGGCGAATCTAATTATAGATTTGCCCTTTCTGGGGTGTCTGGGGGCAGATGTTAGTAGCCAGGGGGGGCACAAAAAAAATGTACCCTCCCTAGGCTATTATTATCTGCCCCCACTCGCTTGCTTTGTCTGTCTGGTGGAGAAAATACAGCGGGAGCCCACGCATTTTTTTTCAACGAATTTACACCTTTAATTAACCCCTACATGTCTGAAATTTTGCACAAATACACTCATGTAATTGTAAGTTCAAACCATATATCAAAATACAGGAAATGACATGGTTACCTGTGTGGAAACAATGTATCATTTCATGTCGGCTTCTGTGATTTCACAAAAGCCGGCAATTGAATTAGCGGTTATTACAGTATGTAGAAGTGTAAGAACTATAAATATATATATGTATGTGTTACAATGACGTGTGTGTGTGTGTGTGTGTATGTGTGATATATATATATATATATATATATATATATATATATATATATATATAAGAGTAAGTGGTGCTCACTAATAAGGTGAATATGGTGCCAGGAGAAAAATAGCAACTATAATGAACAAGAGAACTCCTGCACTCAAAAAACTGAAGAAATAGTAATTGATCAAACAAAATAGTTTATTGTGAAAATGAAACCAATATGGTGGTAGGTTCAAAAATGTTGACAGACGTTAAAACAAATGTACAACGTTTCGGCTAACATAGCCTTTTTCAAGTATAGTCTGTATTCATGGACTACTGTGAGTAGATGGACCCAGCAAAAAGAGGGGCTATGCATAGCCCCTCTTTTTGCTGGGTCCACCTACTCACAGTAGTCCATGAATACAGACTATACTTGAAAAAGGCTATGTTAGCCGAAACGTTGTACATTTGTTTTAACGTCTGTCAACATTTTTGAACCTACCACCATATTGGTTTCATTTTCACAATAAACTATTTTGTTTGATCAATTACTATTTCTTCAGTTTTTTGAGTGCAGGAGTTCTCTTGTTCTATATATATATATATATATTTATATATATATAGATATATATATCTATATATATTATAGATATATATATATATATATATATATATATATTATAGATATATATATCTATATATACATATATAGATATCTATATATATATATATATATATATATATATATATATATATATATATAGTATATATATATCTATAATATATATATATATAGATATCTATATATAGTATATATAATTATATATATATATTAATCTATATATTATATAGATATCTATATATATATATATAGATATATATATATATATATATAGATATATATATATGTATTCTATGTGTATGTATCTACTGTTTTGTGAGCTGTCAGTGTGATTTTACAGTAGCCGGGGATGAATTACCGGCTTTTCAAAGGAGACTGGTGCATATAAATCGGACAGCACTTGCATGGTGCGAGTGCTGTTCGTTTTTTAATCGCACCCATTGACTTGCATTGGCGATTTTCATCCCAAAATCGCATCAAATCGCAGCAAGCTGCGATTTTTTTCTCACACCAATATCTGATGAGAAAAAAATCGCTAATGAGAACTCACCCATTGACTAACATTGGTCAGATTTGCATCCGATTTTTTATCGTCTGATTTTCATCTGTTTTCGGCACCAGTGAGTATGAGGCCTTACGGAGGATATCAAAGGGAAACACCTCGTGGTCTTGTTCGACAACAGCACAGCGGTATCATACATAAACAGACAAGGGGGCACAAGGTCAGAGTTATTAATGGAAGAAGCCAGAAAATTGTTCCTATGGGCAGAGGTCAATCTTCTGTCCATGTCGAGCACACACCTGTGAGGGTCAGACAACCTTGTAGCGGACTTTCTAAGTCACCATGTGTTACACCAGGGGAGTGGTCCCTAAACCAGAAGGTATTTGGAGAAATCAGTGCCGGCTGGGGAACTCCGCAAGTGGACCTATTCGCCACGAGGCAAAATCGGAAGGTGGACAGATTCTACTCACTGAATCCGAGGGAAAATCCAGAAGAGGTAAATGCTTTGTTACACCAGTGGAACTTCCAACTAGCATATGCATTCCCCCCCATTCACACTAATCCCAACAGTCCTGAAGAAAATTTGGGACGACAGGGTGCGATTAATTTTGATAGCACCCTTCTGGCTGAAAAGGGCATGGTTCACGTGGCTCAGACGCATGTCCGTCTCGGACCCATGGATCTTTCCGGAGCTTCCAGATCTCCTACATCAAGGTCCAGTGCTACACCCTCAAGTTCACAGACTGCATCTCACCGCATGGAACTTGAGAGGGGGATTCTGCTAGCAAAAGGTTTCTCAGAGGCAATAGTTACTACCCTGCTTGCAAGTAGAAAGAAAGTAACGAGAAAAATACCAGAAGATCTGGGAAAAATTCTTGGAGTTTTCAGGACGTTCCCCATCAAATATAAGTCAAGAAGTCCCAATATCCGAAGTACTGGAGTTCCTCCAAAAAAGGGCTAGAGAGAGGACTATCCACCAGTACTCTAAAAGTACATGTCGCCGCATTAGCATTAGGTGTGTTGTTTGATCAGAAGCTTGCTAACCACCCTTGGGCATACAGGTTCATTCGAGCCTCATTTATGTCCAGACCATTTAAGCCGCAATTGAAGGTAGCTCCCTGGGATCTAAATTTAGTTCTTAATGCTTTGACTTCACCTCCGTTTGAGCCCATTTCATCCATCTCAATTAAATCCCTAACTCTAAAAACAGTTCTCCTGGTGGCCCTAACGTCAGCACGACGTATTAGCGAATTACAAGCTATCTCCGCTAACCCACCATATACTACCATCCTGGATGATAGGGTGATTATTAGAACTGACCCAGCCTTCCTCCCGAAGGTAAATTCAAAATTTCACAGAAACCAAGAAATAATCTTACCCTCCTTCTGTGCCAATCCAAAATCCCAGGGAGAAGAAACCTTCCATTGTCTGGATGTTAGACGTTGTCTGCTTCAATATCTAGAAGCAACGGAGCCCTGGCGACAATCGCCAGCCCTTTTTGTCTCCTTCCAGGGGACAAAAAGGGGGAGGCAGGCCTCAAAATCAACCATTGCACGGTGGCTTTGTATGTCTATCTCTCTTTCTTACTCTTCCTTGGGCAGAATGCCCCCCACTGGGAGTAACAGCCCACTCGACGAGAGCCATAGCTACATCCCGGGCTGAAAGGGCAAATGCATCTGTAGAACAGATTTGTAATGCAGCAGTATGGTCGTCACCCTCTACCTTCTTTCGTCATTACAGGCTAGACCTAGGGCGTTCAAATCTAGCCTTTGGAAGGAAAGTGTTATCTGCTGTCGTCCCACTCTAGGAATCTTTCTATTTCTTCCACTCACTCACGGTGCTGTCATCGGGAAGGGAAAAAATTATAATTACTTACGGGTAATTTGATTTTCCAGATCCATGACAGCACCGCATTATTCCCGCCCTATCTTGGTGATGGTGGTATGGTTCACGAGGAAATTAGTATAAATAATAATGTGGTATAAAGTTACCGTTATGTGCATAAATATGTACGTGTGTATATATATATATATATATATATATATATATATATATATATATATACACAGTTAGGTCCATAAATATTTGGACAGAGACAACATTTATCTAATTTTGGTTCTAGACATTACCACAATGAATTTGAAACAAAACAAATCAGATGCAGTTGAAGTTCAGACTTTCAGCTTTCATTTAAGGGTATCCACATTAAAATTGGATGAAGGGTTTAGGAGTTTCGGCTCCTTAACATGTGCCACCCTGTTTTTAAAGGGACCAAAAGTAATTGGACAAATGACTCCAAGGCTATTTCATGGACAGGTGTGGGCAATCCCTTTGTTATGTCATTCTCAATTAAGCAGATGAAAGGGCCGGAGTTGATTTGAGGTGTGGTGTTTGCATTTGGAAGGTTTAGCTGTGAAGGAAACATGCGGTCACAGGAGCTCTCCATGCAGGTGAAACAAGCCATCCTTAAGCTGCAAGAACAGAAAAAAACCCATCCAAGAAATTGCTACAACATTAGAAGTGGCAAAATCTACAATTTGGTACATCCTGAGAAAGAAAGAAAGCACTGGTGAACTCATCAATCCAAAAAGACCTGGGAGCCCACGGAAGACAACAGTGGTGGATGATCGCCGCATACTTTCTTTGGTGAAGAAGAACCCGTTCACAACATCAACTGAAGTCCAGAACACTCTCAGTGAAGTAGGTGTATCTGTCTCTAAGTCAACAGTAAAGAGAAGACTCCATGAAAGTAAATACAAAGGGTTCACATCTAGATGCAAACCATTCATCAATTCCAAAAATAGACAGGCCAGAGTTAAATTTGCTGAAAAACACCTCCAGAAGCCAGCTCAGTTCTGGAAAAGTATTCTATGGACAGATGAGACAAAGATCAACCTGTACCAGAATGATGGGAAGCCAAAAGTTTGGAGAAGAAAGGGAACGGCACATGATCCAAGGCACACCACATCCTCTGTAAAACATGGTGGAGGCAACGTGATGGCATGGGCATGCATGGCTTTCAATGGCACTGGGTCACTTGTGTTTATTGATGACATAGCAGCAGACAAGAGTAGCCGGATGAATTCTGAAGTGTACCGGGATATACTTTCAGCCCAGATTCAGCCAAATGCTGCAAACTTGATTGGACGGCGCTTCATAGTACAGATGGATAATGACCCCAAGCATACAACCAAAGCTACACAGGAGTTCATGAGTGCAAAAAAGTGGAACATTCTTCAATGGCCAAGTCAATCACCAGATCTTAACCCAATTGAGCATGCATTTCACTTGCTCAAATCCAGACTTAAGAGGGAAAGACCCACAAACAAGCAAGACCTGAAGGCTGCAGCTGTAAAGGCCTGGCAAAGCATTAAGAAGGAGGAAACCCAGCGTTTGGTGATGTCCATGGGTTCCAGACTTAAGGCAGTGATTGCCTCCAAAGGATTCGCCACAAAATATTGAAAATAAAAATATTTTGTTTGGGTTATGTTTATTTGACCAATTACTTTTGACCTCCTAAAATGTGGAGTGTTTGTAAAGAAATGTGTACAATTCCTACATTTTCTAACACATATTTTTGTTCAACCCTTCAAATTAAACGTTACAATCTGCACTTGAATTCTGTTGTAGAGGTTTCATTTCAAATCCAATGTGGTGGCATGCAGAGCCCAACTCGCGAAAATTGTGTCACTGTCCAAATATTTCTGGCCCTGACTCTATATATATATATATATATATATATATATTTATCACATAAAAAATTCACCAAAATAACGGTAAACAAAACGGAATGCTATAAACAAGTAATTTTTATTAATGCACAAAAAAGATAAAAAGTCACAAAAAGAAGCAAGTCAGAACCACAGAAAACCAGGGACACATGCCATGGACAACCAACGATAAACAATGCAGTGATATAAATAGCTAATAAGAAGGTATATAGCCATGATCATAATAGCACAGATAGTTAGGGTCTATATGAAAGCAATAAGTGCAGCCTGTGGATGACCCACTATGATTGCACATTGCCCAAAAAGCCACTAAACCTCACCAATGACCAGTATATATAGAAAAAATTCCAAATAGGAGAAACAACATAGCTACCTGCAAATAACACGTGGATGTCCTGGCGTCCCCGCTACCCCGACGCGCGTTTCGCAATCCTTCTTCGGGAGGCGTGTCAGGGTAGGGGAAACACCAGGATTAAATACCCATTACCAGTGATTTGATTGGATACATGTTGTCATGCCTGAAAGTGATTGGTCCAACCATCCCCGTCGCTATGGTCTCCAAAAAAGTAATAAGAAGACGTCACGCCGCTAATCCACCATCTGTGCTGCGGCGGCAAACATAGACCTAAAATCAAGACCGAGCGGCCTATGGAGAGGAGGAGACAAGCACTACATCACGGAGTTTGTCGGCGCATGCGCAGGTATCCCAGCGTGTTCAGCCAATGGGGAGATAAGAGGTGCGGTCATGGAGGGAGTGGTGTTAACGTCACCAGGAACGTACACCCACCTCCACCAAAAGACCGCAAATCAGACTCCAGTCACGCTAGCAACCCGAAGATGCGCACCGCTCCATATGACATGAAAACATAAGGTAAAAGTGTCCAATCATTACAAGTTCGAATACCTGGAGACTAAATCTTGAGCATTTTTTGGAAAGCAACACTATTTTGGCATCAATTGGAATCTGATCACACATATAAAGAGCATGAACTTATTAAACAACAAGATACAATGGTTAAACATCAAATATTCAATCACAACGGCGATTTCTTCGTTCCTCAGAAAAACGTATGATTTCTTGTAAATTCCTCAATATATGGAGATGTTTCACAGTTCATATCAAGATGATAGTTCATATATTGATGGTACTCCAGTTCTATAGATAAGGACCATGGAATACTCTTATGTATGCCCTTCCAAAATCCGCACATAATAGATAAACACTAAAAAGATATGAAAAAAATGAATAAACATTTCTGTACATAAGACAACAATTAAAATATGAAATAAAAGAATCCCCTACCCCTACCACTACTAATGTCTATGAAAATTTAGATATTAATAGATTATTATAATCTAAAAGTTGCACTCAAAATTTATAGAAATGCTCCAAAGCCAAAATTTTCATTTAACCCTTGTGGAACCAATGTTCCCAACCGGTAGATCCACTGGCATTCTTTTTTGCTAACCTCCTTTTAATATCGCCACCTCTTATACCCAGGTCAATCAGATCAATCCCTCGGACTGATAGCAATCTAGAACTGCAAGAATGAAATATTTTAAAGTGCCTTGGTAACGTTTTCAACAAAGAAAGATCTTGAACCGTCTTAGCCTTATCAATGTCTATGCAATGCTCACGAACCCTAATTTTGAGTTCACGACTGGTGAGACCAACATAAATCTTTTTGCACGGACACGTAGCATAGTAAATAACTCCTTTGCTTGAGCATGTAATATGTCCCCTAATCTGAAAAGATCTACTATCATCAAAATTGTTGAAAGAAAAGCTCTTCTTCATGTTGGCACAACCCTTGCACAACCCACAGGGGAAAAAACCATCTCTCCCTTTAACCCCTTGTTGATTTTTATTCCTCATAGGATCATACATACTATGAGTGAGTATATCTTTAAGGTTCGGAGAACGTTTAGCCACCATAAAGGGCTGTTCAGGTAGAACCTTTTTGAGGGAATGGTCTGTGAAAAGAATCCGCCAATGCTTTTGGACAATATTTTTAAGATCAAACCAATCATTAGAAAAATTGGTAATAAATCTTACCTGATTCTCACCACTCACTACATCACTGTCCGGAGGCTTGTCCTGTAACAATTGGGTCCTTGGCGTATTTCTGGCTCTAGAGTATCCTTGACGAATCACTTTACGACTGTACCCCGTTGTTGGAATCTCTCTTTCAAATCTCTAGATTGTTCTTCAAATTGTTGATCCTCAGAACAGATTCTTTTAATCCGTAAGAACTGACCTACAGGTATACCCCTGATGGTGGCCTTGGGGTGTGATGATGATGCATGTAGCAATGCATTAGTAGCAGTTGGTTTTCTATATAAAGTGGATTAATGGAAACCATCTTGGGAGGCTGAAATTAACAGATCATAAAACTCATGCTTCTCCAACTATAGGTCAGCGAATATTGAGCTCATTCATCATTGTTTCATAATTTTGTAAATCTTCAATAGGTCACTCCCAAATGAAATGAGTATCTAAAACTGCCCATCTGCATGTTCAAGAAATCTCATCTTGAAAGAGTCCACTCTTGCCCTATTGCAAAGATATCAATGATGGAGGAATGCTGACCTCAATTGCCGTCCCAATGCTATGGGGTATCTATTTAGTTAAAGAAGAAGGCATTGTTACACAATTAGCAGTGAGAATCTAATTCAGAAATCCTCATTACAGAAGAAAATGCATTAGAGAACTGCACTGGCAATATGAGCATTCTATGGAGGAATAAGGGCTCACATCGCAGTGACAAATATGATATCATGGACAGATGCAGACCCTCTAATTTCAGCATGACGTTATCTTGAAAGCTGAAGTATCACAAGGGTGGATGAGTATTCAAAACTTACAAATGACTCACAGAGACCCTATGGCTGATCCAATTGGCCTACAGGGGGTCCAAGGGGTCCTTATGAATATTATAGGCCTCATGATCAAATTTGGCATCTAGGACCATTTTTGATGAATATTTCCAAAAGTTTTTTGGATGAACCATTTTCAAAAAGCGGCCGACAAATACTCAATAATTCCATATGGAATTTAGTAAGCGATTAAAGGTGAGAGCCTTATATTCCTCTTATTTTGCAATAATTTATTAGGCCTGGGTCTCATACATCAGATTTGGCCAGACCACAATATTACCTCCTTTGTCGGCCATCTTAAAAACCACATCATCCCAATCTGACATTTCCTTCAAGGCCTTCTTTTCCTGCAATGATAGATTATTATATTGCCGACCAGACCGATTCTTAGAAAGATTTTCTATATCCATAGAAACCATCTTAGTAAAGGTGTCCACTGCTGGAACCAATGACAAAGGAGGGAATTTACTAGATTTACTGATCAGGTCAGTGGGGAACTTACTTATTGGAGGTGAATTTTCTTCCAATAGAGATTCCAAGATTTCCACGGCCTCTCTTTCCTCTCTACTGAGACTGATTTCTTCCAGATTCTCTTTAAAGTTTAACTTCTTCAAAACCAGTTTCCTCGCAAAAAGGTGCAGATCTTTTATTGTCGTGAACGTGTCTAAATGGGACGAGGGTGAAAAAGTGAGCCCTTTCTGTAGCACATTCACCTGGGATACAGTGAGAACATGGGTAGATAAATTAATTACCTTTACTGAATCCAATCTTCGGCCACCATCATGAGAATATGTACCTCCAGGATTTCTCTTTTTATAATGTTGACGTGTCCTAGGACCCTGTTTGTCCTCTTGATATGACTCACCACCTTCACTCATAGAGGAAAGTGAGATAGATGACATACTTCTAGAAGTCCTCTGTGTAGTAGTTTTACGAATTTGCCAGCGGAAAATTTTATTTGATTGAAAGTCATTGAGATCACGCTCCTATTTTTTCTTTTTGTCCTGACTAATAGTATTTTCCCATCTCTCCAGGTCCTTATCCAAATTTTTGACCATTTCTTGGAAATTATCAGCTTTTAATTCTTGAAGAAGTTGTTTCTGCAAAAGATCAATTTCGCTCTCCACTTTTTTCAATGTCATGGAATTTTTTTGAATGATAATATTAATAAATTCCAAAGAACAATTATTGGCCGCTTTAATCCACTTATTGGTGAGATCCTCATCTTCTAGGTCAAATGTGGGAAAAGTATTTATCCTTAGCCCCCTAGGGACAATATTCTGAGCTAAATAATTTTCAAGGGTGACTTTAGTCCACCAGATCTTCATTTTTCTATGGGAAGCATTTCTATATTTTTTGATAACCTCATGATGAGCACTAGTAGTGGATGTGAACGTAGGATCTGACCCCTTCTTAAAAATATCTGAAGCCTTGGCTTGCCAAGAGTTTTCTTTAGCTTTGAAATCCATATAAGCGGACTCTGTTAAACAACAGCAATACAATATTATAATCACAAAATAGTCCTAGATAGTCAAATGATCCCTTCTCTCACTGGGATATTGCATTCCTGATACAAAATCATTAATCACATAAAAAAATTCACCAAAATAACGGTAAACAAAACGGAATGCATAAAAAAGTAATTTTTATTGATGCACAAAAAAGATAAAAAGTCACAAAAAGAAGCAAGTCAGAACCACAGAAAACCAGGGACACATGCCATAGACAACCAACGATAAACAATGCAGTGATATAAATAGCTAATAAAAAGGTATATAGCCATGATCATAATAGCACAGATAGTTAGGGTCTATATGAAAGCAATAAGTGCAGCCTGTGGATGACCCACTATGATTGCACATTGCCCAAAAAGCCACTAAACCTCACCAATGACCAGTATATATAGAAAAAATTCCAAATAGGAGAAACAACATAGCTACCTGCAAATAACACGTGGATGTCCTGGCGTCCCCGCTACCCCGACGCGCGTTTCGCAATCCTTCTTCGGGAGGCGTGTCAGGGTAGGGGAAACACCAGGATTAAATACCCATTACCAGTGATTTGATTGGATACATGTTGTCATGCCTGAAAGTGATTGGTCCAACCATCCCCGTCGCTATGGTCTCCAATAAAGTAATAAGAAGACGTCACGCCGCTAATCCACCATCTGTGCTGCGGCGGCAAACATAGACCTAAAATCAAGACCGAGCGGCCTATGGAGAGGAGGAGACAAGCACTACATCACGGAGTTTGTCGGCGCATGCGCAGGTGTCCCAGCGTGTTCAGCCAATGGGGAGATAAGAGGTGTGGTCATGGAGGAGTGGTGTTAACGTCACCAGGAACGTACACCCACCTCCACCAAAAGACCGCAAATCAGACTCCAGTCACGCTAGCAACCCGAAGATGCGCACCGCTCCATATGACATGAAAACATAAGGTAAAAGTGTCCAATCATTACAAGTTCGAATACCTGGAGACTAAATCTTGAGCATTTTTTGGAAAGCAACACTATTTTGGCATCAATTGGAATCTGATCACACATATAAAGAGCATGAACTTATTAAACAACAAGACACAATGATTAAACGTCAAATATTCAATCACAACGGCGATTCTTCGTTCCTCAGAAAACGTATGATTTCTTGTAAGTTCCTCAATATATGGAGATGTTTCACAGTTCATATCAAGATGATAGTTCATATATTGATGGTACTCCAGTTCTATAGATAAGGGCCATGGAATACTCTTATGTATGCCCTTCCAAAATCCGCACATAATAGATAAACACTAAAAAGATAACAAGGGTTAAATGAAAATTTTGGCTTTGGAGCATTTCTATATATTTTGATTGCAACTTTTAGATTATAATAATCTATTAATACCTAAATTTTCATAGACATTAGTAGTGGTAGGGGTAGGGGATTCTTTTATTTCATATTTTAATTGTTGTCTTATGTACAGAAATGTTTATTCATTTTTTTCATATCTTTTTAGTGTTTATCTATTATGTGCGGATTTTGGAAGGGCATACATAAGAGTATTCCATGGCCCTTATCTATAGAACTGGAGTACCATCAATATATGAACTATCATCTTGATATGAACTGTGAAACATCTCCATATATTGAGGAACTTACAAGAAATCATACGTTTTCTGAGGAACGAAGAATCGCCGTTGTGATTGAATATTTGACGTTTAATCATTGTGTCTTGTTGTTTAATAAGTTCATGCTCTTTATATGTGTGATCAGATTCCAATTGATGCCAAAATAGTGTTGCTTTCCAAAAAATGCTCAAGATTTAGTCTCCAGGTATTCGAACTTGTAATGATTGGACACTTTTACCTTATGTTTTCATGTCATATGGAGCGGTGCGCATCTTCGGGTTGCTAGCGTGACTGGAGTCTGATTTGCGGTCTTTTGGTGGAGGTGGGTGTACGTTCCTGGTGACGTTAACACCACTCCCTCCATGACCGCACCTCTTATCTCCCCATTGGCTGAACACGCTGGGACACCTGCGCATGCGCCGACAAACTCCGTGATGTAGTGCTTGTCTCCTCCTCTCCATAGGCCGCTCGGTCTTGATTTTAGGTCTATGTTTGCCGCCGCAGCACAGATGGTGGATTAGCGGCGTGACGTCTTCTTATTACTTTATTGGAGACCATAGCGACGGGGATGGTTGGACCAATCACTTTCAGGCATGACAACATGTATCCAATCAAATCACTGGTAATGGGTATTTAATCCTGGTGTTTCCCCTACCCTGACACGCCTCCCGAAGAAGGATTGCGAAACGCGCGTCGGGGTAGCGGGGACGCCAGGACATCCACGTGTTATTTGCAGGTAGCTATGTTGTTTCTCCTATTTGGAATTTTTTCTATATATACTGGTCATTGGTGAGGTTTAGTGGCTTTTTGGGCAATGTGCAATCATAGTGGGTCATCCACAGGCTGCACTTATTGCTTTCATATAGACCCTAACTATCTGTGCTATTATGATCATGGCTATATACCTTTTTATTAGCTATTTATATCACTGCATTGTTTATCGTTGGTTGTCTATGGCATGTGTCCCTGGTTTTCTGTGGTTCTGACTTGCTTCTTTTTGTGACTTTTTATCTTTTTTGTGCATCAATAAAAATTACTTTTTTATAGCATTCCGTTTTGTTTACCGTTATTTTGGTGAATTTTTTATGTGATTAATGATTTTGTATCAGGAATGCAATATCCCAGTGAGAGAAGGGATCATTTGACTATCTAGGACTATTTTGTGATTATAATATTGTATTGCTGTTGTTTAACAGAGTCCGCTTATATGGATTTCAAAGCTAAAGAAAACTCTTGGCAAGCCAAGGCTTCAGATATTTTTAAGAAGGGGTCAGATCCTACGTTCACATCCACTACTAGTGCTCATCATGAGGTTATCAAAAAATATAGAAATGCTTCCCATAGAAAAATGAAGATCTGGTGGACTAAAGTCACCCTTGAAAATTATTTAGCTCAGAATATTGTCCCTAGGGGGCTAAGGATAAATACTTTTCCCACATTTGACCTAGAAGATGAGGATCTCACCAATAAGTGGATTAAAGCGGCCAATAATTGTTCTTTGGAATTTATTAATATTATCATTCAAAAAAATTCCATGACATTGAAAAAAGTGGAGAGCGAAATTGATCTTTTGCAGAAACAACTTCTTCAAGAATTAAAAGCTGATAATTTCCAAGAAATGGTCAAAAATTTGGATAAGGACCTGGAGAGATGGGAAAATACTATTAGTCAGGACAAAAAGAAAAAATATGAGCGTGATCTCAATGACTTTCAATCAAATAAAATTTTCCGCTGGCAAATTCGTAAAACTACTACACAGAGGACTTCTAGAAGTATGTCATCTATCTCACTTTCCTCTATGAGTGAAGGTGGTGAGTCATATCAAGAGGACAAACAGGGTCCTAGGACACGTCAACATTATAAAAAGAGAAATCCTGGAGGTACATATTCTCATGATGGTGGCCGAAGATTGGATTCAGTAAAGGTAATTAATTTATCTACCCATGTTCTCACTGTATCCCAGGTGAATGTGCTACAGAAAGGGCTCACTTTTTCACCCTCGTCCCATTTAGACACGTTCACGACAATAAAAGATCTGCACCTTTTTGCGAGGAAACTGGTTTTGAAGAAGTTACACTTTAAAGAGAATCTGGAAGAAATCAGTCTCAGTAGAGAGGAAAGAGAGGCCGTGGAAATCTTGGAATCTCTATTGGAAGAAAATTCACCTCCAATAAGTAAGTTCCCCACTGACCTGATCAGTAAATCTAGTAAATTCCCTCCTTTGTCATTGGTTCCAGCAGTGGACACCTTTACTAAGATGGTTTCTATGGATATAGAAAATCTTTCTAAGAATCGGTCTGGTCGGCAATATAATAATCTATCATTGCAGGAAAAGAAGGCCTTGAAGGAAATGTCAGATTGGGATGATGTGGTTTTTAAGATGGCCGACAAAGGAGGTAATATTGTGGTCTGGCCAAATCTGATGTATGAGACCCAGGCCTATAAATTATTGCAAAATAAGACGGAATATAAGGCTCTCACCTTTAATCCGCTTACTAAATTCCATATGGAATTATTGAGTATTTTGTCGGCCGCTTTTGAGAATGGTATCATCCCGAAAAAACTTTTGGAAATTCATCAAAAAATGTGTCCTAGATTGGCAACATTCTATCTCATACCTAAAATTCATAAGGACCCCTTGGACCCCCCAGGTAGGCCAATTGTGGCAGCCAATGAGGTCTCTGTGAGGTCATTTGTAAAGTTATTGAATACTATCTCCACCCCCTTGTGATACAACTTCCAGCCTTTATCAAAGATACCACAGCAGTGCTGAGACACTTAGAGGGTCTGCATCTGTCCAGTGATATGATATTTGTCACTGCAGATGTGGAGGCCCTGTATTCATCCATCAGACATAGAATCATAGAATCATAGAATGGTAGAGTTGGAAGGGACCTCCTGGGTCATCTGGTCCAACCCCCTGCTCAAAGCAGGATTCTCTAAATCATCCCAGACAGATGTCTATCCAGCCTCTGTTTGAAGACTCCATTGAAGGAGAAACTCACCCCATTGTGCAGCCTGTTCCACTCATTGATCACCCTAACTGTCAAAAGTTTTTCCTAATATCTAATCTGTGTCCCTCCCATTCAGTTTCATCCATTGCTTCTAGTCTTTCCTTGCGCAAATGAGAATAAAGATGATCTTTACAATGTACAGCCCTTGAGATATTGTAGACAGCTATTAAGTCTCCTCTCATCTTCTTTTGCAGCTAAACATTCCAATCCTGCAACGTCCTCAAGGAACATGGTTTGCAGACCGGTCACCATTCTGGTGGCTCTTCTTGAACTTGCTCCATTTGTTGATGTCTTTTTTAAATGTGGTGGCCCAAACATGGACACAGTATTCCAGATGAGGTCTGACCAAAGATAGAGGCAATAATGACCTCACGTGATCTAGACTGTATGCTTCTGTTGATACATCCTAGAATTGATTTGCCTTTTTTGCGGGCTGCATCACACTGGTTGACTCATGTTAAGTCTTGGATCAATTAGTATACCCAATCTTTTTCACATGTGCTGTTACTTAGCCCTATTCTCCATTTTGTATATGCTTTTCATTTTATTGCCCAGATGTGTACTTGCATTTTCCCTGTAAAATCCATTCTGTTAGTTGCTGCCCACTGCTCCAGTTTATGTATATCTTTTGAATCTTCTCTTCTATCTCTAGTATTAGCTACCCCCGCTTTGTGTCATCACAAATTGATCAGTTTACCCTCAATCCTTCTCTAATCATTGATAATGTGAACAATACAGGGCCCAAACAGACCATGTGGTACCACTTGAGACATTTTCCAACTGGAAATGTGCAGCCATTTACAACCACTCTTTGGTCGATCACTAAGCAGATGGACTTCGGGCAGTTTCTAGATATCTTTCTTCTAGTAATATTGAGAGGGGGATGTCTGAATTGATACTCACTTTGCTTGAATTTGTGTTGACCCACAATGCCTTTTCCTTTAACAACAAAGTATACCTCCAAATACAGGGAACGGCAATGGGGGCAGCATGTGCCCCCTCATATGCCAATCTTTTCATGGGGCATGGGAGTGGAGCATCTTTCAGGAGAATGAGATTTCGGGTATTGAACATGTGCAGAATTGGGTCAGATTTATAGATGACATCATGTTCATTTGGGAAGGACCTATTGAAGATTTACAGAAATTTATGGGAAGACTCAATGATAATGAGCTCAATATTCGTCTGACCTATAAGTATGGGAGAAGCATTGAGTTTCTTGATCTGTTAATTTCAGCCTCCCAAGATGGTTCCATTAATACCACTTTATATAGAAAACCAACTGCTACTAATGCATTGCTACATGCATCATCATCACACCCCAAGGCCACCATCAGGGGTATACCTGTAGGTCAGTTCTTACGGATTAAAAGAATCTGTTCTGAGGATCAACAATTTGAAGAACAATCTAGAGATTTGAAAGAGAGATTCCAACAACGGGGGTACAGTCGTAAAGTGATTCGTCAAGGATACTCTAGAGCCAGAAATACGCCAAGGACCAATTGTTACAGGACAAGCCTCCGGACAGTGATGTAGTGAGTGGTGAGAATCAGGTAAGATTTATTACCAATTTTTCTAATGATTGGTTTGATCTTAAAAATATTGTCCAAAAGCATTGGCGGATTCTTTTCACAGACCATTCCCTCAAAAAGGTTCTACCTGAACAGCCCTTTATGGTGGCTAAACGTTCTCCGAACCTTAAAGATATACTCACTCATAGTATGTATGATCCTATGAGGAATAAAAATCAACAAGGGGTTAAAGGGAGAGATGGTTTTTTCCCCTGTGGGCTGTGCAAGGGTTGTGCCAACATGAAGAAGAGCTTTTCTTTCAACAATTTTGATGATAGTAGATCTTTTCAGATTAGGGGACATATTACATGCTCAAGCAAAGGAGTTATTTACTATGCTACGTGTCCGTGCAAAAAGATTTATGTTGGTCTCACCAGTCGTGAACTCAAAATTAGGGTTCGTGAGCATTGCATAGACATTGATAAGGCTAAGACGGTTCAAGATCTTTCTTTGTTGAAAACGTTACCAAGGCACTTTAAAATATTTCATTCTTGCAGTTCTAGATTGCTATCAGTCCGAGGGATTGATCTGATTGACCTGGGTATAAGAGGTGGCGATATTAAAAGGAGGTTAGCAAAAAAAGAATGCCAGTGGATTACCGGTTGGGAACATTGGTTCCACAAGGGTTAAATGAAAATTTTGGCTTTGGAGCATTTCTATAAATTTTGATTGCAACTTTTAGATTATAATAATCTATTAATACCTAAATTTTCATAGACATTAGTAGTGGTAGGGGTAGGGGATTCTTTTATTTCATATTTTAATTGTTGTCTTATGTACAGAAATGTTTATTTATTTTTTTCATATCTTTTTAGTGTTTATCTATTATGTGCGGATTTTGGAAGGGCATACATAAGAGTATTCCATGGCCTTATCTATAGAACTGGAGTACCATCAATATATGAACTATCATCTTGATATGAACTGTGAAACATCTCCATATATTGAGGAACTTACAAGAAATCATACGTTTTCTGAGGAACGAAGAATCGCCGTTGTGATTGAATATTTGACGTTTAATCATTGTGTCTTGTTGTTTAATAAGTTCATGCTCTTTATATGTGTGATCAGATTCCAATTGATGCCAAAATAGTGTTGCTTTCCAAAAAATGCTCAAGATTTAGTCTCCAGGTATTCGAACTTGTAATGATTGGACACTTTTACCTTATGTTTTCATGTCATATGGAGCGGTGCGCATCTTCGGGTTGCTAGCGTGACTGGAGTCTGATTTGCGGTCTTTTGGTGGAGGTGGGTGTACGTTCCTGGTGACGTTAACACCACTCCCTCCATGACCGCACCTCTTATCTCCCCATTGGCTGAACACGCTGGGAACCTGCGCATGCGCCGACAAACTCCGTGATGTAGTGCTTGTCTCCTCCTCTCCATAGGCCGCTCGGTCTTGATTTTAGGTCTATGTTTGCCGCCGCAGCACAGATGGTGGATTAGCGCGTGACGTCTTCTTATTACTTTTTTGGAGACCATAGCGACGGGGATGGTTGGACCAATCACTTTCAGGCATGACAACATGTATCCAATCAAATCACTGGTAATGGGTATTTAATCCTGGTGTTTCCCCTACCCTGACACGCCTCCCGAAGAAGGATTGCGAAACGCGCGTCGGGGTAGCGGGGACGCCAGGACATCCACGTGTTATTTGCAGGTAGCTATGTTGTTTCTCCTATTTGGAATTTTTTCTATATATACTGGTCATTGGTGAGGTTTAGTGGCTTTTTGGGCAATGTGCAATCATAGTGGGTCATCCACAGGCTGCACTTATTGCTTTCATATAGACCCTAACTATCTGTGCTATTATGATCATGGCTATATACCTTCTTATTAGCTATTTATATCACTGCATTGTTTATCGTTGGTTGTCCATGGCATGTGTCCCTGGTTTTCTGTGGTTCTGACTTGCTTCTTTTTGTGACTTTTTATCTTTTTTGTGCATTAATAAAAATTACTTGTTTATAGCATTCCGTTTTGTTTACCGTTATTTTGGTGAATTTTTTATGTGATTAATGATTTTGTATTGGGAATGCAATATCCCAGTGAGAGAAGGGATCATTTGACTATCTAGGACTATTTTGTGATTATTATATATATATATATATATATATATATATTATATATATAATATATATATTATATATATATATATAAAAAAAAGTTGACAAGAAATATGAGCAAATTAAACTAATAAGGCGGTCACTTTCCATGCTCTGTAACCAAAACTGAGGAGAGAGGTGCCGCCCCCTTCTTTCATCTCCACTGCAGGTTTCCTGTTTTCTGGGGTGGAATCCATCTCTCACTCACGGTGCTGTCATGGATCTGGAAAATCAAATTACCCGTAAGTAATTATCATTTTTCTGCTGGTTCGAAAAAAAACATCTCTTGGAAACAACAGGTTCTATAGTTTCACCCTTTTCTGTAAATTGCACCATTAATGTATTTTTAATACATGAATCAGCCCAGAACTTTAAGTGTAACTAAAGTTTTGGGTACCTTTTTTCAGAATAAGCCATTGTGTGTAAATACTGAATAACGCTATTTCTGGTCCTTATATGACTTGTTTTTTTTTTTTAGGCTATGTGCACACATTGCGGATTCTGCTGCGGATCCGCATCGGATTTTCCGCTGCAGATCTGCAGCAGAACTGCAAGTGATGTACAGTAGCATTAGATTGAATAGAAAAAAAAAACGCAGTGCACATGCTGCGGATTTTTCCGCGCGGATTTGGTGCGGATTTAAATCCGCAGCATGTCACTTCTTTTGGGCAGTTCCGCAGCGTTGTCAGACCTGCTCTAATTAGAAATCCGCAGGTCTGAAACCGCTGGGGAAATCCGCACAAAAAACGCGGCAAATCCGCATCAAATCCGCAGTAAATCCGCAGGTAAAAAGCAGGTCATTTTACCTGCGGATTTACCAAAATCTGCGCGGAAAATTCCGCAGCAGAATCCGCACCGTCTGCACCTAGCCTCAGAATTTTTCACCTCTTCAAGTTCTTGTGTCTTGAAACGTCAGAGGTTCATCTTTGCATGCTCTATTCATTTCTTCTCCCTCCCCTTTCCATAGAACTGAAGTGCAGGAGAAAAGTATGGAAATGTGCATTTTTTTTTTTTCTAATAAAATGTATTACACATTTTTATGAAAAAATCTAAAAGTGTAGATACGCTTTAAAGATTTGTATGGATTTATGACTTTATTTTGTCGTTTATTCATCTGGGTAATATACATTTAGTCTTTTCAGAAGCTATCCTTTACATACATGCAAGGTTATGTATTTGGTTTATACATCTCCCACTGACTATTAAGTCACTACAGTCCTTTCTTTGTATTCTGCGCTTCTCAGCCCTAAAACTGCATTTTTACTTACAGGTTTCTTGTGCATATTTTCTTTCCAGCTTATTGTGCTTTATAATCTGGAAGGAAAGCATTTGCATTTAACCTCTTTGCGACCTCCGCCATACTAGTACAACAGAGTTTGCTACCCTACCTTTGATGTGGGCTCCGGCACTTAACCCACATCTTTCCTGGGACATGTCAACTGTTTGGAACAGCTGACATGTGCCTGGAATAGCCGCAGGTGAAATCGTGATCCACTCGCGGCTATTAATCTGTTAATGTAAGGTTCTTTGTACATGTTCTTGAAACTCAGTTTTCCGTCAGCCATTTTGCTTTCTGTCTTGCTGCAGCTATCTTGCCCTCAGTCAATATGGAGTTTTCAGCTTTCATGTTCCCGCCCTGATTCTCTCCCTCTTGCTTCTTAAGCAGCCACAGCTGAGCAATCAGTGCTTCAGAATCTAGCCTGCAGTGAACCTGTGACCTGACTCCTGGAAGCCTTGGACTATGTACTCCAGCTATTCCTACTGAGGAACTCTGAACACTTGTGGACTCTGGAACCCTGCTCTTTGAAAGATCCACATTTGCATGGACTTACGGTAACAGAGAAGAAGATCCTGAACCTGTTGTGGAGAGTGATTGCTGAGCTTAAGTTACTCTGGCCTGCTGTGTCTCCTGCTTCTGTATCTGCAAACTGTGTGACTATTTTTGCCACTTGTATGAAGTAATACAAGACCTTCTATATCAAACCTGTGTCTCATGTATTTTCATCGCACCCAAGCACAAGACGCTATATGAACTGTACTACATACATTACAAGATTCTGAAGCCAAAACGTTAGTGTCTGCTGGGTCTGGGAAGGCTCTGTCTGCTGTAACTGTGGATATCAGACGTCCAGTTGTACTTTCTGTGATGACAGTGGTTGTGACTTCTCACAACCATTCCAGGTGAGCAATTCCCTTAAGTTTTTTTTTCTCTGCAGTGTTACCACAGGTAAACACTATTGTTTTTTTTTTTTTTCTCTTCCCTCTTTTGTGTCTGCTGTAACTGTGGATATCAGATGTCCGGTTGAACTTTCTGTGATGATAGTGGTTGTGACTTCTCACAACCATTCCAGGTGAGCAGTTCCCTTAATTTTTTTTTCTCTCTGCAGTGTTACCACAGGTAAACACTATTGTTTTTTTTTTATTTTCTCCTCTCCTTCCAGTACTCCTGTCTTAAAAGATCTGGAAAATGGAGGCCCGCATAAAGGAACTTTGCGGAGTGACTGATAATATCCTTGCAGATTTACAGACTATAAAAACCCGTTTTACAAACCTACAGGACCTCACTAATCACAATTTGCAAGTGTTTGGACAGACTGCCCAGGATTTGCGAGCCAGGATTGAGGTTCTAGAGGAGCGAGTCCAGGCTCCTGCCGTAGCCCCAAGTTCTGGGATTCCCAAGTTGCCCCCTTTTCGTTTTGGCGGTGAACGTGAAAAATTCAGGGGATTTATTAACCAATGCAATCTGTTTTTTTCTGCACATGCTTCACAATTTCCCACTGAACGATCTAAAGTGCTTACTATAATTATGTTACTTACCAACAAGGCTTTGATGTGGGCAAACCCTCTGATTGAGACTGAGGATGAATGTTTGGATCATCTTGATGCTTTCATTTCAGCCATGGGGCAGGTGTTTTATGACCCCAATCGAGGTGCAACAGCTGAAGCAGCCATGTTAACTTTGCGCCAAGGTAAGCACTCGGTAGCCGAATATGCCTTGGATTTCAGGAGATGGGCCCTTGATACCACCTGGGACAGTTCCGCCAAAAAATCTATTTTTCGAAAGGGGTTGTCTCCACTAATTAGGGATGAACTTGCTCGTGCCGACCCTCCCACTGCGTTAGGTGACTTTATTAACTACTGCATCCGTATTGATGCTCGCCTGACTGAACGCAGGCAAGAGAGATGGTTCGAAAACAATCGCACTAACCTTTTCCTACCTTCCTCCCCAGCTAAGGAACCTTTGAGTAGGATCACACGGGAACCGGAACCTGAACCCATGCAGGTAGACTCTTTACAAAGACGGGTTAGTGATGCACGCAAGGAACATCGTTTTAAGGAAAATCTATGTTTCTTTTGTGGTAAGTCAGGGCACTTCATTATAAACTGCCCCAGCCGTTCTCGTAAGACTACTGCAGCACTCATTCACTGTGAGTGTTGCGAGAGGAGATCTGTCAGGTCCGAGCCTCAGGCTCCAGAGAGATCTGCAGCAACAGATCTTGATTTCTCGGACTTAAACTCTGTTACTTCTGAGGACGATGACTGTGTAAACGCTGCAATTTTTCAAGTTTCCTCAGCGGTGTCCCAGCTGAGTTGTAGGAAAAACAATTCTCATTGCTTCCTTTCCATCAAACTCTGGGTTAACTCAGTCTGGGTGTCTAGCTCTGCTATGATCGACTCAGGGGCAAGTGGGAATTTTATGGATGTCTCCTTTGCTCTGAAACAGGGGATACGTTCAGTGAAGAAGGCTACTCCAGTACAGATGGAAACTGTGGATGGCTCCCTGCTGACCTCTGGACCAGTGGATCAGGAAACTGAGCCTTTGAGGGTCCTTATGGGTAAAGATCATCAAGAGAAACTGTCCTTTATGCTTATCTCTTCTCCCCACTTTCCCATTATTCTAGGGCTACCATGGCTGCAGGCTCAGAACCCTACCATTAACTGGGAGACCAAGGAATTACACTTTCCAGAGAAACAGATGAGTCCAGAAGTTTCAGCTTGCTCTGTTCCTAAAGGAACCATGTCAGTCCCTGAACTACCAGCTGTATACCAGGACTATGTGGATTTATGTGACAAGAAGAACGCTGACCAGCTTCCCCCTCACCGTCCATATGATTGTCCAATTGAATTATTGCCTGGAGCAGAGATACCTTTTGGTAAGATCTACCCCCTGGTGGGGCCTGAGCTAAAGGCTTTAAAGGATTACATAGACGAAAATCTAGCCAAGGGCTTCATACGCCCCTCTTCATCTCCTGCAGGTGCACCCATCTTCTTTGTGAAGAAGAAAGATGGATCTCTGAGACCCTGCGTAGACTATAGGGAACTCAATAAGGTTACTATTAGAAACCGTTATCCATTGCCTTTAATCCCTGAGTTATTGGAGAGAGTGCGGCATGCCAAAATTTTCTCTAAATTGGATCTCCGTGGGCCTATAACTTGGTCCGTATTAGACCTGGGGATGAATGGAAGACTGCATTCAGGTCACGCTATGGACACTTTGAATATCTAGTTATGCCTTTTGGTCTGAGTACCGCCCCAGCCACTTTCCAACACTTGGTGAATGACATCTTCAGGGATCTCCTAGATACATTCGTGGTGATTTATTTGGATGATATTCTAATTTTTTCTAACTCCACAGAGGAACATCATGGACATGTGAGAATGGTCTTGGAACGTCTAAGACAAAACCATCTTTACATCAAACTTGAAAAGTGTGAATTCCATAGGACCAAAATTCAATTTCTGGGGTATGTACTGTCTACACAAGGAATTAGTATGGATGGAAGTAAGACCCAAGCCATCAAGGATTGGCCAAGTCCTAGAAATGTGAAGGAGGTGCAGCGCTTCATCGGGTTTGCCAATTTCTATAGACGTTTCATTAGGAATTTCTCTGAGGTAGTGTCACCTATCACCCAACTTACCCGGAAAGAGTCTAGGTTCTCCTGGACTCCCCAAGCCCAGGAAGCATTTTCTCGTCTAAAAGATAAATTTACCACCGCACCTATCTTGGTACATCCCAACCCCGAACTTGCCTTCATAATAGAGGTGGATGCTTCAGATTGTGCCGTTGGAGCTATACTCTCTCAGAGAACACTTGAGAAGAATGTCTTGCATCCCTGTGCCTTCTTTTCCAGCAGTTGTCTTCGGCTGAGAGGAACTACGATGTGGGCAATAGAGAGTTGTTGGCCATTATTGCCGCCTTCAAAGAATGGAGACACCTTCTTCAGGGAGCTGCACAGCAAATAGTCGTCCTGACAGACCATCGTAACCTTGAATTTATCAGGTCGGCTAAGTGCCTGACTCCTCGCCAGGCTCGCTGGAATCTTTTCTTAAACCAATTTAATTTTGTCATTTCTTATAGACCAGGATCGCGCAATGGAAAGGCTGATGCACTCTCTAGGATTCATTCAGCAGAGACCCGTCCACTTGCTCCTCCTAAGACTATTCTTCCTGACTCTAGATTCCTGGGAGTGATTCATAATCAAGACCTACTTAAGGACATCAAGGAAGCATACCATGCGGATTCCTTGTTGGCACAACCCCCAAGGGACGTAAGTCTTGTCTTTAAGAATGGTGTGTGGATTCTGGGACAACGTCTGTATATTCCTGAAACAGTCAGATTGAGAGTATTGCAACTCATTCACGATTCCAAGATAGCTGGGCATAGAGGAATTCTAAAGACACAGGAATTTCTTTCTCGTTTCTTTTGGTGGCCCACTTGCAGGAAGGATGTTTTAAACTATGTCACTTCATGTGAAGTCTGTGCAAGATGCAAAACACCTCGCTCCTCACCAACTGGTCTGTTACAACCTCTTCCCACCCCATCCCGCCCGTGGGGATCCATTTCTATGGACTTCATTGTGGAGTTACCAACCTCTCAAGGGAAAAACACCATTCTAGTGGTGGTTGATCGTTTAACAAAGGCAGCTCATTTTATTCCTTGTGTCGGCTTACCCACTGCAAAACAGACATCCGATTTGATGATTAAAGATGTGTTTCGCTTACATGGAGTACCGGATGAGGTTATTTCGGATCGAGGGGTGCAATTCACTTCAAGGTTTTGGCAAAATTTCTGTGCAGCATTGGACATTAAAGTAAACCTTTCTTCTGCTTTTCATCCCCAGACTAATGGACAGACCGAACAAACCAATCAAACTCTGGAGCAGTATCTCCGCTGCTTTATCTGCCACCTACAGGATGATTGGGTGGATCTACTTCCATTGGCTGAGTTCTCTTATAACAACTCTCAGAGCGCCTCCACTAAGCAGTCTCCTTTTTACTCCAATCTAGGTTATCATCCTAACATTCTTCCACGATTTCCCATAGAAACGCCTTTACCAGCAGTGGCCGAAAGAATCACGTCTTTACAGAAGAATATGGATCTTCTAAAGGAGAATCTGGAATTGGCTCAGGAAAGGTACAAGAAAGCAGCAGATAAATTTCGTAAACCTGCACCAGTTTTCAAGGTAGGAGACCTGGTCTGGCTGTCAACCAGAAATCTTAAGTTAAGGATTCCATCGTCTAAGTTGGGACATAAGTACATTGGACCCTATAAAATCAGTAAAATTATAAGTGCCGTTGCTTGTCGTCTTCAACTGCCTAGAACTATGAGAATCCACCCTGTCTTTCATGTATCCCTACTAAAGGCTGCAACACCCAATACGTTTCCTGGACGTTCTTCTCCTTGCCCTGACCCAGTGCTAGTCGATGGTCAGGAAGAATTTGTGGTGGAAAGAATTCTAGATTCCAGGTTATACAGGAATCGGTTACAATATTTGATTAAATGGCAGGGCTACCCAGTGGAGGACAACTCATGGGAACCAGTCAATAACGTTAATGCTCCTCGTTTGCTCCGCCAGTTTCATCAGAGGTACCCAGACAAGCCTGGTCTGAGGCCATCCGGAGGTTGTCCCTAAGGGGGGAGTAATGTAAAGTTCTTTGTACATGTTCTTGAAACTCAGTTTTCCGTCAGCCATTTTGCTTTCTGTCTTGCTGCAGCTATCTTGCCCTCAGTCAATATGGAGTTTTCAGCTTTCATGTTCCCGCCCTGATTCTCTCCCTCTTGCTTCTTAAGCAGCCACAGCTGAGCAATCAGTGCTTCAGAATCTAGCCTGCAGTGAACCTGTGACCTGACTCCTGGAAGCCTTGGACTATGTACTCCAGCTATTCCTACTGAGGAACTCTGAACACTTGTGGACTCTGGAACCCTGCTCTTTGAAAGATCCACGTTTGCATGGACTTACGGTAACAGAGAAGAAGATCCTGAACCTGTTGTGGAGAGTGATTGCTGAGCTTAAGTTACTCTGGCCTGCTGTGTCTCCTGCTTCTGTATCTGCAAACTGTGTGACTATTTTTGTCACTTGTATGAAGTAATACAAGACCTTCTATATCAAACCTGTGTCTCATGTATTTTCATCGCACCCAAGCACAAGAAGGTATATGAACTGTACTACATACATTACAGTTAAATGCCGCTGTCAAACTGTGACAGCGGCATTCAACGCGCGCCTCCGGCCATCAGGCCGGAAATCCTCCCATCGGGCCGGAAATCCTCCCACCGGTGACTCCCCCCGTCACGTTACCGGGTTACCGGTTCATTGGCATGACAACCAGAGGTCTCCAGTGGTCGGCGCTCATAGCAAGTGAGTACCGTATTTTTCGGACTATAAGACGCACCTGACCATAAGACGCACCCCAAATTTTCAGAAGGAAAATAGGGGAAAAAAATAGTGTCAAATGGGGGTCCGTCTTACAGTCCGAATTCAGCTTACCAGTGATCAGCACAGGTGGATGATTGGTCACGGGTCATTTGGTCAGCCAGGCTGGTGCTGTGGCAGGGGCTCTGTGCTCCACAGCAGGGGGCTTTGTGCCCCTGGGGCAGGGGGTTCTGTGCTCCAGGGCAGGGGCATTGTGCTCTGGGGCAGGGGGCTCTGTGCTCTGGGGCAGGGGGCTCTGTGCTCTGGGGCAGGGGGCTCTGTGCTCTGGGGCAGGGGGCTCTGTGCTCTGGGGCAGGGGGCTCTGTGCTCTGGGGAGGGGGGTTCTGTGCTCTGGGGCAGGGGGCTCTGTGCTCTGGGGCAGGGGGCTCTGTGCTCCGGGGCAGGGGGCTCTGTGCTCCGCGGCAGGGGGCTTTGTGCTCCGCAGGAGGGGGCTTTGTGCCCCTGGGGCAGGGGGCTCTGTGCTCCGGGGTAGGGGCTTTTTGCTCCGGGGCAGGGGTCTCTGCTCCGGGGCAGTGGCATTGTGCTCCGGGGCAGTGGCAGCGGCTCTCTGTGCTGTGTGTGGGGGCTCCGCCGGCATTTCATCAAAGCCCGGAGGCCCCGCTCCTCCGTTAATGCGATGCTGTGGTGGCCTCCGGGAACATGGCCACCGGCAAGATGGCCGCCGGGCCAACGCATGCTCAGATTCAGATCTCGGGATGAGATCTCGCGACGAGATCTCGTTGCTGAGATTTGCATCTGAGCATGCGTTGGCCCGGTGTCCATCTTGCCAGCGTCCATGTTCCTGGAGGCCACTGCAGCATGGCATTAACGGAGGAGCGGGGGCCTCTGGGCTTTGACGAAATGCCGGCGGAGCCCCCCCACACAGCATAGAGAGCCGCTGCCACTGCCCCGGAGCACAAAGCCCGCCACCACCACACTACAGAGCCCCGCCACAGCCGCACCAGCCTGGGATGGGAGGCTGCATCGGGACCACCGCCACTGCCACCAACGGGATTTGTAAGTGTATTGCGACCATAAGACGCACCCCCATTTTCCCCCAAAATTTGCGTCTTATGGTCTGAAAAAATACAGTAATTCTACTACAAAGAGGCGATCTGATCATCGCTTCTATGTAGCAGAGCTGATCGGGTTATGGCAGCTTCTAGTCTCCCATGGAGACTATTGAAGCATGCCAAAAGTAGAAAAATATATATTTTTTAAAAAATATAAAAAAAAAAAATAGTTTGTCACCCCCCCTTTCACCCCATTCAAAATAAAACAATATAAAAAAAATACAAACATGCACATATTTGGTATCGCTGCATTAAAAATCGCCCGATCTATCAATAAAAAAAGAATTAACCTGATCGCTAAATGGTGTAGCGAGAAAAAAAAGTCAAAACGTCAGAATTACTTTTTTTGGTCGCCACGACATTGCAATAACAGGCGATCAAAAGATTTTATCTGCACCAAAATGATATCAATAAAAGTCAGCTTGGCACGTGAAAAATAAGCCCCTCACCCAACCCACGATCACGAAAAGTGAGACGTTACGGGTCTAGGAAAATGGCACAATTTTTTTTTTTTAACAAACTTTGGATTTATTTTTTTCACCCCTGAAGTAAAAAAGAAACTAGACATGTTTGGTGTCTATGAACTCGTAATGACCTGGAGAATTATAATTGCAGGTCTACTTTAGCATTTGGTGAACATGGTAAAAAAAAATCTAAAAAAAGTTGTAGAATTGCACTTTTTTTGCAATTTTACTGCACTTGGAATTTTTTTCCCGTTTTTGAGTACACAATATGATAAAACCAATGGTGTCGTTCAAAATTACAACTCGTCCTGTATTAAAGAAGCCCCCACATGGCTATATTGATGGAAAAATAAAAAAGTTTGGGCTTTGGGAAGAAGGGGAGGGAAAAACAGAAACGCTAAAACGAAAATGGGCAAGGTCTCTAAGGGATTAAAGGGATTCTAAATTTTTATGTAAATATGGTTAAAAGAAATGAACACACTGTTCTTCAGCTAATAAACTCATCAGAGGCAAGTTTCTATACTGGTGAATCATGAAATCTGAGCATAAACCGTTGCATTTATTGTCCCTTTGTGCTTTATTACTCAGTACAATGTACTCCGTTGTACTTATGACAAGGGCAGACATACCGGTGGTGCAGCCGGTTCAGCTGCACAGTGGCCCAGAGGGGGTGGGCAGTCCATGACAGCTGTGTAGGGGTGGATTATAATGAGGCTCCAGTGCCCTGTGGCCAGATTGCTCCCATTATTAGCGACGCATCGGTGGGGAGAGTTCCTGCAGCTCAATTACCTACAGCAGAAATAGCAGCAAAGCAGCAGGAAACAGTCCTCCGCTTCCTGCCTGCCGCCAATTCTGATGCATGTCTATAGAAATCACCTGGCTGGAGGAGTGGCGTCATGGGTGATCATCTGGAGAGGTGAGGGATGGTTTATTTCTTTTATTTTTTTTAGTACTGTAGGGGAGAGGATGATAGAGGGGATAAGAGAACACAACACGGGGAGTCGTTATGAATTGGGAATGGCGGATGGGAGATGAATATCTGACAAAGACTTGTAATTGTTGGTGGGAAAGAGGTTACAGAACAAGGACAGGACAATGATTTGTAACTAAATGGGGGAAGTGGGAGAGAGGGCACAGAATAGGGATTTGTAATCAAATAAGGGAGGTGAGAGCAAACATATTGGACAGGGACTTAAGTGAATTGTTGTGGTGGGATAGAGCAGGGTTCCCCAACTCCAGTCCTCAAGGCCCACCAACAGGTCATGTTTTCAGGATTTCCTTAATATTGCACATGTGATAATTGCATCACCTCCACATGCAATAATTACATCATCTGGGCAATACTAAGGAAATCCTGAAAATATAACCTGTGGGTGGGCCTTGAGGACTGGAGTTGGGGAACACTGGGATAGAGGACACTGGACAGGGACTTGGAATGAATTGGGGGCCTGGGAGATTGGACAGATATTTCTAATGAATTTGGGGAAGAGTCATAGTAACTAACTGAATATAAAAGAAAAAAAGGCATGTCATAGGTCCAGTAAAGTGCTTGCGATTTCTCTAAGGCCGGCGTCACACTGGCGACAGAATCGGACGACTGCAATGCGATGAAAAATCGTATTGCAGTCTGCCCTATGTTAATCTATGGAGCAGCTCCCAGTATCAGATTTTTTGTGGTCCGTTTTAAACGTCCGTGTGCAATCGCAGCATGCTGCGATTGTCACCGATTGTGGGTCGACTATCGCCAATGCAAGTCTATGGGAGCGATGAAAAATCTGATTACAAACGGACTGCATGTGTGACTTGCGATGAAATCGCATCGGTTGTCCTTTAGAAAAGCCGGCAATTCATCCCGGCTATACTGTAAAATCACACTGACAGCTTTAATAAAGACTAGAAAGAATAGATATACACACATAGAATACATATATATATATATATATATATATATATGTAATTGTGACATGTATATATATATATATTTATATTTCCTAGACTTCTACATACTGTAATAGCCGCAAATTCAATTGCCGGCTTCTGTGAAATCACAGAAGCCGACATGAAATGATACATTGTTTCCACACAGTTAACCATGTAATTTCCTGTATTTTGATATTTGTTTAGAACTTACAATTACATGAGTGTATTTGTGCTAAATTTCAGACATGTAGGGGTTAATTAAAGGTGTAAATTCGTTGACAAAAAAATGCGTGGGCTCCCGCTGTATTTTCTCCACCAGACAGACAAAGCAAGTGAGTGGGGGCAGATAATAATAGCCTAGGGAGGGTACTTTTTTTTGTGTCCCCCTGGCTACTAACATCTGCCCCAGACACCCCAGAAAGGGCAAATCTATAATTAGATTCGCCCTTTCTGGCACTTTGCCCGTCTATTCCCATTGCCCTGTAGCGGTGGCGAATGGGTTAATAATCTCACCTTAATGTCACCTTAGTATTGAAAGGTGACCTTAAGGCAGGTTAATAATTGAGAGCTGTCAATTAGACAACTATCAATTATTAATCCTATTGAAGTAAATAAAAAAACACACACACACACTTTAAGAATAAATAATTTTAATGAAATAAAAACACATATTTTTGACCATCTTTTATTTAAGTCTTAATCCGTTCGAAGCCCTTGTTCTTCTAAAATAAATATAAAATAATAAAACAACATTATTCTTACCTATCTGGCAATCTGTCACGTCCCACGATGTAATTCTTCACAAAGGGTTAACTAGCAATCAGATAAGCAGTGCAAGTAATCCTGCGTGCTCATCTGATAGCTCCTGAATGAATGAGCTTATCTCCTGCTGACAGGAGAGGATGTGATTCATGAATGAAGCTTAATTGATTGTATCCACTTTCACCTTAGGTCAGGTCACTCAAGTGAAAGTGGCAATAAATCAATTAAGCTCCATTCATGAATCTATTCCTCTCCTTTCGCTGGGAGAGTAACTGATTCATTCAGGGGAATACAGGTCTGAGACAGCATTATTAGCTCTCTGCGACCTGTAACCTGTTAACCCTTTCTGATGGATTACAGCGTGGGACCTGACTGTACTTCGGATTGGTAAGAATCATTTTGCTTTTTTATTTTATTTTTATTACAGGAAATGGTTTTAGCAGGAAAATAAAATATTGTCAAAAACTGTGTGATTATTTCATTAAACTTCTTTTTTATTAAACTGTGTGTGTTTGATTTTTCTATCATACAATAGGATTAATAATTGATAGTTGTCTAATTGACAGCTCTCAATTATTAACCTGCCTTAAGGTCACCTTTCAATACTAAGGTGACATTAAGGTGAGATTATTAACCCATTCGCCACCGCTACAGGGCAATGGGAATAGACGGGCAAAGTGCCAGAAAGGGCGAATTTAATTATAGATTTGCCCTTTCTGGGGTGTCTGGGGGCAGATGTTAGTAGCCAGGGGGGGCACAAAAAATGTACCCTCCCTAGGCTGTTATTATCTGCCCCCACTCGCTTGCTTTGTCTGTCTGGTGGAGAAAATACAGCGGGAGCCCACGCATTTTTTTTCAACGAAATTACACCTTTAATTAACCCCTACATGTCTGAAATTTTGCACAAATACACTCATGTAATTGTAAGTTCTAAACAAATATCAAAATACAGGAAATGACATGGTTAACTGTGTGGAAACAATGTATCATTTCATGTCGGCTTCTGTGATTTCACAAAAGCCGGCAATTGAATTAGCGGCTATAACAGTATGTAGAAGTCTAGGAACTATAAATATATGTATATATACATGTCACAATGACATGTGTGTGTATATATATATATATATATATATATATATATATATATGTGTGTTCTATGTGTATATATCTATTCTTTTTTTTGTGATTGAAATACTATTCTTTTGGATCCATTATATGTCAGTTTTGCAAGCCTGCAAGAAAATCTCGCAAGTCGGATGAAAATCGGATGTTACAAGGTACACACACATGCGACTAAATCGCATCTTTGAAGGAAAATCGGATGCCAGAAGGATGTGTGATGTTTGCATTTTGATCCGACAATCGACCGTCTAAAACGGACCGATTTTTTGTCGTTGTGTGTGACGCCGGCCTAACTCTCATGTCCACTGTGCTTTTTTATGCTGTGGAAATGGGCTTCAGAGTGGTACTAAAATGTCACTTTTTCTTGCGGTAAATGTGTACTTTGTTTATGGACTTTCCCCATACACTTGAATGTAATTGGGAAAATCAGCAGGTTCAAACGCAGTAAAATGTATATAATATGCACCTGACTAGTTTTATTTGAGCCATAACATAAAAAATGCCTATAACCTAAATTAGCTAGTTGGTGCAGAAGTGCCGCAGAAAATCTGCAACATCAAGAACGCACTAAAATATTCATCTTGGGAACTTTGCTGCAGATTCCTCCCTACCTGTATCTGCTTCTAGTTTGTATGTACTTTAAAATGTCCAGTTTATAGCCTCAAAAGCTTGAGATCAGAAGATCTGGATGTACATGATATGTAGCAGCTTGCGCATAGCCAGCGATCCCTGCACAAGACGTTTTGTGTTATTAATCAGGAAATCATTGATTGTTGGAGTTCTGCTTTACTCTTTAACAAGGAGGGAGCTGGAACAAATGAATTTGACAGAAGAATTGGTGGAATGAGCCTATTGACTACTGGAGTCGCTCACAGAACCTTTTATATTGGTTTAATTGGCTGTTCATCATGTCAGGAGGGGTTAGAAATCGATGACTGCATTAATTGTATGATGAATTGACAATGTACGTAGAAGCTTAATACTGTAAAAGTTAGACCCACCATTTATGGATCATTGAATCACTCAGACTAATAAGACATGCAGTATATACATGACTGTTCTAATGCAGCCTCTATCCTATTTACCTTTATTCGGGATTTTAGAGCACTGCTAAGGCCTCTTTCACACTTCAGTCGTGCGACGTCAGTCAAAATCCGCCAAAGTGTGGAAAAAACGGATCCGCCATTTTTTTTTTGGCGGATCCGCTTTTTTCCCATTGACTTGCATTAGTGACGGATTTTGACGGATGGTCGTCCGTTTGATCCGTTTTTTGACGCATCCGCCATAAATTTGGCGTCCGCTTTTTTTTAAAAAAACGTCCAATGCAACGTTTTTTGTGTCCGCCAAAATGGCGGACTATGATGGATCCGCCTCATCCGCCATTTTGTATAATGGGCGCCTATGGGTGGCGGATCCGCCTGCATCCGTTTTTGACAGAATCCGCAAGCGGATCCGTTGCTTCCATAGAAAATGCTGAAAATACTGTCCGGGGGTCTCTCTCTCTCCTCCGTGCCAGACATGTGTACCATTAATTTTCCGGGTTAAAAGTTCATGACGGATCCATCTAAAAACGGATACGTTTGCATCCGTTTTTGCAATTTTCTGGCGGATCCGCTATTTTCACACTTTGGCAGATTTTAACTGATGCCAAACGACTGAAGTATGAAAGAGGCCTAACATGCAGCTACCAGGCATACGTGGCGTCTTTGATGGTTTGTACCGTGTCTTGAAGGCATGAGTGGAAGTTTTATATATGTTGGTTATGGGGTGGCTTTTTTTTTTTCTTTTTACACAGATGGAGTATTAAAAACCTGCTGAGATTCCTTTTAAATTGTCAATGTCCATTCAATAATATAAACAAATATAAGAAACTTTGTAATATCAGATAAATATTTGTCCACCGAGAGACATGTAGACACATGCTTCTATTTTCCAGCAATTGTTTCTCACTTATAGCTGGATTCATAGCTACGCAACACAACTCTGCTGTCTGATGTTCTCAGCGCTGCTGTCTGAGGTTCTGATTTTGAGTATGTGCTACCTGAAGAGTTCCCACATGTCTTTGTGTGCAGTGTATAGAAGACATTATAGAAGCTATTCTCCACCCATCTCAGAGAGAACTGCATATTAGATCCGGAGCTTGCAGAATGGAAAACTTGCCAAATGCAGTATAGAAAGCCATATCATCACCAGAAATGGTGCTATTACTCATGATATGGAAGGGTTAATATTTTCCTCGTATATTTTGTTTAGTATTAAATAAAGCACTAAGCACTTTTACCTATTGTGCCTCCCCTATTTCCTCTTGAAAGTTTGAAAACAGGAACCTCACCCCTCCTGTAACTATTGAATTATTGTAATGCTATTGCCAGTGCCCTGAATGGTTTTCCCCCTCCCCCTCCATGCAGGGATACTGGCTTACTCACCACCCAGGCATGGTCCTCGGTAGGGTTGAGCATTCCGATACTTCTGATACTTCCGATACCTGAAATCCAATGTAAGTCTATGGGAACAAAATATCGGAAGTAAGTATCGGAAGTACTTCCGATATTTTGTTCCCATAGACTTACATTGGATTTCAGGTATCGGAAGTATCGGAATGCTCAACCCTAGTCCTCGGCATTCTCCTGCTTCTGTGCATACTCAGCAGAGTGTCAGCAGCTCGCCTAGTATGTACACTCCCTTGTTCTTAAAGGGACAGCGCCATATACTAAATTCCGCATGAGCCTGACTGCACCACTAGACGCTCCAGTGAACACCTAGGTTGCTGCTTGGTCATGCCCCTCCAGAATAGGTCCGGTCTGTGGCACAGTGGGTCCACGAACCACATGCTCTACCTTCGTGCATAACAACTATGTTACTTTGTAATGCTTTACTGTCTGTACATGTCCCTGCTTAATTGTAAAATGTTGCAGAATATATTGGCACTATTGAAATAAAATTATTATTATTACTAGTCTTATAGTTTCATATTATGTTTATAATTTTTCAAGGTTTCATATTTGGTCTAATAGTTTTGTATATCCTATGCAGTGCTGAGAAAACTGTGCTATGGGTAGTATACCGGGAAAGACCTGATGGCTAAAAGGTATCATAGCATGTTTTTGAGAAGGGGCGACTGGTGGAACTTCCAATGGGAACTTTGCATGCAGTGTTACTTTTGTTTGTAGATGGTATGAAAAAGTGCTCACATGGCAATAAACAGAATTTTTTACCCTCACAGCTAGTGTGCATTCTTTTCTTCGAGAGTTCGTGACTAAGAGTGTCTCGTCCTACAATTTGACCTCCATGGTAATCCCATAGTCTGACTTTGAGTAAGAAATAATCAGCTACAACAGATTTTGGCGCCCAACATGGGGCCATGGCCAACCAACCTATTCGGTTGAAGACTTACAGTGAATTCCTGAAAAAGTGAAACTACAGCACTCGTGTACACCCACATGATCACTTCTAAACAGTTAGTTGAAGTGAAAGATGTGCTTTAAGAGAGTCACAGCTGTGGACCAAAACCTATGTTTTGGGTTGCATGACCATGAACTGATACATGGATAACCAGCTGTTATTGCTGGGGTAAGTGTTGCTTGAAATTCATGGCTAAAATTTGTGGTATCATCCAGAGATTACTAATAAAGGGGCTTCCCAAGCAGTATTTTGACGTCTATACAATCTATCTACCCTAAAAGTCATAAACAGGCGGCAACTTGGTTCTGTACACCTTGGCACCTCGGGTTCCCTCTTACAAGACACAGGTCATGTCATTTCCAATCCATTCCTCACCTAATCAGAATGAATCCTATTCTTATCATGGGCTTGTTAGGTTTTTCTCTTTTTCTTCACAGGTGAAGGTGCTTGCATGGGTCAATAAAACCTTACAGAATAGAATCATGGCTTGCACTTCATGCACATAGCCATAATACTGGTCTGTACTTAATTTACATTGTAACTATCCCTAACTGTTCTTTTGTGTATAGTAAGTGAATGTAGATTTATGTGCTGTCCTTTGGAGTGCCTCATGCATCACGTTCAGCTGTTTACAATGACAAGGATGAATTTGTTACATCTACAACACCAAAATAACATGCAGTTTTGTACTAGGAATGTATAATGACTCTGAGCTAGTTCAAAAGCAATGATAAATCAATATGCATTCACGTTATGCAACATAATATAGAAAGCATATCAGAAATAGCTAAAAATTTGTTTTATGGAGCCCTGCTAAGGTATAGAGCACATTTTATTGCCATTTTTCCAAAGCAATGTACGTGGTAATTCCACTAGAGGGCACTCATAGTGCTTTTTGAAGTACTTCATGAGTTATGAAGGCTTCTGTGCTGTTAGGTTTCCAAAAGTTGCAGTTTGGTGATATCCCTATTTCTAAAACAATTTGATGACTAGGTTAACCTGCTTTACATCAGAGTAAAGGAAACTTTTACAATTTGATACATTTTGGAAACGTGACATTTATTCTTTCAATATTTGGCTAATCTGGATGATGATTATGATATTATGGCTTTGTTTGCCTTCTTTAGTGATTGATAGTAAGCTGATTTTGCAGAATTTATTTTCATATGATTTAGATTATTTTCAGTGTCTTGCAAATGTAAAAATCGCAATAAGAAGGTTTCTCAAACAAAGTTTTTGGAAGCTGTTGGCATCACAGATCATCTTTACTCCCTGCCAACATGTTGGATGGGACTTTTCCAGTAGGATGTGGTCTGGTATTCCTTTGTGTTCAATTACCGTATTTTTTGGACTATAAGACGCACCGGACTATAAGACGCACCCAGGTTTTAGAGGTGGAAAATAGGGAAAAATATATTTGAAGCAAAAAATGTGGTAAATATTTAATAACATAAATAACATACTATTATATGTGGTACTATTATATATAATAGTATGTTATTATGTTGGAAGCTACGGGTAGGAGATGGTGCTGCGGGACCAGTGTGGTGTCTGTAAAGTACTATGTGAAGACGCTGGAGGGTGAGTATAAAAATGGGGGCATAGGGCTTATATTTAAAGCACCACTACAGCACTGAAAAATAACACTGGAGTGCTGCTTTAAGATCCCATGGGAGAACTATAACTCTCAGCATGTCCTGCAGATCCTATGGCATGCTGGGAGTTATAGTCCACCACAGGATGGCAGAGTGATTTTTTATGTGCTGTCATTACTAACCTTTTAATTATTTTTTTTCTTGTACAGTGTGTCTGCAGGACCTGTGATGACATCATGAAGAGGCAGGGCTTTGTGTGGTCATGTGATGCTCCAGCCCGCCCTCTTCATGACCTCATCACAGGTCCTCCACAGGAGCATTCAGCATCACACCAGCACAGCCCCAGGCTGTCAGGTATGCGATGCCTCCTGCTGCACTCTGCTCCTGCAGCCTCATTCTACTTCCAACACACATCTCCCCAGGTGCTGCAGGAATTTCGCTGGGGAAACCATGTGGCTCTGTCATTTGCTGCTCCTCACTCACTGCTCAGCTGATAGGTGGGCGGGGAAGCGGCTAATGAATATTCACTGCACTTAAGTATCGGGACCAGTGGTTTCCCCAGCGCTGGATTCCTGCAGCGGAGGGGATATTTTCCTGCCTCCTGCGATCTCACTCCACCGCTGCCCCCTGCCCCCTGCACCCCTCCTCACGTTACATTCCGACCATAAGACGCACCCACACTTTCCTCCCAAATTTGGAGGAAAAAAAGTGCGTCTTATGGTCTGAAAAATATGGTAGTTTCAGAGCTTTGCGGAGATTCTTTCTACCTCCTAGACAAAATCAAAGTTGTCTAAGCCCAACCCCCTATTATTTAGCCTTCAAGCTCTAAACTTAAGCCCCCGTCTCACATAGCGATATTGCTAGCGAGATCGCTGCTGAGTCACTAGTTTTGTGACGCAGCAGCGAGCTCACCAGCGATATCGCTGTGTGTGACATTCAGTGACGATCAGCCCCCCTGCCGGGTATCGCTGATCGTCGCTGAAATGTCTGGACATTTTTTTGATCGCTGGTCTCCCGCTGACAGGCACGCATCGCTGCGTGTGACAGGCGGGAGACCAGCAATCCGCTGGTAACCAAGGTACACAGCGGGTTTCCAGGCACCGCGCAGCGCCTGGAAACCCGATGTGTACCTTGGTTACCAGCTCCCTGCATCAGGGCGCTGGTATCCAAGGTACACTGCGGGTAACTAGCGATGTTTACCCGCAGTGTCCTTGTGCTGATTGCTGCCTGAGCTGCCTGTTTGGCAGCTCAGCAGCGATAATATAGCGATACACCAGCGATCCTGATCGTTGTCGGGATCGCTGGTGTATCGCTATGTGAGACCCAGCCTTTAGTTGAAAATTGATGGGAATAATTTGGAGGCATCCATGATGATGTGGATTTTTTTTAACCCCTTCACGCCCCAGCCCTTTTTCATTTTTGCGTTTGTTTTTCGTTCCCCTTCTTCCCAGAGCCATAACTTTTTAACTTTTCCGTCAATGCAGCCATGTGAGGGCTTGTTTTTTGCAGGAAGAGTGAGTTGTACTATTGAACGACATCATTGGTTTTACCATGTCTTGTACTCAAAGGGGAAAAAAATGCCAAGTGTGGTGAAATTGCAAATGAAGTGGAATTCCACAACTGATTGTTTGATTTTTTTTTTTAATCATGTTCACCAAATCCTAAAACTGGCCTGCCGTTATGATTCTCTAGGTCATTCTGAGTTTATTGATACCAAACATCTATAGATTGTTTTTTTTATTTAAATAGTGAAAAAAAATCCAAAGTTTTGTAAAAAAAATAAATAAAAATCGCCATTTTCCAAGACCCGTAGCGTCTCCATTTTTCATGATCTCTGGTTGGGTGAGGGTTTATTTTTTGCGAGTCGAGCTGATGCTTTTAGTGATAACAGTTTGGTGTGGATACAGTTTTTTGATCGCCCGTTATTGCATTTTAATGCAATGTTGCAGCGACCAAAAAAACCTAGTTCTGGCGTTTTTAATTTTTTTTTTTCGCTATGCCGTTTACCGATCAGATTAATTCTTTTTATATTGATAGGGCGATTCTGAATGCGGTGATACCAAATTTGTGTATTTTTTTTTTTTTTAATTTTATTTTAAATGGGGGTGATTTGAACTTTCATTTTTTTATGTTTTTAATATTTTTAAAAACGTTTTAACTTTTTTTTTCATGCTTCAATAGTCTCCATTGGAGACTAGAAGCTGTAGTTGTCCAGTCGCCTCTGCTACACACAGGCGATGATCAGATCACATGTGTATAGCAGAAATACTCACTTGCTATGAGCGCCATCCCCCTGGTGTCGCTCATAGCAATCTGGCTATGACCACCATAGAGGTCTGCTGGGAACCTCTGGTTGTCATGCCGACCCATCGGTGACCCACTGACATGTACCAGAAAAGATGTGGGCTCAGCATCGGAGCCCACTTCAAAGGGAGGGACACGACATGCGCCATACATGTACGGCGCATGTCATGAAGGGATTAAGGAAAAGCCTAAAGGAAGGTAATACTTAGTGATTAAAAGCTAGCTCTGGTTCCCAGTCAGATATAGAAAGCTATCATATATACATACAGTATATTCAAGGGAAGCGTGGTGGCTCAGTTGTGCTCTCAGCTGTGGTGTTACCCGCTGCGCCTCCATCCCACCCCAGTGTCACCCATTTTGTGGTAGCTGGGAGAAACTGACAAGAAGGCTACAAAAGTTGCAAAATTTTGGCGCATCTCCATGTTGTTCCTAAATTGTGGGACTTTTCAAAGCTTTTTTTTGCCAGAGTGAAACTTTTGATGAATCAGGCACCATGTGTTCTTGCAGTTTAGGGAAGCACAGCAACAGCTCCATAAAATACACAAACCAGTAAAATTTAATAAGTAAATTTAATAAGTCTCCACTGCATATAAACCTATTTTGAGCCCGTGGAGGGAAGCTCTCCACTTCTGTAATATACTAATTTATCTTTCATAAAGATAATTGGTGTTCTCTTTTTCTCAAGGAAGCAAGTATAGTTCATTTGTCACTGAGACTTTTTAGGTCATCAATCTATGGAAAGGGATGGCATTTTCAACTTATTTGGCATATCGTAGGAAACACAGAAATGTATTCATCATTATCATGTGTTTATTTTCTAGCGTCCTATTCCGGCATCTTTTCTTTTTTTTTGTCTTGTTTTATGGGACATTCTCTATATTTTATAATAAGACACTGAATTATTTCTTATATATGACTCTCATTTCTCTTAGGGCCGTTCTAGGACATCTATATTAGTTGGATTATGAATATATCAGGTCTTGGTAACATGACATTACTGCTGGTAAATAAAGAATTATATGTGACTGCAAACAGTGTAATATGGAAGTATATTGCTACATTTGTCAGGCAATGTTATTCTTCAATATAATCGATCTGCCCTAAATTCTGGCTTACCGAAATAAAAGCGATTCTTCAGAACCATGGACAGGGCCATGTGTATGTCACTCTGGATTTCTGATCTGTTTGATTATACAGCTGTATAATTTGACTGCAATGACTTAATACATACAGTATGAAAAAAAATATTTGATACACTGCCAATTTAGCAAGTTTTCACACCTACAAAGAATGGAGAGGTCTGTCATTTTTATCATGGCTACACTTCAACTCTGAGACAGAGAATCTTCAAAAAAAAGAATCCAGAAAATCATTGTATAACTTGTATATAATTAATTTGCATGAAATAAGTATTTGATACAATAAAAAAACAGAACTTAATATTTGTACAGAAACCTTTGTTTGCAATTACAGAGGTCAGACATTTCCTGTAGTTCTTGACTAAGTTTGTACACACTACAGCAGGGATTTTGGCCCTCTTCTCTATACAGATATTCTCCAGATCTTGAAATGCTTCTTATGGAGCCACTCCTTAGTTTATCTGGCTGCGTGTTTCAGGTCCTTGTCATGCTGGGAGACCCAGCCACGACCCATCTTCAATGTTCTTACTGAAGGAAGGAGGTTATTGGCCAAAATCTCGCAATACATGACCCCATCCATTCTCTATTCAATACGGTGTAGTCTTCCTGTCCCCTTTGTAAAAAGGAATCCCCAACGTATGATGTTTCCCCCACCGTGCTTCACGGTTGGGATGGCGTTCTTAGGGTTGTACTCATCCTTCTTCCATCAAACATGGTGAGTGGAGTTGATGCCAAAAAATTCTACTTTGGTCTCATCTGACCACATGACCTTCTTTCATCCCCCTTATGGATTGTCCAGATGGTCATTGGCGAATTTCAAATGGCCCCTGAAAAAAATGAATCAAATGAAAGTTTTTTTGTATACTGTAGAGCACTCATGTTAAATACAAAAGAGCAAATGGTAAACAATTTTAAACAAAAAAGAATGGGAGGGAAAATAGAAAAGCCTAAAACTTGCTGTGACGCTGGTATTGGCACCCTTTACATTAAATTAGTATGGAAACTCATTTTGACACACTGTAGTAAATCACAAATGAGAATTACCTGTGATTAATTGTCTGTGCCCATGTGACATAAATTAGCAAATGAATGACTACTTCAATGTTTTAAAAAGCTACATGGTAGGCCATGTTCCTTTGTCACAATGGTGAAGACATAGGAGCTGTCTGAGGACATCAGAACTGCTATTATTAGCAAACAAAAGACCTCCAAAGGGTATAATGTCATCTCCAAAGACCTTGGTGGTATCCCAGTTTCAACAGTGTGCAATGTTATTTAAAAGTTTGCCAAGCATGGAACCATAAAGAACCTCCCTGGACGTGGGGGAAAACGGAAAATTGACGCGATATCTTTGAAGGTTGGTGCAAATGGTGGAAAAAAACACCATGTCAAACTACCCAAAGATCTGAAGGTGAAGAAATCATTGCAGAAGTAAAGACTTATAAAGGAAGGACTGATCTTTGTCAAAGAGTACCTTGATAAACCACAATCCTTTTGGGAAAATGTTCTATGGATAGATTAAACAAAAATAAAGCTTTTTGGCAATGCAAAGCAACAGTTTATTTACAAATGAAGCTTAAAATGAAAAGAACACCCTACCAACAATTAAGCATGGTGGAGGATCCATAATGCTGTGGGGTTACTTTGCTGCATATGGTAATGGAGGCCTTGATCGTATCACAGGAATCATGAAATCAGACAATTATCAAGAGCGTTTAGAGCCAAGTGTCCTACCCAGTGTAAGAAACCTTGGCTTGAGTCAAAGATCGTGGGTCCTCCAGAAAGACAATGATCCAAAGCATACATCCAAAAGTACACATGAATGGATGAAAAAGAAAAAAATGACTATTTCAATATGTCCAGCAGTTTCTTCTACGGGTCAGACCCGTAGAAGCGCCACTAGCGCAAAACGGGCGTCGTCAGCACTTGCACACTCTTGTTCTCATACTCCCGGCTGGTGAATGCCACCTATTTTTTCTTAAAAGTTGTGTGTATGTATATATATATATATATATATCTATATATATATATATATATAGATATATATATATATTAAAAGAAAAACTGGGTCTGAACTGAAAAAGTAAGTTGATGTGTATGCAAAATGTAAATGCATATCAAACACATGACCATTAAACAGAGAAAACAAAAAACAAGAAACAAATATCCTAAAATAAAACAAAATAAAAAATATATTGCAAAACATGCATGAAGTTGTAATAATAATAATAAGGGTATTTGGTAAACATAATTTTGATCAAAAGAATGTACAAGCCATCCCGCCACGTCAAGGCAACCCTTTGTGGGACAGTCCTACTCTAATATTAAAAACCTTTCCACCTGTCAAGTGACGTAAATGTGAACAAGGCAGAGGGACTCGACCCACCAGTTGAAGCATAGGCCAGACAGGATGGATTTTTCAGCTCAAAAGCAGGGCGGTCACACCCTTATATGCACAAGATGCACTAAGAACTAAATGAAAAACTGGGTCTGAACTGAAAAAGTAAGTTGATGTGTATGCAAAATGTAAATGCATATCAAACACATGACCATTAAACAGAGAAAACAAAAAACAAGAAACAAATATCCTAAAATAAAACAAAATAAAAAATATATTGCAAAACATGCATGAAGTTGTAATAATAATAATAATAATAAGGGTATTTGGTAAACATAATTTTGATCAAAAGAATGTACAAGCCATCCCGCCACGTCAAGGCAACCCTTTGTGGGACAGTCCTACTCTAATATTAAAAACCTTTCCACCTGTCAAGTGACGTAAATGTGAACAAGGCAGAGGGACTGAACCCACCAGTTGAAGCATAGGCCAGACAGGATGGATTTTTCAGCTCAAAAGCAGGGCGGTCACACCCTTATATGCACAAGATGCACTAAGAACTAAATGAAAAACTGGGTCTGAACTGAAAAAGTAAGTTGATGTGTATGCAAAATGTAAATGCATATCAAACACATGACCATTAAACAGAGAAAACAAAAACAAGAAACAAATATCCTAAAATAAAACAAAATAAAAAATATATTGCAAAACATGCATGAAGTTGTAATAATAATAATAATAAGGGTATTTGGTAAACATAATTTTGATCAAAAGAATGTACAAGCCATCCCGCCACGTCAAGGCAACCCTTTGTGGGACAGTCCTACTCTAATATTAAAAACCTTTCCACCTGTCAAGTGACGTAAATGTGAACAAGGCAGAGGGACTGAACCCACCAGTTGAAGCATAGGCCAGACAGGATGGATTTTTCAGCTCAAAAGCAGGGCGGTCACACCCTTATATGCACAAGATGCACTAAGAACTAAATGAAAAACTGGGTCTGAACTGAAAAAGTAAGTTGATGTGTATGCAAAATGTAAATGCATATCAAACACATGACCATTAAACAGAGAAAACAAAAAACAAGAAACAAATATCCTAAAATAAAACAAAATAAAAAATATATTGCAAAACATGCATGAAGTTGTAATAATAATAATAAGGGTATTTGGTAAACATACTTTTGATCAAAAGAATGTACAAGCCATCCCGCCACGTCAAGGCAACCCTTTGTGGGACAGTCCTACTCTAATATTAAAAACCTTTCCACCTGTCAAGTGACGTAAATGTGAACAAGGCAGAGGGACTGAACCCACCAGTTGAAGCATAGGCCAGACAGGATGGATTTTTCAGCTCAAAAGCAGGGCGGTCACACCCTTATATGCACAAGATGCACTAAGAACTAAATGAAAAACTGGGTCTGAACTGAAAAAGTAAGTTGATGTGTATGCAAAATGTAAATGCATATCAAACACATGACCATTAAACAGAGAAAACAAAAAACAAGAAACAAATATCCTAAAATAAAACAAAATAAAAAATATATTGCAAAACATGCATGAAGTTGTAATAATAATAATAAGGGTATTTGGTAAACATAATTTTGATCAAAAGAATGTACAAGCCATCCCGCCACGTCAAGGCAACCCTTTGTGGGACAGTCCTACTCTAATATTAAAAACCTTTCCACCTGTCAAGTGACGTAAATGTGAACAAGGCAGAGGGACTGAACCCACCAGTTGAAGCATAGGCCAGACAGGATTATACAGCTGTATAATTTGACTGCAATGACTTAATACATACAGTATGAAAAAAAATATTTGATACACTGCCAATTTAGCAAGTTTTCATACCTACAAAGAATGGAGAGGTCTGTCATTTTTATCATGGCTACACTTCAACTCTGAGACAGAGAATCTTAAAAAAAAAGAATCCAGAAAATCATTGTATAACTTGTATATAATTAATTTGCATGAAATAAGTATTTCATACAATAAAAAAACAGAACTTAATATTTGTACAGAAACCTTTGTTTGCAATTACAGAGGTCAGACATTTCCTGTAGTTCTTGACTAAGTTTGTACACACTACAGCAGGGATTTTGGCCCTCTTCTCTATACAGATATTCTCCAGATCTTGAAATGCTTCTTATGGAGCCACTCCTTAGTTTATCTGGCTGCGTGTTTCAGGTCCTTGTCATGCTGGGAGACCCAGCCACGACCCATCTTCAATGTTCTTACTGAAGGAAGGAGGTTATTGGCCAAAATCTCGCAATACATGACCCCATCCATTCTCTATTCAATACGGTGTAGTCTTCCTGTCCCCTTTGTAAAAAAAAATCCCCAAAGTATGATGTTTTCCCCACCGTGCTTCACGGTTGGGATGGCGTTCTTAGGGTTGTACTCATCCTTCTTCCATCAAACATGGTGAGTGGAGTTGATGCCAAAAAATTCTACTTTGGTCTCATCTGACCACATGACCTTCTTTCATCCCCCTTATGGATTGTCCAGATGGTCATTGGCGAATTTCAAATGGCCCCTGAAAAAAATGAATCAAATGAAAGTTTTTTTGTATACTGTAGAGCACTCATGTTAAATACAAAAGAGCAAATGGTAAACAATTTTAAACAAAAAAGAATGGGAGGGAAAATAGAAAAGCCTAAAACTTGCTGTGACGCTGGTATTGGCACCCTTTACATTAAATTAGTATGGAAACTCATTTTGACACACTGTAGTAAATCACAAATGAGAATTACCTGTGATTAATTGTCTGTGCCCATGTGACATAAATTAGCAAATGAATGACTACTTCAATGTTTTAAAAAGCTACTTGGTAGGCCATGTTCCTTTGTCACAATGGTGAAGACATAGGAGCTGTCTGAGGACATCAGAACTGCTATTATTAGCAAACAAAAGACCTCCAAAGGGTATAATGTCATCTCCAAAGACCTTGGTGGTATCCCAGTTTCAACAGTGTGCAATGTTATTTAAAAGTTTGCCAAGCATGGAACCATAAAGAACCTCCCTGGACGTGGGGGAAAACGGAAAATTGACGCGATATCTTTGAAGGTTGGTGCAAATGGTGGAAAAAAACACCATGTCAAACTACCCAAAGATCTGAAGGTGAAGAAATCATTGCAGAAGTAAAGACTTATAAAGGAAGGACTGATCTTTGTCAAAGAGTACCTTGATAAACCACAATCCTTTTGGGAAAATGTTCTATGGATAGATGAAACAAAAATAAAGCTTTTTGGCAATGCAAAGCAACAGTTTATTTACAAATGAAGCTTAAAATGAAAAGAACACCCTACCAACAATTAAGCATGGTGGAGGATCCATAATGCTGTGGGGTTGCTTTGCTGCATATGGTAATGGAGGCCTTGATCGTATCACAGGAATCATGAAATCAGACAATTATCAAGAGCGTTTAGAGCCAAGTGTCCTACCCAGTGTAAGAAACCTTGGTTTGAGTCAAAGATCGTGGGTCCTCCAGAAAGACAATGATCCAAAGCATACATCCAAAAGTACACATGAATGGATGAAAAAGAAAAAAATGACTATTTCAATATGTCCAGCAGTTTCTTCTACGGGTCAGACCCGTAGAAGCGCCACTAGCGTGAAACGGGCGTCGTCAGCACTTGCACACTCTTGTTCTCATACTCCCGGCTGGTGAGTGCCACCTATTTTTTCTTAAAAGTTGTGTGTGTGTATATATATATATATATATTATATATATATATATATATATATATATATTGTAAGCTTTTCAGGGGATATAGCTCCGGGATCGCCGTCTCGGGTAGACGGAGTGGCATAAACACAGTTCAATCACAGACAGCAATTCTGGTGCAACTGGCCGCAACCAGCTTTATTGTAAGTCCACAGCAAACAAACATGAGCAAAACCAACTCATAAACCAAAATCCTGAGCCTGTCCGGCTACTCACTAAACGCAGATAGTTCCCTCACTATCAGGGCCCAGACTCTACCAGCCTGGCCCAACACAACACATATACTCAGTATTTACCAGCGTGTGGTTTCCTGGAGACTCCTGCAGTGTCTGGAGTCACATCCAGACTGAGAGCTCAATGTCTGTGGTGTCAACCACCAACTTCTGGCTGCCTAATTAAAACCTCACTGTCTCATATATCCCCCCCTCTTCTCCAGACCGGAGGGCTGGTCATCAATCCTAAAGAGACAGTGAACTCCAGACAAGTCATCGGCACTACCCTGTAACCTCCCAGGCCTATGCTCTCTGCGGGCTTCGGGTATCCTGCACGATTTCAGCTTGACCTTAGTGCCGGGCTCAGTCTCGATATAGTGCCTCACCATAGAAGTACGACCAGGCAAGTCAGAACACCTCTGCTTATTTTTCTGCAAAATCTCTCGTACTTCCTGTTTTTGGTGTACTGACAATGTGTCACCAACTATCACAGGAGGTATAGGGGGTTTTACACCTTTCTCTAATTCCCCCGCGGCCACCAATGACTCCCTGTCCAATGGCATACCCTGAGCAATTCTGTCCTGGGTCTTGTCCATCCCCAGGTGCCCACCAAGCACGTGGCTATGTGACAACCCCAGCACCATGCTTCTATATGGCTTAGGTACCAGGAGCTGACTCACGACCTCTCCCTGGACTTTAGTGACCCTATACAGCAGGTTATTGTTCATGGCAACATGAGGAAACCTCTCCTCAGAGCCAGGCTCTTGGGGAACCTCATTTATAACAGTTATATTTTCCTGGGCTGTTGTAAGAGTGGGGTCTCGCAACTGCTCACTCCCAAAATTGTCACGGGACACAGGTAGGTCAGGGACATTTGGTTCCTGAGAACCACTATCCTCGTCTCCCAACATCACCTGAAAAGGAAATTCATCTTTATCACGGTCATCATCATTATCAGTATCATCATCATCATTATCAGTATCATCATCATCATTATCAGTATCATCATCATCATTATCAGTATCATCATCATTATCAGTATCATCATCATTATCATTCTCAGTATCATCATCATTATCAGTATCATTATCATGGTCATCATCATTATCATGATCATCATCATTATCATTATCATGGTCATCATCATTATCATTATCACGATCATCATCATTATCATTATCATGGTCATCACATAAGTTTAACGGCCCACTAGCATTGTGTTCCGCCCCTCTCGACCGCGCAACCTCCGTAGGAGCTTCATTACACTGTCCAGTAGAATCATCTTTCCCCCAGAGATTGAGGACCAAGTCCACGGTAGTCTCTGGGTAGACTTTGGTGTCTCCATGGATGCACACCACACTCAGGTGTTTTTCGGGGATGAAGTCCCCATCAATCAGACTGTCATGTATGAGAGTCACTCGACTTCCTGAGTCCAGGAGTTCAGACGGAAAGACCTTTCTAGGCCTGGGGTCTCCCGACAGGGAAACATCACACTTTTCCTCACACATTTCACCTCGGGCCTGAACCCGTCTATCAGCATACCCCCTGTCCCCAACAGCTGGAACGCTCTTACCGGGAGAGTTCGGCGCCTGGGAACTCTGAAGTGATGACCGCTCCGACGGCTGGTCACGGAGGAAGTCTTTGGTAGCGAAGTACCTATCAGGCTGACGAGTTGCTTGGCATCTGGGTAGTCTCCTTGTCCGACCCCGTGCTGTACCTCAGGAGGAAGTGCTCGGGTGTAGCGGTCCACTATCACCTTTTCGACCCTTTGGGCAGGGTTGCCAACGTCAGGCTCCCGCCACTTCTTTAGTGCTCGGGTGTAGCGGTCCACTATCACCTCTTCAACCATTTGGGCAGGGCTGCCGACGTCAGGCTCCAGCCACTTCTTTACTGCAGACACCGCATGTGCCTTTGCAACATCACTCTGGGACGAGGTGCTGAGATCCTGGCGTAGTGCTGCAACCTGCTCCCTTAGCAATCGGTTAGTCTCCTGCTGTTGCACACTAACTTGCGCCATTTGTTTAAGCAGCGCCTCCATGCTGTCATCCATGCTGTCAGACTTCTCTGTCCCAACAACGGCAGTCTTTACTCAAGACATACACACTCCACAGTCTTTTCCACAACAAGTTCAGCTTTGCTGTGCAGACACTTTTTTTTTCTTTTCTCTGTGCAAACTCTATTAGGGCCACTGTCTCTTTAAGACTGCTCCAACAGACTTTTCCTTTGCTGCTGCTTTAGCCACTGTGCTGCTCCAGCATTCTAGCACCAATTGTAAGCTTTTCAGGGGATATAGCTCCGGGATCGCCGTCTCGGGTAGACGGAGTGGCATAAACACAGTTCAATCACAGACAGCAATTCTGGTGCAACTGGCCGCAACCAGCTTTATTGTAAGTCCACAGCAAACAAACATGAGCAAAACCAACTCATAAACCAAAATCCTGAGCCTGTCCGGCTACTCACTAAACGCAGATAGTTCCCTCACTATCAGGGCCCAGACTCTACCAGCCTGGCCCAACACAACACATATACTCAGTATTTACCAGCGTGTGGTTTCCCGGAGACTCTTGCAGTGTCTGGAGTCACATCCAGACTGAGAGCTCAATGTCTGTGGTCTCAACCACCTACTTCTGGCTGCCTAATTAAAACCTGAGTGGCTTCAGGTTTGAGCTGCAAGCCTCTACTGAATGGAGGGTGTAGTGAACTTGCTCCACCACTAGGTTTACAAAGCCATACATTTCCCTTATGCCAGTCAGCTAAGTACCTAGGCGAGATGTACACCCCATTCAATACATACCCCTTCACTGTCTCACAATATATATATATATATATATATATATATATAAAATATGACACACTTGTATTATACAAAATACACACCATGAAAGTATTCAGACCCCTTTAAATTTTTCACTCCTTGTTTTTTTTTGCAGCCATTTGGTATATTCAAAAAAGTTCTTTATTTTCTCAATGTACACTCTGCACCCCATCTTGACTGAAAAAAACAAATGTGGAAATTTTTGTAGCTTTGAGTGTTCATTCTACACACCTATTTTTTTGTGTTTTTTTGGCTTGGAAAATGATATTAAATGTCATTTTTTTAATTAGATCTTTTATTCATACATTTTTGGGCTTTTTTTTATTTTATGTACTGTAGCAAAGTCTATAAAATCACTAAAGCAGTTGTCTCATCATAAATGTCTAAAATTGCAAAGTTCTTATAAAAAACAAGTAACTTTACAATATACTTATTAAAAATCCTCTCAGTTCCCAAAAATATTTAATTTTTATTCTCGACTGCCTGTTGCCTAGGTTACCAGTCACTTCTCCACTCTATCAGCAGTGCCAGTGACTCGTCTCATAGGGAAGGAGTGCAGCACTTACAGGCTCTTTGCGATTGAGCTTGTAGCGCTGCGCTGAATCACTTTTCTGATGCTGTGAATATAAAGCTGCTTCTGCTTGCAATATAGACAAGGGCACAATTTGGGTCAGCGGTAGAACTATGCTGACCTACACTGGTTTGAATAGTCAATCTTCAGAAGCACACCACTCCGTGGCAAGCAGGGAGCAAAGAAGAAGGGGATGTAGAGTTGAGTGAATTTGTTCGGATTTGGGTCCGAATACGATCGGCAGCGAATATTGTTTTTGCAATATTCGTTGAACATAACTGAACGTCATTAGAGTCAATGGGAGTAAAAATTACCGAATATGTTCGGAACCGATCATCAAACATAAATTCGGCACGAATAGGGTACCAATATGGCACAAATATGCCAAATTCAGATTCGATGACAGAATCTGAACAAATTCGCTCAACTCTAAAGGGGAGTACCGTGCTCCTAAATAATGAACATGAGAATAACCCTTTAAAAGATGAATCAAAAGCAATAAATAAATGCAAAACCTACAGCATATTGCATTTTGAAAAAAAAGTCCCCCAAAAAATGCACCAAAAGTATAAGAAAAATGCTACAAAACACACTGTGATGCATTTTTTTACTGCAGTCCTATGAATGCTCATGCTCACCCTCAAGTCCATTCAGACAATGGTCTACAAAGCCCCACTCTCTGGTTAGGTGGAGGTCCCACTGGTCAAACCCCATTTATCCTCAAGCAGCTTGATATTCTCATACAATTTCTTTAAAGATGTGTTCACATCTTCTCTCTTTACGTAAGTGTGGTCTTATCAGTAAAATGCTCCATAAAGTCAAATGTCTAAAGTCAAACTGGTACCAGGTAACACCTACTGATATCAGAAATAAGTTTTTCATGGACTTGCTACTCTCTACTGAATAAAATAAAACGCTTATTGTGAGGGCTTTGTTTTATGTAATTGGTGAGTGGCCACCCCTCCACTGACTGTCCCATGAACTGGTCTACTTCTAGTGCTTGGCTTGTGTGTATGTCAAAAACTTCAGGTATGTCAAAACTAAAAGTTATATAAACTTTCATTTCTAATAAGTTGTCAAAAGTTTTTTATTTAAACTAAAAATTGAACTGTACTAGACTCTGAAACACTGGCAAAAAATTTGAGAATTTCATCAAACATACTCCCAAACTAGAAGAAAATATTAGCCCGTGATTTATTTTTGTTGCGGCATTAGGCACATTTGATTTGAATAAGATTGAGAAATACTATATTAAGGTTTCTCATTGTTGGCAATCAGCTTGGAAGAGATCCAGGATCAGTTACCATAGAAACATCTGTCCACTAGGAAGTGGATGCTTTCTGGATTATTAAACTATATTATGCACATTTCACGTTATTCTACTCTAAATAATAATTATTCTGTGTAACCACATGAAGGTTCCGGGAAATTAACTTGGGCAATTGCACCAATTTCTGATAGAATAAAAATGATTGAGATTGGTCAATTAAGCACAGAATGTAGAGCCCTTCTCTAACAAATAAAAGTTAGCCATTCACTTTTTTTTTTCTTTTTTTTTGCTTTGATTTCACTGTTGTTTGGATGAAAAGAGGTAATTTTGTTAATTTACAGACTTAAAAATTGTTTACAAGTCACTCAAGCGTTCTTGAGTGGGTGACAGATTTTTCTTTAAAGAATGGATCCTGATAGTCCTGAGATCAGATGACTACTTACTTTTGTCACATGACATTGGCACATCAAGCAGAATGGTTACAGTTCACTTTAACCCTTCCACTACCTTGGGATTTTCCATTTTTGCGTCTTTGTTTTTTGTTCCTCCTTTTCCCAGAGTCATAACTTTTTTTATTTCTCAATATGGCCATGCGAGGGCTTGCTTTTTGCGGGACAAGTTGTACTTATGAATGACACCATTGGTTTTACCATATAATCTACTGGAAAATGGGGGGAAAATATCCAAGTGCGGTGAACTTGCAAAAAAATTGCAATTCCACAATTTGATTCTTGTTTTTCTTTTTTTCTACAGTGTTCACTAAATTCTAAAACTGACTTGACATTTTGATTCACCAGGTCATTACGAGTTTGTAGATGCCAAACATACGTAGGTTATTTTTTTTATTTAAGCGGTGAAAAAAAAATTTGAAAGTTTGTATTAAAAGAAAAAAAAATTGGCACCTTTTTCCAAGACCCATAACATCTCCATTTTTCAGTGTCTGGGGCTGGGTGAGGGCTTATTTTTTGAACGCCAAGCTGACATTTTTATTTATACCATGTTGGGTAGATACGAACTTTTGATTACTCGTTATTGCATTTTATTGCAATGTTGCGGCGACTAAAACAATCGTAATTCTGCCGTTTTGATTTTTTGTTTCTCATCACACTGTTTACTGATCGGATTCATTATTTTTATATTATGATTGGGCGTTTCTGACCACGGCGATACTAAATGTGTGTATGTTTTTTAAATTTATTTTGAATGGCACAAAAGAAAATGATTTGAACGTTTATATTTTTTAATCTTTTTAAAAAACTTTTTTCTACTTTTTTTACTTGCTTCAATAATTTCCTTAAGAGACATGAAACTACCTTCTGATCGGAGCGGCACTCATAGCAGAGCGGGAATGGCAACCACATGAGTCTCCTGCAGATGCCAGGTTGCCATGCTAACCCATTGGCACCATGCGATCATGTGACGGCCTCGTGGAAAGTGCGTCATAAGACCCGCTCATCGGTGCCCTTATGTTAAGTGTCGGCGATTGACAGTGGCATTTAACATGTTAACAGCCACGGGTGGATCGCGATTCCAGCCACGGTTGTTAGGGGCACATGATAGTCATGTGTGGATCATACTAATTTTCAGTGTGTTTTTACAACTTGGGTGCACTAAAAACTCATTTGTGTTTTACAACTGCAGATTTTCCATATCTAACGTGATTGTTAGGAATAATCCACACATAAAATGCATCATATCCACAAGAGACACTGATGTTTTGGTTTTTAAACGCATGCCCCCCCAAAAAACACGTGGACATGAACTTTCTATAAATTCCACCAAATTTACTGGAATTGTAAAACGCTGCAAATTGGATGCTGCGAGAATATGCAGTGTCAAAAATTAAACAAAGCCTCATCGTTAGAACTTAATTGTAAAGGATATGGACACCTTTTCGGGGCAATCATATTTTTTTTCCTTAAATATATGTACATAGGGCTAAAAATTATTTTGGAATTTCTTTAAAAATTTTGCACAAATTGCCTTTTTATAACCTCCTGTGTTGCACGGTCTATTGCTGGCTGCAGAACAAGATAACGACGAATCCATCAATCAGCCTGTTCTGACGACTCTTATCTGTCTTCTATTGAGCTTCTCTCAGCTGATTTATGATCATAGGAAAGACATAAACGATTTACTAAATCTCCATCAGAGCTTACTGACAGATTCTTAGCTAACCTCATTCTACCGTAAAATTTTGTTCAGTCTTAATAGACAAATAGCGCAAAATACTTTTTGAAGGATTGTGAATTTTTCGTTCTGCATTGCTTTTTTTATTTAACTTTGAGCTCTGTATGTACTGTAGAATTTTGTCTTTTGTTTACATGTAAAATAGTGTTCAAAGTTGAACATATGGTTTATATCAAAATTCACAAAATGGTCCTTCATAAACAAAATGAGGTATTTCTTTATTTCTCACGGTTTCAATTTAGAGAGTGAAATACAGAAAACACGCACAGGTGTAACCAAAACTGTTCAGTTCTCTGTCAGAGAAAACGGCGCATGATTTATAATGATCTTTTTAGGATATAATGTCTCTTTAGAAATGGATAAAACAGGAATTGCCGCCCCAGTCCTTTTTGTATTTCTAAAGTTGGACAACTCCATGAATTTTTATATAGAAGTGTTAGATTTGTGTTTACTTAGTTACATTTTAAGACTCTTACACATAAGTATTTACTGTCCCACAAGAAAATCTATTAGGTGTAAGCCATGTCTTTATATGTAGATACTAAAAAAGAGTTTGATTTGCAAGTAGTGCAATAATCAACAGATATAATCACAGAATAACACACAAAAAAACATAAAAGTAAGAAGAAGAAAAGAGGATGGATGAATTAGAGTAAACCAAGTAGTCACCATGGAGGTCTGAATGGCAGCACCACCAGCAGCTATAAAGTGACTTAGGATAAAAGCCAAATCAGTATCTCAATTTGCAGACACGGTGTTTCGGACTATTGGTCCTCCTCAGTGCAAAGTATGAGATCTGATTTGGCTAGATGAGAGGCTCTGGACTGAGGTCTAAGGGGTAAGGTTTCTCCTTGTGGAGAGTGACATACCAGCTAAGTCACATTACAAGACTCGTTAAAGGGTTGATTGTGACTTGTAGGATCGCTACTTCCAATCGGTGGCGCTGTAGAGTTCAAGTCCTCTTTTTCTCTTAGGAGGCGATTTGCATATTAAATTTCACAGAGGAGCATTGCACGGCGAATAAGCCTCCTTACTTTGACAAGCCAGAGCTGGTATGTCACTCTCCACAAGGAGAAACCTTACCAGTTATCAGATAAAGATTTTCACTGTCATGTAAGAGAGAGATTCTTTTGATGCACTTCAAAAGTTACTATTGCTGTGGTTTGTGAGGGGAAGACCCCCTATAAATGTATGAATGACGGTCTACCATGACTTTCCATAAGTCCGAATCTGTACCGGACTTGTCTTTGAAAAGGTTATGCTGAACTTGTTGATTTTCTGTGATGCTGGGATCAAACTCTGGATAATGTTGGAGCTCTTTGTAGAAGTCTTAAAAGCGCTGGACTTGGGTTCTTTGGAAAATGATTATCACCCACATACAGAAAGCGTGTGCACGTCCACTTTTAGTTGTCTGCTTTAATATCATTGTAAATAAAGGACACTTCATCAATTTGTTGTAATTTGCTTTTGTTCATTAGTTATCCTGTAGGAATTAGATCCTAGAAGTTGGTAATTGGTTTCAAAGTTGGTTCCAAGTTGGGCCATTGTCGTGTTCACCCTTGGGGTAGTTCTACATTAACCCTGACACACCCATGCGATTTTTTTTTTTTTCCGGTTTTTCGTTTTAATTTTTTCTTCCCTTCTTTCAAGAGCCATGACCTTTTATTTTTTTCATTTTACAGTCCAGATATCCATATGAGGGCTTGTATTTTGCGTGATGGGTTGTATTTTTGAAAAATATCATTCATTTTGTTAATGTGATGCATTGGAAAGCGGGAAAAAAATTCAAAATGCGTTGAAATTGCAAAAAAAAAAAACCCCGCGATTTCACAATTGTTTTTTTTTATTTACCATGTTCACTATACAGTAAAACTGATCTGGCAATATGATTCTCCAGGCCAGTACGAGTACATTGAAACCAAATATGTAGTTTTTTTTTTTTTTGTGGTTTTAATTCGTAAAATAAAATGAATCAATTAAAGTAAATTTGCTTTTGTCATCAGTTTCCGAGACCCTGCTGCACCCACTCTGACACAAAGCGTCATCACTGCAATAGCCTGCAATAACCATTCTGCCACCTCGCCACCACCCAAGCTTCCGCCTCGCCACCACGCGAGCTGCCACCTCCCGAGCTGCCGCCTCGCCACCACCACAAGAGCTGTCGCCTCGCCACAACCACCAGAGCTGCCGCCTCACCACCACCACCAGTGCTGCCGCCTCACCTCCACCCGAGCTGCCGCACCCCCGACCTTCTGTCTTTTCCCCATTAACCCATAGAATGTAAGCCCGCAAGTACAGGGTCCTCTCACCTCTGTACCAGTCTGTCATTGTAAATTTGTTTACTGTAAACAATATCTATAACTTTGTATGTAACCCTTCTCATGTACAGCGCCATGGAATTAATGGCGCTATATAAATAATAATAATAATCACTGATGACAGTTTCAGGGGCTGGGTTAGTCCCTGCTGTGCTGAGCATGCGTCATTTGTCAATTCCAATACATGCTTAGTATGCACTCCCTGCTAACAGTGCTATCTTCCTTGGAATGCACAGTGGCAGTGTGCACCCTCACCAGTTTAAAAAAAAGGAGTATGAGCCAGCAAGGGAATAGTGCATTGACAAGGAAAGGGCAGCCCGGTCCCCAAAAGTGATCAGTGGCTGGTTTCTGCTCAGTCTGCTTGTCTCATTCTCTCCTTTTCAATGTGCATTGAAAGTGCATTCTTTTGCCAGCTTATCCTTTCTCTTTGGAGCTGGTGAGGGAGCGCACTGACACTGCACATTCAAAGAAATATAGCTCTGTGAGCAGGTAGGTCTCATACTGACCATGCTTTGGAACTGACACTGGATGCAGGCTCAGTAGAACAAGGACTAGCCCAGTCGCTGAAACAAGTGTCACTGACAAAGTTTCATGTCAGAATGAGGACATCAATGGTGGCAGTGCACTGGGGATTCTCAAATGAAAAAGAAGAGAAGCTTTAAAAAAAAGTAGAAAGAGAGAGTAGACAGAGAACGGTAGTGAATGTTTAATTGAAGTATATTAGAAAAGTGAATAGATTGATAAATTTAAATAGACATTTAGGATGAAATTCAAACATGGCTTTGAACCACCCCTTAAAGGACTACTCAGCATATTCTAGTGCTGTTTTTTACTTAGAGTTGTGCAGATACTTAAAGTCTGTGGGATGTTTTTTTTTTTATCGGCTTGAATATAACATGCCTGGCATTATTTTGATTTCTTCCTTGTGCTTCTATTCTAAAAATAATTTAGCATTTTCTTTATTACAAAAAATTTAGTTTGATTATAACAGTATTTCTGACTTTTTGCCTACCTTTACCTGAGGATAGCTAACTTGATGGATTAAGTGAAAACTTTATAAAAGCTGTTTCCAGTAATGCATCTTGTCAGTGTCACTCTGGCCACTACATCGTGTTGTGAAATAACAAGAATGACTGAAACATCTCGCATGCAGAACACATGGGTCTGATGTCTCCTACATATAAATGTGAATTAAAGAGGGTCACATATTCTGAATGGAGGGTGACGTTTGTATCTACACCAGATGTTCCCTGGCTGGCATAAATATCAAATACTCTGGTGAATCAATGTTATAAATTTGGGTACCATAAATGGCTTTGTGATCGGTGCCAGGTGCTCTCATTTCATTTTTGGATGACTGCCTGAAGTCAAAGCATGAATATTCTGAATATATAAAGATTATTTCTCATTGTACAAGAGAACACCTCTCTTCTTTTCTTATATTTCTGTACCCTTCTGAAAACATCTGTTAACAGAATTTAACCAGTGCAGCTCAATGATCCCATGTTCTCATTTTCCTGGGATTTTTCCTTCAAAGCCGTGAGGCTGTAGACACTTTGCTGCAAGAAGAGCTAGGTCTCTGATGCCCTCCAATCCACCAGTATTTGCACATTTTTTAAAATAAATAAATAAGCCCTTTATCCTGGATGACACAAACATTTTTAAAGTATTTTTGCAGTCAGTTTTTAATGTGCAAATTCCCCTTTTGACTAGTTGATGGGGTGCTTGTTTCCCCAGATTAGTCGTCCCACTCAGCATATTATCATATGGGTGTGATGAGATGATTTGGGAGAGCTGGTGTCAATACCTGTTATGTGCAAATCTGGCGCTTGCGCGCAACTTCCTTTCCTGCGTAAGTGAAGAAAAGTTAGAAGAACAATAGTGCTTTAGGGTCTTCAGTGTATGAGGGAGATCAGGGTGCTGGGAATTGCTCACCTGATGGAGCTGTGTGAAACTCAACAACTAAACCCGCTTGAAAATGTCAGCTGCTGCAGACCCGAAAGGTAGTTGGTTAGAGAAGAGACAATGGAGGGATGGGGTTCATCGTGCTACCAAAAATACCAATAGATGAAACCAGGAAATACCAGTAGATGAAACCAGAAGACCATGGGTATTTCTGTGCTCTTTAATGTCAACACGTTTCAAAGTTGGCAAACTTCCTCATCAGAACAAACCACATTTGTGTTCTGCAACCCATCTCTCCATGGTTTCTTTTCCTTTCCTATATGTCATTGCACTTCTGATGCCAGATGTACACTTTCCAGCTTCAGGATCGCACTGCACATGTCTGCAAGCGAAGAAAACAGCTGATGTCCACGAAGGAGCCAAACATTTAAGCTTCTTCTTTGCATCCGGAAAGGCGCAATGCGCCTTTGAAGCCGGGAAGCATCAATGACACATAGGAAAGGAAGTCATAGGTTTGTACAGAGCTGGAAAGACGCCGGCTCTTGTAAATCATGTTATCATGCCTGCAGGGGCGTGATAACTTGCTAGATGGGACGATTTGTCTAAGGAAACACAAGCCCCATCAAGTAGTCAAAATGTTATTTGCATATTCAAAATGGACTGTTAAAAGTATATTTTTAAACATCTGTCATCCAGAATAAAGGGGCTTGGTAGGCAGGATGTATGTAAAATAATATGCAAATGCTGGTGGGTTGGAGGGCATCGGCGACTACTCGGGTTCCATTGAACTGCAGAGAGGGGAAAAAAATATAATGAATAAATATTATCTATGTAATAACTAAATCCTAATGATTAGGGTATCAGCAATGAGAACAACTTATTTTTAAAAGGAATCTGTCATCAGGTTTTTGCTAAGTAATCTGAGAGCACCATGATGTGTGAAGCTATTTCTTTTGACACCATTTCACTTACACACATTTTTTTACATGATGATGTACCTTGTTCATATGATTAGAGGACCTTTTCTTGGCGCACCTTTATTTGGATGAGTTGTCTTATACAGACAACATGTAAGTTCTATTATATCATTGTTGTTTGCCCTGATGAAGAAGCCTATGTACTTCAAAACGCGTTGATGAATAAAAACCGTATTCTAACTTTTAGTTTTCCTAACACATCTTGGAATTTTGGCAGCGCGGATTTATATCCACTTACTTTGTCTCGCCTATTACATCATGAAGTAAGCCTTGAGACCCTGATTCCAGGTGTGTTATTTACTGTATATAAACCCAGAGGCGTATCCGAGGGGGGCAGCTGGGGCATGTGCCCCGGGCGCAGCCGACTGGGGGGCGCAGTCAGGCCGCCTAATGCGGCGGTCCGCAGTGTCTCCCCCGCAGCTGCGTTCTGCCGCCCCCGGCCTGGGAGTCGGCAGTTCCCTGTGCAGGCTGTCAAGCTGACAGCCAGCGCAGAGAAGCTGCTGCGTGCCGGCTCCCAGGGATCAATTCCACTAGCGTCTTTATAGACGCCAGTGCAATTGAAGCTCTGACCGCTGGGTCAGAGCGACGCCAGCAGCGTGATCAGATCATGTGATCACGCTGTGACGTCACTCGCCGGCGGCGCCCAGAAGGGTGAAGACTGGTGGTGAGTGTGCTCCACTATGGAGCTGAAGATACCACAGAAGATTAACGGGGGACATAATGTGTGAGTGTGTGTGTGTATGGGGGGGTGATTTAGAGTGGGGATGGGGGGTTCTTTTATGTGTGGGGGATTTGGAGTGGGGATGGGGGTTCTTTTATGTGTGTTGGGATTTGGAGTGGGGATGGGGGGTTCTTTTACGTGTGGGGGGATTTGGAGTGGGGATGGGGGGATACATTATGTGTGGGGGATTTGGAGTGGGGATAGGGGGTTCTTTTATGTGTGGGGGGATTTGGAGTGGGGATGGGGATACATTATGTGTGGGGGGATTTGGAGTGGGGATGGGGGGTTCTTTTATGTGTGGGGGGTTTGGAGTGGAGATGGGGATACATTGTGTGGGGGGATTTGGAGTGGGGATGGGGGGTTCTTTTATGTGTGGGGGTTTGGAGTGGGGATGGGGGTTCTTTTATGTGTGTGGGGGTTTGCAGTGGGGATGGGGGATACATTATGTGTGGGGGGATTTGGAGTGGGGATTGGGGATTATTTTATATATGGGGGGATTTGGAGTGGGGATGGGGGATTATTTTATATGTGGGGGGATTTGGAGTGGGGATGGGGGGTTATTGTATGTGTGGGGAGATTTGCAGTGGGGATGGGGGGTTATTGTATGTGTGGGGGGATTTGAAGTGGGGATAGGGGGTTATTGTATGTGTGGGGGGATTTGGAGTGGCGATGGGGGGTTATTGTATGTGTGGGGGGATTTGCAGTGGGGATGGGGGGTTATTGTATGTGTGGGGGGATTTGGAGTGAGGATGGGGGGTTATTGTATGTGTGGAGGGATTTGGAGTGGCGATGGGGGTTATTTTATGTGTGGGGGGATTTGGAGTGGGGATGGGGGGATTTAATGTGTGGGGGGATTTGGAGTGGGGATAGGGGATACTTAATACGTGTGGGGATTTGGCGTGGGGATGGGGGATTTAATGTGTGTGGGGGGGATTTGGAGTGAGGATGGGGCATTTAATATGTGTAGGGGATTTGAGGGTACTGAAGAGTATGTATGAGGAAACAGTATGGGGGATGGGTGCAGACAGAATGGGGAGTGAACGGGTGAATGTATGTGGACACAGTATGGGGAGTCAGGGGTATGTGTGAGCAGACAGTATAGAGAGTGAGGGGTAAATATATGAGGAGACAGTATGGTGAACATGGGGGATGTGAGAGGAGACAGTGTGAGGAGGGAGGGGAATAGTGTGAGGCGACAGTATATTGCAGATATTTTTATTTAGGGGCATTATAATGACTCTTCTGTCTTTAAGGGCATCGTGTGGAGAGTTGGTGCAAAAGAGCGGAGAAGATGGAGGTCTGCAGAGACGTCTGTGGATGAGAAAACTCATCATGGGATCTGGACAAGAAGAAGAAAAGGAGAACGACTCCAGAGACGACGTCATCTATAAGGTACCTGGATGTAAATATTAATTGTCATACTGACTAATTCTCATGTTTTTATTTATGTGAGGAGCTGAGTCTTCAGTCACATAGAATGACTGCAGACTCAGCACAAACCTGGACAACCCCTTTAATGCTCCTAACAAATAAAAACATGAGAAATAGTCAATTTCAGAATTCTCACAGTGCGCACTGCACGCTGTTAGGATTCTCTCGTGCCGGTAATTTACATACATGCAGTCATATGCTGACTAGACATGTGTGGCCTCACTCAATGAAAATGAACAGAGCGAGGCCGGGCACGTCTAGTCGGAATGTGGCCAGAAGTATATAAATCACATGCTTGTGCTCACATGACCGTGTACTCTCGCCACCGGTAAGGGAGAATCCTAAAAGTGTGCAGTGCATTCGTTGTGAGAATCCAGAAGCTGCAATGTCAGGATTCAGCTCTGCAGGTTCCAGCAGTCATCACATGGACACTTCACTCATATGTGATTTTCATACTTATGGTCCAGTGACAACGAGCTTCTCTTCCTGCTTCTCTCAGCTTTTCACTGAACATTGAGAGCATTAGGGAGAGCAGCTCGTCAGTACATGACTAAAGGGTATGCCACACTAAACAATATCGCTAACGGGATCGCTAAAAAACGTCACTATTTAGCGATCCCGTTAGCGATGTTGTTCAGTGCGGCAGCTTCCAGCGACGAGCTTCCTGCTGTGATCTCGCTCGTCGCTGGAATCGTTCCGGACCCTATTTCATCGCTGGCGCTCCCGCTGGTAAGTATCTAATCGCTGTGTGGCACCTTTTCTTAGCGATTTAGCGGTACTTTTGTACCGCTAAAGTCGTTAAGAAGATCGCTAACGGCGATAGCGTCGTTAACTATATCGCTAAATGCGGCAGCATTTAGCGATATAGAAACAATCCCGCTAGCGATCTCATTAGTATGCAACGCTAACGAGATCGCTAGCGGGATTGCTTAGTGTGGCAGTACCTTAAGTGTGCAAATCGCATGTGTGCGGGGAGGGGGGGGGGCGCCGAACCAAATTCTTGCCCCGGGTGCCAGAAAGCCTAGATACACCTCTGTATAAACCTGAATAGAAGGAAATACCAAAAGTACAAAGCAAATAAATACCCATGAAAAAAACAAACTGAAAACCTACAAAAATTGTTCAAAAATTAGGCAATCAATATACTAAAAAAATAAATGAATTTTATAGGTACAATCTAAAACATAACACTATAAAAATAGAAAAAAGATAGGAAAAAATAAAAATGTATAAAAACAATAATAGGGGGACAGGTGTGCAAAAAACTATAATTTAAACAATCAATTAATAATGTAATATGCCATTATTAGCCATATAATGCAGTGTAAAACATCAGGTATACAGTCATGGCCAAAAGTTTTGAGAATGACACAAATATTATATTTTCACATGATCTGCTGCCCTCTGGTTTTTATGTGTGTTTGACAGATGTTTTTATCACAGACAGAAATCTAATTGCAAACATATGAGTAACAAAAGCTTATATTGACAGTTAGAATGAGTTAATGCAGCAAGTCAATATTTGCAGTGTTGACCCTTCTTCTTCAGGACCTCTGCAATTCTCCCTGGCATGCTCTCAATCAACTTCTGGACCAAATCCTGACTGATGGAAGTCCATTCTTGCACAATCAATGCTTTCATTTTGTCAGAATTTTTAGGTTTTTGTTTGTCCATCCGTCTCTTGATGATTGACCACAAGTTCTCAATGGAATTAAGATCTGGGGAGTTTCCAGGCCATGGACCCAAAATCTCTATGTTTTGTTCCCTGAGCCATTTAGTTATCACCTTTGCTTTATGGCAAGGTGCTCCATCATGCTGGAAAAGGCATTGTTGATCGCCAAACTGCTCTTGGAGGGTTGGGAGAAGTTACTCTTGGAGGACATTCTGGTACCATTCTTTATTCATGGCTGTGTTTTTAGGCAAGACTGTGAGAGAGCCGATTCCCTTGGCTGAGAGGCAACCCCACACATGAATGGTTTCAGGATGCTTAACAGTTGGCATGAGACAAGACTGGTGGTAGCGCTCACCTTGTCTTCTCCGAATGAGGCGTTTTCCTGATGTCCCAAACAATCGAAAAGGGGATTCATCAGAGAAAATAACTTTATCCCAGTCCTCAGCAGTCCACTGCCTGTACCTTTTGCAGAATATCAGTCTGTCCATGATGTTTTTTCTGGAGAGAAGTGGCTTCTTTGCTGCCCTCCTTGAGACCAGGCCTTGCTCCAAGAGTCTCCGCCTCACAGTGCGTGCAGATGCACTCACACCTGCCTGCTGCCATTCCTGAGCAAGCTCTGCACTGCTGGTAGCCCGATCCCGTAGCTGAAACACTTTTAAGAGATGGTCCTGGCGCTTGCTGGTCTTTCTTGGGCGCCCTGGAGCCTTTTTGGCAACAATGGAACCTCTCTCCTTGAAGTTCTTGATGATGCGATAGATTGTTGACTGAGGTGCAATCTTTCTAGCTGCGATACTCTTCCCTGTTAGGCCATTTTTGTGCATTGCAATGATGACTGCACGTGTTTCTTTAGAGATAACCATGGTTAACAGAAGAGAAACAATGATGCCAAGCACCAGCCTCCTTTTAAAGTGTCCAGTGGTGTCATTCTTACTTAATCATGACAAATTGATCTCCAGCCATGTCCTCATCAACACCCACACCTGTGTTAATGGAGTAATCACTGAAAAGAGGTTAGCTGGTCCTTTTAAGGCAGGGCTGCAATGATGTTGAAATGTGTTTTGGGGGATAAAGTTCATTTTCTAGCCAAATATTGACTTTGCAAGTAATTGCTGTTAAGCTGATCACTCTTTATAACATTCTGGAGTATATGCAAATTGCCATTAGAAAAAGTGAAGCAGTAGACTTTGTAAAAATTAATATTTGTGTCATTCTCAAAACTTTTGGCCATGACTGTACAGCAATACAAGTTAGAAAAATGAAAAAAGTGCTCTGTGCAATATACTGTATATAATTCTATATGATCTGATCAGAGGTTACATAACAATCAATACACAATTTTATACCCAGTGGGATTAATTAATAAACCACTGATCAGAAAGTAACTTAGTATATTGCACATAGCCACATTGCATGATGCCCAAAATACAGCCAAAAAGAAGATTCAATCATATAATGTGAGATGACATATACACAAACAGACACCATCAATCATGGGACACAGTGGATCACTGTAAAACTATATATTGATCCTGACAAATGATGGATACATTCCAGCACCAATGTAGCACTCCACGTCCCCCTCCACAAACTCCATTGCGCGTTTCGCCCCGCTTCGTCAGGGAGTCTCTCATAGTTACAGATTAGTTCAAGGCAATGCTAGTATTTGTATATATAAATGTAAATTAATTAAAAATAACAAAGCAACAGGAGTTGATATGAACTAGCCTTTGAGTAGAGACAATATCCATCCATCTTACAAAGCCGCAAAAACAGTAAAAAAAAAAAAGTTTAAAAAAAATCCGCTGGCAATCATAAACATTGGAAAAAAAGTTTAAGAAACAAAAAAGATGACTATTCAGGTTTACAAAACACCAGAAAAAAAAAGTTTCCTGAAGAATTCTGCTTCACAATGGGCAATTTTCCCAATTTCAAAAAGCCGTTGTGTGCACATACATACCCTTGGTGGGTTGTAGGAAAACCAATCTGACACTGGCGACAATTATGCCTTCTGCCATTCCGAGAAATTTGTGAAAAATATACAACTAGGTGTGTCCTCCTACACAGTCTGAAACTGTCCAATCAGTCCTGACATTACTAGACTCTATAGGGACACACCCTTTTGAAAAATTGAAAAAGTAACACCCAGTTGCCAATTTTTATTTCATAAATTTCCAATTGGAAAAAGGGAGAGAAGAATGTTCTAAGAAAAGATGTTACCAAATTGAGATTTCATGAGGCATACAAGTAGTTAATGAATTGGACATGTCCTGAGAGATTTCCGGTCCTCTTTATAGGGACCCTGACAATAGGTTCATGCTGCGCGAACCACAGATAGCAGAAATCCGGCACCGACTTCGTTATTGCAGCCATGTATAGTTTTCTCTGTAAGGCCGGGGTCACATACAATGCTAAAAATGCGGTCCGTATTATACGGCCGTAATACCCTGAGAAGTCCCTAGAAAAGTGATCCGTATGTCATCCGTTTGCAATGCAAGGATGCAATTTCCTCGCATCAAAACATCCGTGTGTCATCCGTATGGCATCCGTACGGCGAGATTTTCTCGCCGGCTTGCAAAACCGACATATAATGGATCCCAATGACAGTTTTTACAGCACAAAAGAAAGAATAGATATATACACATAGAATACATATATATTACAGTATATATATATATATTGTAGCATTTCCAGGGGATATAGCTCTAGGATCGCTGTCTGGGTAGACAGAGTGACACGAAAACAGTTCATTCAGACAGCAGTTCTGATGAAAACTGGCCGCAACCAGCTTTATTAAAGTCCACAGCAAACAGATAAAAATAAAGCATAAACAGAAAAACCTAGGCTTGTCTAGCCACTAATTACACATAGATCGATTGCCCTGTCTATCCGGGTCCCGGCTCTACCAGCCTGACCCAAAACAACACATATGATATATGTTACCAGTATGGAGTTTCACAGATACTCCTCCTTGTGTCTGAAGGCCCCTTCAGCGTCCAGACTTGAGAGAGATCCACTCCTATTCAGCCGCTATTCGCACGGATTCGCACTGAGACTACTCCTGTGTCCGGGGTCCTTCCTGCACCCAGACTGAGATAGCTCAAACTCCTGGAGACTGCTTCTTCTGCCGGGACACCTTCCTGTGTCCAGACTGAGCCAGCTCCCACACTCCTGGAGACTGCTTCTTGTGCCGGGACACCTTCCTGTGTCCAGACTAAGCCAGCTCCCACTCCTGGAGACTGCTTCTTGTGCCGGGACACCTCCCTGTGTCCGGGCTAAGCCAGCTCTCAGACTGTGTTTCAACACACCTACTTCTGGTCTCCTAATTAACACCTGAGTGATTTCAGGCCTGAGCTGCAAGTGTGTAATGAATGTAAGGTGTAGTGACCTTTCTCTACCACTAGGTTTACAAAGCCACACATTTCCCTTATACCTAGGTGAAATGTACACCCCATTCAACACATATTCACTCACTGTCTCACATATCCCCTCCCTCTTCTCCAGACCGGAGGGCTGGTCATCCAGACCGGAGGGCTGGTCAACAATCCAACAGAGACAGTGAACTCTGGACCAATCATGGCCCTCATCAGCTTCATCTTCACCACTGTCATCACCAACATCAGCTTTCTCTTCATCTGAAGCATCCGCACTACCCTGTACCTTCCCAGGCCTATACTCTCTGCGGGCCTCGGGTATCCTGCACGGTTTCATCTTGACCTTAGGGCCGGGCTCAGTTTCGATATAGTGCCTGGCCAGAGAAGTACGACCCGGCACATCAGAACACTTCTGCTGACTCTTCCTCAGAAATTCACGTACCTCCTGTGCTACCATGCCTTCCTCATTTGCACTGGTTGCTTTATGGTCATCAGATGATTCCCTATCACTATCTGACCCTCTTCTCTCAGCCACATCTGGCTCACCGTCAGGGTTATACAATTCATTTTCATTCACATCCTGCTCACTCTCAAAATTGTCACAGGACACAGGCAAGTCAGGGACACTCGGTTCCCGAGAACCACCATCCTCGTCTCCCAACATCACCTGCAAAGGAATTTCATCTTTATCATGATCATCATCAGTATCATCACTATCATCATTATCAATATCAGCATCATCATCATGGTCATCATCATCATCATGATCATCATTATCATTATCAATATCAGCATTGTGTCCCGCCCCTCGGGACTGCGCACCCTCAATAGGAGCTTCATCACACTGTCCATCAGAAACATTTTTCCCCCAGAGATCCTTAGACTGGGGAAAGTCATTACCCAATATGACGGGTTGCACCAGGTTCTTCACTACCCCACTTCATATGAAACCTCCCCGAGTTTGGGGACCAAGTCCACGGCAGTCTCTGGGTAGACTTTGGTGTCTCCATGGATGCACACCACACTCAGGTGCTTATCAGGGATGAAGTCCCTATCAATCAGGCTGTCACATACGGAAGTCACTGGACTCTCTGAGTCCAAGAGGGCCTGTGCTGGGCAGTCATTTACAACCACCGGGGACCCCTGTGGTCCAGTCTCTTCGGCTGAGGTGGACACACACACAGGTTCTGCGCAGGGAGAGAGGGATCTGCCAACATCACAATACATAGGCTCCCCCTCTATTGGACAGTTGGCTGCAATTTCACAACATCTCCAACACTGTCCACCACAATCACCCTCCCATATGTCCCCAACAGCTGGAACGCTCTTACCGCGAGAGTTCGGCGTCCGGGAACTCTGAAGTGACGACCTCTCAGACGGCGTACCTCAGGAGGACATGCTCGGGTGTAGCGGTTCACTATCACCTCTTCAACCATGCCGACACGACGGCCGACGTCAGGCTCCAACCGCTTCTTTACTGCAGGCAACGCAGGTGCCTTTACAACATTACTCGGGTACCAGTTGCTGAGAGCTGCAATCTGCTCCCTCATCAATCGGTTTAAACTCCTGCTGCTGCTGCTGCCAGCTCTGCTGGGCCTGCTGCATGATCTGCAGGTGTTTCTTAACAAGCTCCTCCACACTGCCGGACTTATCTGTCTCAACCACGGCAGTCTTATGTTGCACATTAACTTGCGCCATTTGTTCAAACAGTGCCTCCATGCTGTCATCCATGCTGTCAGACTTCTCTGTCTTAAAAACGGCAGTCTTCACTCAAGACATACACACTCCACAGTCTTTTCCATAGAAAAAAATTCAGCTCTGCTGTGCAGACACTTTTTTTTTTTTCTTTGCAAAGTCTATTAGGGCTCCTGTCTCTTTAAGACTGCTCCAAACAGACGTTTCTGCTGACACACTTTTTTTTTTTTCTCTGCTGCTATTTCAACAGACTTCACTTTTATTGCTGTCTCTAAGCCACCGTGCTGCATGCACACTCCAGCACTAACTGTATCAGCCACTGCGCTGCCCCAGCATTCTCCGCCAATTGTAGCATTTCCAGGGGATATAGCTCTAGGATCGCTGTCTGGGTAGACAGAGTGACACGAAAACAGTTCATTCAGACAGCAGTTCTGATGAAAACTGGCCGCAACCAGCTTTATTAAAGTCCACAGCAAACAGATAAAAATAAAGCATAAACAGAAAAACCTAGGCTTGTCTAGCCACTAATTACACATAGATCGATTGCCCTGTCTATCCGGGTCCCGGCTCTACCAGCCTGACCCAAAATAACACATATGATATATGTTACCAGTATGGAGTTTCACAGATACTCCTCCTTGTGTCTGAAGGCCCCTTCAGCGTCCAGACTTGAGAGAGATCCACTCCTATTCAGCCGCTATTCGCACGGATTCGCACTGAGACTACTCCTGTGTCCGGGGTCCTTCCTGCACCCAGACTGAGATAGCTCAAACTCCTGGAGACTGCTTCTTGTGCCGGGACACCTTCCTGTGTCCAGACTGAGCCAGCTCCCACACTCCTGGAGACTGCTTCTTGTGCCGGGACACCTTCCTGTGTCCGGGCTAAGCCAGCTCTCAGACTGTGTTTCAACACACCTACTTCTGGTCTCCTAATTAACACCTGAGTGATTTCAGGCCTGAGCTGCAAGTGTGTAATGAATGTAAGGTGTAGTGACCTTTCTCTACCACTAGGTTTACAAAGCCACACATTTCCCTTATACCTAGGTGAAATGTACACCCCATTCAACACATATTCACTCACTGTCTCACAATATATATATATATATTGTAGCATTTCCAGGGGATATAGCTCTAGGATCGCTGTCTGGGTAGACAGAGTGACACGAAAACAGTTCATTCAGACAGCAGTTCTGATGAAAACTGGCCGCAACCAGCTTTATTAAAGTCCACAGCAAACAGATAAAAATAAAGCATAAACAGAAAAACCTAGGCTTGTCTAGCCACTAATTACACATAGATCGATTGCCCTGTCTATCCGGGTCCCGGCTCTACCAGCCTGACCCAAAACAACACATATGATATATGTTACCAGTATGGAGTTTCACAGATACTCCTCCTTGTGTCTGAAGGCCCCTTCAGCGCCCAGACTGAGATAGCTCAAACTCCTGGAGACTGCTTCTTGTGCCGGGACACCTTCCTGTGTCCAGACTGAGCCAGCTCCCACTCCTGGAGACTGCTTCTTGTGCCGGGACACCTCCCTGTGTCCGGGCTAAGCCAGCTCCCACTCCTGGAGACTGCTTCTTGTGCCGGGACACCTTCCTGTGTCCAGGCTAAGCCAGCTCTCAGACTGTGTTTCAACACACCTACTTCTGGTCTCCTAATTAACACCTGAGTGATTTCAGGCCTGAGCTGCAAGTGTGTAATGAATGTAAGGTGTAGTGACCTTTCTCTACCACTAGGTTTACAAAGCCACACATTTCCCTTATACCTAGGTGAAATGTACACCCCATTCAACACATATTCACTCACTGTCTCACATATCCCCTCCCTCTTCTCCAGACCGGAGGGCTGGTCATCCAGACCGGAGGGCTGGTCAACAATCCAACAGAGACAGTGAACTCTGGACCAATCATGGCCCTCATCAACTTCATCTTCACCACTGTCATCACCAACATCAGCTTTCTCTTCATCTGAAGCATCCGCACTACCCTGTACCCTCCCAGGCCTATACTCTCTGCGGGCCTCGGGTATCCTGCACGGTTTCATCTTGACCTTAGGGCCGGGCTCAGTTTCGATATAGTGCCTGGCCAGAGAAGTACGACCCGGCACATCAGAACACTTCTGCTGACTCTTCCTCAGAAACTCACGTACCTCCTCTGCTACCATGCATTCCTCATTTGCACTGGTTGTTTTATGGTCATCAGATGATTCACTATCACTATCTGACCCTCTTCTCTCAGCCACATCTGGCTCACTGTCAGGGTTATACAATTCATTCTCATTTACATCTTGCCCACTGTCAGGGTTATACAATTCATTTTCATTCACATCCTGCTCTGGAACCTTAGTTAACATGTCATCCACAACATTAACTTCACCATCTGGTCCCTCAAGTATGTGACTATGTGACAACCCCAGCACCATACTTCCATATAGCTCAGGTACTAGGAGCTGACTCACGACCTCTCCCTGAACTTCAGTGTCCCTATACAATAGGTTATTGTTCATGGCAGCTTGAGGAAACCTCTCCTCAGAGCCAGGCTCCTGGGAAACCTCATTTAGAATAATCATATTTTCCGGTGCCATCCTAAGAGTGGGGTCTCGCACCAGCTCACTCCCAAAATTGTCACAGGACACAAGCAGGTCAGGGACACTCGGTTCCCGAGAACCACCATCCTCGTCTCCCAACATCACCTGCAAAGGAATTTCATCACTATCACAGTCATCATTATTATCAACATCATTATCATGACTATGATCAGTATCATCATCACTATCACGATCATCATCATTATCATTATCAGCATCAGCATCATTATCATGGTCATCATCATTATCATGATCATTATCATCATCATCATTATCATTATCATTATCATTATCACATAAGTTTAACGGCCCACTAGCATTGTGTTCCGCCCCTCGGGACTGCGCACCCTCAATAGGAGCTTCATCACACTGTCCATCAGAAACATTTTTCCCCCAGAGATCCTTAGACTGGGGAAAGTCATTACCCAATATGACGGGTTGCACCAGGTTCTTCACTACCCCCACTTCATATGAAACCTCCCCGAGTTTGGGGACCAAGTCCACGGCAGTCTCTGGGTAGACTTTGGTGTCTCCATGGATGCACACCACACTCAGGTGCTTATCAGGGATGAAGTCCCTATCAATCAGGCTGTCACATACGGAAGTCACTGGACTCTCTGAGTCCAAGAGGGCCTGTGCTGGGCAGTCACCTACAACCACCGGGGACCCCTGTGGTCCAGTCTCTTCGGCTGAGGTGGACACACACACAGGTTCTGCGCAGGGAGAGAGGGACCTGCCAACATCACGGCACATAGGCTCCCCCTCTAGTGAACAGCCGGCAGCAATTTCACGACATCTCCAACACTGTCCACCACAATCTCCCTCCCATATGTCCCCTCGGGCCTGAACCCGCTTATCAGCATACCCCATGTCCCCAACAGCTGGAACGCTCTTACCGGGAGAGTTCGGCGTCCGGGAACTCTGAAGTGACGACCTCTCAGACGGCTGTACCTCAGGAGGAAATGCTCGGGTGTAGCGGTTCACCATCACCTTTTCAACTCCATAATCAGGCCTGCTGACTGCAGACTCCCAACTGTATCTCCAGTCATGAACTCCCCTGGCACGGGCTGTCACCGTAACACCCAGCCGGGTACGAATCTCCGCTTTCAGCTTGGCATAGTCTTGGCTGTCCTGCTCTCTCAGGTCAGCATAGGCCACCTGGGGCACTCCAATCAGATAGGGTGCGACCATCATGGCCCACTCAGATAGGGGCAGATTCTCCTTCTCTGCCAGTTCCTCAAACTTAGTAAGATATTCAAATAAAGAAAATAGCACTACTCATAATGACAAAATACAAAATTTTATTAGAAGTAAACATCAAATATTAAAATTACCAGGGATGGCAGTGAAAAACCGACTAAACAGGGAAAGCGGAGACACACACCAGGGAACAAGCACCTGGAGGGTACCATATATATAACAATGGTAATGCAAGGACCAAGTATAAAGTGCATAAAGTGACTAGTCACATTGGATGACAATGTAAACAGGAGTAATATACACACATCAAAGTCAGGACTAGAGTACAACATTAACACAAAAACGGTCCATGCTACCAGTAAAATGAACAAATGGCCCAGCTTGAATACCTGAGTGAGACCGCGTCCCTGCCACCCCAACGCGCGTTTCGGCGCAGTGCCTTCTTCCGGAACGCGCGTTGGGGTGGCAGGGACGCGGTCTCACTCAGGTATTCAAGCTGGGCCATTTGTTCATTTTACTGGTAGCATGGACCGTTTTTGTGTTAATGTTGTACTCTAGTCCTGACTTTGATGTGTGTATATTACTCCTGTTTACATTGTCATCCAATGTGACTAGTCACTTTATGCACTTTATACTTGGTCCTTGCATTACCATTGTTATATATATGGTACCCTCCAGGTGCTTGTTCCCTGGTGTCTCCGCTTTCCCTGTTTAGTCGGTTTTTCACTGCCATCCCTGGTAATTTGAATATTTGATGTTTACTTCTAATAAAATTTTGTATTTTGTCATTATGAGTAGTGCTATTTTCTTTATTTGATTTCCATTAATTTGCACGTTATACTCTATGTATATCCTGTATTACACCTTTTTGGTGTTTTTTGGTCTGGTTTATAAGATTTAGTAAGATATTCCTCCACATCATCACGAGGTGTCATCTTTTTCAGGGACCGTCTTACCGCCTTCTTTACAGCGGGCAAGGCAGGTGCCTTCACAACATTACTCCGGGACGCGGCACCGAAATCCTTTCTTTGTGCTGCCATCTGCTCAAGAAATAACCGGTTATTCTCCTGCTGCTGCTGCAGGAATTGCTGCTGGTCCTGCTGCATGCGCTGCTGGTGCTGCAGGCGCTGCTGCATGCTTCGCTGGGCCTGTACCAGGTACTCAATGAGCTCCTTCATACTGCCGGACTTATCTGTCTCAACCCCGGCAGTCTTATGTTGCACATTCACTTGCGCCATTTGTTCAAACAGCGCCTCCATGCTGTCATCCATGCTGTCAGACTTCTCTGTCTTAACAACGGCAGTCTTCACTCAAGACATACACACTCTACAGTCTTTTCCATAGAAAAAAATTCAGCTCTGCTGTGCAGACACTTTTTTTTTTTTCTCTTTTGCAAAGTCTATTAGGGCTCCTGTCTCTTTAAGACTGCTCCAAACAGACGTTTCTAGTGAAACACTTTTTTTTTTTTTTTCTCTGCTGCTATTTCAACAGACTTCACCTTTATTGCTGTCTCTAAGCCACCGTGCTGCATGCACACTCCAGCACTAACTGTATCAGCCACTGTGCTGCCCGCATTCTCCACCAATTGTAGCATTTCCAGGGGATATAGCTCTAGGATCGCTGTCTGGGTAGACAGAGTGACACGAAAACAGTTCATTCAGACAGCAGTTCTGATGAAAACTGGCCGCAACCAGCTTTATTAAAGTCCACAGCAAACAGATAAAAATAAAGCATAAACAGAAAAACCTAGGCTTGTCTAGCCACTAATTACACATAGATCGATTGCCCTGTCTATCCGGGTCCCGGCTCTACCAGCCTGACCCAAAACAACACATATGATATATGTTACCAGTATGGAGTTTCACAGATACTCCTCCTTGTGTCTGAAGGCCCCTTCAGCGTCCAGACTTGAGAGAGATCCACTCCTATTCAGCCGCTATTCGCACGGATTCGCACTGAGACTACTCCTGTGTCCGGGGTCCTTCCTGCACCCAGACTGAGATAGCTCAAACTCCTGGAGACTGCTTCTTGTGCCGGGACACCTTCCTGTGTCCAGACTGAGCCAGCTCCCACACTCCTGGAGACTGCTTCTTGTGCCGGGACACCTCCCTGTGTCCGGGCTAAGCCAGCTCCCACTCCTGGAGACTGCTTCTTGTGCCGGGACACCTTCCTGTGTCCGGGCTAAGCCAGCTCTCAGACTGTGTTTCAACACACCTACTTCTGGTCTCCTAATTAACACCTGAGTGATTTCAGGCCTGAGCTGCAAGTGTGTAATGAATGTAAGGTGTAGTGACCTTTCTCTACCACTAGGTTTACAAAGCCACACATTTCCCTTATACCTAGGTGAAATGTACACCCCATTCAACACATATTCACTCACTGTCTCACAATATATATATATATATATATATATACATGTATGTGTGTATATATATATGTATATATACACACATACATGTCATTGAGACATGTATATACATATATTTATAGTTCAACACTTCTACATAGTATAATAGCCGCTAATTCAATTGCCGGCTTCTGTGAAATTACAGACCCGACATGAAATGACACCTGGTTTACATCCAGTTAACCATGTCATTTCATGTAGTTTTATATATGGTTTTCACTAACAATTACATGAGTGTATGTGTGCAAAATGTCATACATGTAGGGTTAATTAAAGGTGTAAATTCGTTGAAAAAATGCGTGGGTTTCCGTGGTATTTTCTCCACCAGACAGGCAAGGCCAGCGAGTGGGGGCAGATAATAACAGCTAGGGAGGCTGCATTTATTTTGTGCCCCCCCTGGCTACTAACATCTGCCCCCAGCCACCCCAGAAAAGTTAAATCTATAATTAGATGCGCCCTCTCTGGCACTTAGCCCATCTATTCCCATTGCCCTCTAGTGGCGAATGGGTTAATAGCAAGGTGGCTTTAACCCATTAACCGCACCGCTGGCTTTGCCTGTCTGGTGGAGAAAATAGCACGGGAGCCCACGCAGTTTTTTTCAACGAATTTGCACCTTTAATTAACCCCTACATGTATGACATTTTGCACACATACACTCATGTAATTGTTAGTGAAAACCATATATCAAATTACATGAAATGACATGGTTAACTGTATGTAAACCATGTGTCATTTCATGTCGGGTCTGTAATTTCACAAAAGCCGGCAATTGAATTAGCGGCTATTATACTATGTCGAAGTGTATGAACTATGACGTGTGTGTGTGTGTGTTATATATATATATATATATATATATATATGTGTGTGTATTCTATGTGTGTATATGTATTCTTTCTATTCTTTATTAAACCTGTCAGTGTGATTTTACAGTATAGCCGAGGATGAATTGCCAGCTTTTCTTAAGGACACCGGTGCGTATTTCTTGCAAGTCACACGTCTGGTCCGTGTGTAATCCGATGTGTTCACGCACCCATAGACTTGCAATGGCGAGTCTCGGTCGTAATACGGTGCAAATCGCAGCATGCACGTATAAAACGGACGAGAAAAAATCGGATGATGGGAGCTGCTCCATAGATTAACATTGGTCCGAGTGCAATGCGATTTTTTTTCTCGCATTGCACTAGTCCGTATTTCTCGCTAGTGTGACTCCGGCCTTACTCTGCTGCTTTTCAGAGAAAAAATACTCGAAGAAGTCGGATAGGGACTTTTTTCTTTTATTCTTTCAGAAACTGCTTTTATTCTTTCAGAAACTGGCAGCCATAGAAAATGTAGAAAGCACGTAGCAGCTGGCACTGGCAGTCACTGGTACCCAAGGGCTTGGTGTGTATGAATGCAGTGCCATCTAATGAAGGATAGTTGGAAAACCATTTGTCAGTGAGAAAGCTACAGTCATGGCCAAAAGTTTTGAGAATAACACAAATATTATATTTTCACATGATCTGCTGCCCTCTGGTTTTTATGTGTGTGTTTGGCAGGTGTTTTTATCACAGACAGAAATATAATTGCAAACATATGAGTAACAAAACTTATATTGACAGTTAGAATGAGTTAATGCAGCAAGTCAATATTTGCAGTGTTGAACCTTCTTCTTCAGGACCTCTGCAATTCTCCCTGGCATGCTCTCAATCAACTTCTGGACCAAATCCTGACTGATAGCAGTCCATTCTTGCACAATCAATGCTTTGATTTTGTCAGAATTTTTAGGTTTTTGTTTGTCCACCCGTCTCTTGATGATTGACCACAAGTTCTCAATGGGATTAAGATCTGGGGAGTTTCCAGGCCATGGACCCAAAATCTCTATGTTTTGTTCCCTGAGCCATTTAGTTATCGCCTTTGCTTTATGGCAAGGTGCTCCATCATGCTGGAAAAGGCATTGTTGATCGCCAAACTGCTCTTGGAGGGTTGGGAGAAGTTACTCTTGGAGGACATTCTGGTACCATTCTTTATTCATGGCTGTGTTTTTAGGCAAGACTGTGAGAGAGCCGATTCCCTTGGCTGAGAAGCAACCCCACACATGAATGGTTTCAGGATGCTTAACAGTTGGCATGAGACAAGACTGGTGGTAGCGCTCACCTTGTCTTCTCCGAATGAGGCGTTTTCCTGATGTCCCAAACAATCGAAAAGGGGATTCATCAGAGAAAATAACTTTATCCCAGTCCTCAGCAGTCCACTGCCTGTACCTTTTGCAGAATATCAGTCTGTCCATGATGTTTTTTCTGGAGAGAAGTGGCTTCTTTGCTGCCCTCCTTGAGACCAGGCCTTGCTCCAAGAGTCTCCGCCTCACAGTGCGTGCAGATGCACTCACACCTGCCTGCTGCCATTCCTGAGCAAGCTCTGCACTGCTGGTAGCCCGATCCCGTAGCTGAAACACTTTTAAGAGATGGTCCTGGCGCTTGCTGGTCTTTCTTGGGCGCCCTGGAGCCTTTTTGGCAACAATGGAACCTCTCTCCTTGAAGTTCTTGATGATGCGATAGATTGTTGACTGAGGTGCAATCTTTCTAGCTGCGATACTCTTCCCTGTTAGGCCATTTTTGTGCATTGCAATGATGACTGCACGTGTTTCTTTAGAGATAACCATGGTTAACAGAAGAGAAACAATGATGCCAAGCACCAGCCTCCTTTTAAAGTGTTCATTGGTGTCATTCTTACTTAATCATGACAAATTGATCTCCAGCCATGTCCTCATCAACACCCACACCTGTGTTAATGGAGCAATCACTGAAAAGAGGTTAGCTGGTCCTTTTAAGGCAGGGCTGCAATGATGTTGAAATGTGTTTTGGGGGATAAAGTTCATTTTCTAGCCAAATATTGACTTTGCAAGTAATTGCTGTTAAGCTGATCACTCTTTATAACATTCTGGAGTATATGCAAATTGCCATTAGAAAAAGTGAAGCAGTAGACTTTGTAAAAATTAATATTTGTGTCATTCTCAAAACTTTTGGCCATGACTGTACAGCAATACAAGTTAGAAAAATGAAAAAAGTGCTCTGTGCAATATACTGTATATAATTCTATATGATCTGATCAGAGGTTACATAACAATCAATACACAATTTTATACCCAGTGGGATTAATTAATAAACCACTGATCAGAAAGTAACTTAGTATATTGCACATAGCCACATTGCATGATGCCCAAAATACAGCCAAAAAGAAGATTCAATCATATAATGTGAGATGACATATACACAAACAGACACCATCAATCATGGGACACAGTGGATCACTGTAAAACTATATATTGACCCTGACAAATGATGGATACATTCCAGCACCAATGTAGCACTCCACGTCCCCCTCCACAAACTCCATTGCGCGTTTCGCCCCGCTTCGTCAGGGAGTCTCTCATAGTTACAGATTAGTTCAAGGCAATGCTAGTATTTGTATATATAAATGTAAATTAATTAAAAATAACAAAGCAACAGGAGTTGATATGAACTAGCCTTTGAGTAGAGACAATATCCATCCATCTTACAAAGCCGCAAAAACAGTAAAAAAAAAAAAGTTTAAAAAAAATCCGCTGGCAATCATAAACATTGGAAAAAAAGTTTAAGAAACAAAAAAGATGACTATTCAGGTTTACAAAACACCAGAAAAAAAAAGTTTCCTGAAGAATTCTGCTTCACAATGGGCAATTTTCCCAATTTCAAAAAGCCGTTGTGTGCACATACATACCCTTGGTGGGTTGTAGGAAAACCAATCTGACACTGGCGACAATTATGCCTTCTGCCATTCCGAGAAATTTGTGAAAAATATACAACTAGGTGTGTCCTCCTACACAGTCTGAAACTGTCCAATCAGTCCTGACATTACCAGACTCTATAGGGACACACCCTTTTGAAAAATTGAAAAAGTAACACCCAGTTGCCAATTTTTATTTCATAAATTTCCAATTGGAAAAAGGGAGAGAAGAATGTTCTAAGAAAAGATGTTACCAAATTGAGATTTCATGAGGCATACAAGTAGTTAATGAATTGGACATGTCCTGAGAGATTTCCGGTCCTCTTTATAGGGACCCTGACAATAGGTTCATGCTGCGCGAACCACAGATAGCAGAAATCCGGCACCGACTTCGTTATTGCAGCCATGTATAGTTTTCTCTGTAAGGCCGGGGTCACATACAATGCTAAAAATGCGGTCCGTATTATACGGCCGTAATACCCTGAGAAGTCCCTAGAAAAGTGATCCGTATGTCATCCGTTTGCAATGCAAGGATGCAATTTCCTCGCATCAAAACATCCGTGTGTCATCCGTATGGCATCCGTACGGCGAGATTTTCTCGCCGGCTTGCAAAACCGACATATAATGGATCCCAATGACAGTTTTTACAGCACAAAAGAAAGAATAGATATATACACATAGAATACATATATATATACAGTATATATATATATATTGTAGCATTTCCAGGGGATATAGCTCTAGGATCGCTGTCTGGGTAGACAGAGTGACACGAAAACAGTTCATTCAGACAGCAGTTCTGATGAAAACTGGCCGCAACCAGCTTTATTAAAGTCCACAGCAAACAGATAAAAATAAAGCATAAACAGAAAAACCTAGGCTTGTCTAGCCACTAATTACACATAGATCGATTGCCCTGTCTATCCAGGTCCCGGCTCTACCAGCCTGACCCAAAACAACACATATGATATATGTTACCAGTATGGAGTTTCACAGATACTCCTCCTTGTGTCTGAAGGCCCCTTCAGCGTCCAGACTTGAGAGAGATCCACTCCTATTCAGCCGCTATTCGCACGGATTCGCACTGAGACTACTCCTGTGTCCGGGGTCCTTCCTGCACCCAGACTGAGATAGCTCAAACTCCTGGAGACTGCTTCTTCTGCCGGGACACCTTCCTGTGTCCAGACTGAGCCAGCTCCCACACTCCTGGAGACTGCTTCTTGTGCCGGGACACCTTCCTGTGTCCAGACTAAGCCAGCTCCCACTCCTGGAGACTGCTTCTTGTGCCGGGACACCTCCCTGTGTCCGGGCTAAGCCAGCTCTCAGACTGTGTTTCAACACACCTACTTCTGGTCTCCTAATTAACACCTGAGTGATTTCAGGCCTGAGCTGCAAGTGTGTAATGAATGTAAGGTGTAGTGACCTTTCTCTACCACTAGGTTTACAAAGCCACACATTTCCCTTATACCTAGGTGAAATGTACACCCCATTCAACACATATTCACTCACTGTCTCACATATCCCCTCCCTCTTCTCCAGACCGGAGGGCTGGTCATCCAGACCGGAGGGCTGGTCAACAATCCAACAGAGACAGTGAACTCTGGACCAATCATGGCCCTCATCAACTTCATCTTCACCACTGTCATCACCAACATCAGCTTTCTCTTCATCTGAAGCATCCGCACTACCCTGTACCTTCCCAGGCCTATACTCTCTGCGGGCCTCGGGTATCCTGCACGGTTTCATCTTGACCTTAGGGCCGGGCTCAGTTTCGATATAGTGCCTGGTCAGAGAAGTACGACCCGGCACATCAGAACACTTCTGCTGACTCTTCCTCAGAAATTCACGTACCTCCTGTGCTACCATGCCTTCCTCATTTGCACTGGTTGCTTTATGGTCATCAGATGATTCCCTATCACTATCTGACCCTCTTCTCTCAGCCACATCTGGCTCACCGTCAGGGTTATACAATTCATTTTCATTCACATCCTGCTCACTCTCAAAATTGTCACAGGACACAGGCAAGTCAGGGACACTCGGTTCCCGAGAACCACCATCCTCGTCTCCCAACATCACCTGCAAAGGAATTTCATCTTTATCATGATCATCATCAGTATCATCACTATCATCATTATCAATATCAGCATCATCATCATGGTCATCATCATCATCATGATCATCATTATCATTATCAATATCAGCATTGTGTCCCGCCCTCGGGACTGCGCACCCTCAATAGGAGCTTCATCACACTGTCCATCAGAAACATTTTTCCCCCAGAGATCCTTAGACTGGGGAAAGTCATTACCCAATATGACGGGTTGCACCAGGTTCTTCACTACCCCCACTTCATATGAAACCTCCCCGAGTTTGGGGACCAAGTCCACGGCAGTCTCTGGGTAGACTTTGGTGTCTCCATGGATGCACACCACACTCAGGTGCTTATCAGGGATGAAGTCCCTATCAATCAGGCTGTCGCATACGGAAGTCACTGGACTCTCTGAGTCCAAGAGGGCCTGTGCTGGGCAGTCATTTACAACCACCGGGGACCCCTGTGGTCCAGTCTCTTCGGCTGAGGTGGACACACACACAGGTTCTGCGCAGGGAGAGAGGGATCTGCCAATATCACAATACATAGGCTCCCCCTCTATTGGACAGTTGGCTGCAATTTCACGACATCTCCAACACTGTCCACCACAATCACCCTCCCATATGTCCCCAACAGCTGGAACGCTCTTACCGCGAGAGTTCGGCGTCCGGGAACTCTGAAGTGACGACCTCTCAGACGGCTGTACCTCAGGAGGACATGCTCGGGTGTAGCGGTTCACTATCACCTCTTCAACCATGCCGACACGACGGCCGACGTCAGGCTCCAACCGCTTCTTTACTGCAGGCAACGCAGGTGCCTTTACAACATTACTCGGGTACGAGTTGCTGAGAGCTGCAATCTGCTCCCTCATCAATCGGTTAAACTCCTGCTGCTGCTGCTGCCAGCTCTGCTGGGCCTGCTGCATGATCTGCAGGTGTTTCTTAACAAGCTCCTCCACACTGCCGGACTTATCTGTCTCAACCACGGCAGTCTTATGTTGCACATTAACTTGCGCCATTTGTTCAAACAGTGCCTCCATGCTGTCATCCATGCTGTCAGACTTCTCTGTCTTAAAAACGGCAGTCTTCACTCAAGACATACACACTCCACAGTCTTTTCCATAGAAAAAAATTCAGCTCTGCTGTGCAGACACTTTTTTTTTTTTCTTTGCAAAGTCTATTAGGGCTCCTGTCTCTTTAAGACTGCTCCAAACAGACGTTTCTGCTGACACACTTTTTTTTTTTTTCTCTGCTGCTATTTCAACAGACTTCACTTTTATTGCTGTCTCTAAGCCACCGTGCTGCATGCACACTCCAGCACTAACTGTATCAGCCACTGCGCTGCCCCAGCATTCTCCGCCAATTGTAGCATTTCCAGGGGATATAGCTCTAGGATCGCTGTCTGGGTAGACAGAGTGACACGAAAACAGTTCATTCAGACAGCAGTTCTGATGAAAACTGGCCGCAACCAGCTTTATTAAAGTCCACAGCAAACAGATAAAAATAAAGCATAAACAGAAAAACCTAGGCTTGTCTAGCCACTAATTACACATAGATCGATTGCCCTGTCTATCCGGGTCCCGGCTCTACCAGCCTGACCCAAAACAACACATATGATATATGTTACCAGTATGGAGTTTCACAGATACTCCTCCTTGTGTCTGAAGGCCCCTTCAGCGTCCAGACTTGAGAGAGATCCACTCCTATTCAGCCGCTATTCGCACGGATTCGCACTGAGACTACTCCTGTGTCCGGGGTCCTTCCTGCACCCAGACTGAGATAGCTCAAACTCCTGGAGACTGCTTCTTGTGCCGGGACACCTTCCTGTGTCCAGACTGAGCCAGCTCCCACACTCCTGGAGACTGCTTCTTGTGCCGGGACACCTTCCTGTGTCCAGACTAAGCCAGCTCCCACTCCTGGAGACTGCTTCTTGTGCCGGGACACCTCCCTGTGTCCGGGCTAAGCCAGCTCTCAGACTGTGTTTCAACACACCTACTTCTGGTCTCCTAATTAACACCTGAGTGATTTCAGGCCTGAGCTGCAAGTGTGTAATGAATGTAAGGTGTAGTGACCTTTCTCTACCACTAGGTTTACAAAGCCACACATTTCCCTTATACCTAGGTGAAATGTACACCCCATTCAACACATATTCACTCACTGTCTCACAATATATATATATATATATATATATATTGTAGCATTTCCAGGGGATATAGCTCTAGGATCGCTGTCTGGGTAGACAGAGTGACACGAAAACAGTTCATTCAGACAGCAGTTCTGATGAAAACTGGCCGCAACCAGCTTTATTAAAGTCCACAGCAAACAGATAAAAATAAAGCATAAACAGAAAAACCTAGGCTTGTCTAGCCACTAATTACACATAGATCGATTGCCCTGTCTATCCGGGTCCCGGCTCTACCAGCCTGACCCAAAACAACACATATGATATATGTTACCAGTATGGAGTTTCACAGATACTCCTCCTTGTGTCTGAAGGCCCCTTCAGCGCCCAGACTGAGATAGCTCAAACTCCTGGAGACTGCTTCTTGTGCCGGGACACCTTCCTGTGTCCAGACTGAGCCAGCTCCCACTCCTGGAGACTGCTTCTTGTGCCGGGACACCTCCCTGTGTCCGGGCTAAGCCAGCTCCCACTCCTGGAGACTGCTTCTTGTGCCGGGACACCTTCCTGTGTCCGGGCTAAGCCAGCTCTCAGACTGTGTTTCAACACACCTACTTCTGGTCTCCTAATTAACACCTGAGTGATTTCAGGCCTGAGCTGCAAGTGTGTAATGAATGTAAGGTGTAGTGACCTTTCTCTACCACTAGGTTTACAAAGCCACACATTTCCCTTATACCTAGGTGAAATGTACACCCCATTCAACACATATTCACTCACTGTCTCACATATCCCCTCCCTCTTCTCCAGACCGGAGGGCTGGTCATCCAGACCGGAGGGCTGGTCAACAATCCAACAGAGACAGTGAACTCTGGACCAATCATGGCCCTCATCAACTTCATCTTCACCACTGTCATCACCAACATCAGCTTTCTCTTCATCTGAAGCATCCGCACTACCCTGTACCCTCCCAGGCCTATACTCTCTGCGGGCCTCGGGTATCCTGCACGGTTTCATCTTGACCTTAGGGCCGGGCTCAGTTTCGATATAGTGCCTGGCCAGAGAAGTACGACCCGGCACATCAGAACACTTCTGCTGACTCTTCCTCAGAAACTCACGTACCTCCTCTGCTACCATGCATTCCTCATTTGCACTGGTTGTTTTATGGTCATCAGATGATTCACTATCACTATCTGACCCTCTTCTCTCAGCCACATCTGGCTCACTGTCAGGGTTATACAATTCATTCTCATTTACATCTTGCCCACTGTCAGGGTTATACAATTCATTTTCATTCACATCCTGCTCTGGAACCTTAGTTAACATGTCATCCACAACATTAACTTCACCATCTGGTCCCTCAAGTATGTGACTATGTGACAACCCCAGCACCATACTTCCATATAGCTCAGGTACTAGGAGCTGACTCACGACCTCTCCCTGAACTTCAGTGTCCCTATACAATAGGTTATTGTTCATGGCAGCTTGAGGAAACCTCTCCTCAGAGCCAGGCTCCTGGGAAACCTCATTTAGAATAATCATATTTTCCGGTGCCGTCCTAAGAGTGGGGTCTCGCACCGGCTCACTCCCAAAATTGTCACAGGACACAAGCAGGTCAGGGACACTCGGTTCCCGAGAACCACCATCCTCGTCTCCCAACATTACCTGCAAAGGAATTTCATCACTATCACAGTCATCATTATTATCAACATCATTATCATGACTATGATCAGTATCATCATCACTATCACGATCATCATCATTATCATTATCAGCATCAGCATCATTATCATGGTCATCATCATTATCATGATCATTATCATCATCATCATCATCATTATCATTATCATTATCACATAAGTTTAACGGCCCACTAGCATTGTGTTCCGCCCCTCGGGACTGCGCACCCTCAATAGGAGCTTCATCACACTGTCCATCAGAAACATTTTTCCCCCAGAGATCCTTAGACTGGGGAAAGTCATTACCCAATATGACGGGTTGCACCAGGTTCTTCACTACCCCCACTTCATATGAAACCTCCCCGAGTTTGGGGACCAAGTCCACGGCAGTCTCTGGGTAGACTTTGGTGTCTCCATGGATGCACACCACACTCAGGTGCTTATCAGGGATGAAGTCCCTATCAATCAGGCTGTCGCATACGGAAGTCACTGGACTCTCTGAGTCCAAGAGGGCCTGTGCTGGGCAGTCACCTACAACCACCGGGGACCCCTGTGGTCCAGTCTCTTCGGCTGAGGTGGACACACACACAGGTTCTGCGCAGGGAGAGAGGGACCTGCCAACATCACGGCACATAGGCTCCCCCTCTAGTGAACAGCTGGCAGCAATTTCACGACATCTCCAACACTGTCCACCACAATCTCCCTCCCATATGTCCCCTCGGGCCTGAACCCGCTTATCAGCATACCCCATGTCCCCAACAGCTGGAACGCTCTTACCGGGAGAGTTCGGCGTCCGGGAACTCTGAAGTGACGACCTCTCAGACGGCTGTACCTCAGGAGGAAATGCTCGGGTGTAGCGGTTCACCATCACCTTTTCAACTCCATAATCAGGCCTGCTGACTGCAGACTCCCAACTGTATCTCCAGTCATGAACTCCCCTGGCACGGGCTGTCACCGTAACACCCAGCCGGGTATGAATCTCCGCTTTCAGCTTGGCATAGTCTTGGCTGTCCTGCTCGCTCAGGTCAGCATAGGCCACCTGGGGCACTCCAATCAGATAGGGTGCGACCATCATGGCCCACTCAGATAGGGGCAGATTCTCCTTCTCTGCCAGTTCCTCAAACTTAGTAAGATATTCCTCCACATCATCACGAGGTGTCATCTTTTTCAGGGACCGTCTTACCGCCTTCTTTACAGCGGGCAAGGCAGGTGCCTTCACAACATTACTCCGGGACGCGGCACCGAAATCCTTTCTTTGTGCTGCCATCTGCTCAAGAAATAACCGGTTATTCTCCTGCTGCTGCTGCAGGAATTGCTGCTGGTCCTGCTGCATGCGCTGCTGGTGCTGCAGGCGCTGCTGCTCCATGCTCTGCTGCATGCTTCGCTGGGCCTGTACCAGGTACTCAATGAGCTCCTTCATACTGCCGGACTTATCTGTCTCAACCCCGGCAGTCTTATGTTGCACATTCACTTGCGCCATTTGTTCAAACAGCGCCTCCATGCTGTCATCCATGCTGTCAGACTTCTCTGTCTTAACAACGGCAGTCTTCACTCAAGACATACACACTCTACAGTCTTTTCCATAGAAAAAAATTCAGCTCTGCTGTGCAGACACTTTTTTTTTTTTCTCTTTTGCAAAGTCTATTAGGGCTCCTGTCTCTTTAAGACTGCTCCAAACAGACGTTTCTGCTGAAACACATTTTTTTTTTTTTTTTCTCTGCTGCTATTTCAACAGACTTCACCTTTATTGCTGTCTCTAAGCCACCGTACTGCATGCACACTCCAGCACTAACTGTATCAGCCACTGTGCTGCCCGCATTCTCCACCAATTGTAGCATTTCCAGGGGATATAGCTCTAGGATCGCTGTCTGGGTAGACAGAGTGACACGAAAACAGTTCATTCAGACAGCAGTTCTGATGAAAACTGGCCGCAACCAGCTTTATTAAAGTCCACAGCAAACAGATAAAAATAAAGCATAAACAGAAAAACCTAGGCTTGTCTAGCCACTAATTACACATAGATCGATTGCCCTGTCTATCCGGGTCCCGGCTCTACCAGCCTGACCCAAAACAACACATATGATATATGTTACCAGTATGGAGTTTCACAGATACTCCTCCTTGTGTCTGAAGGCCCCTTCAGCGTCCAGACTTGAGAGAGATCCACTCCTATTCAGCCGCTATTCGCACGGATTCGCACTGAGACTACTCCTGTGTCCGGGGTCCTTCCTGCACCCAGACTGAGATAGCTCAAACTCCTGGAGACTGCTTCTTGTGCCGGGACACCTTCCTGTGTCCAGACTGAGCCAGCTCCCACTCCTGGAGACTGCTTCTTGTGCCGGGACACCTCCCTGTGTCCGGGCTAAGCCAGCTCCCACTCCTGGAGACTGCTTCTTGTGCCGGGACACCTTCCTGTGTCCGGGCTAAGCCAGCTCTCAGACTGTGTTCCAACACACCTACTTCTGGTCTCCTAATTAACACCTGAGTGATTTCAGGCCTGAGCTGCAAGTGTGTAATGAATGTAAGGTGTAGTGACCTTTCTCTACCACTAGGTTTACAAAGCCACACATTTCCCTTATACCTAGGTGAAATGTACACCCCATTCAACACATATTCACTCACTGTCTCACAATATATATATATATATATATATATATATATATATATATATATATATATATACATATACATGTATGTGTGTATATATATATATATATGTATATATACACACATACATGTCATTGAGACATGTATATACATATATTTATAGTTCAACACTTCTACATAGTATAATAGCCGCTAATTCAATTGCCGGCTTCTGTGAAATTACAGACCCGACATGAAATGACACCTGGTTTACATCCAGTTAACCATGTCATTTCATGTAGTTTTATATATGGTTTTCACTAACAATTACATGAGTGTATGTGTGCAAAATGTCATACATGTAGGGTTAATTAAAGGTGTAAATTCGTTGAAAAAAATGCGTGGGTTTCCGTGGTATTTTCTCCACCAGACAGGCAAGGCCAGCGAGTGGGGGCAGATAATAACAGCCTAGGGAGGCTGCATTTATTTTGTGCCCCCCCTGGCTACTAACATCTGCCCCCAGCCACCCCAGAAAAGTTAAATCTATAATTAGATGCGCCCTCTCTGGCACTTAGCCCATCTATTCCCATTGCCCTCTAGTGGCGAATGGGTTAATAGCAAGGTGGCTTTAACCCATTAACCGCACCGCTGGCTTTGCCTGTCTGGTGGAGAAAATAGCACGGGAGCCCACGCAGTTTTTTTAAACGAATTTGCACCTTTAATTAACCCCTACATGTATGACATTTTGCACACATACACTCATGTAATTGTTAGTGAAAACCATATATCAAATTACATGAAATGACATGGTTAACTGTATGTAAACCATGTGTCATTTCATGTCGGGTCTGTAATTTCACAAAAGCCGGCAATTGAATTAGCGGTTATTATACTATGTCGAAGTGTATGAACTATGACGTGTGTGTGTGTGTGTGTATATATATATATATATATATATGTGTGTGTGTATTCTATGTGTGTATATGTATTCTTTCTATTCTTTATTAAACCTGTCAGTGTGATTTTACAGTATAGCCGAGGATGAATTGCCAGCTTTTCTTAAGGACACCGGTGCGTATTTCTTGCAAGTCACACGTCTGGTCCGTGTGTAATCCGATGTGTTCACGCACCCATAGACTTGCAATGGCGAGTCTCGGTCGTAATACGGTGCAAATCGCAGCATGCACGTATAAAACGGACGAGAAAAAATCGGATGATGGGAGCTGCTCCATAGATTAACATTGGTCCGAGTGCAATGCGATTTTTTTTCTCGCATTGCACTAGTCCGTATTTCTCGCTAGTGTGACTCCGGCCTTACTCTGCTGCTTTTCAGAGAAAAAATACTCGAAGAAGTCGGATAGGGACTTTTTTCTTTTATTCTTTCAGAAACTGCTTTTATTCTTTCAGAAACTGGCAGCCATAGAAAATGTAGAAAGCACGTAGCAGCTGGCACTGGCAGTCACTGGTACCCAAGGGCTTGGTGTGTATGAATGCAGTGCCATCTAATGAAGGATAGTTGGAAAACCATTTGTCAGTGAGAAAGCTACAGTCATGGCCAAAAGTTTTGAGAATAACACAAATATTATATTTTCACATGATCTGCTGCCCTCTGGTTTTTATGTGTGTGTTTGGCAGGTGTTTTTATCACAGACAGAAATATAATTGCAAACATATGAGTAACAAAACTTATATTGACAGTTAGAATGAGTTAATGCAGCAAGTCAATATTTGCAGTGTTGAACCTTCTTCTTCAGGACCTCTGCAATTCTCCCTGGCATGCTCTGAATCAACTTCTGGACCAAATCCTGACTGATAGCAGTCCATTCTTGCACAATCAATGCTTTGATTTTGTCAGAATTTTTAGGTTTTTGTTTGTCCACCCGTCTCTTGATGATTGACCACAAGTTCTCAATGGGATTAAGATCTGGGGAGTTTCCAGGCCATGGACCCAAAATCTCTATGTTTTGTTCCCTGAGCCATTTAGTTATCGCCTTTGCTTTATGGCAAGGTGCTCCATCATGCTGGAAAAGGCATTGTTGATCGCCAAACTGCTCTTGGAGGGTTGGGAGAAGTTGCTCTTGGAGGACATTCTGGTACCATTCTTTATTCATGGCTGTGTTTTTAGGCAAAACTGTGAGAGAGACGATTCCCTTGGCTGAGAAGCAACCCCACACATGAATGGTTTCAGGATGCTTAACAGTTGGCATGAGACAAGACTGGTGGTAGCGCTCACCTTGTCTTCTCCGAATGAGGCGTTTTCCTGATGTCCCAAACAATCGAAAAGGGGATTCATCAGAGAAAATAACTTTACCCCAGTCCTCAGCAGTCCACTGCCTGTACCTTTTGCAGAATATCAGTCTGTCCATGATGTTTTTTCTGGAGAGAAGTGACTTCTTTGCTGCCTTCCTTGAGACCAGGCCTTGCTCCAAGAGTCTCCGCCTCACAGTGCGTGCAGATGCACTCACACCTGCCTGCTGCCATTCCTGAGCAAGCTCTGCACTGCTGGTAGCCCGATCCCGCAGCTGAAACACTTTTAAGAGACGGTCCTGGCGCTTGCTGGTCTTTCTTGGGCGCCCTGGAGCCTTTTTGGCAACAATGGAACCTCTCTTCTTGAAGTTCTTGATGATGCGATAGATTGTTGACTGAGGTGCAATCTTTCTAGCTGCGATACTCTTCCCTGTTAGGCCATTTTTGTGCATTGCAATGATGACTGCACGTGTTTCTTTAGAGATAACCGTGGTTAACAGAAGAGAAACAATGATGCCAAGCACCAGCCTCCTTTTAAAGTGTCCAGTGGTGTCATTCTTACTTAATCATGACAGATTGATCTCCAGCCATGTCCTCATCAACACCCACACCTGTGTTAATGGAGCAATCACTGAAAAGAGGTTAGCTGGTCCTTTTAAGGCAGGGCTGCAATGATGTTGAAATGTGTTTTGGGGGATAAAGTTCATTTTCTAGCCAAATATTGACTTTGCAAGTAATTGCTGTTAAGCTGATCACTCTTTATAACATTCTGGAGTATATGCAAATTGCCATTAGAAAAAGTGAAGCAGTAGACTTTGTAAAAATTAATATTTGTGTCATTCTCAAAACTTTTGGCCATGACTGTACATGTTCACACATGAGTCTGCTGAAATTTCTGCAACTGTAAATTTGTTCAACCTGAATGAAGTTGTTTCTGCAGCGTGTACATGGATTTCCTATTTAGATGAATGGGAGCGTAATAGAAATGTGTGCAACAAATCTGCCAAGTGTGGACTTATCCTAATGAGGAAACCATTCTTTCCTCCCCTCAGTAAATGCACTGATCTGGAGATCTAATGATTGATTAGGTAGCATTTTTATGCTTTAACTTCCATGATACAGGAGCTTCTCTTCAGAGATGGATTCTTTTTAAGCATTACGTTGCATTGCTCCAGGAATGAACCTGCCAACATGATTCTCCGCAGATGGCAGCATACGCCAAGTGAAATCTTCATGGCACGTCACTTCCTATCTGTCTTGGATTGCCTCTTTCTCCAGCCCTCCACTGCCGCAGCACAATCACAATATCTAATTTTTTTAGCTTTACAATTTTGAATTACATAACGAAATTCTCAGGCCGGCAAATTTGTAGCAAATAGATAATAAGTTATGTAATTCACTAATTAAATTTAATTTAAAATTGAACAAAGCTCCCTAGCAGGGCTACATGCACACAATCTTGCGTGAGCTTCTCAGCCATATTTTGTCAGTTTTGCCTTATTTTTAGCTTCGTTGCCCTGAGACAGATGCAGCTCTCCCCTGTAGATAAGTGTCGTCTGTGCTGAATCTGCATCTTCTATTAAAGAACGGTCAGTGGATAACTTACAATGGTAAACAGTTGGCTAATGCGTTGAATCCCTCCCCTCCAAAAAAAAAAGTGAAAAAAAAGTTATTTTTGAAGATTTTATCTTGTTGCGGATCTTCATCAAAACCTGCTTTAAGGATATGTGCACACATCGTCTTTTTTCAGGCAGAAAAAACTGATCCTCAGGAGATTGAACATATGCATTTCTGTGTAAAATCATTAAATATTTAAGCGATTTGGATTTCTAAAAACATCAAGTGGTTAAAAAAAGTGACCTGTTCATTCTTCTGATGTTTTCTGCTCAGAAGGCGGTCTGTACTTTACAATACGAGTCAATGGGAAATGTCAAAAGATGGCTGGACGTCTCTTAGAACATTTTGCCATTGTTTGTGCCAAAAAAAAGTTAATGGTTTCTTTATTATTCTAGAGAGTGAAAAAAAAAGACAGTAACACAACATTGAAAAAGACATCACAAAAACCATGGGAGAACCGTTCCTCCAATAAACCACCGGTAGCCAGAACCATTGAAAAAATGCTCAGGAAATTACTGAAAATAAACAACACAAAAGCCGCTTCAAAGAAGAAAAGCCAGAATTTCCTAAAGCATCTTTTAGGGTTTGACTGTGATTAAAAGTCGACATGCTCAATCTAAAAACTCTTGTAATTCATTCATTTGCATTTTGCTGTTCATATGAGGAGGAAAAGTCTACAGATCAGGCATTGTCCAATCAAAAGGCTACAAAGTACACCAGGCAGAACGTTCTTTTTTTCTTTTTTTATTCCAGCAACTGAAATTTTTTTTTATACGTGTAAATTGGATCAATTTTAAAGCATGTGCTTGGATTTTGCATCTGGATTATAAGGGTATTTACATTTCAAAACTTGGTCTAACCCCTTATGTCTCTTAGGGCCTGTGCACACGTTGCGGATTTGCCTGCGGTTCCGCAGCGGTTTTTGCCCTGCGGTTCCGCTGCAGTTCCGCAGGCAGGGCACTGGGTAATATAAATCTATGGAAAAAAAAAAAAGCTGTGCACATGATGCGGAATTTTCCGCTCGGATTTGGTGCGGTTTTAAAAACGCAGCATGTCAATTCTTTGTGCGGATTTCGCTGCGGTTTTACACCTATTCCATTATAGGTGGAAAACCGCAGGGCAAATCCGCACAAAAACCACATAAAAAACCGCGTCAAAACTGCACCTGCATTTTCTGCCAAGAGGTGCGGATTCTGTGTGGAAAAATCCGCAGGCAAATCCGCAACGTGTGCACAGACCCTAAGGCCGGCGTCACACTGGCGACAGAATCGGACGACTGCAATGCGATGAAAAATCGTATTGCAGTCTGCCCTATGTTAATCTATGGAGCAGCTCCCAGTATCCGTTATTTTGTGGTCCGTTTTAAACGTCCGTGAGCAATCGCAGCATGCTGCGATTGTCACCGATTGTGGGTCGACAATCGCCAATCGACAATCGCCAATGCAAAAGATGGTCAAAAATATGTGTTTTTATTTCATTAAAATTATTTATTCTTAAAGTGTGTGTGTGTTTTTTTATTTACTTCAATAGGATTAATAATTGATAGTTGTCTAATTGACAGCTCTCAATTATTAACCTGCCTTAAGGTCACCTTTCAATACTAAGGTGACATTAAGGTGAGTTTATTAACCCATTCGCCACCGCTACAGGGCAATGGGAATAGACGGGCAAAGTGCCAGAAAGGGCGAATCTAATTATAGATTTGCCCTTTCTGGGGTGTCTGGGGGCAGATGTTAGTAGCCAGGGGGGGCACCAAAAATATGTACCCTCCCTAGGCTGTTATCATCTGCCCCCACTCGCTTGCTTTGTCTGTCTGGTGGAGAAAATACAGCGGGAGCCCACGCATTTTTTTGTCAACGAATTTACACCTTTAATTAACCCCTACATGTCTGAAATTTAGCACAAATACACTCATGTAATTGTAAGTTCTAAACAAATATCAAAATACAGGAAATTACATGGTTAACTGTGTGGAAACAATGTATCATTTCATGTCGGCTTCTGTGATTTCACAAAAGCCGGCAATTGAATTAGCGGCTATAACAGTATGTAGAAGTCTAGGAACTATAAATATATGTATATATACATGTCACAATGACATGTATATATATATATATATGTGTTCTATGTGTATACATCTATTCTTTTTTTTGTGATTGAAATACTATTCTTTTGGATCCATTTATGTCAGTTTTGCAAGCCTGCGAGAAATTCTCGCAAGTCGGATGAAAATCGGATGTTACAAGGTACACACACATGCGACTAAATCGCATCTTTGAAGGAAAATCGGATGCCAGAAGGATGTGTGATGTTTGCATTTTGATCCAACAATCGACCGTCTAAAACGGACCGATTTTTTGTCGTTGTGTGTGACGCCGGCCTAAGACTATAAAACCTGACTGCAAAATCTGCTCCTGCTCTGGCGGAGTGGAGCTGTTTATGTATTTCATGTGACTGTCTGACATGTTTCTTTGCGTCAGCCGTGATAAATTTGTTGCAGAAATTGTTTTGTTGGGTGAACACCGTTGCATGGAGATTTTGAACCATATACCTGATTTTCTGCAAGACCCATTTAGATGTTCTGTATGGGATAGTTGTAGAAATTTCTTTATCAAATTTGCTGGGTAAGAATTCACTCTAAGATTTCTATAGGCTTCAGAAAGTAGGGTTTTTTGTGTACAGTGGATGCACTGCAGATTTTCCATGTATAATTTCTGCAGATTTTCACTACCTTGCAAAGCAAAGGGTGAAATCGATGCAATTCTTCAGCAAAAAAACAAGTTAAATTTGCATGCTTACAAATGTGGGTTTAGCTGCAGTTTTGTTTCTGTTTTTACTTGCAGATTTTTTTGGGCTTTATTTGCTTCCCTCATTTTGAGGTATCCTGAGTTTCCAAGGGGGAGCGCAGTGCATCCAAGCCCATAGTGAATCCTTAACAACATCCATATGTTACATGTGAATTTTATTTTAGATCTTGCAGTTAAATCCCCACCGATTTTTTTTTTTTCTTTTTCTTTTTCTTTCTCCACTTCTACATTTAAAGTTTTAAAACCCGCAGCATCCTGATATTTCCACACAGACAAATTTGCGCGACTTAGCTTCCACTACTGTAATGTCCCGTGGATTTGCCTGCTAATTTGCAGGTAAAATCGGCATGGACTCCCTCCCCGGTACATTTACAGGCTGCCATGGTCTTCAGCTATCACTATTGAGCAATGTGACAGTGTTTGGGCTGAATATGTGGATTACCGGCTGTTTGAAAATCACACATAGAGAGACCTGTCAAGCAAAGCCGGGTGGGGAGAAGCTGGCGGGGACCCGACACTTGTGGCCAGTCAACTCCGTTACCTCGTTCCCAGATCCCTGATCAAAGCCTGCTCCTGTGAAACGCCACAGCATTTCCGAATGAAACGTTGATATTTGTGAGGATGGAGCCTGTGGTTTGTGGCAGCACAAATCACCCAACAGGGTGCCTTTAACGTGAAGAAAGATGGCAATGAGTCTTTTTCTAGAAATAGGCTATAAAACTCATCAAGCCTCTTAACACTTGTGTGGCGAGAGTGTTCTGTAAAGCAATTTTATTGAAATGTCCCACTGGGGTTTTATTACACACAACACATTGTATTTTAATACTATTTTAATATTTATGTCAGATCCTTTTATAATTGGACATTAGGTTTTAATTGTATGCCATCCTGTCATGTTAGTGGAATGATATCTGAGAACCTCACCAAAATGAGTCGTACTGCATTTAATAAGAAGGAGCAAGCGCGGAAAGTAATTTCAAGTTGCGCCACTTGAAAAGCATTTCTTATGGTTTCACCATTGCAATTATCTGTCAAAAACTTTGTTCAATTAAAGCTTATTCTTTGTAACTGTCTCTTCAAGATTATTCTTAGCGGCTTGTGAAATCTTTTGGTTGAGGTTAATAAAAGATGAATAATTATTTTTTAAATTATTGATTAGCTTTTTATGCTTCAATTTATACACTTTACGCTGACACTAGGGTCTCGATCACTTTTTTTTTTGTTGTAAACTGAGATAATACAGGATAGATTAGGATGGTAATCTAGTGATACGTGCAATCTTCTTACAGTACGTTTTCATAAATAATACCGCCCACGTGGTTTAAAAATATATATTTGTATATGTTGACATATATATAGGAAGTTGATTAATTGACCTGTTTTTGAAGTTTGAAAGAAGACCATCAGTAACAGATAACTACGGAACTTAATGCATGTTCATGAAATGGCTGACCCCATGGATAATCCTGTTAATGTCTACTTATTCATTACCAAGCTTATATTCGTTTTATTATAATGACAATTATTGAATTTACTATGTAACTGGACAAGTGGTTATCAAAGCTCAAATGCTATTCTTATTTTTTTTATTCAAATGCAAAATCAGATTTTTAAGACTCTATTCCATCAGTTGGACCTATTGTGTTTCCCCCAAAATAAGATATACCCCCAACATAAGCCTTGTCAGGATTTTACAGGATTTTTGGAGTATTCTTGAAATATAAACCCTACTCCAAAAATAAGCACTGGTTACAGTCCGGAAATTTCTCAGGACCCCATTCTCTTAGGTGTTCCCAGCATTTCTAGCGTGAGGTTAAGACTTCTTAAGGACCTTTGGTGACATCATGGTCATGTGACCATGATGTCATTCAAGTTCCTTTAACTGCGGGAGTCTAGAGGAACTAGGCTGGTATGTACCGTATGCGCGTGTATATATCCTAATACACATGTATATGCAGCATGTGTGTGTATACGTGTGTGGTGACATGATTATATTTTAATGTTGACTTTTTGTTCAAGAATAAATGTGGATTTTTGTTCACCGACAAAAAATAAAACATGTCCTGAAAATAAGCCCTAACCCATCTTTTGGAGCAAAAAATATCAGACCCGGTCTTATTTTCGGAGAAGCATGGTATTTAACCCTGACCTATCATATGTCTGTCCTGTTTTATAGTATCTGTAGCAGGCTACAGCACAAACTTTATTTACAGATCTAAGGTTCACGTTTTGATACTGAGAGTTTGGACATCTTTGCTGTAAAATGTGTAGCTGACAGATAATATCCAACATGTTCATTTAGTGTGGGAAATTATGAAGGTTAATTTACTCCTTTTTCAAAATAGAGGTTAAAAGTTTCTTCCTAAAAACACAAGCTATACCTTATCCACAGGAAAGGGAACAACTTGCTGATCAATGGGTTTACTTCTACTGTGATCCTTAGTGATCCCCAGGTTGAGTTTCTTGAGCCCCAAAGAACAGGTCTCTGGAAATCCATTTTGAATGGATTGGAGGCGTGCATGTTTGGCCATTGCTTCGTTAAGTGTCTGTGAGACTGCCATGTACAGTGCAGTGGAGTGGAATTTGATCAAGAGCATTGAAACCTCCACTACATTCAAGATGGGGTGGAGAGTCCCGATATTGGGGCTTCAGAGCCCCAAACTTGGGATCATTTTCCCACCAGTGATTTAACATGTTTTTTTGGGGGGTGGAATAACCCTTTAAGGATATTCTAGTTATTCTGACCAACCTAAAAGCAATACGTACTTAGTAGGAAAGGGCTTGGAAGGACGGCACCTGTTCAGCTACCACTGCTAGACAAAAGTGATGAGGTGACCAGTCTCTTGGTAATGAGTTGTAAGTAATCAAATACAAAAACAGCAGGGTCACATTTAAATACAGAATAAATTGTAATGGAATGGTGCTTGTTTTATCAAACTATATCTAATGATGTCTATCATAATAGATGGAAATAACACTTACAAAAATGCAACTTATTTATAACCCTTTCTTCTTTGTTTTCCAGAGCCTGGAAAAAACAGTAAAAGATGAAGCCTTCTGTATTCTTCACCTTTTTTATATGGACAGCTGTAAATGCAGATGTTAAGCTGGTGTCCAAAAGAAACTCTGGTAAGATGGAGTATTTACTTATCTAAATATTTCACGGTTAATGACCAGCACCTTTTTTGACGACAAGTTATATTATGCCAAAAAGAAAAACAAGTTTTTGATATTTACTCAAAAAACTGGATAGAGAAGATTAATTATATGGAAAAAAATGAAAGTCTATGGAAAACATGCTTGCTGTGGTACACTGAATGACAGGACATCAGTGCTTGGTCCCCCAAAAAATGCTATTTAGAAAAATTTGAAAAAGGTTTTTTTTTTGTGTCAATGGATGAAAAATACATGGTTTGTAGGTTTTTTTTATTTTTCAAACATTACTTTTATAAACTAGTAAATTGCTTCCAATATCACTTATGTGAATGACCATACCTAATCTGTAATTGAAAATGTAGTATTTTAGAGGATGCTTTCTTTTTTTGCATAAATCTATGAAACAAAATGATAGTATGTTTCAGCGTGTGAATTTATACGACTGAAAAATGACTTCTGAAATGTTTTATAGGAGTCTAGAACTGACTCAGTTGAGTAATTTTGTAATTCCATCAATGGATTTTAGTGCCGTTATCTCTAACCTGACAAGTCATTAATTAAAGAATCAAAAGTGATTTGTTGGTGACAGTGACCATTTTTTTTAAATATCTGCTACAATTTTTGCTCACTTTCTTTGCCTTTATTATAAATGTTTGCATGGTGTTTTGGCAGCAGTTCACATTTGTGTCTTTAAATGAATATTACATCACCTATGAAACATTTAGCACCTTAAAGACTCACTAAACCTTTTTTGTGTAATTATTTATCAGTCTATATCCTATTTTAGCTCCTTCTCTCCCAAACACCATGCTGCACTGCTGGTTTTTACTGTCTCGGTCAAACTCCCTATCGGCTTTAGCTGCTGCTCAGAAAGAATCCATACTTTATTGAGTTGGGGACCTGAGCTTAGAATCTATACTTTTTTTTCACAATTCATGATGGGGACTTAAACTTTTTGACTATAGGGAAACTATGCGGAGAGTCTCAGACAGGATAAGACATGTACTCTGTAAAATCGGAGTATATAAGTCTTTTCCGGTCTTCGCTTCTCTGTTCTTTTTCCCCATACTCAGAAAGGGAAAGTCCCGAACACAGATTGTAAAGATAAAAAAAGTATAGATTCTAAGCTCAGGTCCCCAACTCAATAAAGTACGGATTCTTTCTGAGCAGCAGCTAAAGCCGATAGGGAGTTTCAACGATGCAGTTGAAACCGTCCTGAGCATTGTGTTTGGAAGAGAAAGAGCCAAAATAAAGCTATGACCTATATTCCATAAATTCATGACTTTGCAATAATTAAAGTTTATTTGCTCTTTAATTCATCCTTTAATATCTTTATTATTCATTAGAATGGAACATTTATTGTGATGTTGAAAATGAAGACTCTCCATAAAACTGTCTTATACCTAGTACAGTACATATGTCTAGATCAGTGTTTTCCAAACCCCGTCCTCATGGCCTCAAACACCTCTTGTTTGAGGATTTCCTTAGAATTGCACAGGTGAGAGAACCTGGGGCAGTTTCTGATGCCTTAATAATAATTCCTTCACCTGTGTAATACTAAGGAAATGCTGAAATCATGATCTGTTGGGGGCCGTGAGGACTGGAGATTGGGAAACATTGGGTTATAGAATGACGTGTAAATCCTCTTTTGGTACATGTGTGATGCATCGAGCTGTAGGTTATGTACTCAACATACCACAGAGTATTAATATCTTTGCAATATATTTTCCCTAGTATTTTTGCTTTTTTTTGTTTCCATTTTTTATGTTCAAATTGCTGAAAGGAAACCACCAACATGAAGGCTATTTTAACAGATCAGACTATGGCTTGATTTTAATATAATTCATGTGATTACACAGGACAATTGATCTCTTTAGCAAATGAATATTTCATAGATGATTGTATCAGTCAACAACTTATTGCTGATTTCTGTATAGTTGACCAAGATTTATTTTATACTAAGCAGAATACAAATGAGAAAAATATGACCTATAATTTTCTTTTATTTATATAAATAATTATAAGTACCGTATATACTCATGTATAAGCCGACCCGTGTGTAAGCCGACCCCCCCCTAATTTTGCCACAAAAAACTTGGAAAACTTATTGACTCGCGTATAAGCTGGGTGTATAAGTTGCCGTCCTGCTCTGTGCTCCCCCATCCAGCTCTGTGCCCCCCATTCTCCTCTGTGCTCCCCTCCTCCTGCTCCATTATCCTGTCCTGCTCGTGCTTTCCATCCTCCCCGTCCTGCTCCGTGCTCCTCCATCCAGCTCTGCACTCCCCCATTCTCCTCTGTGCCCACCCCCATCCTGCTCCGTGCTCTCCGTCCTCCCCCGTTCTGCTCCGTGCTCTCCGTCCTTCCCCCGTTCTGCTCCGTGCTCTCCATCCTCCCCCCGTTCTGCTCCGTGCTCTCCGTCCTCCCCCCCGTCCTGCTCGTGCTCTCCGTCCTCCCCCGTTCTGCTCTGTGCTCTCCGTCCTCCCCCCGTTCTGCTCCGTGCTCTCCGTCCTCCCCCCCCCATCCTGCTCCATGCTCCTTGTCCTCCTCCATGCTCCCCCATCCTCCTTCATCATACTCACCCTCCCCATGCCATCGCTGAACGTCCCAGCTGGCAATCCTGCGTTCTCCCCGGCTTCCTGCTGCTCTCCCCGGCTTCCTGCAGCTCTCTAGCGCTGAGCGGTGACGTAATACCGCTCATTAAGGCCATGAATATGGAGGCCACGCCCATGGGAGTGACGTCGCGTCCATATTACATGACCTTAATGAGCGGGTATTACGTCACCGCTCAGCGCTGGAAAGCTGCAGGAAGCCGGGGAGAACGCAGGATTGCAGGGACGTTCAGCGATGGCACGGGGAGGGTGAGTATGATGTCCCAGCCACCGGCTCCTGCCGCTGCATCCCCTCCCCCGCTGGTTTCTGCCCTTTGACTCGTGTATAAGCCGAGGGGGCATTTTCAGCACAAAAAAAGGTGCTGAAAATCTCGGCTTATACATGAGTATATACGGTAAGTAAAAGAGGAAAAACAGGTCTTTTTTTATCTAATTTACAGTGATACTGGTTTCTAGAATTGCGCAGGCAGTGTAAGAGCTTCACTGTAAAGTTGGTCTGATGGATGCGTTTCTATATATTCATTTTTATAATGGAATTTTTATTTTTTTATTCAAGTCTCTTGAATAGACTTGTCTGGGGCTGTATAATGCTTCACATTAGAAGTCATGAAAGCTCTTTTTTATTGCTGTCAGATTGTTAGTGTTCCTGCCGATGGAAATGGCATGCATAACTATGCCCCACGTGGTGGAAAAAAACTCTTTAATATGAAGTATAGAGGGTTATCTGTGTCTTGATGACTTTAAAGTGAAAGTATTGATCGGGTTTATTTCTTCCTCATAAAGCACCTGATTGTTATCCTTTTACCTTTTAACTAAGTCGCCAAAGCTCCACTTGGCTTTCATGCTAGTTGTGTTCTGCTGCACTCTGCTACACAATGAGACACCTGAGAGGCTTTGCTTGGTCTTGATATTGATTGAGAATTATATTGATGGCTGGTTATTTTTACACTCCACAGATCGGAACATTGCATTGGAGAGATTCACATCATAAAAGCGAAATCACGGAGCATGCATAGATAGGTTCACAGTGCTTCAGACCCTGTAGTCGAATGCTTCCTGACAGCTGACCTATATTACACTGTTCCTCAACCTTTGCAATCTCTGCTTTTGTTTTATAAAAAAAAAAATATCTTACCTGTACATCAAAAACCATTATTGCTCTCTCTGGTCTTCAAAGACATCATTTTGACAATTGTTTTTTGAAATTTTCTTGTTATAATGAAAATCTATGGCAAAAAAATTACTAATTCTGTTTCATTAATTTTAGGAATTTACATTTTAAAGAGAACCTGTAAGCTAATTTACGCTCCAGCAACCATGGACAATATGAATCATTGATACATTCCCGCATTGTAGATATCTATGTTTTGCTCTGGGAAAAAAAAATCAGTATTTCAAAGAAAATGTAGTTTAACGCCTTCATGACCCAGCCTATTTTGACCTAAATGACCTGGCCATTTTTTGCAATTCTGACCAGTGTCCCTTTATGAGGTAATAACTCAGGAACGCTTCAACGGATCCTAGCGATTCTGAGATTGTTTTTTCGTGACATATTGGGCTTCATGTTAGTGGTAAATTTAAGTCGATAATTTTTGCGTTTATTTGTGAAAAAAATGAAACTTTGGCCAAAATTTTGTAAATTTTGCAATTTTCAAATTTTTAATTTTTATTCTGTTAAACCAGAGAGTTATGTGACACAAAATAGTTAATAAATAACATTTTCCACATGTGTTCTTTACATCAGCACAATTTTGGGAACAACATTTTTTTTTTGTTAGGAAGTTATAAGGGTTAAAAGTTGACCAGCGATTTCTCATTTTTACAGCAAAATTTACAAAACCATTTTTTTTAGGGACCACCTCACATTTGAAGTCACTTTGAGGGGTCTATATGGCAGAAAATACCCAAAAGTGACACCATTATAAAAACTGCACCCCTCAAGCTACTCAAAACTAAATTCAAGAAGATTATTAACCCTTCAGGTGCTTCACAGGAACTAAAGCAACGTGGAAGGAAGAAATGGACATTTTAATTTTTCCAACAAAATTTTTCTTTTAGCATCAATTTTTTCATTTTTGCATGGGCAACAGGATAAAATGGACCCTAAAATTTGTTGGGCAATTTCTCCTGAGTACACCGATACCTCATATGTGGTCATAAACCACTGTTTGGGTGCACGGCAGAGCTCAGAAGGGAAGGAGCGCCATTTGACTTTTTGAATGGAAAATATGCTGGAATATTTAGCGGTTGCCATGTCGCATTTGGAGAGTCCCTGTGTGCCTAAACTTTGGAGCCCCCCCACAATTGACCCCATTTTGGAAACTAGACCCCTCAAGGAACTTCTCTAGATGCATAGTGAGCACTTTGAAACCCCAGGTCCTTCACAAATTGATTCGTAAAAAAAAGAAAGTACTTTTTTTTCACAAAAATTTTCTTTTAACCTCAGTTTTTTCATTTTCACATGGGCAACAGGATAAAATGGATCCTAAAATTTGTTGGGCAATTTATCCTGAGTACAGAGATACCTCATATGTGGTCATAAATCACTGTTTGGGCGCACGGCAAGGCTCAGAAGGGAAGGAGCGCCATTTGACTTTTTGAATGGAAAATTAGCTCCAATCGTTAGCGGACACCATGTCATGTTTGGAGAGCCCCTGTATGCCTAAACTTTGGAGCTCCCCCACAAATGACCCCATTTTGGAAACTAGACCCCTAAGGAACTTATCTAGATGCACAGTGAGCACTTTGAACCCCCAGGTGCTTCACAGAAGTTTATAACGCAGAGCCGTGAAAATAAAAAATCATTTTTTTTCTCAAAAAATGATTATTTAGCCCCTATTTTTTATTTTCACAATGGTTACAGGAGAAATTGGACCCCACAAGTTGTTGTCTAATTTGTCCTAAGTACGCTAGTACCTCACATGTGGGGGGGAACCACTGTTTGGGCACACGTCAGGGCTCGGAAGGGATGTAGTGACGCTTTGAAATGCCGACTTGATGGAATGCTCTGCGGGCGGGCAGAGCCCTGAAGTGCCTAAACAGTAGAAACCCCCCACAAGTGACCACATTTTGTAAACTAGACCCCTCAAGGAACTTATCTAGATGTGTGGTGAGACCTTGAACCCCCACGTGCTTCACAGAAGTTTGTAATGCAGAGCTGTGAAAATAAAAAATCATTTTTTCCTCAAAAACTGATTTTTTTAACCCGCAATTTTTTATTTTCACAAGGGTAACAGGAGAAATTGGACCCAAAATTTGTTGTACAGTTTGTCCTGAGTACACTGGTACCCCATATGTGGGGGGATCCACTGTTTTGGCGCATGGGAGAGCTCAGAAGGGAAGGAGCGCCATTTTGGAATGCAGACTTGATGGAATGTTCTGCGGGCATCATGTTGCGTTTGCAGAGCCCTGATGTGCCTAAACAGTAGAAACCCCCCACAAGTGACCCCATTTTGGAAACTAGATCCCCAAGGAACTCCTCTAGATGTGTGGTAAGCACTTTGAATCTCCAAGTTCTTCACAGAAGTTTATAACGCAGAGCCGTGAAAATAAAAAATCATTTTTTTTCTCAAAAAATGATTATTTAGCCCCTATTTTTTATTTTCACAATGGTTACAGGAGAAATTGGACCCCACAAGTTGTTGTCTAATTTGTCCTAAGTACGCTAGTACCTCACATGTGGGGGGGAACCACTGTTTGGGCACACGTCAGGGCTCGGAAGGGATGTAGTGACGCTTTGAAATGCCGACTTGATGGAATGCTCTGCGGGCGGGCAGAGCCCCTGATGTGCCTAAACAGTAGAAACCCCCACAAGTGACCACATTTTGTAAACTAGACCCCTCAAGGAACTTATCTAGATGTGTGGTGAGCACCTTGAACCCCCATGTGCTTCACAGAAGTTTGTAATGCAGAGCTGTGAAAATAAAAAATCATTTTTTCCTCAAAAACTGATTTTTTTAACCGCAATTTTTTATTTTCACAAGGGTAACAGGAGAAATTGGACCACAAAATTTGTTGTACAGTTTGTCCTGAGTACACTGGTACCCCATATGTGGGGGATCCACTGTTTTGGCGCATGGGAGAGCTCAGAAGGGAAGGAGCGCCATTTTGGAATGCAGACTTGATGGAATGTTCTGCGGGCATCATGTTGCGTTTGCAGAGCCCCTGATGTGCCTAAACAGTATAAACCCCCCAAAAGTGACCCCATTTTGGAAACTAGATCCCCCAAGGAACTCCTCTAGATGTGTGGTAAGCACTTTGAATCTCCAAGTTCTTCACAGAAGTTTATAACGCAGAGCCGTGAAAATAAAAAATCATTTTTTTTCTCAAAAAATGATTATTTAGCCCCTATTTTTTATTTTCACAATGGTTACAGGAGAAATTGGACCCCACAAGTTGTTGTCTAATTTGTCCTAAGTACGCTAGTACCTCACATGTGGGGGGGAACCACTGTTTGTGCACACGTCAGGGCTCGGAAGGGATGTAGTGACGCTTTGAAATGCCGACTTGATGGAATGCTCTGCGGGCGGGCAGAGCCCCTGATGTGCCTAAACAGTAGAAACCCCCACAAGTGACCACATTTTGTAAACTAGACCCCTCAAGGAACTTATCTAGATGTGTGGTGAGCACCTTGAACCCCATGTGCTTCACAGAAGTTTGTAATGCAGAGCTGTGAAAATAAAAAATCATTTTTTCCTCAAAAACTGATTTTTTTAACCCGCAATTTTTTATTTTCACAAGGGTAACAGGAGAAATTGGACCACAAAATTTGTTGTACAGTTTGTCCTGAGTACACTGGTACCCCATATGTGGGGGGATCCACTGTTTTGGCGCATGGGAGAGCTCAGAAGGGAAGGAGCGCCATTTTGGAATGCAGACTTGATGGAATGTTCTGCGGGCATCATGTTGCGTTTGCAGAGCCCCTGATGTGCCTAAACAGTAGAAACCCCCCACAAGTGACCCCATTTTGGAAACTAGATCCCCCAAGGAACTCCTCTAGATGTGTGGTAAGCACTTTGAATCTCCAAGTTCTTCACAGAAGTTTATAACGCAGAGCCGTGAAAATAAAAATCATTTTTTTTCCACAAAAATAACTTTTTTAGTCCCCAATTTTTTTTTCCAACAGTAATAGGAGAAATTAGACCCCCAAAGTTGTTGTGCAATTTTTCCCGAGTACGCTGATACCCCACATGTGGGGGTAAACCAGTTTGGGCACACGTCAGGGCTTGGAATAAAGGGAGCACTGTTTGAACGCAAAATTTGCAGGAATCAATGGTGGCGCCATGTCGCGTATGGAGACCCCCTGATGTGCCTAAATAGTGGAAATCCCTCAATTCTAACTCCAACCCTAACCCCAACACACCCCTAACCTCAACCCTAACCCCTACACACACCTAACCCTAATGCAAACCCTAACCATAACCCTAACCCCAACACACCCCTAACCCTAATCCCAACTCTAACCATAAACCTAACTACAAGCCTAACCCTAATCCCAACCCTAACCCCAAAACACCCCTAACACTTATCCTAACTCTAACCCTAACCACAAACCTAAACCTAATTCCAACCCTAACCCTAATTCCAACCCTAACCCTAATTCCAACCCTAACCCTAATTCCAACCCTTACCCTAGTTCTAACCCTAAACCAAGTTCTAACCCTAAGGTTGGGTTCATATTGCGTTTTACCAGCCCGTTCAACACATAGCGTTGACGGGCTGGTAACGGTATAGCATAACGCGTTCGCGTTATGCTATACCCGCTAGTGCAGAGGAATCAGCGATGATTCATCTGTGCTAGCGGTGACGGAGCCCAGACGCTGCAGCCTGCGTCCAAGGCTCCATCACTGAATGACTGAATGACGACACGTTGCGAACGCATGCCGCTTCACGGCATGTGTGGCGATGCGCACACAAATGGGGTGAATGGCAGCGTTAACGGACTGCGTTACACCGCGTTATACCGCGGTGAAACGAAGTCCATCTAACGGACTGCCATAATGCAATATGAACCCAGCCTAACCCTAAACCCTGAGGCCCCGTGCACACGTTGCGGAATCACTTGCGGATTTTTCTAAAATCCGCAGGGTAAAATGACCTGCGTTTTACCTGCGTATTTAGCGCGGATTTACTGCGGTTTTTCCCTGCGGTTTTACACCTATAATGGAATAGGTGTAAAATCGCTGCGGAATCCGCACAAAGAATTGACATGCTGCGGATTTAAAACCGCAGCAAATCTGCGCTGAAAAATCTGCAGCATGTGCACAGCGTTTTTTTTTACCATTTATTTGCATTGTACTGTACATGGTTTCTGGATCTGCTGTGGATCCGCAGCGCGAAATCCGCTGCGGATCCGCAGCAAAATCCGCTGCTGATCCGCAGCAAAATCCGCTGCTGATCCGCAGCAAAATCCGCTGCTGATCCGCAGCAAAATCCGCTGCGGATCCGCAGCAAAATCCGCTGCTGATCCGCAGAAAAATCCGCTGCGGATCCGCAGCAAATTCCGCTGCTGGGCCGCAGCAAAATCCGCTGCGGATCCGCAGCAATATCCGCTGCTGATCCGCAGCAAAATCCGCTGCTGATCCGCAGCAAAATCCGCTGCTGATCCACAGCAAAATCCGCTGCTGATCCGCAGCAAAATCCGCTGTGGATCTGCAGCAAAATCCGCTGCGGATCCGCAGCAAAATCCGCAACATGTGCACAGGGCCTAATAGGAAAAAAAAATTCTTTATTATTTGTCCCTACCTATGACAGGGGGTTCACTTACTTTTTTTTTATTTTGATCACTGTGACAGTTTATCACAGTGATCAAAATAAATTTCTGGAATCTGCAGGGCGCACTGCGCATGCGCCGGCAAGCGGGCACACTGCGCATGCACCCGCCATTTACCAAGATGGCGGCGCCCATGAAGAATCCCGGGCAGCCGCCGGGACGGATCCAGGGACATCGGTGGACCGGGAGAGGTGAGTATGGGGGTCGGAAGGTGAGGGGGGGTATCGGAAGGTGGGGGCAGCGGAGGCCAGGACGAGGGGAGCTGTTAGTGACGGCGGTGACCGATCACCGCCATTTTTCGGTGGCGGCGGCCGATCGCCGCCGTGACTCGATGTGGGGGGGGTCGGTTCTCGGTCTCCAGCCATGGCAGATGCTATTGCAGCATCGGCCATGGCTGGATTGTAATATTTCACCAATTTTATTGGTGAAATATTACAGATTGCTCTGATTGGCTGTTTCACTTTTAACAGCCAATCAGAGCGATCGTGGCAACGGGGGGGTTAAGCCAACCCCTCTGTGGTGAAGCACAAAGGGTCTTGTGCCTGCGGGTCGGGTGACCTTTCAGTGACCCCGGTCACCCAGCCCGCAGGAACGCGATCCTTTCATGACGCCACATAGGCGTCATGGGTCGGATTGGCACTGACTTTCATGACGCCTACGTGGCGTCACAGGTCGGGAAGGGGTTAAAGGGAACCTGTCAGCAGTTTATTGGGCTACCAGCTAAAAATATCACTTAATTTAGTGTCACCTATGCATTACACAACTACTTCTGAAACCTCCTGACTCCCCATGTATCATCCATAAATACATTTTTTATTCCTCCCACGCCGTATGGTAATCTGTTCTGTCCGATCTGATGGGCGTCCCTTAATTTCCGTCTCTTCCCCCCTCACCTTGCTGTACATATTCCTTGCTGTGAATATTACAGATTGCGTACAGTTTTCGCATGTGCGCAGTCAAATGGCATCTCGCTCGTGGGCAGTATGCTTTGCCCAACTGTGGGCAAAGCAGAAAATCAGTATTGCGCATGCGCTGGCATACGCGATTGTTTTCTATGGCCAGGAAGTATTTTGCTGCCATTTCTGTGTTCCCTGCCACTGGAAACATTTCAAAAGCCCTGGAGAGAAGACCGGAAGAATAGCAAAGACTTTTTCCTCAGTGATTAACTTTGCTATTCTTCTGGTCTTCTCTCTTTTGAAAGGTTTCTGGCATCAGGGAACACAGAAATGGCAGCAAAATACTTCCGGTACATTGAAAGCAATCGCGTATGCTGGTGCATGCGCAATACTGCTTTTTGGCTTTGCCCACAGTTGGGCAAAGCATACTGCGCACACGCGAGATGCCTTTCGAATGCGCACGCGCGAAAACTCTATGCGATTGCTGAAATTCACTGCAAGGAATGCGTTAAAACAAGCGAGTAGGGGGGAGAAACGAAAACGAAGACACGCCCGGACCGAACCGACCATATTACCATACAGCGCTGGAGGAATATAAAAGGTATTTATAGATGATACATGGGGAGTCAGGGGGTATCAGAAGTAGTTGTGTCATGCATAGGTGACACTAAATTAAATATTTTTAGCTGGTAGCCCAAAAAAAGTGATGACAGGTTCCCTTTAAACATTGGCAAAGAACTTGGGAGACTTAGAAGACTAGCGGGCAAGTCCTCATCCCACCCTTCATCACACCCGTCGTTGCTTTATCGTCAGGTCTGTCCATGACTCATGCTTGTCCATGGTTTAGGCAACTTGGTTTACTTGATATTTTCCCTTTAAATTGTTGTCTCAACACCTGAAATGGGTCAGAATGCAAAGTGGTTATAAAAACAAGCAACTTTGTAAATTATCGTCTCTAAAGTGCTGGGATTTTTATTTTTCACTACCTAAGTTACCTGTTACCTCTGATGTCTATCGGCAGTGGTCGGTCTACTAGGCAAGCTCTTCGCTATAAAGATTGCTGGATCCAGCCAGCTTTAGTGCCCCGGTGCTCCTCCGATGTTGCATATTTATTCAGTATGCAGTATAAGCGTCGCGCACAGAAATACACGCGCTTCCCTAACTTGGCTGCTATCAATGAGGTTATTAATGGTTGTCTGAGGAATGGTCTGCTGCGCTGAATGCATTCAGGCAAATCATTAAGAGCTGCTGCTGGTGGCTCCCTTTTCAAGTTTCGACCAATGACGTCCCAGATATGCTCGATGTAAGAACTAGTCTGGACATCAATGGAAATCTGGTTCGCACCCTAAGTATAATGCAAATTCCTTCTGATTGTTTGTGTAGACACTGGCACTTTAGGGTTGTTACACAGTTCAAAATGGGTCAATCATGGAACCAGTGTTATAGTTGTCTCTCCAAAGAGTTCCATTGGCATTTTTTCAATACGACAATGCTAAGGCTGTATGTTGCCCATGCTACTGTGAGCAGCCTGTGTGATCTATACATTTTTTAGCATCTCTGGAATTGAAGCACATCTAGGATGTCATTGATCGGAAAGTACAATAAGCTGCCAGCAGCAGGTCTTGATGATTTGCCAAATTCTATTCAGCATAGCAGCCAAGGTGTGTAATTGTATGTGTTTGTGCTTGGTACTCCTAATTGATGCTGAATAAATCAAGATAGCCAAAAACAAAAAAAATTAGGTATTGCCACTCTAATATACAGAACAAATGGAAAAGGAATACCATATTTTTCAGACTATAAGACGCACCGGACCATAAGACGCACCCCAAATTTTGGGGTGAAAATAGCAGAAAAAAAGATTTTTACAATATGGGGGTCCATCTTATTGTCCGAATTTTAAGGTACCTGAGGGCCGGCAGTGGTACAGCAGGGGTTGGGGCAGTGGTGTGGCAGAGGTGCGGTGATGCTGATACTCACCTTCCTCAGGTGAGGTGACGCTGCGGCCTGGTGTCCAAGGAAATCCAGGTTAACCACAAGTTACCAGGGGGTTGATTGCGGCAGTGGTGTGGAGGTGGCAGAGGTGTGGCGTTAGAGGCGCGGTGGGCGGGGTGCACCTGAGCAGGGTCCCTTCCTCAGGTGTGGTGATGGCACGGAGAGCAGAGCCGGGTTTGTGGCAGTGGTGTGGCGGTGGCAGAGGTGCGGCATTGCAGAGGCGCGGTGGGCGGCATGCACCTGAGCAGGGTCCCTTCCTCAGGTGGTGAGGTGACGCCGCTGCACAGAGAGCAGACAGGAGAGCAGAGCCGGGTTTTCGGTGGTGGCGGCCATCTTCCTGAGGCGGCGCGTGCGCAGAGTACTCTGCTTCCTGGGGCTTCAGGAAAATGGCCGCCGCGATCTCCTCCCGCGGTCATTTTCCTAAAGCCACAGGAAGCAGATTACTCTATCTGCGCACGCGCCGCCTCAGGAAGATGGCCGCCACAACCGACAATCCCGGCTCTGCTCTCCTGTCTGCTTTCCGTGCTGCAACGTCACCTCACCACCTGAGAAAGGGACCCTGCTCAGGTGCACGCCGCCCACCGCGCCTCTGCAACGCCACACCACTGCCGCAACCCCCCGGTAAGCCTGCGTTCTGGCTATAAGACGCACCCCCCATTTTCCTCACAATTTTTTTGGGGAAAAAGTGCGTCTTATAGTCCGAAAAATACGGTAGTTAGAAATAAAAAGGCATACAAATGACTATATAGAATTTGTGATAAACAGTTTAAACAACATCCTTTTTCCTCTGTTAGCATGTCTATCCTGTGATTTTAATAATTTCATGAGTTTTCCTTTTATGTCTTGCAATTTCAATGTTGAGGAGGGTATTTGCGAATGTCGTCAGCTTGGAAACATATGTATAAAAAGGATGATTAAGCTTTTCCTTTTACAGCACTTATTGGGCCCACCATCCTGCATAGGATAAGCTACCTGTGTATGCCAAAATAAAATTAGGATATGGATATTTTGAAAGTCATGTTTAGGTTTATTTTAGTCTTTAGTTTTTAATTGAATGTGGAAATACATCTTAATATCTTAAAGGCAAATATTATTAAAGGGAATCTGTCACCCTCTGGATGAATTTAAGCTATAACTATGGGCGGAGTGGTTATAGAATGGTTAAACCAGTCTTGACTGTATGCCTCATAGCTGCGCTCTAGATGTGGAAAAAGCAGTTTTAACGTTGCATGTTAATCATTTCCCTGCCTCCTCTTTTCATTGTAATAGCACCCCTCTCCCATGCATGTCACACTGACCAGTGGTGTGCAGTTGTGGCGCTGTAATCCCGCAGATGCACCGTCCACTCGCGTGTTTATGTGAACCTTAACTGTCCTTCTATGGGCAAAGTCTTCATCGATCTTCTGCTAAGGCGACTCACTGCTCAATAGTAAAAACTCACTTGTGCAAAAGCAGGATGAAGACTGCCCTTAGAAAGGCGATTAAGGTTCACATAACCGTGCAAGTGGGCGGCGCATGCGCGGGATTACAGCACTGCACGTCACAGGTCAGTGTGACGTGCATGGGAGGAGGGTGCTATTGTAATGAAAAGAGGAGGAAGGGATTACTCGCATACACCGCACGCCCTGGAGCCTGGAAGAAATCAATAACATTTAACAATAAAACTGCTTTTCTCAACATCTACCCTGCAGCTATGAGGCATACAGGTAAGACGGGTTTAACTATTCTATTTCCTGTATGTGCATAGTAATTGTCATGACTCAGCTGTCAGGTTACCCAGGACCAGGGGCTCCTTCCTTGTCCCGAACACTAGAGGGTACCCTAGCTCGCTCTATTCCCCGGGATACTTCTGAAGGTGAAGATGCCGGGGCCACCAACCTTGCCTAATCTCCTGAATCAGCCCTCCATCTGTTCTCTTCCCCACCCAGGGAAGAGGGGAGCTGCCATGCACCACAGTACACCAACCCAACAAACAAGGCAACATGAACAAGGGGTAACAGAAAATACTAGGCATAAAAATGTTCACTCACGTATAACAGAAGAATGCATTAGGGAGTATAGGACGGGGCAAAACCAAAGTAAGAAGAGGTAAGGGAATTATCACACGTACAAACCATTCAACAGTCACAGATAAGTTCTCCAAACTCCTCATATAAACACCTCTCCTCCAAACCATGCAGCATAAGCTAGCTCTGATGTGGGTTTCAATTAGGACCCAGATTATAAAGGGGATGAGAGTGGCTCACCGAGCACAGCTGAGAGCTCTGACTCCCAGAGCTCTCAACATGGCCGAATAACTACTGTTCTGCCAATAGAAATTGACACCATTTAAGTGCAGAATTAAGAGTAATCAGACGCTTCTGTCTTTTGGCTCCTCTCTGTTGTGGTAACCGTGTGACAGTAATAGTCTAAATTTGTCCATGGAGTGACAGATTCCTTTTAAGACGACTCGGAATAGTGTACAAAAATAAAAATGGTATACTGAAGTCACCGTTCACTAATTCTCCTATTCTGTTTGTAGTTGTGGATCGCTAAGCCAGTAAAGTCAACGTTACAGTTGTCATTTAATTGCATTTCTGCATTTCGAAGACTATCATATCCTAAAGTTACATAAGGCATTGTGGACACTACTTTACCTTTATGGTGCAATGCAGAATCCTTTAAATCATGCATTTTGGAGCAGTATACACTTTAGTGTGGCAGCTTAGTTTTCTCTTGAAGCTGTGGCTCTAGGGACAATATCTATGCAATATGATAAGTGGTGGAACGTGCACACGTTTTTGTATTCAATCAAATGCACATGAGGGGACATTATGAGTCTCTATACTCTATAGCCGTTTAGTGATGCCATATTTCATATTGACTCAACACAAACCTGCAACATGGGAAAGTACACAAGCCCTTAATGTGAATAAAATGTGTAATTTTTTTGTTATATTGTGATTTTATTTTTTAATCAGTAGCATGTCCAGCTTGTGGTTTTCCAGTTTTTTTCCCTAGTTGTGATCAAGATTTCTCTTAGAAGTGTTTCTAGAACATGTCTAACAATAAGGCAGTCTGCGCTTCGCCTACAGCCATATCTACCTGCGTGAAGCTAGAATTGGGATTCTTGCAGCAAACCTATCAATCTATCTCATTAAATTACAGTCAGATCTGACCCCTACCATTGGTGCCTTTATCATGGGTAATCTAAATTTCATCTGTCAAAGGGATGATTGATCATGCCACTCAATCCACTGAATACTTTCTACACCAAATGTAAGCAACCCATTTGTACTCAAGTTTTCACTTGATAGGAACATAAAGAGGATCTTCTTTCATTCCCAGGTATTTTAGGTAACAAATTCTGTGTTGTCTTATTTATCAACTTCTCTTCACAGTCGTTGCTTTTATCTTGCCGAATCATACAGTAGATTGAAATCTTGAAGTTCAGGCTGCCTGAAGCAACCACTATAGGGAGCACAGTGACTACCTACGTACTACCTTATTACTGAGTTCAATGAGTATCAGAGTGCAGTAAGCTCCTGGACCTATTCTAGTTGTGACTGTCAGCATCCAGTGGTTTTACGGGTTTGTGTTTTTCCTCAAATGACACCAGTTATTCTTCATTTAGTGGGGATCTTAATGATATTGTCATGCAGAATCTTAGATCCACTAAGATTTTATTCACCCACTTAATGGGAACCTGTCAGCAAAAAAAAGACATTTACCTGGTAGTATGCAAATTAAAGCATTTGGTAACATGTGCAGCTGCAGGGAAAACCTGAACATATATTCTCCCTGCAGCCAGTCACCTCTAGTCATCAGGGCAACTCTTTAATCACTTTCTACTTTTCTGTGAGACACACTGTAGAGTAGAATGTCAGACAAAGAGCAGAGGAAGTCTTTCTGATGACTGGACGCGAGCGGCTGCAGGGAGAATATAACTTCATTTTTCCCTACATCTACACTTTGTTAGACTGCTAAACATGTGTAAAATGGCACTTACCTACAGATTACAACTACGGTTGCAGATAGATACCATTTTTTTTTACTGACCGGCTTCCAACTGAAGGATGGGAACCAGTCGCAGTATTTTCTTTTAATAAATGTTGATATAGGTGTCATATAAAAGATGTACAACTCATATTATATATCAATGTGGGAAACAGGAGCTTGTAGTGGTTTCCACTGTAACGCACAGCTTCACTGCCTGTAATATATGTACGGTGAATTTCTCCCCTAGGTGCAATACATGGGTGGCGTGATAGGACCGGCCATGTTTTTCCACCATATTTAAATGGAACTCCGTAGTAAAATTCTATAGAAGGGAAATGTTAACGATAATTGAACATATGTGGCAAACCCATTTCATCATGATTCCTACAACTGGTAATTTTAGTGAGAAACACTTCAGCTGTATTTCAGTTATTTCTTTAGGTCTCATTGTTTTTGCCTGATAAGAATAAATTCCAACCGTTTCCTCCTCTTCTCCTTTGCCGTGGAGGATCCTGTATTTTCAGGATCAGTATGTGACTCCACAGAACATGTTTACACCATTCTCTCGCAAGCTGCATTGATCTGAGTACTAGGATCATTCTTGGAGACTGCTCTTTATCATTTTATTAGCTCTAACCCCTTCAGCCTTCATTGATTCTCCAGTATAATCAAGATGACAGGTACTTCTAATAGGCTGGTAAGAAGACATAATAAACCTGAACCCAAGCCAGAACAGAATGTACTGAGGAGGAAACTACAGTAAACAGTCATTTTCTAAACTAGGTGTCTAAAGAAAGTAAGATGATATTTAAGAATAATAATGATTTGCTTTTAACAATCTAATCATTCTTGTTCTTATTTAATGTTATGTTTTCCAATTGGCTAATTTTGATCAAACATTGTAACATTTTACATTTGATGTTAATCTTTTTATTATTATTGTGAGAAAAATAAATGTGGCAATCCGGTACCAATCAAAATGTAAAATATATTATTTTATTTCCAGCTTCAAAAAAAATTGTGAATATAAAAGCGCTAAGGATACATGTGACTGCTTTACCTGTTTAGAACTTGGAAGAGTTCCTAATTTGAAACGCATAATAAGCTGGTCATATGTATCCATAGCTCTTTATATTTACAGAAGACAGAAATAAAATCATACTTTTTTAATTCTCACTTGGGTCGGATAACCACCTTCTTTTTTTCTTACTTCGATATTACTCAAGGAGACCAACCTGGAGTCCTTAAAGCATCAGGAAATATTAGTGATTGCATTTCTCTACATGGTGGTGAACTGAATTAACTTTACATTTATTCTATTATATTCATAATATAATATATGAAAAGTAAATTTATACATATATGGTACATATAACAATTGATTAGCAAACTCATTTCCTTTCCTTGTTTTCTGAACTATTATGTATACTTGGCAGATCGATCCAATAACACTTTCACCCTAAGTCTCCATTTAACTGTATTCATCTTGGGTATGATATTTGAATATATGTTGAGAAATATTCATTTTCCCTGTTCAGGAGTGAACGCAAACAGAAGAGGCCCCTTTGCAAAAATAATATATGTGGTTCTTTTGCAGTCCTATAGCTCAACATAATTCTCAATTCCTCCTGCTTTGGAGGTGTGTGTGGGCCCCTTTACATCTTGGGCCCCTGTGAGGCCACACAAGTTGCACCAATGGTATGTCTGCCTCTGCCTATTTTGGATCCATTTTGCTTGCCCTGCTGATCCCCTTCACATCCAATCATCAAGTCTATAGAAAGTCTACGACAATTTTGGAAATTGAGCTTCCAATAGGTGGAAGTCCCTTCATTGGACAGTAATGACACATTGTATGGACATCGTGTCATCCTTCAAACTAAATTCAGCAGCATATTTTCTTGGACCCGTGCCTTTTTTCATCTTGTGCGGGGAACCTAAAGTCACTTGATTATAGTCTCTACTTGCATTCATGTTATTGTATTTGTCAGATGATCATTCATTAATATTCAGTAATATTGTTAAAGAATGAGAAATTATTAGATCATAAGTGTTCTATGACTAAATTTCCATAACTCCTGTTGAGCGAAGCTGCACTCACCAGCAAGAAATCGTTGGTTACTCTATATTTTGTAGCTTCAGTATTAGAAGTTACATATTTGCCTTGTAATTACTTGTCAGTGACTGGGTTGAACATGTACAAATTAGATTAGTTCACATAGTAATTACGCGTCTAAATAATTTTCTTTGATATGGATAATGAGTCGCGTAAAGTCTGACTAAAGCTACATGTTAGACTTCAGAAGAACACATGTTCTGTCAAACTAATCCTGTCATCAAAGCCGACCATTAAAGTTGTATTGAGTGTTGTTTAATGGAACGCTTGTATCAAATGGGCTAGTGATCAAGAGGCATCACATCAAACTTTAAGTGACAAATTTCATCAAGAGATCATTATTGTTGTACATAGGACTAATTTGATGAGTTTTTTGAAGGGGAATTTAAACATGTTAATGCCCGGTGTGTAAAGCAAAGCAGAAAATCAGATTTGGAATATGGCATTTATCAGATACAATGTTGATTATGGGGAGGACGAACAGGACATGCAAGGTCTTGCCTTTTGGTACCTTGGTGACCTACTGGTGGGAGAACAAATTGTCCCAACTGTTCCCCGGCTGATATAGTCAAAACTTTTTTCCACCAAGCTATTGCAAAATTATGCACTAAATTGGTTTAAAGATGGGTCTATATTTCCAGATTTCAAAACATTTTTAACTTTTCTTTTGGGGAAAGTCATCTTCATATAAATCCTTGTGTATTTACCATGAATAGTAGATTTACCTATGGGGCAGTGGATGAGCCTCTAATTGTCCTGAACATAAATACACTAATGCTCTGGGTTTGTTTCTATACTTTACTTCTATACTTATGGTTGAATTACATTAGTGCTTAATTGGGTAATTGACTTATGTATCAATTTTTGACTAATATAAGACCTAACATATACTTACACAGCATAACTGTGTTACATTTGCTGCCTATATTTGAAATAAAAACTTGAAATCGGATTCTAGAGGGCGGAAAAATATAGGGTGGTCCATGGAAAAGTAGCCCGCCACCAACACCATTGCCACACTCTTTGGAGGGGCTGTAGCCACTTGTTCTCTGTCTGTAGAAGTGGTGTCGCCCCGTGTTCAGAGTTCCGACCTTATTTTTCCTTCCTGTTCAGTTCTTCTGTGGACATTTTGTCAGAAGGGTGGTGTACTCCCGGGAAACAGTGAATAGTGATGTTCGAACTGGATCAATTGAGGGGCCTTCACCAACAATTGGCCAGGAACAAAACCTGCAGCAAAACATTGTATTCAGAGTCTGGTTCGGAAATTGCATCAGACTGGCTCACTCTTCAGTCACAAACTTGAAGAAACCAAGGCCTCTATTGGGCAGAACGGTCAAAGTTGTTAGTGAAATTCAGCAAGGAGCTCCCAAAATTTGGAGGCTGTCATAGCAAGTTGGTGTATCGCGAACGTGTCCGTGAATATTGAAATCTCAGAACATCAAACTCTACTGAATAATGTTTCCAGGAACTGAAAGAGCCAGGCAAAGCTAAACTTGTAAATTAAGACTACATTGTTGCTGATGGACATACTATCACCAGGGGCAGGCTACTTTTTCATGGGCCGCCCTGTATATAAAATAGTGTCATACTCTTTGGCCCATTTGTATTTAACTACGTAAAGGAGATGTCCATTCAGGATACATTGATGAAATGCTCAGATCCATTCAGTGTATAGTGGACATTCAAACAATAGGTGTTCTGCAGTACACGACAGTGGCTTCTACCCATAGAAAGAGCTGCACAGTGTCGCCACCTGAGCTGTGCAGCTCCATTTAGTGTTTTTCCATCTGGCCGTCACTGTACCTTTTAACAGCTGATTGATGGGGGTGCTGGGTGTCGGACCCCCAATGATCTGATGTTGTTGACATCCTAAATCTAGGTCATCAATATATTCTGATTAGACAACCACCTTCTTCCAAAAGATGTAACTTTTTTTTTTTTTTTTTCCATCAACGCAGCCAAACAAAGGATTTGTTTTAACAGAATGAATTGTAGTTTAGAACGACACCATTCATTTTCCAATATAATGTACAGAAAAACCGGAAGAAAGTTCCAATTTGGGCGGAAATGAAAAAAAAAACAGCAATGTTGTCTTTAATTTTTTTTAATTTTACTTTTACATTTACTTTTCGGTCAAAATTGCCCATTAACTTTGTTGTACTAGACCGTATGGTAATGATGATACCAAATTTTATACATAATTTTTGTTTTACTCTGACCATTACGCATGTGGTGATATCAACTATGTTATTTTGTGTTATTTTTTTTGCTATATGCATTATGGGAAGAGTGGCGTGATTTTAAACTTTATGTTTTTAATATTTTATTTTTTTCTTTTTAATAATTTTTATTAGTCTCTTTAGGGGACTTGAACTTGGGATCGCTTGATCTTCACAGCCTGGGCATTGTAGGAGTAGTAACACGGCAGATACTGGAGCCGTCATTGGACCCCAGCTGCCGTAACAAGTCCTATGCACCCTGAGATTGAGTTGTAGAGAGACAGAGGTGATGGACGTTGGTGGCTCTGCTTCACGTGGTGATGGCACACTCCTACCATACATGTACAGCAGGCTTTGCCAAGGGTTTAATATTGATTTTTAGCTTTTTACAGCACCTGTATGTGTGCACTTGCGCTAACATTCATATAACCTGAGTATAAATGATAACAGCCCTGGGTTATGGAGATGGTCTTGAAAGTACCGTAGCCAATGCCAAAGTTTCTCTTTGTCTCCCAGAAATGTTAATGACCTAGTTAATATTTTGCCAATCTCTTATAGACCTGCAAGTTTGTTTTTTCTAGCTGTTGCAAATGAGGCTAAATGTTCCAGAGACTAGTCCTCTCGGTGTAATAATAATGTCATACTATATTTTGGATAATTGGTCTGATGGTCTTTGAATGGTTTACTATAACGGGAATCTGTCATAAGGTCTTTGCTATGTAATCTGAGAGCAACATGATGTAGGGGAAATGAGCGTGATTCTAGTAAGGTGTCACTTGCTAGGCTGTGTTTGCTGTTTTAACACAGTGTTTTATCAGCAGGTGATTATCACTACTGGACAAGTTGCCTTGTGCATCCTAGTCCACCCGCACCCACACCAATGATTAGCAGCTTTCTGTCATGATACAATGTGCACAGAAATCTGCTAATTAATGTTGTGATTCATTAATAACTGCTGCACCCAGTAAACTGATACGTCACTGAAATCACGGTCTCTGTGATTACATCATGCTGCTGTTAGATTACATAACAAAAACCTGCTGACAGATTCTCTTTTAAGTATTTGCATTGCAAAAAAGCCCAATAATTAAAAGCATGTTCCATTTGCATGACGACCTTGGCCATTGTTCAGTCAGTGCATAGCACTTCTTTCCACTTCTAGAAGGCAAATGAAATGTGTTGGTAGTAGAGGTCCTACAGAACATTCCTAGTATTCACCCAGGAGACTTAGAACTGTTTGTGATTAAGTTCTGGACTCTCATTTATTATGTAGTATTGAATGGAAAATCCCTCATTCACCTTAAATAATGTGCTCTTGAGGATTTACCATTATAAAATCAATTGCATGTTGAGAAGGAGCTATGAGAGTGTCAGTTCTGCTTTATAAATACCAAGCTGGGATTCAGTGAGTCACCTACCATTTATCTCCTGGCGAGAAGGGCTCAATAATAGAGTAGCTATCATTAATGAAGGGCTAATCCTTTCTTGGCTTATACTGATGGGCATTGGGCGCACCGCATAACACACTATTCTACTTCGGCCTTGCTTTGATCTGTAAGTTTTTACTTTTTTTTTAGCAGCCTGGTCCCCATGTGATTATCTGCCTGGGTCTTTGTAAGGCCCACCAAGACACACACCTGTTGTGAATGGACTTGAAATGAGTTCTGAGCAGAGGCTCCCTCTGGTGGTTACAAGCGGTACTGGACTGTCCAGTGAAGATTGTGAGGAGTGGGAATCAGGTGTTACTGACTGGTCTTATATAAGGGAGTCGCCTTCCCATCAGGGTTGCCGGTGATCAATTGTTCTGGTCTCAATCCTTGAGTCCTGTTTCCTTTGTAGCCTGCTGTGTCGGGTCTGCATCTCCTGCTAATAGATAAGACATTTTCTTCTTTTTGTTTTTGTGCTTGATTTTTGCATTTTGTCCTGCACTTCTGTGGGGGCCTTCAGGGTCCCCTCCGGGGGCTTTTGCCCTCTCAGTTTAGTTCAGCCACTGATGTTTGTACTTTTGCTTTTTCCAGTTTTTTCAGTGGCTGCTGTTTTGATTTTGTTACACCAGAGAACTAATTTAGGTGGTAGAGGTCGTGTGATCTCAGGTGATTTTGAAATTAGTAGAGTTGGTGCTTTTCAGGGTTTTTTGGGATTGCAGTAAGTGCCCTTCCTATCCTTTTCTATTTAGGTAGTTTGGGCCCCAGCGTTTGCTCATACTATTTTCTGTCTGTGTCAGTATTTCTTCTTGTCTAACCGCCATTACATGTTTGGGGGCTTTCTATGTTCTTTGGGGATCTGCTCCGGGGCAGATAGCTTTCCTCTTTCTATCTTTAGGTGTAGTTAGTTTCTCAGGTTGTGACGAGGCGTCTAGGACCAACGCAGGAACGCTCCACGGCTGCCTCTAGTTGTGGTGGTTAGTCAGGGTATTGCAATCTCATAGATTCCAACTGCTCTGGTGTATTGCCTTTTTTACCTGCACTCCTCAGCTACCGAAACATAACATTATCACCGGCCTAAAAATTGAAAATTGTATGGTACTCACAGAAGGGAAGAAATATTGTGAAAGAGGAAAGGTTGTCAGAGTTGTCAGAGATATTTTTCTGTTTGTTGCATTTTCTTCCCTCTGTATCTCTGGGTGCTGGGGAGGATTTTCTTTTTCTCTCAATGGAGTTTGCACAGTTGTCTGGCCGTGTGGATCAGCTTGCCACTGAGGTTCGGAGTATTGCTACCTATCTTGCTAGGTTGCCTGTTGTGGAACCTAGGATTCTCATGCCAGATTTGTTTTTAGGGGATCGAGCTAAGTTTCAGAATTTCAAAAATAATTGTAAATTGTTTTTTGCCTTAAAATCTAAGTCCTCAGGGAACGCAGCGCAGCAGGTTCAAATTATCATCTCTCTCCTGCGTGGCGATCCTCAGGATTGGGCTTTTTCCCTGACACCTGGGGATCCTGTTTTGAGTGATGTTGATGCATTTTTTCAGGCTTTGGGGTTATTGTACGATGAGCCTAATGTCACTGATCAAGCTGAAAAAGCCTTGTTGGCATTAAATCAGGGGCTTGATGACGCTGAGTTATACTGTCAGAGATTCCGTAGGTGGGCAGTCCTGACCAAGTGGAATGACGACGCTTTGGCGGCCCTTTTTCGGAAGGGTCTGTCAGATAATGTAAAGGATGTTATGGTGGGATTCTCTGTCCCCTCTGGTCTCAATGATTCTATGTCATTAGCGATTCAAATTGACAGACGTTTGCGTGAGCGGAGAAGTATGCGTGGAATAGTGTTGCCTTGTGAACCTGCTTCTGAACCCATGCAGTGTGATAGAGTGGTGTCTGGGGCACAGCGTCATGAGTTTCGAAAGCGCAATGGGTTATGTTTCTACTGTGGTGATGCCTCTCATGCTATTTCAGTCTGCCCTAAGCGGGGAAGACGTTTTGCACGCTCAGTTGTCTTGGGTAGTGTTCAGACTAAGTTTTTATTAACTGTCACTCTGATATGCTCTCTGTCCTCATTTTCTGCTCAGGCTTTCGTTGATTCTGGAGCAGCTATTAACCTGATGGATTATGATTTTGCTAAACGTTGTGGGTTTCCCTTGATACCCCTACAGAAGTCTATTCCCTACTGGGGATCGATTCTACCCCTTTGGCTGAGAATAAACCTCAGTTCTCTACTCAGGTGATAATGAGGGTTGAACCTGATCATCAGGAGTGCTGTAAATTTTTGGTTCTGTATAATCTGCATGATATTATCGTACTGGGTTTCCCTTGGTTACAGTCTCATAATCCTGTTTTGGATTGGAAATCTGTGTCTGTAACCAGTTGGGGCTGCCAATGTGTTAATACCAACACTCCTGTTTTTTCTGCCTCCCCCCAGGCTCAGGATGTTCCTGACTTTTTGATTGATTTTTCTGATGTGTTTAGCGAAAGTAAATCTGCTTCCTTGCCTCCCCATAGGAGCTATGACTGCGCTATTGAATTAGTGCCTGGTAGTAAATTCCCTAAAGGTCGCCTTTTTAACTTGTCTGTACCTGAACATGACGCTATGCGGTCTTATATTAAGGAATCATTGGAGAAGGGTCATATCAGACCATCCTCTTCACCCTTAGGTGCCGGTTTTTTCTTTGTGGCCAAAAAGGATGGTTCATTAAGGCCGTGTATTGATTATCGTCTTTTGAACAATATTACTGTAAAATATCAATACCCGTTACCCTTGATTTCTGATCTGTTTTCCAGGGTGAAAAACGCTACTTGGTTTACCAAGCTTGACCTCAGGGGGCATATAACCTTATTCGCATTAAGCACGGGGATGAATAGAAGACGGCATTCAATACCCCTGAGGGGCATTTTGAGTACCTTGTGATGCCTTTTGGGCTCACTAATGCTCCTTCTGTCTTCCAGTCCTTCATGAATGACATTTTCAGGGATTTTGTGGATAAATTTCTGATTGGTTATTTGGATGATATCTTGATTTTTTTCTAATGACTGGGACTCTCATGTGAAACATGTTCGAACTGTATTCCAGATTTTGAGAGAGAATGCTCTGTATGTGAAGGGATCAAAGTGTCTTTTTGGCGTACAGAGGATCTCATTTCTGGGATTCATTTTGTCCCCATCTGTTATTGAAATGGACCCGTTCAAGGTTCAGGCCATCTGTGATTGGGTCCAACCTACTTCATTAAAGGCTCTTCAAAGATTTTTGGGTTTTGCCAATTTTTATCGTAAATTTATTGGTAATTTCTCGGTTATTGTTAAACCATTAACTGATTTGACCAAAAAGGGTTCTGATGTGGTGAATTGGCCTCCTGAGGCAGTCTCTGCATTTCAGGAACTTAAGCAGAGATTCACTTCTGCTCCTGTTCTACGGCAGCCTGATGTTTCTCTGCCATTTCAGGTGGAGGTTGATGCCTCTGAAGTTGGGGCAGGTGCCGTTTTGTCCCAAAAAGATCCAGAGACCTCTAAAAGTAACCCTTGTGCCTTTTTCTCTCGAAAATTTTCTCCTACTGAACGTAATTATGACGTGGGTAATCGGGAGTTACTGGCCATGAAGTGGGCTTTTGAAGAGTGGAGACATTGGCTGGAGGGAGCCAAACATCAGGTGGTGGTCCTTACGGACCATAAGAATCTGGTTTATCTGGAATCTGCCAAGCGACTCAATCCTAGACAGGCCAGGTGGGCCTTGTTTTTCACACGTTTTAATTTTGTGGTTTCCTTTCTTCCTGGCACTAAGAATGTTAAGGCGGATGCCCTCTCGAGGAGTTTCCTTGCGGACTCTCCTGAGTTATCTGATCCTTCTGTTATTTTGAAAGAGGGTGTAGTTCTTTCCGCCATCTCACCCAATTTGAGACTTGCTCTGGAGGGGTGTCAGGAGGATAGGCCCGAGCGCTGCCCTGTTGGAAAATTGTTTGTCCCAGACCAGTGGAAAAAGTGTGATTTCTGAGATTCATTGTTCCGCGTTGGCTGGGCATCCCGGAATTTTTGGTACCAGAGACTTGGTTAGTCGGTCCTTTTGGTGGCCTACCTTGTCTCGTGATGTCAGGGAATTTGTGCAGTCCTGTGGGACTTGCTCTCGCTCCAAGCCTTGCTCTCGCTCTAGTGGTTTGTTGATGCCATTGCCTGTGCCCAAGAGACCATGGACCCATATCTCTATGGATTTCATTTCCGACCTTCCTGTTTCTCAGAGAATGACCACCATCTGGGTGATTTATGATAGGTTTTCCAAGATGATACATCTTGTGCCATTACCTAAGTTGCCTTCCTCCTCTGAATTGGTGCCGTTGTTCCTTCAGCACGTGGTTCGTTTGCTCGGCATTCCTGAGAACATTGTGTCTGACAGAGGAGTCCAGTTTGTTTCCAGATTTTGGAGGACCTTTTGTTCTAAACTGGGTGTTCAATTGTCTTTCTCCTCGGCATTTCATCCTCAGACCAATGGTCAAACTGAGAGAACAAACCAGACATTGGAGACTTATCTAAGATGCTTTGTGTCTGCTGATCAGGATGACTGGGTCTCTTTTTTGCCTTTTGCTGAGTTTGCTCTTAATAATAGGGCTAGCTCTGCCACTTTGATGTCTCCATTTTTCTGTAATTCTGGGTTTCACCCTCGATTTTCTTCAGGACAGACGGAGGCTTCTGTCTGTCCAGGTGTTGACTCTGTTGTGGAGCGTATGCAACAGATTTGGGACCAGGTAGTGGAGAGGTTGTCCCTCTCTCAGGAGAGGGCCCAGCGGTTTGCTAATCGGCATAGGACTGATGGTCCTCGGTTTAAAGTGGGGGACTTGGTCTGGTTGTCCTCAAAAAATATTCCTATGAGAGTGGCATCTCCTAAATTTAAGCCTAGGTTCATTGGACCTTATAAGATCATGGAGATTCTTAATCCTGTTTCTTTTCGTTTGCTTCTTCCAGGGACATTTAGGATCCATAACGTGTTCCACAAGTCCTTGTTGAAGAGGTTTGTTGAGCCAGTGGTTCCTACTGCTTTGCCTCCTGACCCTGTTCTGGTTGAGGGCAATATGGAGTTTGTGGTTGAGAAAATATTGAATTCTCGTTTTTCTAGACGGAAACTCCAGTATTTGGTTAAGTGGAGAGGTTATGGTCAGGAAGACAATTCTTGGGTGTTTGCTTCGGACATCCATGCTAGGAGACTCATCCGTGCGTATCATAGAACTCATCCTGACCGACCTGGTTGCTCAAGTGAGGGTTCGGTGACCCCTCCTCAAGGGGGGGTACTGTTGTGAATGGACTTGAAATGAGTTCTGAGCAGAGGCTCCCTCTGGTGGTTACAAGCGGTACTGGACTGTCCAGTGAAGATTGTGAGGAGTGGGAATCAGGTGTTACTGACTGGTCTTATATAATGGAGTCGCCTTCCCATCAGGGTTGCCGGTGATCAATTGTTCTGGTCTCAATCCTTGAGTCCTGTTTCCTTTGTAGCCTGCTGTGTCGTGTCTGCATCTCCTGCTAACAGATAAGACATTTTCTTCTTTTTGTTTTTGTGCTTGATTTTTGCATTTTGTCCTGCACTTCTGTGGGGGCCTTCAGGGTCCCCTCCGGGGGCTTTTGCCCTCTCAGTTTAGTTCAGCCACTGATGTTTGTACTTTTGCTTTTTCCAGTTTTTTCAGTGGCTGCTGTTTTGATTTTGTTACACCAGAGAACTAATTTAGGTGGTAGAGGTCGTGTGATCTCAGGTGATTTTGAAATTAGTAGAGTTGGTGCTTTTCAGGGTTTTTTGGAATTGCAGTAAGTGCCCTTCCTATCCTTTTCTATTTAGGTAGTTTGGGCCCCAACAAGTTTGCTCATACTATTTTCTGTCTGTGTCAGTATTTCTTCTTGTCTAACCGCCATTACATGTTTGGGGGCTTTCTATGTTCTTTGGGGATCTGCTCCGGGGCAGATAGCTTTCCTCTTTCTATCTTTAGGTGTAGTTAGTTTCTCAGGCTGTGACGAGGCGTCTAGGACCAACGTAGGAACGCTCCACGACTGCCTCTAGTTGTGGTGGTTAGTCAGGGTACTGCAATCTCATAGATTCCAACTTCTCTGGTGTATTGCCTTTTTTACCTGCACTCCTCAGCTACCGAAACATAACACACACCCATGTCTTAGTTCTGTCTAATACCTGCTCTTTGCCTGCTTTCCCGTGTCCTGTTTGCCTGTGGCCTCCAGTGCTTCAAGTCCATGCTCCATATGTATCTTTCCTGTGTTCTTTCTGCCTGTGATCTCCAGTGCTTCTAGTGCCTACTTTCCTGTGTTCTGTTTGCCTGTAACCTACAGTGTATCAAATCTTTACTCCCATATCTGTGTTCCTGTGTCCTGTCCACCTGCGGCCTCCAGTGCTTCAAGTTTTCGCTTCATACATGTCTTTATGTTGCTGCATCAATGCCTGAGATCTGTGTGCCCACTTGGATCTGGGCTTAGAGGATCCAGCTCACAAGGTGAGTCCTACAACCACTATAGACGATAGGTGCAGAACCTGTGGGTTGAGGGTGCTGTTCTGTGCGCAGCTCATTGACGTCCTTTCCTGTCTGGCTGCCCATATGTATTTTTCATGTAAGAGAGAGGAGTGGCATATAATATAGGTAAGAAGTACTAGTGGTGCATCTTTGGGAAATCCATGTATTAATGACTCCTCTGCTGCACTCCAGAAAGGTGACCATAAGTTGAACAGGTGGCAAATGCTGACTTCAGAGAAAACGGAAGCCATCATTAAAAAAATGACATTGTTTAACCCCTTTCTGACATTTATAGTAATACGTTCCTGTGCCCTGGGCCTTTATGACCAGGAAAGTATTATTACTGCTTGGCGATTGCTGCCAGGTGTCAGTTGATTCTAACAGCTGACACTGGGCACTAAGCTTGCAAAAAATTATAGTCCCATTTTGGGACTAAGGCTGGTGTCCCACTTGCAACTGCAGTGCGAGAAATTCGCACCTCAATACCCGTCACTGCCGCCGGCATTTCATACCGGAGCGTTTAGCTGCATAGAAATACATGCAGCCGCACACTCCGGTCCCGAGTGCAGGCAGCAGTGCCGCGTATTGAGGCAAGAAACTCGCACGAGTTTCTCGCATTGCAGTTGCAAGTGGGACACCGGCCTAAGTAAAAAAGTAAAAAAAAAGTTTTAAATAATTGTAACAATTGTAGAGTGGCAAAGGGTTGTGTAATAGACGGGAGGTATCTGGCTCAGAGATGCCTTGTCTCTGTTATGTAGCCCAGTACACGTTAGCCCTGGGTAGTGGCATCACTATACCTTTGTATGTGGTTTGAGGACCTGTGATGATGTCACTACCACATGACCAGTCATGTGTTCTGTGTTAGCTGAGTGTCTGGGATATAAATGAGCCTACTGCTGACCACAGGTGTGAGTGACTGAAGGTGTGGAGACCTCCAGTGTGTGTGGGCTGAAGAGACTACTCGGTTAGAGTACCAGGACTTTATATCTGTTTTTTTGTTACTTTGTGCCAGAGAAGGCTGTTTTGTTTTCTGTTTTAAGCAAGTTATGAAGTGGAAATAAACTTGCTTGAAGAACTAAGTAGAGTCGCCCTCCTGCTTACCTCTGGTCGCACACAAGTGAGACCACATCCTTACAATTGGTGGAGAATGCGGGCAGCGTTCCCAGCAGAGAAGTGGGTACTGCATGTCGTGGGTAAAGGTTATAGCAACCCAGCCAGCATTGCAGGAGAAAATGGAGGACCTGCTGAAACACCTGTCCAGGCGCAGGCACAGCAGCAAGAGACCAACAGGTTGTTGGTGCAGCAAATACAACAAAGCCAGCAGGAACAACGGCAGCAGTTGCAGCTTCTGACAACCGCCATCCAGGGCAGGACGAGCGCCCCAACCCCAGGTCGGGACGATGACAACCACATCAGGAAGGCGTGTAAGATGTACCATACAGAAAATGACCCCCGGGGATGATGTGGAGGCCTTCCTGTCTGTTTTTGAGAGGGTTGCTGAAAGGGAAAGACTTCCCCCAGAGCAGTGGGCAGAGGTACTGGCCCCATACCTGGCAGGGGAACCCCAGAAGGCGTACTTCGATTTAACTGTGCAGGACGCTCAGGAGTATCCTAAGTTAAAGGTGAAGATCCTCGCACGGTTGGGGGTGACAATGACTGTCAGGGCACAGAGTGCACCGCTGGGCGTATCACCGGGACAAACCGCCGCGCTCCCAAATGTTTGACCTGCTGCACCTCGTCCAGAAATGGCTACAGCCAGAGTCCGCTATGCCGGCACAGATGGTAGAGAGAGTCGTAATGGATCGGTTTGTGCACTCCCTGCCCAGGTCCCTACAGACTTGGGTTGCCCAGGGTGATCCCCGGAGTGCCGATGAACTGGTCGGACTTGTCGAGAGGTACCAGGGGATGGAAGGTGCCTTGGGGAAGCAGCCCATTCCATACTGGGGGTCCCAGCAGGGGGCGGAGTCCCAAAAGGGTGGCGCGTCTAAGGTCAAAAGGGGCGGAGGAGGTGGTGCCCAAGGTCCCTACGGGTGATGTTATCTGTTGGAGGTGTCACGGGCCAGGACATATAGCTGCGCGGTGTCCCCAGACTACTGAGCAGATGGACTGCAGCATGGGACGTCGTATCTCATTCTATGCCAATCTAGTCTGCAGTGTGAATTCTATCCTTAACGAGGGGCCTCAAGCATGTCCCGTGAGGGTGAACGGTCGAGCAGTAACGGCGCTGCTGGACTCCGGGAGCCTAGTGACCCTGGTGAGGGCGAATCTGCCTCTCAAACTACTCCCGGGGAAAAAGGTCGGCGTGCGATGCATCCATGGCGATGCAAAGGACTACCCTATGGCCAGAGTGGACATTGAGACTGCGCAGGTCACTGAGTCCCATGAAGTCGGGGTTGTTCGGGACTTATTGCACCCTATAATTATAGGCCGGGATTTTTGTTTATTCTGGGATCTGTGGGGAAAGTCTGCTGAGGTCACTAGCAAGACTAGGGAACCAGTAAGCCCTAATGAGGTAGCAAAATACCCAGAGGAAGACAGGTTTCCTTTTTGTGTCCTGGTAGGAGATGAGGAAGAAGTGTCTCCTGTATCTGACATTCCAGAGTTAGGGGTGGCCAGTGAGAATTTTGGGACTGCCCAACACAGGGACCCAACTCTGAGGGAAGCATTCAGCAATGTCACGGTCATTGATGGGGTTGCACAGGAACCGGGGGCCGACACCAGATTTCCATACTTTATGCTGAGTGGGGAGCTGTTGTATCGGGTCACGAAAATAAGGGAGGAGTTGGTGGAGCAGTTGCTAGTGCCCGGGTCCTATAGGCGGAAGGTGTTGGACATGGCCCATTCACACATCTTGGGGGGACACCTAGGGGTAGACAAAACACAGGAACGGATTATTCAAAGATTCTATTGGCCTGGGTGTCACCGGGAGATAGTAAACTATTGCAGGTCCTGCCCTATATGTCAGTTAACTGCCCCTACCTCTCATTTCCGGAGCCCCCTGGCGCCATTGCCCATTATTGAAGTGCCATTTGAGAGAATTGCCATGGACTTGGTCGGTCCCCTAGTTAAATCAGCCCGGGGCCATCAGTATATATTAGTCATCCTGGACTATGCCACACGCTATCCGGAGGCAATTCCCCTGAGAAATTCTTCAGCGAAGAGTATAGCCCGCGAGTTGGTACATGTGTTTTCCCGGACAGGCTTGCCTAAGGAGATCCTGACCGACCAGGGGACACTGTTCATGAGTAAAGTGATGAAGGAGTTGTGCAGGGTCCTGCAAATCTCCCAGTTGAGGACCTCGGTGTACCATCCTCAGTCAGATGGCCTTGTGGAGAGATTTAACAAGACCCTAAAGAGCATGCTAAGAAAAGCCATAGAGAAAGACGGTAGAGACTGGGACTGTCTCTTCCCCTACCTGATGTTTTCCATCCGTGAAGTTCCACAGGCCTCCACGGGGTTCTCACCGTTTGAGCTTCTGTATGGCCAACATCCGTGAGGTCTCCTGGATATCGCCAAGGAAACCTGGGAAGCCGAAGTTACGCCCCACCGAAGCGTTATTGAGCATGTGGCCCTGATGCAACAGAGGATTGCGAAGGTGATTCCAATCATGAAGGAACAACTCCTCCAGGCACAAGAAGCCCAGGCCAGGGTTTACAACCGGTCAGCCAGAGTGAGACAGTTCAATCCGGGAGACCGAGTGCTCGTGCTAGTTCCGACGGTGGAAAGCAAGTTCTTGGCCAAATGGCAAGGGCCGTATGAGGTGATGGTGAAGCTTGGTGAACTATAGGATTCACCAACCTGGAAGACGGAAACCAAACCAGGTATACCATGTCAACATCCTCAAGCCATGGCATGATAGAGAGTCCGCTGTAACTCCGTGCTTGCTGGGCCACTCAGAAGGTGACGTTGAAGGGGTTACGACAGCAGAGACCCTATCAAAGGACCAGAAACAGCAATGCCGGGAATTGCTCCAGAAGAACAGGGACCTGTTTTCAGAGTTGCCGGGGTGCACGAAGGTCATAGAGCATGAAGTACTGACAGAGCCACATGTGCGGGTGAACGTGAAGCCCTATCGAGTCCCTGAGGCCCGTCGAGAAGTAATCTCCAAGGAGGTGGAGCGTATGTTAAAGCTCGAAGTCATTGAGGAATCCAAGAGCGGTTGGGCGAGTCCTATCGTCCTGGTCCCAAAACCTGATGGAGAATGGAGATTCTGCAATGATTATAGGAAGCTGAATGAGGTCTCCAAGTGCGACGTATATCCCATGCCACGCATTGATGAGCTCATCGAAAGACTTGGACCCGCCAGGTACATAACCACCTTGGATTTGACGAAGGGATACTGGCAGATTCCCATGGCCCAGGAAGCCAAGGAGAAAATGGCGTTTTCAACACCAGACGGATGCTTCCAGTATGTCCGGATGCCGTTTGGCCTGCAGGGAGCGCCAGCGACTTTTCAGAGAGCCATGGATAGGATCCTGGCACCTCATAAGCAATACGCCGCTGCGTACCTGGATGATATCGTTATTTTCAGCCCGGACTAGGAGAGTCATCTGGGAAAGGTCCAAGCAGTGTTTGATGCTCTATGGGAAGCAGGGTTTACAATAAACCTGAAGAAATGTGCCTTGGGGAAAGAAGAGGCCAAGTACCTTGGATATGTAGTAGGTCGTGGTGGAATAAAACCCCAAATCAATAAAATCGAGGCGATTCAAACATGGCCAAGACCGTTGTCCAAGAAGCAAGTGAAAGCCTTCCTGGGGATTGTGGGATACTACAGGAGGTTAATCCCAAACTTTGCCACGAGGGCTGCCCCTCTGACTGATCTGCTGAAAGGGACCAAATCAGTGATAGTAAAATGGTCTGAAGAAGCAGAATTGGCCTTCCAAGAAATGAAAGGGGCCCTGTGTAAACAACCGGTCCTGATAGCCCCAGACTTTAAGAAAGAGTTTGTTCTTCAAACAGATGCCTCAGATGTCGGATTGGGAGCAGTTCTGTCACAGGAGATACATGGCGACGAGCATCCAGTCCTTTACCTGAGCAGGAAGCTATCTTTGTGTGAAAAGAATTACTCTGTCGTGGAGAAGGCGTGCTTGGCCATAAAATGGGCAGTGGACACCTTACGGTACTATCTAGTGGGACGGAAGTTTAGGTTAATATCTGACCATGCCCCACTCCGATGGATGAGGGAAACCAAGGGTAGAAATGCATGGTTCACCCGCTGGTTCTTAGCCCTGCAGGACTTTAGTTTCCAGGTAGAACACAGGGCCGGGAAGCTACACGGTAATGCTGATGCCCTCTCAAGAATCCCTTGTCTAGTGGGAGAAAGTGCCAAGCCCCACGGCTTTAGGCAGAGGGGGGAGGTATGTAGAGTGGCAAAGGGTTGTGTAATAGACGGGAGGTATCTGGCTCAGAGATGCCTTGTCTCTGTTATGTAGCCCAGTACACGTTAGCCCTGGGTAGTGGCATCACTATACCTTTGTATGTGGTTTGAGGACCTGTGATGATGTCACTACCACATGACCAGTCATGTGTTCTGTGTTAGTTGGGTGTCTGGGATATAAATGAGCCTACTGCTGACCACAGGTGTGAGTGGCTGGAGGTGTGGAGACCTCCAGTGTGTGTGGGCTGAAGAGACTACTCAGTTAGAGTACCAGGACTTTATATCTGTTTTTTTGTTACTTTGTGCCAGAGAAGGCTGTTTTGTTTTCTGTTTTAAGCAAGTTATGAAGTGGAAATAAACTTGCTTGAAGAACTAAGTAGAGTCGCCCTCCTGCTTACCTCTGGTCGCACACAAGCGAGACCACATCCTTACACAATATTTTAAAAAAGTATTAAACATAATAAAAAATCAAGCTGCCATGCAGCTCCATGCAAAATAAGAAAGTTATAGCTCTCAGAATAAAGGGATTTAAAAATAATTATTTTTTCATAAAATGGTTTTCATTGTATAAAAGCGCCCAAATATAAAAATACTATATAAATGAGGTATCGCTGTAATCGTACTGACCCGAAGAATAAAACTGCCTTATCAATTTTACCACACACGGAGCGGAAAATCCCCCCCCAAAAGAAATTCCTCAATTGCTGTTTTTCGTTCATTCTGCCTCCCAAAAATCGGAATAGAAAGCCAAATAAAATTAAAAATGTCACACAAAAAACAAGACCTCACATGACTCTGTGGGCAAAATATGGAAAAATTATAGCTCTCAAAATGTGGTGATGCAAATACTATTTTTTGCAAGAAAAAGAGTCTTTTAGTGTGTGATAGCAGCCAAACATAAAAACCCGATATAAATCTGGTATCGCTGTAATCGCACCGAGTCGAAGAATAGTTGCCTAATCACTTATACCGCACGAGGAACCGCGTAAAAAATAAATAAAACCAATTCTTCACCTGCTGTTGATTTTTTCTTTCTGCCTCCCAAAGATCGTAGTAAAGCTCGGCGCACATTCATCCTGCGCTCTGCGCTGAATGCTTGCATTCAGGTTTCCGTGTAAATCTCTGAAATACGTGATTCAGTCGGAACCTCTGGAGGAAGTTTCCCTGTAATGAGGCAGATGGAGGCACTGTGGAAGCCATGTGACCTGTGATCCAGCGGTGTCTGTCTTTTTATGATTGTATAAAAGTGCTGTCAGCCACAGTTTTGTGCATTTCTGAAAAGGACACCGCGGAACAGAAGCCAGACAGAGTCCAGAGTAACTCTGCTGCCTCATTATAGTGAATATATCCCTCGGGGGTTTCATCTGAACCACGTCAGCGCAGAGTTCCAGATAACTGTAAAATGTTCCCAATAAAAGCTTCAACTCAATCCACAAAAAAAACAAGTCCCCACACAGGTCTGTCATCGGTTAATGAAAACATAGGGGGCTTCCATGTTACTGGTAGCACAAAGGCTCTGGAAAAGCGAAATGGCTCTTCACCAACCAAAAGAAATTTAGCAAATTCTCTGCTCTCAAATCCAAATGCCCCCTCTCTTCTGAGCCCCACAGTGTACCTAAACCACATGTCTGGCATTTTTAAACCAATGAGATCCCACCTAACTTACGGGTGCATGCCTCCAGAAGCTCGGGGTTGGCATAACAAACTGGTCACTACAGCATACTAGTCACTACAGCGTACTGGTCACTACAGCGTACTGGTTACTACAGCGTATTAGTCACTACAGCGTATGGATGAGGTAACAATGCATGCCTGCTTATACTTGAGTCAATACGTTTTCCCAGTTTTTAGTGGCCAAATTAAGTACCTCGACTTATACTCGGGTTGGCTTATACTCGAGTATACACTGTAATTAAAGATCGGCTTAATTAAAAAAAATACAAATATTTTTTGAAAAATGCGTATAACACAAAACCTGATTTACACAATAGGACAAAATAGAAAATTTCCTTTAAACCGATTTTCTGTCATAAACTACCATCAAGTGGAAAGAGCTATATGTATTCATAGTGTCGGTGCAAATGCAGGATAACCCGCACTGTCTGGATAATTGGTAGACACAGCCAGGAAATTACTTGTATGTGAATAACCCTTTTAAGTTTTATTGCCACCACTGAAATTGATATGTGTTTGTCTGACCACAAAAGGTCCTCCTCTCTGCACTAGACAATTCCACTTACCATTCATTTTTTTTTTTTTAGATTTGAAACTGAAATATTGTTGCTATCAATATAAAAACAAAAAACATCAATAGTAAATTTCGAGACACATAAGCTGCTGAAATATATTTGCTCCACCCATGGAATCTTTACCAGGACTACAGTTTGTTGAATTGTAAAGAGCCATCAAACGTACAAATGAGCGGATCAAACTGCACAGGATGAGTTTAAGTCCAATTTCCTGAAATTTGTAGTTTAACATAAATTCAAACACTGAGATTCAATTTGCAGAAAGAAAAAAAAACATTGCTCTGCACAATTTCCCACACCACTGAAGCATCAGAGAGCGGGTTACTGTGATTTTGCATTGTGGCATCCATAATTCCCTGCAGCTATGATATCTTACAAATTATTATACCTTGTACAGTGGTGGTCCGTGTAGCGTCGGCGTCCCGGCCCTCTGCCAGGCAGGGACGCCGTTCCCCTTACCAGCGCTCTGCGTCCTCAGCGCCCCCGGCGTCCTCGGCGCCCCCGGCATCCTCGGCGTCCTCCTTCCGCCCTGCTGGGTCCGCGCGCTCCTTCCCTGCTGCTGGACTTAGGGCGCGCGCCCGCGCCCTCCCCCGCTCTTAAAGGAGCCGCGCGCATTTTCCAAATTAGTCTCCGGCCAATGCCGGAGGACTCCACCCTATATTAAGGGCTTCCTCCTTAATGGAGGTGCCCGAGCAATGTTGTTGTTGCACTGTATAACTCTGCTTCAGCCCTCAGCTCCTGGTTCCAGTTGCCTGCCTGTTACCTGTCTGTTTGCTGTCTGCCATCTGACTGCAGCCCTCCCCGGAGGTTCGGACATCACCTGCAGTGATCCCCGGCTATTACAGAGACTCTTGCCTGCTCACTTGGGAGCGATCATCTGCCATCCGACTGCAGCTCCATCCGAAGGTTCGGACTTCATCAGCAGTGATCACCGGCTACTCCAGAGACTCTTGCCTGCTCACTTGGGAGCGATCATCTGCCATCTGACTGCAGCTTTATCCGAAGGTTCGGACATCTCCAGCAGTGATCACCGGCTACTCCAGAGACTCCTGCCTGCTCGCTTGGGAGCGATCATCTGCCATCGGACTGCAGCCTACCAGGAGGCTCCAACATCTCAGGTCGTATAAGCCTGTCTATTCAGAAACTGTCCTGGTCACTTGCTGTGACAACCTGCCTGTCCAGAGACTGCCCTGGTCACTTGCTGTGACAACCTGCCTGCCCAGAGACTGCCCTGGTCACTTGCTGTGACAACCTGCCTGCCCAGAGACTGCCCTGGTCACTTGCCGTGACAACCTGCCTACCCAGAGACTGCCCTGGTCACTTGCCGTGACAACCTGCCTATCCAGAGACTGCCCTGGTCACTTGCCGTGACAACCTGCCTACCCAGAGACTGCCCTGGTCACTTGCCGTGACAACCTGCCTACCCAGAGACTGCCCTGGTCACTTCCCGTGTATTCCTGTCCGTATTCCCCGGGCGCCACCTGCTCTCTTACAAGTATACTGTCTTGTATAATAAAGCTCAGTGGTTTCACCTACCAGACCCATTACAGTTTGCTCGGGCCATGGAACCCGGTGGCACCCAAACCCCTTCACTCCCGGAATTGTGTCATGAACTGTCTCGCCAGAGGTCGCAACAGGAGGCCATCCTGGGTCACCTGCGGAACGTCAATTCCCGCCTGGACACTCTGAATTCATCACCAGCAACCACCGCTGGAGCCATGACTCACAATCCGGCAGCCTCGCTGCTTCCCAATTCCGTGGTTTCCATTCCCGGACCCCGACTTTCAGCTCCTCCTAGGTTTGGAGGCGACCCTGCTCTGGCTCGTGGTTTCGTTAACCAGTGCACCCTGCATTTCGAACTCCTGGCATACCAGTTTAACTCTGACCGGGCCAAAATTGCCTTCATCATGTCCCATCTCACCGGAGAGGCTCTGGCCTGGCTTAATCCTCTCTGGGAGAGAGAAGATCCTCTGGTATCTGACCTGCCTGCTTTTCTCTCGGCCTTCCGGAAGGTATTCGACGAACCTGGACGGAAGACCTCCTCTGCATCATCTCTGTTGCGTCTCCGTCAGGAGAGTCTCACCGTTGGTCAATATGCCATACGGTTCCGTACTCTAGCCTCAGAGTTGGCTTGGGACAATAACGCCCTGATTTCGGTCTTCTGGGAGGGTCTGTCCGGCCGTATTAAAGATGAACTGGCCGGTCGGGACATTCCAAACTCCCTTGATGATTTAATAAATCTTGCCAATCGAATTGATCTACGGTTCCAGGAACGTGCCAAAGAGGTCACCCGTGAGAGAAGGTTGCCCCGTCTTGCACCCTCGTTTCAGAGACCTATAACCCCTTCCGTTTCTCCCCAGATGCACACTGCTGAGCCTATGCAGGTCGACCAGACCAAGATGGTCAAAGCCCGTCAGGACTCACGCCGTGCCGAGAGGCGTTGCTTCTACTGTGGCAGTAAGGAGCACTGGATCCGTACCTGTCCGGAGAGGTCGGGAAACGCCTGTGTCTAGGTTCGCTCGGAGAGGTCCACCTAGACCAGAATAAATCCTCTTCATCTCTGCTGCTGTCTGTCTCTATTCTCATCGGTAAGAACCGTTACTTCGAACTGGCCCAACTTGATTCTGGAGCAGCTGGGAATCTTGTTTCACAGTCTCTAGTAGAGAAGTATCGCATTCCCACCAAACCTCTGGTTGAACCAGTATCTGTTGCTGCTGTGGATGGGGGTCTCCTACCTCGTCCCATCCAACTTATCACCGAAGCCATAACCCTGCAGGTGGGAATGTTGCATTCTGAGAGCATCTCGTTTCATGTTTTACCTGGACTCTCTCATGCTTTCTTACTAGGTCTGCCCTGGCTCCAAAAACATGCACCCGTGCTCGACTGGCAGAATGGAGAGATTCTTCGCTGGGGACAGGACTGTCATAAAACGTGTCTGGTGCCTGTCCATCCCGTCCGTTCTTCTCCTACACCTGCTAATCTTCCTGGACTCCCGATTCCATATTGGTCATTCGCTGATGTCTTTAATAAAAAGGAAGCAGAGACATTACCCCCGCATAGACCATATGATTGCCCGATCGACCTGCTACCCGGTACTACGCCTCCCCGTGGGCGTATTTACCCATTGTCCACTGCAGAGACCAGGTCGATGTCAGAATATATCGAGGAGAATTTAGCGAAAGGATTCATCCGGAAATCTACCTCCCCGCGGGAGCAGGTTTCTTTTTTGTAAAAAAGAAAGACGGATCGCTCCGTCCCTGTATTGACTACAGAGGCCTAAATTTGATCACGGTGAAGAATAAGTACCCTCTTCCGCTCATTCCGGAGTTGTTTGATCGTCTTAGAGGGGCTAGAGTCTTCACTAAACTGGATCTTCGTGGAGCATACAACCTGGTTCGTATCCGTCGAGGAGATGAATGGAAGACGGCATTCAACACCCGGGATGGCCACTACGAGTATCTGGTTATGCCCTTTGGTCTCTGTAATGCTCCAGCAGTCTTTCAGGAGTTGGTCAATGACATCTTCCGGGACCTCCTCTACTCCTGCGTTGTGGTGTACCTTGACGACATCTTGGTCTTCTCTCCGGATCTCCAGTCTCACCGGAGGGATGTTCGTCAGGTTCTGCTCAGGCTCAGGCAGAATCACCTCTTCGCCAAATATGAGAAGTGCCTCTTTGAGCAGACCTCGCTTCCGTTTCTGGGCTACATTATCTCTCAGACAGGCCTACGAATGGATCCGGAGAAACTGTCTGCCATCGAGAAGTGGCCCCGACCAGAGGGGTTGAAGGCCATTCAGCGGTTCCTGGGATTCGCTAACTATTACCGTCTCTTCATACCGCACTTCTCTTCCAGGACTGCTCCAATCTCAGCGCTCACCCGCAAGGATGCTAACCCCAAACAGTGGACGCCCGAAGCAGAGGAGGCCTTTCTTTCCTTGAAACAAGCCTTCTCTTCCGCTCCAGTGCTGCATCGCCAGGACGGCAACAAGCAGTTCTTCCTGGAGGTGGACGCTTCCTCTGCTGGAGCCGGAGCGGTACTTACTCAAAAATCTTCATCCGGGAAGATGGTTTCCTGTGGTTTCTTCTCCAAACTCTTCTCCTCCTCCGAGCGCAACTACTCCATAGGAGATCGAGAGTTATTGGCCATTAAGTTGGCATTGGAGGAGTGGCGTTACCTACTCGAGGGGGCTCTTCATCCGGTAATCATCTACACGGACCACAAAAATCTGTCTTACCTTCAGCATGCTCAGAGACTTAACCCTCGCCAAGCCCGGTGGTCCTTGTTTTTTGCCCGTTTTGATTTTCTTTTGCATTTTTGCCCGGCTGACAAAAACATCAAGGCGGATGCCTTGTCCCGGTCCTTCCTGGTGTCGGATCTCGAAGATGAGCCTAAACATATCATCGATCCCGCCAGAGTGATGCAGGTGGCTCCCGTGAGTCTAAATCGTCTCCCTCCTGGTAAGACGTTCGTATCAGAGACTGATCGGAAGAGAATTCTACATTGGGGTCATTCGTCTAAACTCGCTGGCCACGCTGGTCAGAAAAAGACCCTCCAACTCATTACCCGGCATTATTGGTGGCCTACCCTGCACAAAGACGTAATAGACTTTGTTTCTGCCTGTGTCTCCTGTGCCCGCAACAAAGTTCCGAGACACCTGCCTGCCGGCCGTCTTCTTCCGCTTCCTGTACCCGCTGCTCTCTGGCAACATATAGCCATGGACTTCATTACGGATCTCCCCGTCTCTGCTGGTTGTACGGTCATTTGGGTGGTCGCTGACCGCTTTTCCAAGATGGCTCACTTCATTCCTCTGCCAGGTCTTCCGTCTGCACCCGAGTTGGCTAAAGACTTTATCCGCCACATCTTCCGTCTCCATGGTTTGCCTCGTCACATTGTGTCGGATCGTGGGGTACAGTTCACCTCACGTTTCTGGAGAGCTACTTGTAAGTTACTAGACGTCACCTTGGATTTCTCCTCCGCTTACCATCCACAGTCCAATGGACAAGTTGAGCGAATAAATCAGAATCTGACCAGCTATCTCCGACACTTCGTTAATGCTCATCATTCTGATTGGGTGGAGCTCCTGCCTTGGGCCGAATTCTCTTACAATAATCACGAGAGCGAATCGTCCACCAAGTCTCCGTTTTTTGTAGTCTTCGGTCAGCACCCTCGGATTCCTGTCCCCGTTTCCATCTCTGTGGACAATCCATCTGCGGAATCTCTGGTTAGAGAATTCTCCTCCATCTGGGAGAGTACCCGGTCCGCACTCATTCAGTCATCCGAGCGCATGAAAAGACATGCTGACAAGAAACGTCTGGATCCTCCTCAATTCCGTCCTGGGGACAAAGTCTGGCTTTCGTCCAAATATGTTCGGCTCAAAATTCCTTCCTACAAGTTAGGTCCTCGGTTTATCGGTCCTTTTGAGGTCATCAGGCAGATCAACCCAGTGTCCTATAAATTGAAACTCCCGGCCAATTTGCGAATTCCTAACTCTTTTCATGTATCTCTCCTCAAACCTGTGGTACTTAAAGGGTATGCCACACTAAACAATATCGCTAAAAAACGTCACTATTTAGCGATCCCGTTAGCGATATTGTTCAGTGCGGCAGCTTCCAGCGACGAGCTTCCTGCTGTGATCTCGCTCGTCGCTGGAATCGTTCCGGACCCTATTTCATCGCTGGCGCTCCCGCTGGGTAAGTATTTAATCGCTGTGTGGCACCTTTTCTTAGCGATTTAGCGGTACTTTTGTACCGCTAAAGTCGTTAAGAAGATCGCTAACGGCGATAGCGTCGTTAACTATATCGCTAAATGTGGCCGCATTTAGCGATATAGAAACAATCCCGCTAGCGATCGCATTAGTATGCGTCGTTATCGTGATCGCTAGCGGGATTGTTTAGTGTGGCAGTACCTTAACTCTTTTTTCAAGTCTACAGGTACACCTCCTGCTCCAGTGTCTGCTGATGATGAATTTGAGGTAGAGAACATTCTGGCCACAAAAAGGGTAGGAAGAAAGACTTATTTTTTGGTGGATTGGAAGGGGTTTGGTCCTGAGGAGAGAACCTGGGAGCCTCGGGAGAACATCCATGCCCTCTCATCCTAGCTAAATTTCTTTCTGGCCTAAAGAGGGGGGGGCCTAGAGGGGGGGGTACTGTAGCGTCGGCGTCCCGGCCCTCTGCCAGGCAGGGACGCCGTTCCCCTTACCAGCGCTCTGCGTCCTCAGCGCCCCCGGCGTCCTCGGCGCCCCCGGCATCCTCGGCGTCCTCCTTCCGCCCTGCTGGGTCCGCGCGCTCCTTCCCTGCTGCTGGACTTAGGGCGCGCGCCCGGGCGCCCTCCCCCGCTCTTAAAGGAGCCGCGCGCATTTTCCAAATTAGTCTCCGGCCAATGCCGGAGGACTCCACCCTATATTAAGGGCTTCCTCCTTAATGGAGGTGCCCAAGCAATGTTGTTGTTGCACTGTATAACTCTGCTTCAGCCCTCAGCTCCTGGTTCCAGTTGCCTGCCTGTTACCTGTCTGTTTGCTGTCTGCCATCTGACTGCAGCCCTCCCCGGAGGTTCGGACATCACCTGCAGTGATCCCCGGCTATTACAGAGACTCTTGCCTGCTCACTTGGGAGCGATCATCTGCCATCCGACTGCAGCTCCATCCGAAGGTTCGGACTTCATCAGCAGTGATCACCGGCTACTCCAGAGACTCTTGCCTGCTCACTTGGGAGCGATCATCTGCCATCCGACTGCAGCTTTATCCGAAGGTTCGGACATCTCCAGCAGTGATCACCGGCTACTCCAGAGACTCCTGCCTGCTCGCTTGGGAGCGATCATCTGCCATCGGACTGCAGCCTACCAGGAGGCTCCAACATCTCAGGTCGTATAAGCCTGTCTATTCAGAAACTGTCCTGGTCACTTGCTGTGACAACCTGCCTGTCCAGAGACTGCCCTGGTCACTTGCTGTGACAACCTGCCTGCCCAGAGACTGCCCTGGTCACTTGCTGTGACAACCTGCCTGCCCAGAGACTGCCCTGGTCACTTGCCGTGACAACCTGCCTACCCAGAGACTGCCCTGGTCACTTGCCGTGACAACCTGCCTATCCAGAGACTGCCCTGGTCACTTGCCGTGACAACCTGCCTACCCAGAGACTGCCCTGGTCACTTGCCGTGACAACCTGCCTACCCAGAGACTGCCCTGGTCACTTCCCGTGTATTCCTGTCCGTATTCCCCGGGCGCCACCTGCTCTCTTACAAGTATACTGTCTTGTATAATAAAGCTCAGTGGTTTCACCTACCAGACCCGTTACAGTCCGTAGAGGGGCCATCACTGATTGCTGGTTCCCAGTGGAGCACAGTTTATACAGCAGAGTCATTTTCCATCTTCAGAGTCACTGGGTAAGTTTCTCTCTCCTGTAGTGTACAGTATAATGGTCAGTAGGGTCCTCTCTTATTTTCTTCTCTCCCCCACTCTCCTCAATCCAGCATTGAGGTTTGAACAAATGTATTGACCACAAAACAAATATTCTGGGAAAATTTGGCAAATCTAGAAAGTTTGAATTTCAAATATTTGCTTATCTCTTCACTAAAAGGTTAAAAAATAATAATTTTAAAAAAACACACCTTACTATTCACCTCTACGGCACCTTCGCGCCACATCTTCTTATCGCTGCCACCAGCCCTGAATTCCTGGACTTTCTTCACGCTATAATGGATTGAGGCCCAGGACAGTTCTACTGATGCATGCACAAGGTCAGTGCGCATGTCACAACATCATGACGTTGTGATCTTCCTCATGGTAGCACTGAACCATTCCAAGCCTCATCAGAGCCAGAAGTCCTGACCTGGCATGAAGAGGATTGGGAATGCAGTGCTCACGGCAGTGATAAGATGCAATGAGGACCAGAATGGTGAATTTTAGGAGACTTGGGTCAGTGACGTGAGTGGTAAAGCGAGTATAAGTATTATTATTTTCTCTAGTCACCTTCCACGACAGCATAGGAGGTCTCCACACCCTACTGGGGGGCAGGAAACACAAAGAGGTTAATAGACCCTCCCACCCTCTATTCGCCAGTGTCTTTCCTGTCCCCCATGGGGCATGGAGAGGTTATAGGGTATGCTGTGTGGCCAGTGACTACAGTTTACCTTTAGATAATTAGGTGGGCAGTTGTGGTCATGGCTTCCCTCCTCCGCAAAAGCTGCTCCAGTCTCCCCACTTGCGGTGGATTCAGGGACCTTCCTGGCCCACCTGTGCCTCCTTTGGGGTAAAGCGGGCCAGCGACCGTTGTGCCGGAGGCCTCCTTGAGCCCAATGGTCTTCCTCCTCCTGTGCGTGCTGTTCGGCGTCCCGGAAGTGAAGTCATTATAGGGCGCGTGTCGCTTCTCGGCCTTGCGTTCCACCGTGGAACGACAAACGTGAGGTTTCGACCCTCTGCGGCCTCCGGATCACCGAGCGGCATGCGGAGCACGCTGAAGCTAGCGAGGGCCTGCTCTTGACCCAGGGAGGAGGAGAGGGATAATTGACTGCCCTGAGGAGGGTTTTATTGCCTATATAATCCCTCCAGAAGACACCTTCAAGTAAGGCCTGTTTGTCCAGCACAATGGATGGTGTTTCTGCATCCAGCCCTGCATCTGCAGAGCTCAACGCTACCCCTGCCTCAGTAAGTGATGGGAAGTGGGGGGGTCCTAGTACGGGGTCTTGAACAGCAGTCCCCTTGGTGTCACTTCTCTCCCCTTTCTTTGTTCTAGAGAGACAAGTCTGCCCACAAAAACCCAGCCAAAAAAGTGCTAAAATGTGCCCTCTGCTTCAAAAAGCTCCCATCCAGATGGAAGAAGAAATTGTGCTATGAGTGTACCGATATGGTGGTTAGGGCTGAAAACCCCTCACTACTAGAGGAGAAATGTGCCCTTGTGAAACAGGAGGTTCAGGCCTCCCTTGCCACTCTGATACCTCCAACTCCTCCGGGTCCATCTGCTCCCAAGAAAAGGAAAATGTATTTTGAGCCCTCTAACTCAAATTCTGAGGACTCCTACAGTTTGGCCTCTGGGAGATGGGAGGAATCTTCATCTCGTAGATCTTCCGAGGCTAGGAAATATTTTTTCTCCATGGAATACATGGAGAACTTAATTAACTCAGTACATCATACTATGGGCTTCGAGGAGGAGCAAACCCCAAAAATGATCCAGGATGAAATGTTTGGAGATCTGAAAGCAGAAAGGCAGATAGGATTTCCTGTCCATGAGAATATCTTAAACATGATTTCCCAGGAGTGGGAATCTCCAGAAAAACGCCTAAGTACCCCCTCTGAACTAAAACATAGATTTTCCTTGCAAGGGGAATCGGTTAATTGGGATATCACTAAAGTGGACGTACAAGTGGCGAGAGTAGCTAAGAGGACCTATCTCCCCTTTGAGGACTCCTCTCAGCTAAAAGACCAGATGGATAGAAAGGTAGAGAGCCTCCTGAGAAAGTCTTGGGAAACCTCCACTTCTCTCAAAACCAATATCGCCTCCACATGTGTTGCTAGATCCTTTTGTCGTTGGATGGATCAGCTGGAGAGTCATATATCTCAGGGGACCTTGAGAGGGCAGCTATTAGACTCCCTTCAGCCACTGAAAAATGCAACAGGATTTCTAGCGGATGCCTCTGCTGAGTGAACAGAGTAAAAGGTTGTAGCCAGCAGCACAGCAATTGAATGAACGTCCAAAGTCCAATAACCCAATTGGAAAGCAAACCATCGAATGTAAGAAAGAACAGCATTCTATCCAGGTGATTATGAAGAATTCAAAGCTTTATTTTGCCATGGTGCAATGTTTCAACCCAATTTGCTTGATAAAGACCCATTTGGGTTGAAACATTGCATCATGGCAGAATAAAGCTTTGAATTCTTCATAATCACCCGGATAGAATGCTTATCCTCTGCTGAGACAGTCCACATAGCTGCCAAAGCCATGGCCAATCCAACTCTGCTAGGAGGGCCCTGTGGCTTAAAATGTGGAGCGGGGACGTCACATCATAAATTAAGCTCTGCTCCATCCCGTTTAAAGGCGAATATGTCTTTGGGCCTGCCCTAGACAAAACACTAGAAAAGGCCACAGATAAAAAGTCTCTACCTGAGCAGAGGCCAGCAAAAAAAGTGTTTTTTTTCATCCCTCCTTGCCTCAGACCCCTCAAACTAGAGGAAAAGGAAAAACGGGAAGGTGGAGCTATGCTAAGGGGAGAGGCAAGACCAAAAACAATAGCAGGACAAGCAATGACTCGGACACTGTGGGGGGGAGGCTCTCAAGGTTCCTTCTCCAGTGGATGTTGATTTCAGAGAGCCATTGGGTTTTCAACATCATCAGGGAGGGCCTCCTAATAGAATTAGAGTCCTTCCCCCCTCAGGGTTTAAGAGTCACCTCTCTTCCATCCCCAGGTGCTCAGGATCTCTTAATATCAGGTCTTCAGGGTCTACCGAGTGCGAATGTAATCTCCCCAGTACCAACTCAGGAGTGGGGGAGGGGTCATTACTCCCGACTCTTAATAGTAAAGAAGCCTTCTGGGGATGCACGTATAATTATAAACCTGAAGTGTCTCAACCGGCATGTCACATACTGGAAATTCAAGATGGAATCCGTAAAAACAGCAATTCCACTAATAGGTCCCCGTTTTGTGATGGCAACAATCAATCTGAAAGATGCCTACTTTCATATTCCCATTCACCCTCACCACAGAAAATATCTAAGATTTGCGGTTCTACAAAATCAGCAGGTGAAGCACTATCAATACAGTGTGCTCCTATTTGGCATTTCCATAGCGCCGAGGATATTCTCAAAAATTATGGCAGAGGCAGTGACCTACATTCGGGGACAGGACATCTGTACAATACCATACTTAGACGACCTGCTAATCTTAGCTCCGTCCACTCAGACCCTCAGGGATCATGTATGGAGAGCGCTAGACATCCTTCAATCCATAGGGTGGATCCCGAACTTAAAAAAATCAGAACTCCAACCTTCCACAGTAAGGAAGATTCTAGGAGTGACTCTAGACTCCAAGAGGCAGATGTCTTTCCTCCCAGAGGACCATCGTCTCAACTAGTGTTGAGCGATACGATACCGCAAGTATCGGGTATCGGCCAATATTAGCTCTATCGGACTTTCGATACTTAGTTCCGATATTTTCATCTTATCGGATACCGGAATCGGATTTGTCACTGTCACTGTCAGTGTCCGTCGGTCGGGTCTGTCAGGAGTCAGCGGCACTTACCTGGCAGAAGATCTCCGGCGGTCACGGGCTGGACTGCTTGATGGCCGCCATCATCTTTCCCCGGCGGTCACATGCAGTTTCTCGCGATAACTGCAGTGACTGCTGGGTAATCCCGGCCGTAAAGCAGTCAGTCCGATGACGTCACCGCCGGGGAAGCAGGTAATCAGCTGTGCTGCGTCGAGATGACAGGCTCTGCCTGTCATTGCGATGTAGCAGAGCTGGATCGTCGTGGGACCCTCGTTACTATGGACTGCGTCGGACAGGTGGTATACTGTTGGTTTGTTTTTTTTCTTTTTTTACAGGAGATCGATGGCGTCGCAGGAATGAGAGTATAATAAAAGAAATGAAAACTGTGTTGTCTCTTTTATTTCATTAAAATACTTTTTTCTTGCTGTCTTTTTTTTTATACATTTAAAAACTTTGGGATTAATAATGGATCGGTGTCTTATTGACACCTCTCCATTATTAACCGGGCTTATTGTCACCGTGCAATCAACGGTGATATTAACCCCTTATTACCCCACTTGCCACCGCTACAGGGCAGTGGGAAGAGCCGGGTAAAGTGCCACAATTGGCACATCTTTTGATGCGCCAAATGTGGGGCTGCTGTAGCCTGGTATTATCAGGCTGTTGAGGGCCAAAATCCATGGGCCTTGACAGTCTTTTAATACCAGGCCGCAGCAGTCTGCATTTTACTTGGCTGGTTAACAAAAATAGGGGGACCCCTACGCCGTTTTTTTTTCGAGGGGATCCCCTATTTTTGTTAACCAGCCAAGATATGCAGACTGCTGTGCCCTGGTATTATCAGGCTGGCAAGGTCCATGGATATTGGATCCTTACCAGCCTGAAAAACCAGGCCTCAGCAGTCTGCTTCATCTGGCTGGTTAACAAAAATAGGGGGGACCCCACGCCAAATTTTTTTCGAGGGGATCCCCTATTTTTGTTTACCAGCCAAGATATGCAGACTGCTGTGGCCTGGTATTATCAGGCTGGCAAGCAGTGTCGGACTGAGGCACCGGGACACCGGAGAAACCTACGGTGGGCCCCAGCTCCTGCGTGGTGGGCCCTGATTTGAAAGGATAGGTCGCGGGGCAGAGGGGGCGGTGGCCCCGGGGCCCGCGCTCTGAGGGGGCCCACCCGGAGCTACGATACAGTTACATTCTGCGGCAGAGCAGGGAGAATCGCTCTCCCTGCTCTGCCGCCCGGAAGCTATGGGGCCTGAACAGGCGTTGGGGGGGCCCGGTGCCAGCAGTGGGCCCCCCACCCATCATCGGAGGGTCAGCTGTATCGGCATCCAGCCGATAAAGCTGAACGCATGGAGAGAGAAGGAGCGAGCGCTCCTTCTCTCCCATAATCCCCCTCTCAGCGTATTACAGCGGGCGCAATAACATCACCTGCCGGCGCCCGCTGTCAGACGCTGAGAGGGAGAACAGTGAGCAGCACAGGAGCCGGGAGGTGAGTTTTTTTTTTTTAATGGGGGTGCAGTCGAGTCCTGGCTGGAGAAGTCGTCATGTCGGTGTGGGCCAGATGGAAAAGACATGAAAAGTGAACAATTCCATTAGAAAGAACATCAGCGGTAAGTCATTATCTGTACCTGTGCTGTAATCTATATGTTCTGTAGGACTGGTATTATTTAACACAGACCATATGGCGGTAATATCAATATTGGTCTTTTTATATATAGATTATTTTGGCCAACAGCGCGGTCATTTGCTGAGGTTCTCTGATGATGGGCCCACTCAGAAGTTTTGCCCCCACTAAACCAAAACCCTAGCTACGCCTATGGCTCTCTCTCTCTAGTCTTTCTTTCTCGCTCTCTGTTCTTTCCTTCTCGCTCTCTGTTCTTTTTTCTCTCTGTTCTTTCTTTCTTTCCTCTTTCTTTCTCTGTTTGTTCTTTCTCTCTCGCTGCTCTTTCTTTCTTTTCCTCAGTACCAGCCACTGTGCCCTCATTACCAGTCAGTGTGATCAGCAGTGCTAAATGGTTATGCTTGGGGCGAGGATATGGGTGTGATTAGCTGTGAAATGGGTGTTGTCGGGGCGTGGCCTAAAATTTTCAGCGGCGCGCAATACGCGCCGCAGCCTTTAATCCTCTTTCCTGTCTTCCAAATTTGGGAGGTATGCTGTATGACCTCCCTACAACTTCTGGCCATGCTCCTGATGAGCGCGACGGATCGTCTCGTGAGGGATCTCCTCCCACACCTGGACTAAAGCATCCACCAACTCCTGGACAGTCTGTGGTGCAACGTGGCATGGCCTAAAATTTTCTGCAGCATGCACAGCGTGCCACAGCCTTTGTCCCTCTTTCCCTTATTCAAAGGTTGGGAAGTATGATGTTGGGCCGCAAGAATATATTTTCTCTGGTGGGCCCAAGGTACTCCAGTCCGACGCTGCTGGCAAGGTCCATGTATGTTGGCTCCTTAACAGCCTTAAATACCATGCCTCAGCAGCAGGGGCGTACATATAAATCATGGGGCCCCATAGCAAAAGTCTGAATGTTCCCCACCCCCCCAACAAAAAAACCCAGAGGCATTTGTAAATGTAAAGTGCCAGCACAGTGAGGGAAGTTGAGTCGCACAGAGACAGGGGTTTTGGGGGTACTCGGCACCGATCACGTCCACTTCTATGGGGGATGTCACGAGTAGCACAGCTCGGTCCGTGACCTGGGCGATCACTGGAATGTGGGATATTTCCAGGGGATGATAGAATGTTCGTGTAGTTTGTCGTGACGCCACCTGTAGTACCTGGTCAGGGTGTCCAGCGCTGCTGTGCAGGTCCTCTGGAAGGGATGGTGTAGTGCAGGTAGGTGAAAAGTCTTCTACAGGTAACACGCTATCCTTCCAGGGCAGATAGATGTGAGATAGAGCAATGGTGCAAAGTGATGTAGCAGAGTGGACTATGCGACGTAGTAAGAAAGCAGGAAACACTTCAAGTTAAACGTTGCATAATAAAATTTTTAATAATAACATTACAAAAGTGCAAATGGCTTATATTATGTGACATGTTTTGTTACTGTTCATACCCTTGATATGTGTTATACATGTGTGTTAATAAATACATATTCAACAAAAGTGCAAATAGCATTAGTGCCGAAGTTCGTGGAGACTTCTTAGGACTACAACCCCACCGGGGTAACTTCACAGTGTCCTTTACTTGTGCTTGTGGAGGACCTGCTCCAAACTTCCAACTGTGGTCTTGGGTGGGCTGCAAGACTTTCCTTGAGCAGACCTCACTTTCGGCCACACCAAACGGGTTTTTAGTTTCTGAGGTAGTTGAAAATAGTGCACAGTAAAGTTTTTTGTAAAACCAAGATGGAGCACCGAAGTGCCAACTATTTACAGAAAAGTTTGTGAGCCAGTACAGTTCATGGCTTCAAAGTTCAACATTTTCATTACAGTGAAACACCATTACCCAACCTGGGTATATTAAGGCAACAATAAACTTGTTCTTCTGAACATTCACCGTCCGGGTACATCAAACCATTACCCAACCTGGGTATATTAAGGCAACAATAAACTTCTTTTTATGAACATTCACCCGTCCGGGTACATCAATAATTTAACTATTTACATACAGAGACCCTGTCCGGGTTATTTAGACTTCTTTGGCTGGCCTCTTCCAGGTACCACCTGGTACTCTTCTGGAGCTTGCCAAACATCCGTGACAGGAGGGTCCACCCAGACCTGATGACGTCGTGTGGCCTGTACAGTGATGTCGTGACCCGCTATCTGGGTCTGTGTGGCCACCTCTTTCATCTCCCTCCGGGTCTGGACCCCTATGTCCCGGACTGAACGAACCCCAGGGGGCCTAACAGGCGCCGGGTACGGGCCAGCTATCATTATCATGTCCATAGCTGGGGCTGCTGAGGAGACCACTGAGGGAGGCTGGGGAGATTTACGGCGTGGGGTGGGCACTTGTGCAGAGGCCTGGTTGGGGGAGGCTGAAGGCTCGTAGGGTCTGTCAGTTTCCTGACACTCTGGGGAGTAGGGGTCGCACCTGGTAACATTTAGGGTGTACCATCCATTGTAACCCCAGTGTCGGGTGTAAGTCACCAAGTCTCCTGGCAACAGGTCCCTCCCGGGTGTCCTTCTGGGAGGTGAGCCTCCACGTCCCGCCGGGTTACAAAAACTTCTAAATAAAGTCCAGGCTCCTGGATGAAGCCCCAACCACCTTTTAACTTAAAGTTCCGTACTGCACCCTTACGCCGCGGCTCCCTCACCGTACTTTTATCCTTTCTCATACGTGCCTTCTCTGCCAGGTCCTTCTCCAGGTGACGTTGCCGAAGCTTTTGGGATTCTCGCTGCTCCCTTTGTCGCTCTGCTTCCCGCTCCCGACATCTCCACTCTTCCTCCTGACGCCGGTTGTAATTCTCCTCCACCAGCATCTCCATGTCTCCACCATCAAACGCCAGCTTACGATGTACGGTTTGCGGCAGCTCTCCTGGCGCCCGCCAGTCCTGGCGGCGCTCACCTGCGACGGAAGCAGCCGGCTCTGGAACAGATGACGGTCGGGGCTCCGGTACAGGCAGGTAGAGCTCTGGTGCCTGCGCGGCCTCCTCCATGAGGACGGGTGTCGCTTCTTCTGCCTCAGCGACGGGGGCAGACAGCGGGATCTGGGGTGCTGGTGCGGCGTTTTCTGCAGGAACGGGTGCCTCCACTGTGATACTGGCAACCGGTTCAGATTGCAAGGGCTGGGATGCCCGCACGGCCTCCTGTACTGGAACGGGTGCCTCCACTGAGATACTGGCAACCGGTTCAGATTGCAAGGGCTGGGATGCCCGCACGGCCTCCTGTACTGGAACGGGTGCCTCCACTGAGATACTGGCAACCGGTTCAGATTGCAAGGGCTGGGATGCCCGCACGGCCTCCTGTACTGGAACGGGTGCCTCCACTGAGATACTGGCAACCGGTTCAGATTGCAAGGGCTGGGATGCCCGCACGGCCTCCTCTACTGGAACGGGTGTCTCACCTTCCGGTACAGACACTTCAGGGGGTAAGAGGGATTGGCGCCGCCCCAATTGTAGTTTTAGGGCCCTCCAGCTCGCTTCCATCCTGGCGACCTCCTCCCGGTGCCGGGCCAGGTCTCTCAGGGTATCCTCCGCTTCTTCCAGCGTAGGAGGGTTTCCAGGCCGGGTGCCAAACGGTGGCTCCGTGGCGATCGGGTCGCTTCCGTGGGGGGAGAGCTCTGACTCCTCCATCCCTTCCCACTTCTGCTCACGTCCATTCGCCATCTCAGCAAAGTCACATGTGTCATTAGCATCAGGAGAGGCGACATCTTTTGTAGGGAGGCGGGACCTTCGCGTTCGTTTACGCCCACTGAGGAGGATGAGGAGGCGGAACTCCAGAGCTGTGGGGCACGATCTTACATTGCAGTAACATTTAGAGTGTGCGGACATCGTTTTCGCGCCACGGAGTGAGTGTACGCCCACGAGAGCACGCCCTTATTCTTCACCTGTGCCTCGTGGCGCAGATATGATGGAAAAATGGCAAATACAGTCTATGATGATTTTTGCAATTCTCAAGCAAAAAAACAGTTCAATTAAGGCACACAGGACTCGCTTATAGCGAGCTTCTGAATCCTGTTCGCTGGGTGCGATGCAACATCTCTGTGGCGACTGGACCCTCGGGTGCTTCTGTCTTTTCACAAATGACGACTTTACCCGGCAATTGAATCAGAGGCTATTTTACTATGTAGAAGTGAATAAACTATAAATATATGTATATATATATGTCACAATGACATGTGTGTGTATATATATATATATATATATATATATGTATTCTAAGTGTGTATATTTTGTGTTTACAAGGAAAGAAAGTGTTTTTTTAGTTGCGATATTTTGTTCCCATAGACTTACATGGGACTTCCGGTATCGGAATCGGATATCGCCGATATTTAGTGATATCGGCGATACCATTCCAATCCGATATTTTTAGATATCGAGCAGTATCGCTCAACACTAGTCTCAACCTGATGACAAAGATTTTGGAATTCAATAAACTGAGGTCTCCTACCCTCTGAGAAGCAATGTCTGTCTTGGGCTCCATGATGGCCTGCATTCCCAGCCCACATTTTAAAAAATTGTAATGGGGTCCCCAGTTCCTTGAACAAAAGAGTTCAGACCCCTGGCAGAGTAAAGGCATCTATGACATGGTGGTTAAACCCCAGGAATCTGCAGAAGGGGGTAGCCTGGTCCCATTCACCCCTAATCACGGTAACTACAGATGCCAGCAAGAGGTAATGGGGGGTTTAGTGCTATATAACCCTTTTCAGGGTCTCTGAAGTCCAACGATGGCTGCCAGATCATCCAATGTCAGAGAATTGAAGGCAGTAGAGGAAACCTTTCTGGCAGCAAGCAGAATGATTGCCGGTCATCATGTCAGAGTATATTCGAACAATGTCACCACAGTAGCTCACCTCAAACATCGGGGAGCACAAGGTTCGACAATATAAGGAGTATATCAAGCCGAATATTTTGCTGGGCCGAAAGACATCTCATGTCCCTAACAGCTGTTCATTTGAAAGGATCCTCCAACCTTCAGGCAGATTTTCTGAGTCGGCAGAATATATGTCCATGAGAATGGAGCCTGAATCGGGAAACCTTTGCCATGCTAGTATCCAGATGGGGTCTAACAGACACCAACCTGTTCACTTCGGCTCAAAATTTGCAGCTCAACAATTACTGCTCCCTAAATCCAAGGGACAATTCCAAAGGGGTAGATGCATTCGCTCAACAATGGAACTTTTGACTAGCATATGCGTTCCCTCCAATCCTAATGCTAGCCAAAATCCTTAAAACGATCAGGGAGGATCAGGTTCTAACCATCCTGGTAGTACCAATGTGGCCAAAATGAGGCTGGTACAATCTCCAGGTGGACGGTCCAATACAGCTACCTTCTGACATAGATCTTCTATCTCGGGGACCTATACATCACCCAGATCCCAGAGGACTGAAGTTAGCTGCCTGGCTTCTGAATCCCAGGTACTATGTGCAAAAGAACTGTCGGACAAAGTAATTGCCACCCTACAGATGTCCAGAAAACCAGTCACCAAAGCAATATAAAATAAAGTATGAAAAAATGTTTAATCCTGGTGCATGCCTAACCCACTAGACCTCTTTCACCCCAATATAACTCAGGTTTTGGACTTTTTACAGAGAGGACTAGAACTAGGCCTGGGGCCTAGTACCTTAAAAGTTCAGGTCTCGGCCCTAAATTCCATCTTTGACTATGACTTATCCAACCACCGTTGGATTAAAAGATTCATGGTGTCAGCCCTCAGGAAATGTCCCAGAAAACAGCCTATTATCACAATAAAGTAGTGTGACAAGGACTCAATGACCGACGAGGTCGTTATGCAAATCGCTGATCTATCTTGCGTTGTTAAGGAGATCGGACTGTTTGAAAGCTAATTAGCGATCATGTAACGATGCACCAGCGATGTTTGCCTGGTCGGATCGTTATCGTGATCGCTGGTGCGTCGCTATGTGCGAAGGGGCCTTTAGTGTCAAAGTTCTTAGCATACTAAATATTGGGTGACCGCCTGAATTTTCAAAACATTTAAGATTAATCCATCTTATGTTGGCTATGGCGGTACATTAAAATGTCATTGCAAAATCACGCAGTAATAATATAGGTTGACGGCAAAAAGAGTTTACATTAAGTGGTGGCAAAATAAGTGATCCATTCTTACGAGGCTTTAGTTTGGTAAGCATGGTCCTGAGGAGGGTAGAATAATTTGTGTCACAAGATTAAATATCAATTAATTGCAATTACTGTATACACAAACTAAAGATATAAGTTGTCAATGAAAAAAAAGAAATGTTATTCTCTCACCCCGGGACAATTATTTTTCAAGGAGAGTGGCTTGCAAGGAACACCTTGTAAGCTATTGTACCTTGTTGACTTTGAACACAGCATAAAGTTACATTGCCAATTTATAAGCGTACCCTCAGATGTCAGGTTACACTTTAAGCTAATTTGGAACTAGATATAGATTGCCAACTCACTGTAAAAAGATCCATCAATAGTGTGTAACCTTATTAAATGGTGCTAAAGTATATTGCTTATTTAAATAGAGATTGAACTAATAGCGTTACAAATGAATGTGTCTGTGTTACTTGGCTCTATGTAGTAATAGTAATGCTGAGCACAAATGTGTTCAAACCACACATTGTCCTTTGTGGATAAAATATACATTTTTGCAATGTTAACCACTTTGCGACATGTTCCCTATACATACGAAGCTACGTTCCTGCAAACCGCCTTAGATATACTTCTTCACGATTGAGTGGGCTCACACTGATCAAATGTGGGTGTCATCTCTATATAAGAGCTGACACCCTGCAGCAATGCCCAAGATAGTGACAGCGTCATCGATGGCCATCGCAGAGGGAGGGAGCTCCATCTCTGTTCCCATCGGCACAACGCAATTGCGATCGCTTTGTGCCGATGGTCTCCGGGCCGAAAGATGGCCACGCGGTCACCCAGGAAAGGTGGCCTGTAAGCTCCTGCTCAGAGCAGGAGCTGACACGTCTTCTCCCTGCCTGCGATGCACTGTTCTAATGCCTTGCAATGCAAAAGAGTGCATTGCAGAGTAGTTAGATCAGTGATCTGGACAGGGAAAGTTGATATCCCGTCTTGGGAAAATGTTAAAATGTAAAAAAAAAGTTAAGAAATGAAAAAATATTTTTTTTAAAAACTCACAAAATACAGAACAAAAGAAAAGAAATATTAATCCAATAAATACATTTATTCATGTAAAAACAAAAATAATAAAAAAAAGTACCCATATTTGGAATTGCCGTGTCTAGAACTACCTGACCTATAAAACTCTCTTGCTAGTTAACCACTTGAGTGAACACAGAAAAAAAAAAATGAAAGCATAGTTTTTTTATTTTGTTTTTTATCATACCACCGAACAAAAAGAGGAATAAAATGCGTTCAAAAAGTCAAATGTAGATCAAAATGGTATAGTTGAAAACGTGATCTTGTTCCACATAAAACAAGCCGCCATACAGCTCCGTTAGTGGAAAATAAAAAAGTTACAGCCCTCAGAATAAAGCGATGCAAAAATAATTATTTTTTCGATTAAAAAATTTGTGTGAAAGAGCCAAAACATAAAAAAAGATATAATTGTGGTTTTGATGTAATAGTACTGACCGTAAGAATAAAGCGGCATTATCAATTTTACCACACACAGAAAGTCATTTAAAAAGAAAAAAATTCTGAATTGCTGGTTTTTCTTCATTCTGCCTCTCAAAAATCGGAATAGAAAACGATCAAAAAATGGCATGTGCCTGAAAATTGTATCAAGATGACCAACAGGTAACATGACTCTTAGAAGAAATATGGAAAAGTTATAGCTACTGTATCTAAATATGGTGATGTGCAATAAAAAGCGTCTTTTAGTGTGTGACAGCAGCCAAACCTAAAAAAGATATAAATTGCTATCGCTGTAATCGCACTGACCCGAAGAATAAAGCCGTTTAATCACTTATAAAATCAGTATAACCAATTCTCTACCTGCTGTTGATTTTTAATTATGCCTCCCAAAGATCACAGCATTTCTTGGCTCACATTTATCCTGAGCACTACATTGAGCGCTTACAGTGGGGTTTCCGTGTAAATTTCTAAAATATGGGATTCAGATGGAACTCCCAGTGGAAGATTCCCTATCATGAAGCAGATGGAGAAACTATGGATGCCGTCTGACCTGTGGTTCAAGGTGCTCACCACACATCTAGATAAATTCTTAGATTTCTTGAGGGGTTTAATTTCCAAAATAGGGTCACTTGGGGGATTCCACTGTTTCGGCACATCAGGGGTTCTTCAAACAAGACATGGTGTCCGGTCTCAATTCCAGTCAATTTTGCTTTCAAAAAGTCAAACTGTGCACATTCCTTTCCGAGCCAAATCCGCAGAACATTCCATCAAAATTTACATTTCAAAATGTCACTCCATCCTTTCTGAGCCCTATCGTGCGCCTAAACAGTAGTTTTCCTCCATATATGGGATATTTGTGTACTCAGGAGAAATTGCACAACAAATTTTAGGGGACATTTCCTCCCCTTATCCTTGGGACAATAAAAAAAGTCACTAAAAGAGCATTTTTGTGGGAGAAATGTGATTTTTTTTTTTCCTTTTTTTTGTTTTAACCCCTTCACCCCCAAGGGTGGTTTGCACGTTAATGACCGGGCCAATTTTTACAATTCTGACCACTGTCTCTTTGAGGTTATAACTCTGGAACGCTTCAACGGATCTTCGCGATTCTGAGATTGTTTTCTCGTGACATATTGTACTTCATGTTAGTGGTAAAATTTCTTCGATATACCTTGCGTTTATTTTTGAAAAAAACGCAAATATGGCGAAAATTTTAAAAATTTTGCAATTTTCAAACTTTGAATTTTTTTTCCCTTAAAACGGAGAAATATGTCACACAAAATAGTTAAGAAATAACATTTCCCACATGTCTACTTTACATCAGCACAATTTTGGAAGCAAAATTTTTCTTTGTTAGGAAATTAGAAGGGTTAAAAGTTGACCAGTGATTTCTCATTTTTACAACAAAATTTACAAAGCCATTTTTTTAGGGACCACCTCACATTTGAAGTCACTTTGACGGGTCTATATGGCAGAAAATACCCAAAAGTGACACCATTATAAAAACTGCACCCCTCAAGGTACTCAAAACTACATTCAAGAAGTTTATTAACCCTTCAGGTGCTTCACAGGAGCTGAAGCAACGTGGATGGAAAAAATTAATATTTAACTTTTTAGCCACAAAAATGATCTTTTACAAACTTTTTTTTATTTTCACAAGGGTAAAAGGAGAAAATGGACAGATAAAGTTGTTGTGCAATTTCTCCTGAGTACGCCAATACCCCATATGTGGGGGAAAACCACTGTTTGGGCACACGGCAGAGCTCGTAAGGGAAGGAGCGCCGTTTGACTTTTTCAAACTAAAATTGGCTGGAGTTGAGATTGGACGCCATGTCGTGTTTGGAGAGCCCCTGATACGCCTAAACAGTGGAAACCCCCCACAAGTGACACCATTTTGGAAACTAGACCCCCTAAGGAACTTATCTAGATCTGTTGTGAGCACTTTGAACCCCAAAGTGTTTCACAAAAGTTTATAATGCCTGGGTGTGAAAAAAAAAAAAAAAATTTCCACAAAAATGATTTTTTAGTCCCAAATTTTTGATTTTTCCCAAGGAAATTGGACCCCAAAACTTGTTGTCCAATTTGTCCTGAGTACGCTGATACCCCATATGTGGGGGGGGGAACTGTTTGGGCGCACGGCAGGGCTTGGAAAAGAAGCAGTAACGTTTTGGAATGCAAACATTGATGGGGGTCATGTTCCGTTTGTAGTGCCCCAGATGAGCCTAAACAGTGGAAACCCCCCACAAGTGACCCCATTTTGGAAGCTAGACCCCTAAGGAACTTATCTTGATCTTTGGTGAGCACTTTGAACCCCCAAGTGCTTCACACAAGTTTATAATGCCCGGGCATGAAAATAAAAAATCCTATTTTTTTCCCACAAAAATTATCTTAGTCACTAATTTTTTATTTTCCCATAGGTAACAGGAGAAATTGGACCACAAAATTTGTTGTCCAATTTGTCCTGAGTACGCTGATACCCCATATGTGGGGAGGAACCACTGTTTGGGCGCATGGCAGAGCTCGGAATGGAAGGAGCACTATTTGACTTTTTCCAACCAAAATTGGCTGGAATTGAGATTGGACGCCATGTTGCATTTGGAGAGCCCCTGATGTGCCTAAACAGTGGAAACCCCCCACAAGTGACCCCATTTGGGAAACTAGACCCCCTAAGGAACTTATCTAGATCTTTGGTGAGCAATTTGAACCCCCAAGTGCTTCACACAAGTTTATAACGTAGAGCCGTAAAATTAAAAAATTATATTTTTTCCACAAAATAGATCTTTTCACCCCAATTTTTATTTTCCCAAGGGAAACAAGACTCCAAAAGTTATTGTGCAATTTGTCCTGAGTGCACTGATACCCCATATGTGGGGGTAAACCACTGTTTGGGTGCATGGCAGAGTTTGGATGGGAAGGAGCGCCGTTTGACTTTTTCAACGCAGAATTGGCTGGATGCCATGTCGTGTTTGGAGAGCTCCTGATCTGCCTAAACAGTGGGAACCCCCCACAAATGACACCATTTTGGAAACTAGACCCCTCAAGGAACTTATCTAGATGTGTGGTGAGCACTTTGAACCCCAAAGTGCTTCACAGAAGTTTATAACGTACAGCCGTAAAATAAACATTTCTTTTTTTTTTTTACAAAAATGATTTTTTAGCCCCCAATATTTTATTTTCACAAGGGTAACAGGAGAAATTGGACCCCAAAAGTTGTTGTCCAAATTGTCCTGAGTACGCTGATACCCAATATGTGGGAGAAAACTACTGTATGGGCACACGTCGGGGCTCGGAAGGGAAGTAGTGACGTTTTGGATTGCAGACTTTGATGGAATGGTCTGGGGGAGTCATGTCGCATTTGGAGAGCCCCTGATGCGCCTAAACAGTGGAAACCCCCCACAAGTGACCCCATTTTGGAAAATAGACCCCACAAGGAACTTATCTAGATGTGTGGTGAGCACTTTGAACCCCGAAGTGCTTCACAGAAGTTTATAACGTACAGCCGTAAAAATAAAAAATCCTTTTTTTTTTTTACAAAAATGATTTTTTCGCCCCCAATATTTTATTTTCACAAGGGTAACAGGAGAAATTGGACCCCAAAAGTTGTTGTCCAATTTGTCCTGAGTACGCTGATACCCAATATGTGGGAGTAAACTACTGTATGGGCACACGTCGGGGCTCGGAAGGGAAGTAGTGACGTTTTGGATTGCAGACTTTGATGGAATGGTCTGGGGGCGTCATGTCGCATTTGGAGAGCCCCTGATGCGCCTAAACAGTGGAAACCCCCCACAAGTGACCCCATTTTGGAAAATAGACCCCACAAGGAACTTATCTAGATGTGTGGTGAGCACTTTGAACCCCGAAGTGCTTCACAGAAGTTTATAACGTACAGCCGTAAAAATAAAAAATCCTTTTTTTTTTACAAAAATGATTTTTTCGCCCCCAATATTTTATTTTCACAAGGGTAACAGGAGAAATTGGACCCCAAAAGTTGTTGTCCAAATTGTCCTGAGTACGCTGATACCCAATATGTGGGAGAAAACTACTGTATGGGAACATGTCGGGGCTCGGAAGGGAAGTAGTGACGTTTTGGATTGCAGACTTTGATGGAATGGTCTGGGGGCGTCATGTCGCATTTGGAGAGCCCCTGATGCGCCTAAACAGTGGAAACCCCCCACAAGTGACCCCATTTTGGAAAATAGACCCCACAAGGAACTTATCTAGAAGTGTGGTGAGCGCTATGAAGCCCCAAGTACTTCACAGAAGTTTTATAACATACAGCCGTAAAAACAAAAAAATCATTTTTTTTTTTACAAAAATGATTTTGTCGCCCCCAGTTTTTTATTTTCCCAAGGGTAACAGGAGAAATAGGCCAAATTGCACAATAACTCTTGGGGTCCAGAGTATGCTGATACCCCATATGTGGGGTAAACTACTGTTTGGGCGCATGGCAGAGCTCAGAAGTGAAGGAGCACCATTTGACTTTTTCAACGCAGAATTGGCTGGAATTGAGATCAGACGCCATGTCAAATTTCGAGAGCCCCTGATGTGCCTAAACAGCGGAAACCCCCCAATTCTAACTCCAACCCTAACCCCAAACACCAATAACCCTAGTCCCAACCCTAACCACAAACCTAACCCTAACACAACCATAACCCTAATCCCAACCCTAATCCTAACGTTAGCGCCAACCCTAACCCTAATACTAACGTTAGCGCCAACCCTAACCCTAACGGGAAAATGGAAATAAATACATTTTTTTAATTTTATTATTTTTCCCTAACTAAGGGGGTGATAAAGGGGGTTTGATTTACTATTTATAGCGGGTTTTTGTGATTAGCAGCTGTCACGCTAAAAGACGCTTTTTATTGCAAAAAATAGTTTTTTGCATCACCACATTTTGAGAGCTATAATTTTTGCATATTTTGGCCCACAGAGTCATGTGAGGTCTTATTTTTTGCGGGACGAGTTGATGTTTTTATTTGTACCATTTTTGAGCACATGACATTTTTTGATCGCTTTTTATTTCGATTTTTGGGAGGTTAGAATGAACAAAAATCAGCAATTCATGAATTTCTTTTGGGGGAGGCGTTTATACCGTTCCGCGTGTGGTAAAATTGATAAAGCAGTTTTATTCTTCGGGTCAGTACGATTATGGTGATACCTCATTTATATCATTTTTTTAGGTTTTGGCGCTTTTATAGAATGAAAACAATTTTATATAAAAAATCATTATTTTTGCATCGCTTTATTCTGTGAGCTATAACTTTTTTATTTTTTCGCTCATGATGCTGTGTGATGGCTCGTTTTTTGTGGGACAAGATGACGTTTTCAGTGGTACCATGTTTATTTATATCGGTCTTTTTGATCACGTGTTATTTCACTTTTTGTTCGGCGGTATGATGATAAAGCATTGATTTTTTGCTTCGTTTTTTTTTTTTTTTTTAAGGGGTTCACTAAAGGGGTTAACTAGTGGGACAGTTTTATAGGGGGGGTCGTTACGGACGCAGCGATACCAAATATGTGTACTTTTTATTGTTTTGTTTTTTTTATTTACAGGAAAAAATGAATTTATTGGGGAATATTTTTTTTTTTTTTATGATTTTTTTTTTACACTTTTTATTTTTACTTTTTTTACTTTTTTACTTTGTCCCAGGGTGGGACATCACAGTATTTTATCAGATCGCTGGTGTGACAGTGTGCACAGCACTCTGTCACACCAGCGATCGCTCTGGCATCGCTGCAGGCTTCCCCAGCGCCTGCTCTCAGCAGGCACTGAGGAAGCCGCCTCCCTGCAGGACCCCGGCGCCATCTTGGATCCGGGGACCTGGAGGGAGGACGGACCCTCGGAACAGCGCGACACATCGCGCTGCTCTGAGGGTCTCAGGGGAGCGCGCAGGGAGCCCCCTGCCTGCGCGATCCTCCCCTGTGCCCCGGGTACACCGCGATCATGTTTGATCGCGGTGTGCCAGGGGTAATGTGCCGGGAGCGGTCCGTGACCGCTCCTGACACACAGTCACGGGTGTCAGCTGTGATAATCAGCTGACACCCGGCGGCGATCAGCTGCGCTCCCCCCGGGAGCGCAGCTGATCGCCCATGACGTACTATTCCGTCCATGGGAATTAGGTCCAGGGTCACATGGACGGAATAGCACGTCTGATGGCAGAGAGGGGTTAATTTATTTTCATGGCTTGACGTTATAAACTTCTGTGAAGCACCTGAGGGTTCAAGATGCTCCCCACACTTCTAGATAAGTTCCTTGACAAGTCTAGTTTCCAAACTGCAGTGATTTGTAGGGGATTTCAACTGTTTAGGCACCTCAGAGGCTCTCCAAATGCAACATGGCATCTGCTAAAGATCCCAGCAAATCTTGCATTCAAAAAGTCAAATGGCGCTCCTTCCCTTCTAAACGCTGCTGTCTGCTCAAACAGTAGTATTCCCCCACATATGCGGAATTGGCATGCTCAGGATAAATTGTACAACAAGTTTTGGGGTTAATTTTTTCCTGTTACCCTTGTGAAAATAAAAAAATTGTGGGTCTAAAGTAAGATTTTTGTGAAAAGAAATGAAATGTTCATTTTTTGTTTCCACATTGTGTCAGTTGCTGTGAAGCATTTGAAGGCTTAATAAACTTCTTAAATGTGGTTTTGAGCACCTTGAGGGGTGCAGTTTTTAGAATGGCATCACTTTTGGGTATTTTCTGTCAAATAGACCCCTCAAAGTCACTTCAAATGTGATGTGGTCCCTAAAATAAATGGTTTTGTAAATTTTGTTGTAATAATGAGAAATCCCTGGTCAACTTTTAACTCTTCTAACGTCTTAGCAGAAAAAAAAAAAAGTTTAAAAAATGTGCACTGATGTAAAGTAGACATGTGGGACATGTTATCTATTAACTATATTGTGTGACCTAACTATATGGTTTAAGAGAATAAAAATTAAAAGTTTGAAAGTTTTAACATTTTCAACAAATTTCTGATTTTTTTTTCACAAACCTACCATATATACTCGCGTATAAGCCGAGATTTTCAGCCCATTTTTTTGGGCTGACAGTCCCCCTCTAAGCTTATACGCGTGTCATATACCGGGGGGGTCGGTGGGGGAGGGGGAGCGGGGGTGTCGGATCATACTCACCCCTTTGCCGACGCGTCTCTGCAGCCCCCCTGCTTCTCCCACGATCTCCGACTCCTTCCTGTAGCGGTCACATGGTACCGCTCATTAAAGTCATGAATATGCACATATTCATGACTTTAATGAGCGGTAACATGTGACCGCTGTAGGACGGAAGCGCTGCGGAGACCGCCAGGAGAAGAAGAGAGGCTGCAGAGAGTGACACGCCGGCGAAGGGGTGAGTATAGCGATATTCACCTGTCCCGTTCCACCGCTGCGCGCTGCTCTGACCTCCTTGTCCGACTCCTCTGGCTGTGAATGTTCAGGCAGGGGGCGCGATGATGTCTGATCATTCACTGCTGAGGACCCGGAAGGGGGAGCAGCGCAGTGGTGGACTGGTCCGGTGACAGGTAAATATCTCAGGTGCCGGGGCCCTGAGCGAGCAGTGACACCGGCACCTGTCCCCCATAGCGCGCCAGTGTCACTGCCTGCTCAGGACACCGGCACCTGGCCCCCAGTGACGAGAGGTGAGTATGTCATTTTATTTTTCTTTTGCAGCAGCGCAGGATCAAAATATGTGGAGCATATGGGGGCATAATCTGTGGAGCATATGGGGCATAATCTGCAGCATATGGTGGCATAATCTGTGGAACATTTGGGGGCATAATCTGTGGAACATATGGGGGCATAATCTGTGGAACATATGGGGCATAATCTGTGGAGCATATGGGGGAATAATCTGGAGCATATGGGGGAATAATCTGTGGAACATATGGAGGCATAATCTGTGGAACATATGAGGCATAATCTGTGGAACACATGGGGGCATAATCTGTGGAGCATATGGTGGCATAATCTGTGGAGCATATGGGGCATAATCTGTGGAGCATATGGGGGCATAATCTGTGGAACATATGGGGGCAAAATCTGTGGAACATATGGGGCATAATCTGTGGAACACATGGGGGCATAATCTGTGGAGCATATGGTGGCATAATCTGTGCAGCATATGGGGCATAATCTGTGGAGCACATGGAGGCATAATCTGTGGAACATATGGGGCATAATCTGTGGAGCATATGGGGGCATAATCTGTGGAGCATATGAGGGAATAATCTGTGGAGCATATGGGGGCATAATCTGTGGATCATATGGGGGCATAATCTGTGGAGCATATGGGGCATAATCTGTGGAGCATATGGGGGCATAATCTGTGGAGCATATGGGGGCATAATCTGTGGAGCATATGGGGGCATAATCTGTGGAGCATATGGGGGCATAATCTGTTGAGCATATGGGGGCATAATCTGTGGAGCATATGGGGCATAATCTGTGGAGCATATGGGGGCATAATCTGTGGAGCATATGAGGCATAATCTGTGGAGCATATGGGGCATAATCTGTGCAGCATATGGGCATAATCTGTGCAGCATATGGGGGCATAATCTGTGGAGCATTTTATGGGGGCATAATCAGGGTCAGACTGGCCCACCGGAGAACCAGAGGATTCTCCGGTGGGCCCTGGCATCTGGTGGGCCCTGGCACCTGCTGGCATACAGGGGCCAGTTGCCTAGGGTCCCCCAGCCGGTGGCGTGTCGCTAATAGTGGCACACCACGCAGCTGCCATCGGGCCCCGTGCTAGCAAAGCAGCAGCGTGTGATAGGAGGCAGGAGCTCCTGTCCCCACTGCTAAAGAGAAATGAATATTCACTGCTTCCCACGCCCACATGGGCATGGGAAACAGTGAATATCATTTCACTTTAGCGGCTAAGATTGCCCACTATCAGGGCCGGGGAACCAGGGCCCCGCGCTCCCCCAGGGGCCCCCAGCCCAGGTAGCCGCTATGCGGCAGTATGTCAGGGCCGGCGCCACCCTCAATTGTAATGGTGAATGTAGAGAGAGCGTCATCTGACGCTCTCTCTCCCATCAGTCCCCTCTGCTTCTCACTCACAGCCGGTACGCGATTACGTCACTTCATCACGCACCCGCTGTGTGTGTGTCTGGCAGACGGCAGCTCCTGACACTGAAGCAGAGCCACCGGAATCAGCGTGGGAGCGAGAAGGAGAGGTGAGTATTGTGGTTTGTTTTTTTTAAATCTCTATATCTATCTATAGCTATCTATCTATATCTATCTCTATATCTATTATCTATCCCATATCTATTATCTATCTATCTATCATCTGTCTATCTATATCTATAGCGTTATACCCTATGAGGGGGGGCAGCATTATAATCTATGAGGGGGGCAGCATTATCCCCTATGAGGGGGCAGCATTATACCCTATGGGGGGAGCATTATCCCCTATGAGGGGGGCAGCATTATCCCCTATGAGGGGGGCAGCATTATCCCCTATGAGGGGGGCAGCATTATACCCTATGATGGAGGGCAGCATTATACCCTAGGAGGAGGCAACAAAATCACACAAAAATCATCAATGGAAATCAAATTTATTAACCAATGGAGGCCTGGATTTGGAGTCACCCACAAAATTAAAGTAGAATGTAATTTCCTTAAAACAAGTAAAAATGATGCTCAGTAGTGTGTGTGGCCTCCACTTGCCTGTATGACCTCCCTACAATGCCTGGGCATGCTCCTGATGAGGCGGTGGATTGTCTCCTGAGGGATCTCCTCCCAGACCTTGACTAAAGCATCTGCCAACTCCTGGACACTCTGTGGTGCAACATGACGTTGGTGGATGGAACGAGACATGATGTCCCAGATGTGCTCAATCGGATTCAGGTCTGGGGAACTGGCGGGTCAGTACATAGCTTCAGTGCCTTCATCTTGCAGGAACTGCTGACATACTCCAGCCACATGAGGTCTGGCATTGTCCTGCATTTGGAGGAACCCAGGGCCAATCGCACCAGCATATGGTCTCACAAGGGGACTGAGGATCTCATCTCGGTACCTAATGTCAGTCAGGCTACCTCTGGCGAGCACATGGAGGGCTCTGCGACTCTCCAAAGAAATGCCACCCCACACCATTACTGACCCACTGCCAAATCGGTCATGCTGAAGGATGTGGCAGGCAGCCGATCGCTCTCCACGGTGTCTCCAGACTCTGTCACGTCTGTCACATATGCTCAGTGTGAACCTGCTTTCATCTGTGAAGAGCACAGGGTGCCAGTGGCGAATTTGCCAATCCTGGTGTTCTGTGGCAAATGCCAAGCATCCTGCATGGTGTTGGGCTGTGAGCACAACCCCCATCTGTGGACGTCAGGCACTCAGACCATCCTCATGGAGTCAGTTTCTAACCGTTTGTGCAGACACATGCACATTTGTGGCCAGCTGGAGGTCATTTTGCAGGGCTCTGGCAGTGCTCCTCCTGTTCCTCCTTGCACAAAGGCGGATGTAGCGGTCCTGCTGCTGGGTTGTTGCCCTCCTAGGGCCCCCTCTGTGTCTCCTGGTGTACTGGCCTGTCTCCTGGTAGCGCCTCCAGCCT
>JARQOD010000008.1:93120920-93200491 GCA_033576555.1 Oophaga sylvatica | reverse complement strand
TATAAAGTTTTAATTTATTTTCTACTTTATTTTACTCCCATGCTCCCTAGTTTGAGCCACTGAAGACCCTTTTAAATAAAACAAATAGCTATGTAAAGGCTATTAAACTATTTATTAGCGACCGGTACTGCACATTTTAATTGTACTTGATTTTGTTCAACCTGGCCGTAATAATTAGGTTTTGGTTTCAAATATTCAATCACGTTTGCCATACGGGGCCATCATTTATACATAAAAGCCACTTGCTGTTTTACCTTTGGAAATCGTTATAGCCTTCTCAGTAAGAGCTTGCTAACCATCTGCTACTACTTCTAATACTGACTTAATGCAGACATCTGCAGTTGTGACTCCAGGGTTATTAAACAGTAATGTCCAGTTGGATGCCCTTGCGCAGAGTTGTGCGAGCACAAGCTGCATGGGAGTGCTCCTTAGCGTGGATCTTTTTTAATAGGCAACAGAACAGCCAAACACATTGTTATTGGAGGCATTTAACACTGCACTGTAAATATTTGCTCACTACAGCATACTTATCATAATCAATATCCCATTCAGGGGAGGCTTTTACATGCTTTGACACCAGATGGATGCAGTACAGTTAGGTTTTCATGTTATGTGAATGCTGACTGCAGAATAGAGATTACTTTATTATCGCCAAAACAGTGGTCTGTTCAAGTAACCATTGTCATGAAGCTGAGAACAATGTCTATTGTGTGGGCAAGCACTGTTAAAGAGCCTTACATGCCATCAGAGCTGGTAGAGGGAGAGGTTTGTATGCTCAGATTCCCCATTAAATAATTGCTATGCACTTATCTCTGTGTACAAAGGTAGGTAAAATTATAGAGGTAGATTAAAGTGTATGTTTATCCTTAAAGGGGTTTTCCAGGAATAGAAAAAAAATAAAATGATTATTAAAAAAAAAAATTCCTGAAATTTTGTCTACGGCGATAATTGCTGTAGTAGAATGGCTGCCTTGTTCTTATGATAGAAACTTGTCCAAGAATCGTAATAGTACCAGTGCCTGTTAGTGTGTGCTGTAGGAAGCTCTATCCTTTCCCTTAATGTGTAGGAAGATGTGCTCCCAGTTGATATTCTGACATGCTAGAAATATCAGGGTGATGAGGTAAAAAGAGGTCTCACAGTGCTATCCACCATGTCTATCTGATATAATACAGGAGATGCGAGAGATGCTGAGGTAAGAAGAGAGTTAGGCACCTCTCCTGGGTACAGGGGCTGGTCCTCTTGCCTCAAACCACTCAACCATGGGCGTACCCAGGATCAAAACTAGGAGGGGGCAAGCCAATGTCACATCTTATACAGGTTACATCATATACACTGTACATTATCCTGCATATTAGGTATGGAGCATTAGAACTGTTGTATATTGTATAATACAGCAGTGTATGCGACACTACGCTGTATATACCATATATTATACATGGCAGTCGCGCTCATGTCAGGAGCGGTACCAGCAAGTCCGAGGATTGCAGTGCGATCCTCGCATGAGTTATACGGCCGTCTGTCTATGCCCTTGTTATAATAATACTGAAATATTAATCTATTATTAAAGTATTAAGGAGCTCACAAGTAAAAAAAAAAGCCCCCTACCTCCCCTGTCCCCCACCCACACCCCAACAGCCCATTGTCTCACATGCACCCCTTAGTGTTCTGTCCCACTGACCCCACAATACCCCCATCCTCTCACATGCACCCCTCAGTGCTCTGTTGCCCCTCTCCACTTCAGCCCCCACAATACCCCCATCCTCTTACATTCAACCCCAGTGACCTGTCCACCCTCCCTCACAATACCCCATCCTCTCACATCAACCCCTGTGCGCCAGCCCCCACAATACCCCATCCTCTCACATTCACCCTCTGTGCCCTGTTGCCCCTCCCCCACTTCAGCCCCTACAATACCCCCATCCTCTCACATTAACCCCCCAGTGCCCTAGCCCCCACAATACCCCATCCTCTCACATTAACCCCCCAGTGCCCTAGCCCCCACAATACCCCCATCCTCTTACATTCACCCCAGTGCCCTGTACCCGTCCCCCACAATACCCCCATCCTCTCACATTAACCCCCCAGTGTCCTAGCCCCTACAATACCCCATCCTCTTACATTCACCCCAGTGCCCTGTACCCCTCCCCCACAATACCCCCATCCTCTCACATTAACCCCCCAGTGCCCTAGCCCCTACAATACCCCATCCTCTTACATTCACCCCAGTGCCCTGTACCCCTCCCCCACAATACCCCCATCCTCTCACATTAACCCCCAGTGCCCTAGCCCCTACAATACCCCATCCTCTTACATTCACCCCAGTGCCCTGTACCCCTCACCCACAATACCCCATCCTCTTACATTCACCCCAGTGCCCTGTACCCCCCCACAATACCCCCATCCTCTCACATTTACCCCCCAGTGCCCTAGCCCCCACAATACCGCATCCTCTTACATTCACCCCAGTGCCCTGTACCCTCTCCTCCACAATACCCCCATCCTCTCACATTTCCCCACAGTGACCATGACATGCCTGAGCAGAATGAATTTAATAAATTCCATCCCCTCTTACCATGAAGCTTGCAGGCAGTGGCTGAGGCAGGAGCAGGAAGTGTCCAGTGTCTGCACACAGAGGGCACTAGGACCCAGTGTGGCTGAGACAACCAGAGCCTGCAGGGCAGAAAGTGAAACTACAGCTGCTGCCGCCAGGAAGGAAGGAAGAAGCTCCTCTGGTGAGACAGCAGCTTCTGCACTGCGCACACAGACAGGCTCTGCAACCTGGGGCAGAGGGAGCCGCCATTGTGCTGCTCTCTCCGCTCTCTTTCATTGTGTGCCCCTGCTTCTGGGGGGGGCACCTGCCCCCCCTGCCCCACGGTGGGTACGCCCATGCACTCAACTCTGTTGTGCTTTGCAAATGGCCTGATGTGTTCCCATCTGATCATCTGCTTGCCTATATAAGGCCCACCAAGACACATCTGTGTCTTGATATTAAGACTCTTAGCTTCATCTGTTTTGTCTGCCTGCGGCCTCCAGTACTTGCTTCATATCCATACCTGCATTCCGGTATTTGGTCTGCCTGCGGTCCCCATTGCTTCCAAACCTTGTATCTTGCGTGCCTTACCTGCTGCACTGATATCCGTAGGCAAACCCAGACAAGTGGTTTGGAAGTTCCACCTCATCAGGTGAGCTGAAATAAAGAGACTTCTCACACTGCTGTATAACATATCTTTCTCATCTAATTCTGGAGATACTAGGATTGCTGAGGTAATAAGAGGCTGCTGATACTGCTGTCACCATTTCTATATGATCTAATACTGGAGATACAGGCGTTCTGAGGAAGAAGAGGCTGATCACACTGCTGTCTACTATTTCTATATGATACAATACTGGAGATACAGGAGTTCTGAGGGAAGAAGAGGCTGCTCACAATGCTGTCCACTATTTCTATATGATACAATACTGGTGATACCGGAGTTCTGAGGGAAGAAGAGGCTGCTCACACTGCTGTCCACTATTTCTATATGCTACAATACTAGAGATACAGGAGTTCTGAGGGAAGAAGAGGCTGCTCACACTGCTGTCCACTATTTCTATATGATGCAATACTGGTGATAACGGACACTGCTGTCCACTATTTCTATATGATATAATACTGGTGATACAAGAGTTCTGAGGTAAGAAGAGGCCGCTCACACTGCTGTCCATTCTGTGTATCTAATTTTAACAATGAATATACAAGGGGTGCTGAAGTAAGAAGAGGCTGCTCACACTGCTGTCCAGGATGGGTTTCTGAATACTGAGCAGCTGCTGTGACCTGGAGATAGTGTGAAAGTAACAGCAGTGGAGCCTCCTACTTCACATGTTCACAGACGCCTGTCCTACTTACATTCTAAGATAGGTTTTTGTCATTTTAACAAAACCACAGCCATTTTAATGTATTAGTCATTATCTCACTAGAAAAATAGCAAGTGTGATTAGCTAATCAAAGCTAGCTAGTAATTTATTTAGAATTACATTTTCTTTGATTTTCTTCTCCGTTCCTTTCTTTCCCTTTCATTCCCTTCTTGTTAAAGAGAGTCTGTCGGAACAGAATGACTGCTCAAACCAAGCACAGGTGCTCGGTGCATCCTTGGAGTGGCCAAACAGACCAGTGAACAATTCTACAAAATACAAATGTATATTTTAATAGGAACCTTAGTAGCATTTCCACAAATCATAAAAAGGAAGCTTACCCCTCCATAATCTGGTAGATGCTGGGGTGGCTGTTTTTATCAGTAGTTTGCACCTGTGCTGCCCTTTGCCTCTATTAGTGGAGGCCTGCTGCATCCTGCTAGATGTGTATTTGTCATTAGACAGGGTTTTGGGAAGGCCGTATCTTATGGTATCTGATCATGTTTTCAATTTTTTATGTTAGCTGTGTTTGATGTGTGAACATAGTCATATATATATATATATATATATATATATATATGTGTGTAATATACTAAAATATATCTATATATAGATAGATATAGAAATATACTGTATATATCTTTCTATCTATCTCTCTCTCTCTCCCTCTCTGTGTGTGTATATATATATATATATATATATATATATATATATATATATATATATACACACACACACACAATCCATTAATCATCTACCGTACCCTACAATTCATACTGTAGGTTTCCTGTCATTTTATCTTCCTTATAGTCCAATTATACAGGTCACAATACAGAAACCATCCAGATAACACAGAAGTACAATGTGATGACCTTTAACCTAAAGTCATTACCAAGCCATGAAAGTCATTGTGACAGCATTCACCACCAACTCTCATGACTCCTATTCCTGTAGTAGGGTTTGGGTTTTTAGCAGAGATGCGATATATGGTAGTAGCGTGTATTACGATTTTTATTTTAATTTCTATTAGTGCCTATTAGTTGCCGCCATGTTTTTTATGTTGCATTTTCCAGAATTATCATGAGATTAGTTTTATAAATTGGAGCTCATGGGAATCTTTCTGCTCGGCTGCCGCATTGATGACCTCTGGAGTTAACATGATTAGCCCTGAGACCTGTGAGGTGCTTTATTGATGAATGAACATGCGTGGTGATGAGGCTAAAATTGTTAGGAACTAAAAATATTTCTGCCTCACGCGTTCTGGAAGCCGCAGTTATTTTGAAGCATTGTGCTGATACTGCAAAAAAAAAAAAAATCTAACCCCCTAAGCTATTTATTCATCCATTACAAATGTTTCTTTATTTTCTTGCCGTTTTTATCTGTCTATTAACCATTTGTTTCCCAGGACTTACAGTGCACTGCTTCCTTCAATAAATTGGTTATCTGCCTTTTGGTCTCCGCACATAACGGTAAAAAAAATTCATTTAAGAGAAACGTAGCTAAGAAGTCATTCATGAGAACAATGAAGTGATGGATTAAAGAACACATTTATAGGATGTGACAATATTTTCAGACTTTCTTATGGGTTTGATACGACATATATTTTCTTCATAATTGGGAATGATTCTTAAGGTAAAATAATAATGAGACTTCTGCCTGAATTAGGTCATTGCACAATGAGAATGAGTTATGGCTTATTGGGTTTAAATCTGGATTAAAAAAGCATTAAATCCTCCATCAACTATATCAGACATTCTTATAGAAATGAGAAATGGAAAAGCTTGCATGTTAAGTCGAAAATTCTTAAGGCCCACATACACATTAGACGAGAGTTGATCATGAGCAATTCAACTAAAGCTATTTGTTCTTCGGGTAAGAGTCTCTGTCACTGCTCATTGCGTCTTTTGTGGTCTGCATAGCTGACATCACTTAGACAGCGCTGCAGCCAATGACTGATGGCTGCTAAGCTCACTGATTGGCTGCAGCGCCTACAATAACAGACAACAGGATCAGCATCAGTGACTGCTGTAGCCAAGGGACATATTTTCTAAAAAACCCCTTTAATCTTCTGGATATGGGGTCTTTCAGGGATGTGCATATACTTTTGTCCTTGCAGGTTCTCTCTTTTGACCCATTATAATATCACTTATGGCAAATGTGGGTCGGTGTTGGTACTCGCAGCAATTCTGACACTGCTTAAGCAGGGGTGTGGCAAGGGGAGGTGCAACTGGGTTGCTAGCATTGGGTGCTAGGTAGGCACCATCAAATCAGAGTTTTTTTGGAAGCATGGCAAGGGGCACCTTACTGAATATTTGCCCCGTGAAGGAAAGCCTAGCTATGATTTTGGCTTACAAATGGGTATGAAGGCTTGAATTTGTGAGATTTACTTTAGCTCTTACCTAGGGTGGCAGCTTCATAGTTGGTGTCCTATTTAAAAAAAAATACTGTGTCTTACATTTCATACATAAAAAAACATCACTATATGCATATTAAGTGAATATGCTGCATTTTAGTGCTGAAGTGTCAAATTAACACAAATTGTGCAGTCTGCAGTGTAAAATATACCTTATTTGCATCTTATAAGAAGCTTTCCAGGATCTCAATACTTACGGCCTATCCTTGGGATAAGCTATCAATATCAGACGGGGAGTGGGTTAGACTGTTGGCACCATCTTTGATTAGCTGTGTAAAGAGCTGGATGGCTAAGGCCAGGAGGCAAGAATGATGGCCACTGTGTTGTTTATAGTGTTCTGTCTTTGTAGAAACAGTGCTGCATATTGCATCTACTAAGTGGCCGCGGGCGTTCAGGCACGCAGAACGGTGGAAACCAGGAGGAGGCCACAGCTGTGCTTTGCTGTTTCCCTTCCCGCAGCTGACCATGGAAAGTGCTTAGAGAGGTTCCACCGCTGATCTGATATTTGAAATAAAGGACATCAATATTATAAATGATCCTTAAAAACACCTTCAAGTAATTTCCACCTATGGCACTGCTACTCATATGATCCAGTGCGTCTAGGTGGTCACTATTTCTGTTTTTTTTAATTAACAAAAAGTTTGCAACAGGAAAAAGAACTAATAACAATAAAAGTACCGGTAATAAATCAGTTTTATGTGTTATTTAATGTAATAATCCGCTATTGTAAGCTCCACTCTGTCTGCAAACACAAAATTCACTTTGGATTTTTTTTTAATAGCTTTTCAGTCAACTAACAGATGTAATCATCAATTATTGAATGATGAATGCACTTCTTAATGTTCGTGTCATAACACATGAAGCAGTGCAATGTAATATGACATTTCCAGGGGGAGCCTAGTGAAGAATATTTGTTCTTCTAGATGACAATGGAGCTTTTGCAGCTAACTTCTAAAGAATTTTTTGTGCTGCGCAGGGATAATTCCGGCAGCACCTAAAATGATGGCATCGATACACTGGTCAAAGTGGAGTGATAAACATATTGTTGGATGCTAAAGATTTTCATTATTTTTATTTTGTGTTAACTCATGGATTTTTTGTGAGATATGCAAAAGGTTCTAAGAGTAGAAGTAATTAGAAGTTTCCTCTGTGACTGAATTTTCTACATGTTTGTCCAGCATATTTGGTGAGTGGAGCACTAGAGCCACTGCTTTAGGCTGCTTATACTTACCCAACAGTCGTGGTCCAACTAGGAATCACAATATCTAGAGGAGTGTCACAAACTCTAGTCCTCAATGCCCCAACAGATTGTTTTCAAATGTTCTTACTCTTAGCATTGCACAGGGGATTCAATAATTATCAAGGCATCAGATATTTCTCACCTGTGAAGTACTTGGGAAATCATGAAAACATGATCTGTTGGGGCCCATGAGGACTGGAGTTTGGGAATCACAGGTGTAAACTGACCATAGGTCTCCTGACCTGAACTCAACAGCATCATGTATTCCTATGATGCCGGAGAGTTTGGGTCAAGAGACCGAAGGCTGGTACTGACATTGTGGTCCGTACTTAAGCTGTAATTTTGAATCTGTAAAACCGACTTACTAGGAAGAAACTAAATTATTGCACACAGTGCTGCCTTATTTGTTTGATTGCATTTGAGTTGGTTACTCTAGGTAAGCACCTGTTCAGACCTGATTTGTGTTTGGATGTGACGTTTAGTTTTTTTGATATTTGTATTGGCCTTCTGACTGAGCACTCGGCCCCTCAGCCTCAGGTGTTTTTAATTGCAACAGGAGCCTACCCCTCCATAGAGATGTACACGATAGTCCAAGAGAGGGTTCACATTAGGTTCCCAGAAGATGTATACTGTCTGAGAGGATTGGCATTAGGTCCTGGCGCCTTGCCGTAGCTGCCAGGTACACATGAATTGGCCAACTTATGCGCTAAGCATTCTCAATTTTTCATATTTCTGGTGCAGTAATGCAATTCAATTTTCATATTTCATGTTTGCATGCTATAGCGCTGCAGAGTGCTGCCTCATTTGTTTGATTGTATTTGAGTTGGTTACTGTAGGTAAGCACGTGTTCAGACCTGATTTCTGTTTGGATGTGACGGTCAGTTTTTTTGCATTTGTGAACTTCTAGTGACCTACAGTCATGCCAAAAGTTTTGAGAATGACACAAATATTAATTTTTACAAAGTCTACTGCTTCACTTTTTCTAATGGCAATTTGCATATACTCCAGAATGTTATAAAGAGTGATCAGCTTAACAGCAATTACTTGCAAATGTCAATATTTGGCTAGAAAATGAACTTTATCCCCCAAAACACATTTCAACATCATTGCAGCCTTGCCTTAAAAGGACCAGCTAACCTTTTCAGTGATTGCTCCATTAACACAGGTGTGGGTGTTGATGAGGACATGGCTGGAGATCAATCTGTCATGATTAAGTAAGAATGACACCACTGGACACTTTAAAAGGAGGCTGGTGCTTGGCATCATTGTTTCTCTTCTGTTAACCATGGTTATCTCTAAAGAAACAGTGCAGTCATCATTGCAATGCACAAAAATGGCCTAACAGGGAAGAGTATCACAGCTAGAAAGATTGCACCTCAGTCAACAATCTATCGCATCATCAAGAACTTCAAGGAGAGAGGTTCCATTGTTGCCAAAAAGGCTTCAGGGCGCCCAAGAAAGACCAGCAAGCGCCAGGACCGTCTCTTAAAAGTGTTTCAGCTGCGGGATCGGGCTACCCGCAGTGCAGAGCTTGCTCAGGAATGGCAGCAGGCAGGTGTGAGTGCATCTGCACGCACTGTGAGGCGGAGACTCTTGGAGCAAGGCCTGGTCTCAAGGAGGGGAGCAAAGAAGCCACTTCTCTCCAGAAAAAACATCATGGACAGACTGATATTCTGCAAAAGGTACAGGCAGTGACTGCTGAGCACTGGGGTTAGTTATTTTCTCTGATGAATCCCCTTTTTGATTGTTTGGGACATCAGGAAAACGCCTCATTCGGAGAAGACAAGGTGAGCCAACCAGTCTTGTCTCATGCCAAACTGTTAAGCATCCTGAAACCATTCATGTGTGGGGTTGCTTCTCAGCCAAGGGAATCGGCTCTCTCACAGTCTTGCCTAAAAACACAGCCATGAATAAAGAATGGTACCAGAATGTCCTCCAAGAGCAACTTCTCCCAACCCTCCAAGAGCAGTTTTGGCGATCAACAATGCCTTTTCCAGCATGATGGAGCACCTTGCCATAAAGCAAAGGTGATAACTAAATGGCTCAGGGAACAAAACATAGAGATTTTGGGTCCATGGCCTGGAAACTCCCCAGATCTTAATCCCATTGAGAACTTGTGGTCAATCATCAAGAGACGGGTGGACAAACAAAAACCTAAAAATTCTGACAAAATGAAAGCATTGATTGTGAAACAATGGACTGCTATCAGTCAGGATTTGGTCCAGAAGTTGATTGAGAGCATGTCAGGGAGAATTGCAGAGGTCCTGAAGAAGAAGGGTCAACACTGCAAATATTGACTTGCTGCATTAACTCATTCTAACTGTCAATATAAGCTTTTGTTACTCATATATTTGCAATTATTATATTTCTGTCTGTGATAAAACATCTGTCAAACACACATAAAAACCAGAGGGCAGCAGATCATGTGAAAATATAATATTTGTGTCATTCTCAAAACTTTTGGTTCATGACTGTAGAGAATCATAACAGCAGGTCAGATTTAGCATTTAGTGAACATGGTAAAAAAAACTGTGGAACCGCACTTTTTTTTTTGCAATTTCACCGCATGTGGAATTTTTTTCCAGTTTCCAGTACATGATATGTTAAAACCAATGGTGTTGTTCAAAAGTACAACTTGTACCGCAATAAACAAGCCCTCATATGGCCACTTTTACTAAATGATAAAAAAATTATGGCTCTGGGAAGAAGGGGAACAAAACGCAAAAACGGAAAATGGCCCATTGATTATGGGTTAAACTAAAAAAAAAAAAGGTTTACCCTGATACTGAATCCTTTTTATGTAGTAATCTTGTTCAAAAGGGTTGAATTTGCTCTTATCACTTTCTGGTATTCCATGGAAATCAGTCACATTTCAAAACCCCTTTATATATGAATGATTTAATAGGTACCTGGCATTAGTGACCAAAATGTACCGGTATTTGTCCATCCGGAATGTAAGTACATAAAAGAAGGTTGTAAATATGAGGATGGATTGATCTCTCCTGAATTTTTTTTTTTCAAAATCATCCAAACACAGATTGGTGGTGTGGCGACAATATCAGAGCAGTAAGGCGCGTTATAGTCTTTTATTTCAAAATATGGGGTAATCTCTTTAACCCTCCAATTGTTTTTTCCTCTTACATCAGTTGGAATAAATAAAACTGGCTGCCTTGGCAATAAATGCATGAAATTTAAGACTAACTGACCAATAAATTTAGCAGTTTTATTGTAGACCCCCCAAAAAGGAGCCTGCATATATTTTTTTCTGGAAATCTCAGGAAATTTGCATTAAAGGGAATCTATCATCAGTTTTTTGTTATGTAATCAAGGGAAGCATGATGTAGTGGCTAATAACTGATTTCAGCGATGTGTCACTTACTAGGCTGTGTGCTGTAGTTTCAATACAATGAATGTTTTGCCATCAGGAAATGATCACAGCTGGACTAGCTGCCCTCTTGAGCCTTGGTCCAACCACACCCCTAGCACTGATTAGTAGTTTACTGTCAATAAACAATATACAGAGAGATATGCTAATCAGTGATATGGGCGGAGTTAGAGGTTTGGGCTCTGCGATACCTAAAACTCTAATTGTATCACAACTGTTGCACCCAGTAAAATAAGTGACACATCATTGGAATCAGGGTCTCTTTCTCTACATTATGCTGTTCTAAGATGAGGTAGCAAAAACCTGGGACAGATTCCCTTTAAGGACACCAACTTTTCTTTTAGTCATGCTTTTGTATGTGTGAGTATCTAGAGAGGTGCTGTTTTTACACCTTTTATCAAATGATGCATTGTCCATATCTGTCCCGGGTTCATTGTCCAGGTTATCTTTAATAGGAACAAAAAAAGAGAAAGCACATACTAAGAGCCAGGAACACCTGAATAACATATATAGTTAAATTTTATTGAAAAAACTGCATGAACAACCAAAAAGATTTAAAACCATTAAAATACACACATAATGCCCGACAAATAAGGGAACATGGCCCCCACAGCCCTTCAAACAATATAATACCCACAATAACCAATGAACAGTACAAATATCAATCAAAAAATGACAGAAATACAAGTTAGATAATATCTCCCCCAAAGGCCTAAATCCAGGAAAGGATTAAACATGAGCTAGCGGTACAAATATACCTGTGACCAGATCCTGGATGAAATGAGAAGAGAATAAGTAAAGGTACATGCAACCCAATTCCTATCAGCCAGAGTACCGGATGGACCTGAACGTTCATAGAGATGGTGTTATCAGACCAGAGGGGAGAAAAAAAGATCAATGAAGGCAGGGGGGCCGGGGCCCAACGCGTGTCGCCACCTCAGTGGCTTCGTCAGGGGAAGGTAGGGTTAAACACACAGGGCAGTTATTTATAGATAAAAGAATAATCAAGAACTTACAGCAGCTGAGCGTGGTAACCGGCGCCATGACACAGCACGCCGACTCCCGGAAGTGGTGTGGACAGAGGGCCCAAACAGGGTATACCAATATGGCCGACATCTCGCGCTATTGCGCATGCGTCAGAAGGCCATAGACGATCCACGAGTTGATAGACTTGAAGCTCCGTCCGCCCAGTGTGTAGCCCGGGCATGCGCAGTGAATATTTGAAGCCGAGGGCACAGGCTGGAATTAGCAATATGGCCGAAAACTGGCGTTATTGCACATATATCAGAGGGAAAGGATCAAGGGCTGTGTGCGCTCAGATGTGTCGCCTGGGCCTGCACAGTAGATAATTAAGGCAAATCACCAATTTGAATATATTTAATCATAACACCAAAGTGTTGATAAATAACTGGTTGATGTTCTAAATAGAGCAGGTGGGCACAATAAAACACTATCCATTTGTCACATATTAACCAAAGAACAATAATGACAAGTGATACTATATAGTTAAGATTTGCGACAATAGGACATACATTTATGTATAGAAGCCATATTATACACAAATGGCACCACCCATGTGTCAAGTTGTAACCAACCTCAATGACAATAGGCCAATAAAGTATAAAATCAAACTCGACCACATGGATGTCAGAACCTAGAAAGAATGAGCAGTTATTATTATTGTGATCCACAAACCTGGACAACATATAAGTAACTAGTATAAGAACAGGCGGGCACAATGTAGCACTATCATTTGTCACATAATGGCAAAAAAACCCCATAATAACAGATGATTCTATATGGCTAGGATTTGCCACAATAGGTCATGTATTTGTGTGTAGAAACCACACTATAAATGGATGGCGCCACCCATGTGTCTAGTTGTCACAAACCTCAATAACAAATATGATAAAGAAAAACAGATAGCGATCACATATGAGATGTATATAGTCACAAACCAAAGCCTACTAGTATAGAGTTGACAGTGTCAATAAAGGCACTGGCGCGTCTAAAACTAGTAAGAATCAAACACGACTGCATAGATGTAAAAACCTGGAAGGAATGAGCAGTTATTGTTGTGATCCACACACTACATGTACTGTTCATTGGTTATTGTGGGTATTATATTGTTTGAAGGGCTGTGGGGGCCATGTTCCCTTATTTGTCGGGCATTATGTGTGTATTTTAATGGTTTTTAATCTTTTTGGTTGTTCATGCAGTTTTTTCAATAAAATTTAACTATATATGTTATTCAGGTGTTCCCTGGCTCTTAGTATGTGCTTTCTCTTTTTTTGTTCCTATATCTGTTTTGACATACTCCAGGTTGATACCCTTCTTATCTATTTAATTATAATAATTGTGGTGGTGCCCTCCTATACTTTTGTCTCTGAATGCCTTTTTGGGTAGTTTCTTTTTGCTTCCCTTTCTGGAGTGTGGCACACTAGTAGTATTATACTATTCATTCTTTATTGCTTGTGATCAGACTGGCAGCTGAGTATGGACCTCTCTTCTAGAGAGACTGCCTGGAGTAACAGGGCTTTGGGCCTGTTTGAAACACTGTTACTACTGGGTTGGTAGACTCCACAGAATCAGATTTTCAAACACTGTCTTCTAAAATAATTAATTTGCACAAATCTCTCACCAAAATATGGTGGAATATTAGAAGCTTAGAGGAGTATAAGAAAGCTGGCTTTATCCCACGGGGCCTACGCATTCAAATCTTCCCCGCTTGGGAGGTTTCTACTGAATTCCAAACGACCTGGGAAAACGGGCTAGCTAAATGCTCTACTATTCTAATTGACATGCTTATAGAACATGACCAGATGCTATTGATTAAAATCAAAGATGACATTAAGGCCTGTGAGACTAAACTTCTGGACTTTGATAAAGTATCCCTAGTGAGTCCCTTCCAGTTGAAATTGAAAGAATTGATTGATAGCTTTGAAAAATAAATTGTTTCCCGTAAAAGAAATAAATTCAATAGAGACAAAATGGATTTCAACAATGGTAAAGCATACAGATGGGTACATCGGGGCAATAAACGCCAATTTCCAGAACCCCTCCAAAAATATTGGAGCAGCACCCTCCAGACAAGAGGCATCTTCTAGTGATTTTTTGTCCTCGGACCCCAGCGATGTAGAGGGCGCCGCCGCAGGGGTCGGAGGAGACGGATTAGACCTCGGCAAGAAGAAAGGCAGAAATTACAGGAAATGGTCGCCAACCTACAGGAGGGAGACACGGTTCAACAGGAAGCGCTGATGACTAATCTGGAGGATACTAAGGAAGAAGGTAATTTACAAATCATCAATTTATCTTCATATGTTCTATCAGATATAGAAAAACAAGTCCTTTCTAAGGGTCTTTCCTTTTCCCCTATGAACCCACTTAATAAATTCATTCTGGTTAAGGACCTGTATCTTTTTTGTCATCAAATTACATTTAAACTGCTTTATCATCAACCTTCCTTAATAGATGATTTTCCAGAGAACGAAAGACAAGCCTTCAATGATCTCCTCGATCTACTACGAGAAAATGTACCTTTGGAGACCGATAAGAGATTTACTAGACGCCTACCTTCTCAAGCCACTCCCGCCTTTTCTCTATTTCCAGCCGTCCAAATTTTCTTTGAAAAAATGTGCAAAGACATTGACAGACTACAACTGGATCCACATAAGCAGAATAATTTGGGTAAGAAGGAGAGACAAGCTTTGTTATATCTGAAGAATAAACCCGATTTTGTGATACGTGTGAGGCAGCTAAAGGGGGAAATGTGGTCTTATGGCCACATGACCTCTATTTGAAAGAGGTCATGCGACAACTTAATGAAGAACAGTGTTATTTGGTCTTACCGTCTGACCCAACAAAGTTCTTCAAAGAACAAATTGACTCCCTTATATTTAGTGCCCTAAAATGACAACATTATCACTAAAAAAGAAGCAGAATTCTTGGTTACACCTCATCCAGTTGTCCCTACTTTTTATGCACTCCCCAAGGTGCACAAATCCCTTTCTGAACCACCGGGCAGACCAATTGTGTCTGGTATTGGCAGCCTTTTTGAGCGGCCTTGTATATATGTGGACCACTTTCTTCAACCTTTAGTGATGTCTCTTACATCTTTTACTAGGGATTCTACTCACCTGATGCAAACGGTTGAAAATTTGATTATTCCAGATGGTACCATCCTGGTGAGTATGGATGTGGAATCATTGTATACAAGCACACCCCATCAGCTGGGAATACAAGCTGTTTCCCATTTTTTGAGTAAAGATTCGGATCGTTCCATGGAACACAATAATCTGATTCTTCAACTTCTTTACTTTATTCTGGACAAAAATTATTTTGTCTTTGATAGGAAATTCTACAGACAATTGACTGGTACTGCGATGGGGGCACGGTGTGCACCATCGTATGCAAATCTTTTTTTGGGTTGGTGGGAGGAGCTGGTGGTTTATGTACATCATGCATTTGGATCTAATGTATTAAGTTGGCAACGGTATATTGACGACATAATGTTTGTCTGGACAGGCTCATTGGAAGACTGTAATTTATTCATTGAGGATTTGAATTGTAATAATTTTAATATCAAATTGACCTCTAATCTCTCATATTCCTCAATTGAATTTTTGGATCTAAGGCTGTCAATCATTAATTCTGAGATCTCTTGTAATCTTTTTCGTAAAGCCACAGCTACAAACAGTCTCCTTCATTTTTCAAGTTTCCATCTCCACCATCTCAAGACGGGTATTCCAAAAGGACAGTTTCTACGTCTCAGGAGAAATTGTAGTTCGGAGCTGGATTTTGGCACACAAGCAAAGGATCTGTCCTACCGTTTCAAAAAGGGGGGCTACCCTAGAAAAACGATATCAGGAGCTTTTCAATTTGCTTCCTGCCAGAACAGGAAAGATCTCCTTACCAAAAAGGTACGTGATTCATCTCGACCATTGGCTTTGATCACTACATTTAATAATCAATGGTCTGACATCCATCACCTGTTGGCTGACAATTGGGACATCTTAATGAGTGATAGGAGGATTGCATCCTTTGTCTCCAACTCTCCTCATATGGTAGCTAGACGGGCTAGGAATTTGATAGACAACCTTTGCCATAGCCACTATCAACGACCTACCATTAAGCTTAATCGTGGAAGCAAGATCTTTGGATCCTTTCCCTGTGGCAATTGCAATGTATGCCAATATTTGATGGGTCAAGATAGTTATGCTATATCTACTCTTTCATTTCAGATCAAATCGAAGGAGTTCTTTAATTGTAGGTCTCGTAATGTCGTCTATGCCATTTTCTGTGATTGCCCTAAGATCTACGTGGGCCAGACCACACAGGAGCTTAGGAGGAGAACACAACAACACTTATCAAACATCGCAACAGCCCAGAGAGATCGGGAGAAGAACAAGCCTCTGTCGTCAATAGCGAGACATTTTCTTGATCATCACCGTTGCAAGACGTCCAGCTTCAAGATTATGGGACTTGAAAGTGTTCATACTAACATTAGAGGGGGTGATATTGTCAATTCTTTACTCTGTTGTGAAAGTAAATGGATATATAACCTCCAAAGTCTCTCTCCTAAAGGCCTAAATGAGGAATTGTTGTTCACAGGATACTATAAACAGTTATGAGATTATCCTAGTTTATTTTGTATTCTTTTTGGGTCCTATATAATAGCTTTATTCGTACTATTTTGTATCATGTTCTCTTCTTGGGTTTCAAGGCCCAATTGAAATAAACATACATTGCATACTGCATTTCTTTCCCTTTTTCAAATTCTGTTCAGGTTTTTGGGATGAACATACATCCCCTGCGGTTGTTCCTACTCTACTTATAAGTCATCTTTAACTCCTTTTGCTGAAGGGGCGATCTATCTCCGAGTTCATGTGAGTGACATGATTGCATCTGTCACCTGTTATTGTAGATAACAAATTTTTCCTTACCGAAGGGGACTCTATGCAAGATTGGAAGGGGTTGGTGCCTTGCGTTAGAGGCCAATTTGCCTCTTTATGGTCTTTGGAGAAATATGTAGCCATCATGTTGGGCTTTTTTCTATTCAGAAGTTCTCCTTGATACTAGTAGTTTGATTCAGTCATCCATTTTTTCATCCATTTATTGGTGTGACTCTATACTCCTCCTTCCCCTTCCCCCCCTCTCCTCTCCTCCTTTTTTTTTTGTGCTCAGGGTTTTGCTTGCTGGCTCCTGGTTGTTGTGCTACAGACATATTGTGCAGAGTGGGGATTACAACAATAATAACTATTCATTCTTTCTAGGTTTTGTTATCCATGCGGTCAAGTTTGATTCTCACTAGTTTTAGCCGCGCCAGTGCCTTTCTGACATTATCAACTCTATACTGGTAGTCCATGGTTTGTGACTATATACATCCCAGATGTGACCGCCATTTGTTCCATATATTATAAATAAACAACTGATTTTGGCTTTATTTAAGCATATTCTATTGGTTTATTTGTCATTGTGGTCTGTGACAACTCGACACATTGGTGGTGCCATTTGTGTACAGTGTGGTTTCACACATAAACACATGACCTATCGTGACAAATCTTAGTTATATAGAATTATCTGTTATTATAGTCCTTCTGTCAATATGTGACAAATTTATAGTGCTTTGTGGTGCCCGCCTGCTCTATTTAGAACACAAATCAGCTATTTATATGTTGTGCAAGTGTGTGGATCACAACAATAACTGCTCATTCCTTCCAGGTTTTTACATCTATGCGGTCGTGTTTGATTCTTACTAGTTTTAGACGTGCCAGTGCCTTTATTGACACTGTCAACTCTATACTAGTAGGCTTTGGTTTGTGACTATATACATCTCATATGTGATCGCTATCTGTTTTTCTTTATCATATTTGTTATTGAGGTTTGTGACAACTAGACTGTCAGGGATCGAACCCAGTGTCTCTTGTCCACCGGCCAGCAGCTCTACCATCTGAGCTATTCTGCTAGCTACAAAGTTCCTTGCTGAACCCGGATAACCATGACTGTTCTTCCTAATCGGCTTCACCCAGTGCTCTCTCGTTTGGCCTCTGATTGCCAATTACACGCCCTATATAAACCTGGCCTGTGGTGTGTCATTGCGAGATTATTGTGCTTCCAGCCTTTAGTCAAGCTCTTTCTCCTGCTGTTCCTGCTGCTACAAACACTGCTCTCCTGTGAACTGACCTCGGCCTGCACCTGACTACGTTATCTGCCTGCTCCTCTGCTACCGAACTGCCTTTCTGTGTACCGACCTCCGGCTGCCACCTGACTACGTTATCTGCCTGCTCCTCTGCTACAAACACTGCTCTCCTGTGAACTGACCTCGGCCTGCCACCTGACTACGTTATCTGCCTGCTCTCTGCTACCGAACTGCCTTCCTGTGTACCGACCTCCGGCTGCCACCTGACTACGTTATCTGCCTGCTCCTCTGCTACAAACACTGCTCTCCTGTGAACTGACCTCGGCCTGCCACCTGACTACGCTACCTGCCTCTGCTTCCCCTAGTGTTTGCAGTAACATCGGCTCCAACCCAGACGGGATCCTGACAGAATAATCTCGCGCCAAAATGGAGTCCGCTGTGAACACCCTGAGGCGGCAAGTTACGGAGCTTCAAAGTTTTTGTACTGATTCTCAAGGAAAATATTCCAAGTTACAAACTGATTTCACGGTGATACAACAGGAAGTAATTGAGCTACAAAAACAACTTCTGGACGTGCGCAATTCAGGGTCCGAATCAAACGCGCGGCTGCCGCTGCCTGCAAAGTTCAGTGGGGATCGCCAGCAGTACCGAGGATTCCTCAATCAATGCCGCATATACTTCCAGATGCAACCTGCTCCCTTTACCAGTGAGAGGAAGAAAGTTTTTTTCATGATAAATCTCCTTACAGATGAAGCTCTTGCTTGGCTTCACCTTATGTAGAAAAGGACTATGACCTCCTTAATGACCTGGAAGCCTTCACCGCAGCTATGAATCAAGTTTTTGATGACCCAAACCGCTGTGCCACAGCAGAAACCAAATTACATAATTTGCGCCAAGGACGTCGCTCTGTTGCGGAATATACATCGGAGTTCCGTCGCTAGGTGGCCGACACCACCTGGAATCCAGCGGCCCAGAGAAGTCTATTTCGACGAGGTTATCAGAACCAGTGAAAGACGAGCTTGCCAGGGTTGAGACCCCTGATCAGTTGGAGGACTTTATTCAACTATGTATCCGGATTGACCAAAGACTTACTGAAAGGAGAAAGGAGAGACTGCGAGCACTTGGGAATAGCCCTGGCTTCTCACTTTCAGCATCAGACCACCAAGAAAAGACGCAAGGCGTGTCTGAACCGATGCAGATCGACGTCATCCGAAGACCACTCTCTGCACAGGAGAAGGAGAGGCGACGTGCAGAACATCTCTGCCTCTATTGTGGGGACCCTGGACACTATGCCATCAACTGTCCTAACAAAAAGACTATAGCCTTTACCAACAACAGGTCTGCCAGCAATATGGACCTTTCTCAGCAGTCGGATTCCATCTTGCAGACTATCTCATCAGTAACGCCAGAAATAGACAAAATACATACTACATCATCTCATTTTGTAATCCCCATTCAGGTTGTAATGGGCACCCAAAAAATACAATGCTCTGCCCTGTTGGATTCGGGAGCAGGAGGAAATTTTATGGACTTAAAATTTACACGTGATAATAATATTTCCAGTAGGACCAAATCCACACCAATTGAAATGGAAACTGTGGATGGATCACCTTTGTCTTCTGGACCTGTCACGCATGAGACAATCGAACTGGAGATTTGTATCGACCCGGATCATCATGAAGCTGTCAGTTTCCACCTTATTTCATCTCCGAAATTTCCGGTTATTCTAGGGATCCCCTGGTTTTCAGTCCATAACCCTTCTATCAACTGGGCATCAAGGACCATCACCTTTCCATCTGACTACTGTAAGAATAATTGTCATAAGGAACCCCCTGTTCTCCAACAAGTCCAAATCTCTGAGATTTCACATGAGAAGGAAGAGAAACTACCACCTCAATATCAGCAGTTCTCTGATGTCTGCAGTAAGAAGAAAGCAGATCAATTACCTCCTCACCGTCCTTACGACTGTCCCATTGAATTGCTGCCAGGAGCAACCATTCCATTTGGACGGATTTACAATCTTTCCGAACCTGAATTGAAGGTATTAAGAAAGTTCCTGGATGAAAATTTAGAGAAAGGCTTTATTCGACCTTCCACATCTCCAGCTGGGGCACCCCTGTTCTTTGTTGAAAAGAAAGACTCCACTCTGCGGCCATGTATTGACTACAGAGAGATGAATAATATCACTGTCAAGAATTGCTACCCGCTACCCTTGATTCCTGAACTATTTGAGACTCCGTTCTGCAAAAATCTTTACGAAGCTGGATCTTAGAGGGGCTTACAACCTCATACGGATTCGCGCAGGAGATGAGTGGAAGACCGCCTTCAGAACGAGATATGGACATTTTGAATCTCTGGTTATGACCTTTGGCCTTAGCAATGCCCCAGCCACCTTTCAACATTTTATTAATGATGTATTTCGAGATTTATTGGACCAATTCGTTGTGGCTTATCTCGATGACATTCTTATATTTTCAGACACCTTGGAAGAGCATCGCAGGCACATCCAGTTAGTCCTGGAACGACTACAGGAGAACCATCTTTACATTAAACTTGAAAAATGTGAGTTTGAACAAACCAGTATCCAATTTCTGGGATATATCATCTCCCAGAAGGTCTGAGCATGGATCCCGGCAAAATCAATGCTGTAGTGGACTGGCCTGTTCCAAGAAATTTAAAAGACGTCCAGCGTTTCATAGGATTTGCAAATTTTTACCGAAAATTTATAAAGAACTTTTCACGGATCATACTACCAATTACTACACTAACAAAAAAGACCAAAGCATTTTTCTGGTCTCCGGAGGCACAGGAGGCTTTTGACAAGTTGAAAACTCTTTTTACGTCTGCTCCATTGTTAGTACACCCAAATCCTGAATTGTCATTTACTGTCGAAGTGGACGCCTCGGACTCTGCAGTGGGAGCCATTCTGTCTCAGCGAGTTGGGGACAAGATGCAACTTCACCCATGTGCGTTTCTTTCCCACACCATGTCATCTGCAGAAAAGAACTACGACATCGGTAATAAAGAACTGTTAGCCATTAAAGTTGCCTTCTCCGAGTGGAGACATCTTCTGGAAGTGCCAATCACCCTGTGACTGTCCTCACGGACCACAAGAATCTTGAATTCCTCCGTACAGCAAAAAGATTGTCTGCAAGACAAGCACGATGGGCCTTATTTTTCTCAAGATTCAATTTTATAATCTCTTACCGGCCTGGTTCAAGAAATGGCAAGGCTGACGCCCTGTCCAGGATGTGTTCGGAACCTCAGGAGAGGTCTAGTAATGACGATACAATTCTAGGCCCTAAAAATTTTTTGGGAATATTGCACTCTAGAGGACTATGTAATAGAATTAAAGATGGATATCAAGAGGACTCTTTCCTTAACCATCCTTCAGAAGACGTCGATCTTTCATTCAAAGAGGGGTTTTGGATGCAGAAACACAAAATATATGTACCTGAATCTTCTCGCCTTGAAGTCCTCAAAAGTGTCCATGATTCTAAACTGGCAGGACATCCTGGAGTTGCAAAAACACAAGACTTACTACTTCGTTTCTTTTGGTGGCCTAATTGTAGGAAGGATGTGAGGAAATAAGTTTCAACCTGTTTAACATGCGCACGAAACAAGACCCCACGATCGTCTCCTCTAGGACTCTTGCAACCACTCCCAGTTCCATCCAGGCCTTGGGGATCTATTTCCATGGATTTTATTGTGGAATTACCCTCTTCCAAACAGATGACCGTCATCCTTGTCATAGTGGACCGACTCACAAAAATGGCCCACTTTATTCCAACTGAAGGAATTCCTACTGCTGAAAAAACTGCAGAACTGATGATCAAAGAGGTATTCAGGTTACATGGAATTCCTGACAACGTGGTGTCTGACAGAGGCGTTCAGTTTACGTCAAAATTTTGGAAGAGTTTCTGTACAGCCTTGGGAGTCACGGTGAATCTTTCTACCGCTTTCCATCCTCAGTCCAATGGCCAGACGGAGAGAACGAACCAGACTTTGGAGCAATACCTCCGTTGCTTCATTTCCTATCTTCAGGATGACTGGGTGGACTATTTACCAACAGCAGAGTTTGCCTACAACAACTCCATACATAACGCTACATCTCAAACCCCATTTTTTGCTTGCTAATTATGGAGTACATCCAGTATTTATCCCTAATCTGCCAGTGAACACTCCCATTCCTGCTGTTAATGACAGGCTTGCTAAATTACAGGAATCCCAGAAGGAATTATCAGAGATATTACTCCTGACCCAGGAAGTATATAAGGAAGCAGCAGATAAACATCGGAAGTGCCCCCTGCTCTTCAGGTTGGAGACAAAGTTTGGCTGTCCACTAAAAACCTTAAGACACATGTGCCATCCTCCATTGGGTCAGAAATTCATTGGACCTTTTCAAATTTCTGCAAAAATTAACCAGGTTGCTTTTCGTTTAAAACTTCCCAACAATCTAAAGATTCATCCAGTATTTCACATATCCTTGCTCAAACCCTTCTGTGAAAACCCGTTTCCAGGAAGAATTCAGCCACCTCTTCCACCAGAAAGGATCCGTGGTGAAGAAGAGTACATTGTGAGTAAGATTCTGGACTCCCGAAAATTCAGAGGTAAACTGCAGTATCTGGTGCAGTGGGAAGGTTACGGACCAGAGGAGAATTTATGGGAACCAAAGGACAACGTCCATGCTCCTGGACTTACAAGAGCCTTCCATCAGAGGTACCCAGATAGGCCAGCTCCTGAGATGTCCAGAGGCCATTCTGGAAGGAGGGGAATACTGTCAGGGTGAGTTTCCACGGTCAGGAAATGCTGCGTGTTTGGCGCTGTGCGCTGGCGCAGCGCCAAACACGCAGCGTCCAGATGTTACAGCATAGTGGAGGGGATTTCAAGAAATCCCGTCTCCACTATGCGTAACAATACGCAGGTGGCAGACCTGCGTAAACGGACATGCGGCGCGTCTTTTTAGACCGCAGCATGTCCTCGCGTATTGCGGCGACGGTGCGTCGCCGCAACAGAATTAACACAGGGCTATGTAGCCCTGCGCTCTTTCCGGAGGTGTTCCGGAGGTGTCCTGAACACCTCCGGAAAGATTGCGCGTCATAAAGGGGGCGGGGCTTAGACGGAGCGGAATTTCCGCTCCGTCCAAAGCGCTGTGGTTCCGGACCGTGGAACCACAGCCTCAGGGATCGAACCCAGTGTCTCTTGTCCACCGGCCAGCAGCTCTACCATCTGAGCTATTCTGCTGGCTACAAAGTTCCTTGCTGAACCCGGATACCATTGACTGTTCTTCCTGATCGGCTTCACCCAGTGCTCTCTCGTTTGGCCTCTGATTGCCAATTACACGCCCTATATAAACCTGGCCCTGTGGGTGTGTCATTGCGAGATTATTGTGCTTCCAGCCTTTAGTCAAGCTCTTTCTCCTGCTGTTCCTGCTGCTACAAACACTGCTCTCCTGTGAACTGACCTCGGCCTGCCACCTGACTACGTTATCTGCCTGCTCCTCTGCTACCGAACTGCCTTTCCTGTGTACCGACCTCCGGCTGCCACCTGACTACGTTATCTGCCTGCTCCTCTGCTACAAACACTGCTCTCCTGTGAACTGACCTCGGCCTGCCACCTGACTACGCTACCTGCCTCTGCTTCCCCTAGTGTTTGCAGTAACATCGGCTCCAACCCAGACGGGATCCTGACATAGACACATGGGTGGCGCCATCCATTTATAGTGTGGTTTCTACACACAAATACATGACCTATTGTGGCAAATCCTAGCCATATAGAATCATCTGTTATTATGTTTTTTTTTTGCCATTATGTGACAAATGATAGTGCTACATTGTGCCCGCCTGTTCTTATACTAGTTACTTGTATGCTGTCCAGGTTTGTGGATCACAATAATAATAACTGCTCATTCTTTCTAGGTTCTGACATCCATGTGGTCGAGTTTGATTTTATACTTTATTGGCCTATTGTCATTGAGGTTGGTTACAACTTGACACATGGGTGGTGCCATTTGTGTATAATATGGCTTCTATACATAAATGTATGTCCTATTGTCGCAAATCTTAGCTATATAGTATCACTTGTCATTATTGTTCTTTGGTTAATATGTGACAAATGGATCCTGTAGACTGTGAGCCTCGCGGGCAGGTCCTCTCTCCTTCTGTACTATGCGTCCTTGTCTAGCACATGTTTATTGTATCTGTCTATATTTTTCCCCTTTTCATATGTAAAGCGCCATGAAATAATGGCGCTATATAAATATATAATAATAAATAATAATAGTGTTTTATTGTGCCCACCTGCTCTATTTAGAACATCAACCATTATTTATCAACACTTTGGTATTATGATTAAATATATTCAAATTGGTGATTTGCCTTAATTATCTACTGTGCAGGCCCAGGCGACACATCTGAGCGCACACAGCCCCTTGATCCTTTCCCTCTGATATATGTGCAATAACGCCAGTTTTCGGCCATATTGCTAATTCCAGCCTGTGCCCTCGGCTTCAAATATTCACTGCGCATGCCCGGGCTACACACTGGGCGGACGCAGCTTCAAGTCTATCAACTCGTGGATCGTCTATGGCCTTCTGACGCATGCGCAATAGCGCGAGATGTCGGCCATATTGGTATACCCTGTTTGGGCCCTCTGTCCACACCACTTCCGGGAGTCGGCGTGCTGTGTCATGGCGCCGGTTACCACGCTCAGCTGCTGTAAGTTCTTGATTATTCTTTTATCTATAAATAACTGCCCTGTGTGTTTAACCCTACCTTCCCCTGACGAAGCCACTGAGGTGGCGACACGCGTTGGGCCCCGGCCCCCCTGCCTTCATTGATCTTCTTTTTTTCTCCCCTCTGGTCTGATAACACCATCTCTGAGCGTTCAGGTCCATCCGGTACTCTGGCTGATAGGAATTGGGTTGCATGTACCTTTACTTATTCTCTTCTCATTTCATCCAGGATCTGGTCACAGGTATATTTGTACCGCTAGCTCATGTTTAATCCTTTCCTGGATTTAGGCCTTTGGGGAGATATTATCTAACTTGTATTTCTGTCATTTTTTGATTGATATTTGTACTGTTCATTGGTTATTGTGGGTATTATATTGTTTGAAGGGCTGTGGGGGCCATGTTCCCTTATTTGTCGGGCATTATGTGTGTATTTTAATGGTTTTTAATCTTTTTGGTTGTTCATGCAGTTTTTTCAATAAAATTTAACTATATATGTTATTCAGGTGTTCCCTGGCTCTTAGTATGTGCTTTCTCTTTTTTTGTTCCTATATCTGTTTTGACATACTCCAGGTTGATACCCGTCTTATCTATTTAATTATAATAATTGTGGTGGTGCCCTCCTATACTTTTGTCTCAGGTTATCTTTAATGTGACAGCTCTGTATCTTCAAAGTCAGATTCCACGTTCTCCAGACACACTAGATTTACAGTTTCCATTATATTGCTATTGAGCAACCCTTAATCTGGAGGATGGGAACATGCTATAAACAGCACTTTTTATTGTTGGCTCCATAGTAATGTATTTCATCTCACAAACCAGAAAAGGACCCTGAATGATTGTAACTTTTCTAAAACCTTGCTAACAGATTGAATAATTCACATTTATGGAAGAAAAGGTCACAGCTAGACCACATTTCTATACTGTTACACTGTTAGCCTTGCATCGCAAATCAATAAATCAGCAAGCCACACTCTTGCTCTTAATTATCATTATATTTTTAATGTTGCTGCCATAAATTGCCTTTTTGCTGTTTAACTGGCTAGGCGCATTAAATATTTAGCTACAAAAAATGCAACTATTCCCTCAATATTTCCAAGTCCCTCGTCCCTCTTGATATTGCATTAGAAAAGTATGTGTGTGCCTAAAAAACTCCCATACATGAGAGGGAGCCATAGGCCCCATCCAGTAAAGAGTGTTTTTATAGCCTCCATCGTACTGGTAAACATCAGGATTTCCTTCTTTTTTTTGTCTAGGTGGAATAGTGCAACAGACTGTGGAAGGTTTTCATGCATATTTTTTCATAGATTTAAATGGCTTTCTTGGGTTTGTAAAAGAAAGACCACTGATGAAAAAAGACTTTACGCACTTGCATTCAAAGGGAAAATAGACTTTCGAAGTAAGCTATCATGTGTGTGTACAGTCATGGCCAAAAGTTTTGAGAATGACACAAATATTATATTTTCACATAATCTGCTGCCCTCTGGTTTTTATGTGTGTGTTTGACAGATGTTTTATCACAGACAGAAATATAATAATTGCAAACATATGAGTAACAAAAGCTTATATTGACAGTTAGAATGAATTAATGCAGCAAGTCAATATTTGCAGTGTTGACCCTTCTTCTTCAGGACCTCTGCAATTCTCCCTGGCATGCTCTCAATCAACTTCTGGACCAAATCCTGACTGATAGCAGTCCATTCTTGCACAATCAATGCTTTCATTTTGTCAGAATTTTTAGGTTTTTGTTTGTCCACCCGTCTCTTGATGATTGACCACAAGTTCTCAATGGGATTAAGATCTGGGGAGTTTCCAGGCCATGGACCCAAAATCGCTGTTTTGTTCCCTGAGCCATTTAGTTATCACCTTTGCTTTATGGCAAGGTGCTCCATCATGCTGGAAAAGGCATTGTTGATCGCCAAACTGCTCTTGGAGGTTGGGAGAAGTTGCTCTTGGAGGACATTCTGGTACCATTCTTTATTCATGGCTGTGTTTTTAGGCAAGACTGTGAGAGAGCCGATTCCCTTGGCTGAGAAGCAACCCCACACATGAATGGTTTCAGGATGCTTAACAGTTGGCATGAGACAAGACTGGTGGTAGCGCTCACCTTGTCTTCTCCGAATGAGGCGTTTTCCTGATGTCCCAAACAATCAAAAAGGGGATTCATCAGAGAAAATAACTTAACCCCAGTCCTCAGCAGTCCACTGCCTGTACCTTTTGCAGAATATCAGTCTGTCCATGATGTTTTTTCTGGAGAGAAGTGGCTTCTTTGCTGCCCTCCTTGAGACCAGGCCTTGCTCCAAGAGTCTCCGCCTCACAGTGCGTGCAGATGCACTCACACCTGCCTGCTGCCATTCCTGAGCAAGCTCTGCACTGCTGGTAGCCCGATCCCGCAGCTGAAACACTTTTAAGAGATGGTCCTGGCGCTTGCTGGTCTTTCTTGGGCGCCCTGAAGCCTTTTTGGCAACAATGGAACCTCTCTCCTTGAAGTTCTTGATGATGCGATAGATTGTTGACTGAGGTGCAATCTTTCTAGCTGCGATACTCTTCCCTGTTAGGCCATTTTTGTGCATTGCAATGATGACTCCACGTGTTTCTTTAGAGATAACCATGGTTAACAGAAGAGAAACAATGATGCCAAGCACCAGCCTCCTTTTAAAGTGTCCAGTGGTGTCATTCTTACTTAATCATGACAGATTGATCTCCAGCCATGTCCTCATCAACACCCACACCTGTGTTAATGGAGCAATCACTGAAAAGAGGTTAGCTGGTCCTTTTAAGGCAGGGCTGCAATGATGTTGAAATGTGTTTTGGGGGATAAAGTTCATTTTCTAGCCAAATATTGACTTTGCAAGTAATTGCTGTTAAGCTGATCACTCTTTATAACATTCTGGAGTATATGCAAATTGCCATTAGAAAAAGTGAAGCAGTAGACTTTGTAAAAATTAATATTTGTGTCATTCTCAAAACTTTTGGCCATGACTGTACACAAGGAATAACAGTATGTATGGCAGTTTTCACCAGGTTTCCCCTCTGCAGTTTCTATCTCTGAGCTAGTGGAAGAATACTAGATGCTATAATATCTCTCAAACATACGGAAAGAGGGACTCCTGCTCTTTACATTTTTGATAGGACACAAACAGAGGAAGTAATGGCAAGGAGTAAATACACAATACTACTGAGCAGTGTAGCTGTGAATGCAGCACTGGGATAATATAAGTGAACTGGAATCTGCACTATCTGTTTGGCTGCTCATTCTGCTCTTCCTCTCCTTTCCAATATACGTTGTTACCTGACACATGGGTGAGATTGCAGTGCCTTTCATCTTGAATAAGATAGAGTTTAGCTAGGCTACAGAAGAATTAATAAGTTCTGGAGAGGGGAAGAAGAGGAGAAAGAAGCAGATTTCTCTGATGACATATGTTAAAAAGTTTACGGCATCCACTATTAGTATTGATTTATGCAAAGTTTGAACTTAGTTACTCTTCAACCCCTTCACGACATGCACCGTATATCTACTGTACATGTTGTGTCTCCCCCTTTGATGTGGGCTCTGGCGATGAGCCTGCATCTTTTCCAGGACATGTCAGCTGATTGCATCAGATGACATGTGCCCTTAACAGCTGCCGGTGGAGTCCCAATCCTCTCACAGCTGTTAACATGTTAAATGCCACTGTCAATCTCTGACTTCAGCATTTTACATGAACGCATCGGCATTGCACCACAAATCCCATCCATTGGCTCCCGTGTCACATGACCGCAGGTCACCAATTGATTGGCAGGACAACCTGTGGTCTGCAGGAGAACCCTGTTGTTGTCATAGCCGATCTGATATGAGTGCCACCCAGTGGTCAACGTTCATAGCAGATGAGCTTTTCTGCTACACAGAGCAGGGCTCTGTGTAGCAAAACAATCAGATGAGCGCAGCTTCAAGTTTCCTATAAAGACTATTGCAGCAGATAAAAAGTTAAAAAATAAATAATTAAAAATATTAAAAAATAAAAAATATATAGCAGTTCAAATCACCCCCCCATTCAAAATAAGATAAGAAAAAAATCAAAAATACACATATTTGGCATCGCAGTGTTCTGAAATGCCTGATCTATCAAAATATAAAAAGAATTAATGAAAGAGAAAGAAATATCTCCAGTGTGTAATACAATTAAATCGATTATTTATTCAAGATATATTAAAATGTTTGTATCAAAAATACAAATGAACAAAGGAAAGGAAGGATGGGGTCCCCATAACAACCAACGCGTTTCAACCTCTTGCTGTCTTAGTCATGGTATACCATGGGTTACACGCTGGAGATATTTTTTCCCTTCCATTTTTCATTGTGAGCCACGCCTCTGATCAAGGCGGCTCCATGTGTGCTCAATCAGAGAAACCTGCAGAAGACTGGTGAGCTATTTTCCTTTTCCCCTTTGCCTATGCTATTGAAAAAGAATTACCGTATATACTCGAGTATAATCCGAGATTTTCAGCCCATATTTAAGGACTGAAAGTCCCCCTCTCGGCTTATACTCGAGTCATATACAGGGGGGAAGCGGAGCTCAGCTGTTCTATATACTCACCCCTCCGCCGGCGCGGTCTCTGCAGCCCCCTGCTCTTCTCTCACGGTCTCCGGCGCCTGTGTTCAGAGGTCAGGTGGTACCGCTCATTAAAGTCATAAATATGCACATATTCATGACTTTAATGAGCTGTACCACGTGACCGCTGAACACTGGCGCCGGAGACTGCGGGAGAAGAGCAGGGCAGAGACGCGCCGGCGGAAGGGTGAGTATAAGCGATATTTACCTGTCCTGTTCCACCGCTGCTCACCGCTGTGTCCTCGGGTCCTCTTGCTGCGATGTTCAGGCAGAGGGCGTAATGACGTGGTTAGTGTGCATCGCGCCCTCTGCCTGATCATTCACTGCTGGAGGACCCGGAACGGGTGACAGGTAAATATCGCAGGGGCCGGGGCCCTGAGCGAGCGGTGACACCGGCACCTGTCCCCCATAGCGCGCCGGTGTCCCCGCCTGCTCAGGACACCGGCACCTGGCCCCCAGCGACGAGAGGTGAGTATGTCTTTTTTTTTTTTGTTGCAGCAGCTGCGGCAGCATAAGGGACCTATTCAATGCAGCATCTATGGGGGCATAATACATGGGGCATCTATGGGGGCATAATACATGGGGGCATAATACATGGGGGCACAATCTATGAAGCATCTATAGTGGCATAATCTATGGGGGCACAATCTATGGAGCATCTATAGGGGCACAATCTATGGGGGCACAATCTATGGAGCATCTATAGGGGCATAATACATGGGGCATCTATGGGGGCATAATCTATGGAGCATCTATGGGGGCATAATACATGGGGCATCTATGGGGGCATAATCTATGGAGCATCTATGGGGGCATAATACATGGGGCATCTATGGGGGCATAATCTATGGGGGCATAATACATGGGGGCACAATCTATGGAGCATCTATAGGGGCACAATCTATGGGGGCACAATCTATGAGCATCTATGGGGGCATAATACATGGGGCATCTATGGGGGCATAATACATGAGGCATCTATGGGGGCATAATCTATGGAGCATCTATGGGGGCATAATCTATGGGGTAATAATCTATGTTGGCACAATCTATGGAGCATCTATAGTGGCATAATCTATGGGGGCATAATACATAAGGGCACAATCTATGGAGCATCTATAGGGGCACAATCTATGGGGGCACAATCTATGGAGCGTCTATAGAGGCATAATACATGGGGATCTATGGGGGCATAATCTATGGAGCTTCTATGGGGGCATAATACATGGATCTATGGGGGCATAATCTATGGAGCATTTATGGGAGCATAATACATGGGGCATCTATGGGGGCATAATCTGTGGAGCATCTATGGGGGCATAATACATGGGGCATCTATGGGGGCACAATCTATTGGATGCATCTATGGGGGCAATCAATCTATGGAGCCATCTATGGGGGCACAATCTATGGATCATCTATGGAGCATCTATGGGGCATAATACATGGGGCAGCATATGGGGCATAATCTCATTTTCCACCCTAGGCTTATACTCGCGTCGATAAGTTTTCCCAGTTTTTTGTGGCAAAATTAGGGGGGTCGGCTTATACTCGAGTATATACGGTAATACTCCCGTATCCTCACGTGTTCACTCTCATTCATGGTCTCACTATGTGCACTTATGTCCATCTTACCTTAGGTGGTTTATCCCAAGCTAGTTTCTTTTCAGCCGTTACCTACCTTATCCCACCTTACAGATAAGTACGATATGTTATCTCTCACAGTTATCTCTACCACCTTCTGATTGTGCTTTGATTCACTCTCTTCTTATACGAATTGCCTCATTTTGGTCTAATTTCCAATGAATTGTATATACGGTACTTTATTTTTACGTTTTTACTGTTTTTTCACTGTTTTCTTGTTCTCCCATGCGTTATGAATGATATTTTTGTTAATATGTATCTCTTAGCAACTGATGAAGGTCTATGTGACAGACCAAAACGTTTTGTTGTCGTACCACTGTCTGGAATTGAATAAAGCATCTCCCGTTTTCACATTTATCTCAAGTTGAGTGCCAGGTTCTTTAATTCATATATTATCACGGTGTGGGAACCTACCTCGGCACCTCTCTTTAGCTGTGCACACTTTATTTGTTACATAGGCTCAGTAATATAAACTTTAGTTCAGTGCAGACTTACAACAACTTTAAAAATGCCAAATAGCAGCAGACGGCAAGACCTTGAGATCTACCTATTACAGCAATAAACACCTGAAATATTTGGTCTGTTCCTTTTGGAAAATATACAAGTTTCTGACATTTTTACATCCGTTCACACTTTCCCTTTATGCATTTTACCTCTTCTGTTCTTTCTTCAGAGGTGTCATCATTGTTCAAAGAAGTTTTTATTTCAATTCATAATCGGTGCATGTAGAATATAACTTTGTATTTACATTGTATCCACTTTAATGGAAATTATAAATAATACTTGGTGACAAAGGAATAATGGCGTCTGTTAGACGAATCTTTGGATTTGGCCACATACATACCTTCATTGCTTTTATGTATTTTTCATTTTCGGCCCTCTCTCCCCAGCTGCTCTGACCTTGTTTATGCTTTCTGGCTCTCTTTTACTTACAGCTTCTTCTGGTTGTTTCCTGCTGATATTGGTCTGAATGTCATCGACTATGCACTGGATATGTTCTTGCCGCACAGCAGTCACTCTCTGTTCTGTTCGATAGAGTTTAATTTTAACATTGTTTGTGAGTTTTATATATGTTTCAAGTTGAAATTCACCAGTGGAGAGATCTATGAAAGAGCACAGGACCCAGTTCACACTTCTTCGCTATCAATTTTAGTTTCTACACGAAGAGCAACTGGAGAATGAAAACAAAAGATCAAACACCTAATTGTCAAGTCTCAAAACAAAAACTTTTCAGATTTTCTTCCAGTTCTTTAACCTTATGCACAGGTCATCCTATCCTGTATAAATAAAAAAAATATACAGGCCCCATATCTGTGACCGATTCAAGACTATATTTACTTAACCACTTCAGAACTAGGCCAATTTTGACCTTTAGGACATTTTTTTTATTTTTTACTTTTAGTTTTGCAGAATTCCAGTATTTATTTTTAGTGCTAAAAGTGTATTGATGGCTTGTTTTTGTTGTGGGACAAGGTATATGTTACATATTAACTTTTATCTTTTTATTAAAAAAAAAACAAAAAAAAACAAAATCAGCAAGTCTTGGTACTATCTTATTTATTTTTTATGGAGCTCACCATGGGGTTAAATTAAAATGTTATTTATATAGATTTCTTGCAGTAGAAACTATATAAATTGTTTAGTTTTTTTTATACATTTTGCCATTATAATAAAACATTTTTTAAAGGAAAAAAACTTTTTTTATTAGTATATATGGATTTTTTATATTTCAAAAAATCTTTAACCTTTTTTTTAGACTTGCTATGATTTGAGTGCTTCAATTATTTTTGTAAAGACCCCAGAATTGCAATTAACTATTCGCATCAATTCCTTCCTAACTGTGTAAAACCATTTATATGTACGTGCCGCTGTAGTTATTGATTCTGGTTAATATAGAAGTGTGTTTACTGTGCAATACAGCCAACACCGGCAAATAATATTGTCCGGCAAATAGTGGTGCAGCAAAGCATCTGTATACCATCGCTGTGTCATGACCTTGAAACGTGTTTGTCTATCTTATCCATCTACGATATCCCGCTATCAACTTTTCTAGCTGCCAAATTTGGGTATCATTCAATATAATCCCATTCACTGTAATTATGCAAAATGTTTTGTCATATTTATTTACTATGAGCTTAATTATTAGGCATTAGACTTTGCAATCAGGCTACTGAGGCTTGACAGAGATTGAATAGATGGCTTATTACAGGGCATATCAAATACAGGAACAATCAGAGAAAAGCAACTTGTCATTAAGATAGATTTTATTTATTGTAGACTTCGGAATAAAATTCACGTTGATGGAAATGTAATTAAGTTTGACATCTTCCAATTAGCTGCTGCCAGTAAAATTCATTAGAAGAGTATAAACATAAAGGGAAACATGTATCTGTCATCTGATCATTGGCAAGGTAGAGAACTGGAATGACAATAAGTGCAATAGGGCAGTTACGGACTGGGGCTAAAATTCAGCCCTGGCATTTGAAATCACACAGGCCCGTGTTGTCCCTGTCCCCATGAACCAGATGGGATATATTACTAATATTACCCTGGATGGAGGAAAGGAAGATTTACTACAAGACTAATATTTCTAATGATGCCCGTGGCCTGCTGGGGTAAGTGACGGAGTCAGCGACCTTGTGCTCCATCACAACTCTTAACAGTATGGGTGCCTTGAGAACACCGATTCTGTTAACAACGTAGCAGACATGGCTGCCCACGACCTGACAGGCCCTTCTGGCATTTGCCAGAATTTCAAGATGGCCAGTCCGGCCCTGCAACAGGGTCTTACCTGGGTAAAAATGGGAAAATTGTGGGCATTGGTGCTCACCTGGTGTGGTGTGTCCACAACCACTGTAAAAGCTCCAGGCTGCTACAGACGCACAGCTAGGAAAAACATCAGAGAATGGACTGAATGGGTTAGTTCTGCGCTGCCGGTAAATGATGGTGGAAAAAGAAAGATCCAGAAATGCGGTTTATTAGTCTACGCATTTTGAAGTTTCACGGCTCTTCATCAGGACAAATCACAGTGTTGAATGCAAAGAATGCAGGTATAAATAGATATGATACTCAAATAAAGGAGCGGAGAGGAACATACCTCGGATGTCATATGACCAGAAACAACACATTTGCTCAAAAGGAATAAATTGTAAACAAAGAAATTCTATAAAATACTTTGTATTTGACGTATGATTAAAAATAATTAAACATGTCTTTGTGTATAGAAATTAAAACAATTGATTAGAACAAAAAAATTGTGTAAATGAATTTTTTTTCATTTTTACACATTTTTTTTCCTAGTTGATTTTTTTTTATGCAAAAAAAATTCTATGTTGCTCCACACACCTTTCTTTGAATGTCATGCCTATTTATACCTGCATTCTTTGTATTCAACACTGTGGTTTTTCCTAATGAAGATGTGGAACGCGTTGGCTAATAAGCTGCATTCCTGGATTTCGCTTTCCTTTTCCATCATCATTTACCAGTAGCGCAGGACTAACCCGTTCACTCCATTCATCAAGTCATTGGTAGCTGGATTAGAGGGAAATCCTATTATTACACAGGGATCACGTTTAGGAGACTATGACTCTGTCAGCACAAAATAACTGTTGAAACCAAGCAAAGGAGCTCGATGCATCTTGGTGGGGCCAATCATTTAAGTGGATCTTTCCACCTGCTTGTTTTTACTCTACCTTGATCACCTCTTCTGTGATTGACAGCTCTGGCTTCATAGAGCCATGGAAGGGCACAGATAGAGGGAAAATAAGAAGTTGGAAATGTGTATATAAATGATTGACCCAGCCATGATGCCCTGAGCGCCTGTACTTGGTTTCAACAGTCATTCTGTGCTGACAGTCCATTTAAAGGGAAGTTTGTCAGCACAAAATGACTGTTTAAACCAGGCACAGGTGCTTATGTGTAGCCCAGCTGTGTCTGGAATCTTATTCCCCAGGGGGATGCACCAAAGGTAACACCCACAGAGACCTGATATGCACACAACACACCTTCACCATTCCCTAGAGCCACCAGAGGGAGCCCTTTTGTAGTATATAAGGATGGTGAAGTCACAGCAGACAAACAGTCTACGCCTAGACAGCAGAGAGCTCAGTCTAGTCTAGCTGAGAACGAGACAGTCTAAGACCAGATTAGCCTGAGAGCTGAGAGAGTTCAGAACGAGTCTTGCTAGTCACCTCTGAGAGGAGTTGAGAGTTGCTGAGAGAACCTGAAGACTGCAGCTTTGAGCTTAGTTCAATGTGTGGAGGCTAGTAAAAGTGGAGAAAGATAGCCACTTCAGCCTGGTCTGAACTGAGTCAACTGAGTGCAGTTTCAGTGAGCAAGCGTGCCGACGCTTTGAGAGCGGTGAAGAGAGAGAAGAATCAGCCATCTTCTGCTAGTGTGCTTATGTTAAAGGTCGGAGTAGGACGAAAGGCGAGTGGATGAGAAGAAGAGAGTAACGGAGGTTGAAACAGCATTGATAGCTTACCTCTACTCTGAATACCGGACACCGGGTCCGAGCTTGCTAGCATCTACACGACTAGTAGGAGATACCGGAGACCCTGCGGGACTTCAAGTCGCAGGGGCCCACAAGTGTTGATACGTAACCAGGGTCAGGAAGACAGGAGTCTGGGCAGGATCCGCCATTAGAGACACTGTTCTGTCCTAGAGAAGGCCCCACCACAAAGTCAACCGGGCGTATAAGTGAAGACAGTTAGACTTCGTTATATACAGGTCAGAAGCTCACACTACAGGAGTAAGGAGGCCCTACACCTACTCAGTGGGAATAACTGGACGTGCATCCTCCACCCTGCCAGCATCCCGGGACGTGCCTGCTATCCCACCAGTAAAGGTATAGAAAGAGACTTTTGTGTGTGTCTGCCTTATAACTCCTGCGGCTGAACTTCCCTTCTCCGTCCTGCACCCCTATACCGCCATCTACCCTGAGGGACCCAGTCTTGCCTGTGGACGACTTAACACCTTGCTGCCCAGAAACAACCCCTCAGCGGATTTACACAGCAGCGCTGGTCACACTGACCAGGTACCACAGGTGACGTCACGAATTCCTACAAATACTTTAATCCCTGTAAATATCCCCCTTTTAGTGAGCGCCCAGGGCCACGAACCGAGCTGTGCTACCCGTGACATCCCCCATTGAAGTGAACGGGCTCAGTTCCGAGTACCCCACAGGCCCTGGCGGGCGACTTACTTAGTGCATCCTTCGTGTAGCCAAACGGTTCAGTATACTTCCCACCTACTTGCTTTTCATCTATTTCCACCCTCCACTTTCTTGACAGATCTGGCTTTACAAAAGAGGTTGCACTGAACTGTAAGGACACACTAAGCGTGAACCAAGACCCTGTGTTTGTTTTGTATAGTCATTTTATGCTAACAGACTCCCTTTCAAACAACTGTGACATTGCAAACAGAGATCTAAGCCATAAAGGAATAGATCAGAAGTCAAAATCTTTAATGTCAAAGGTCAAGATACAATATTCAGAATCAGGACCACGAAAACAAACTTTAGAACCAAGACTAGGACTAATTATTATGTTAAAAAAAACAATAAGAATTAACACACACATTCAATAATGTCCTCACTTCCTGTTATTACTTTTACAAAAAAAGATAACAGGCAGCAAAACTGAAAAATGCCAATCTTTCCGTATGTAAATGTTTGCTTTTTCATATACCATGTCTATGCCCTGGAGAAAATATTAATCAGCCTCTTACAGTTCATTGATAATGTTTGAGTACCAATTAACTCATAAAGCTAAAAAGCCATTACAAGTGTGAGTCATTGATCCAAGCTGATCTTGTGAAGGGAACATTAAGTGTAGTGGAACTGATGGCCACAACTATTATTTGCTGCCGGCAACAGAATTACAGAAACCCAGCCATAGTGCATCAGAGTGCTGCTATAGTAGAAATCTGCAAATTTATATTTGGATCTAAATTATATATCTACAGTGTGTACATGTATATTAGTGCATCAATGATTAATCCAGAAAGCCACAAAATAGTTTAGATAAACCTCTAACCATCTTTCCCTAGTTAAGGTCAATGTTCACAATTCCAGAAGGAGAAAAACTCTGGGAAAATTTGTCATCCATGGGAGAGTCGCAAACCACTGCTGCCCAAAGAAAATACAAAATCTCATGTAGTATTTGCCAAAAAAACATCTACGCTAAGGGCCCTGTCACACATAGCGACACACCAGAGATCCCGACAACGATATGCACTTGTCAGGATTGCTGGTGTGTCGCTACATGATGGCTGCTACTGATGCCAAACAGGCAGCTCAGGCAGCGATCAGGACAGCAACACTGCGGGTAACGTCGCTTAGTTACCCGCAGTGTACGTTGGATAAAATCCCGCTGGTGCAGGGAGCTGGTAACCAAGGCACACATCGGGTTTCCAGGCGCTGCGCGGCACCTGGGAACCCGATGTGTACCTTGGTTGCCAGCTCCCCTGCAGCAGCGCGCTGATATCCAATGTACAAATCGGGTTTCCAGGCACCGCCGGCGCCTGGAAACCCGATGTGTACCTTGGTTACCAGCTGATCGCTGGTCTCCTGCCTGCCAAACACAGCGATGCGTGCTGGCCAGCAGGAGACCAATGATCAAAAAAATGTCCAGGGCATTCAGCGACGATCAGCGATACACAGCAGGGGGGCTGATAGTCGCTGAATGTCACACAGTGATATCGCTAGCGAGATCGCTGTGTGTGACAGGGGCTTAAGACTTTAGAGACAATATTACGGTCTGATGAATCAAAGGTGGAATTTTTGGAAGCCATAAGATCCATTACATCTAACACTGTACTCTACCTTAAAAACGAGGTGGTGGTGTGATGACATGGGACTGCTTTGCTTCTTTAGAACCTAGACCATGAATTCTACTCTCTATAAGGCCAGTATCACACTTGCGTGTGTAATGTGAGAAAGTCGTGCGAGTTTCTCACATCAACACCCGGCACTTTTACCGGAGCGTGTGGCTACATGTATTTCTATGCAGCTACGCATTCCAGTCAAAGGGCTGGCTGGCAGTGCCGGGTGTTGATGCGAGAGACTCGCTCATCACACACGCAAGTGAGACACCAGCCTAAGGAAAAGTTTGGAAGAGAATGTGAACCCATCAGTTAGGGAACTATAGCTGAAGCGCTGTTGACTTATGCAGCAGGAGTTGTTCACTTGTATTGTAAGTAGTTTCTGGTGTGTTTCATGAAAAGAACACAGTGGACAGCATTGTATAGAAGAGGAGAAGCTGAGCAGAATTATGTGTAGGATTGTGGGAAAAGATTCGGTATAACTTGTATTTTAGTCATTAAAATCCCTGGTGTTTGAATATATAGTGTCCAGTGGGCCGTCCTGCTAGTGATTGACAGCTATCTCTGCATGCTCAGTCATATAGGGAAGACTGTCAATCACTGAATATGACCGCCCACTGGACTCATATATGTTAGCAATGAAATAATTGCAAGTTTTACTGAAACTTTTTTTCCCACAAAAATGAATATATATCTGATCAGCTCCACCCTGCCTGCACATCGGAGAACATTTCCAACATGACCCATTCCCCTTCAATAATGTAGGAGTATAGACTGTTTATTTATGACTGACTCATAAAATAAACACAATTACATGATAAATTAGCTTTTTATTAAGTAATTTGTTAAGTAAATGTTTTAATTGATTGCAATATTAAACTACCGGTTTTGAAGTAAATATTTATTATATCTGAAATAAATAAAACTAAGGCCTCTTTCACACATCCGTCTTTTTGTATCAGGCATGATCCGTCGAACACCTGAAGGGACGGATCCGGTGCTGAAATAAAAAACTGATGCAACGGATCCGTTTTTTTGCTGGATCCGACCTGAACTTTTGAACCCAGAAAAAGAGGGTTTTGGATGCCCGGAGACACTGGAAAATGTAGTAGTCCTTGATTTAAAGAATCCGGATCAGACTTTTGACGGATTGCACAAAAGTCTGATCCGGTTCCATTGACTTCTATTGTTTCCGGCCGCATGATGCGCCGCTTCAGGCAGTATCAGGCGGCTCCGGCAAACAAAAAAAACGTTACATGCTCTGTTGTGTCCGGCCGCCGGAATGTACATTTCCGCCGGATCCGGACAAAAACGGATACAACGCAATGACATCAGGCACGATCCGGCGCTAATAAAGTCAATGGTAAAAAAACGCATCCGGTACCGGATCCGTTTTTTTACCAACACGCCGGATCATGCCTGATACAAAAAGACGGATGTGTGAAAGAGGCCTAATCTGACGCTCACGAGCAAGTCCACCTCTGAGTGGCTCAAAGAGTAAAATCAAACTTAAGGTTTTAGAGAGTCAAAGTCCAGACTTGAATCCGATTGAGATGCTGTGGCAATACATAATTTGTCAGAATTCACATCTGAAACTAGTCATATGAGGATGTAGCTCTTTCAAAGACAGGTTAAACAATACCTTTACATGGCCAACTTATAAGGTCACTTACTGTGGAATTGGTGTTTTAATTCTCCTCCCAGCACCGCCTCCTCCTGCCTCAAGTCACACAGCGTAGAGGCTGTCAGTCATCCAAGAGGAGGCAGCTCTGGGCAGGGAATAGAGCTGGAGTGGCAGAGGCTTCTGATCTACTATAACCCTATAACCTTCAGCCTTCATTTACTTTTCAGTTCAAACACTAAATTCTCAGTAGTTGGGGAACAAATCAGCCATGTAAAGGTATTTCTGGACACTTGTCTTTGAAAGCGCTACATACATATACAGATATTTTGGGAGATGAAATCTTGGTGACATACTTTCATATGGTTCTTCTATTTGATGTCATCTTATAAAGTATGATCAGTAATTCTGTGGAAGGAATAATAGAGCTTATTTTACGTAAGGCAGCATTTTGTTAGGATTATTTCTTAAAGTACATTAAAAATTCAGCTTTAAATGTAAGTTCAACTACCTATGTCTGTATGGTGAATATCACCCACTAATTGCCAGTCTGACCCCACTATTGTGACTACCGCTGCTCCAGCTAGGTTGCTGTATTGTATTCCTGGTAGAAAGTGTTCTGTATCATTTAAGGCTCATGGAAATCAAGGGCATGTTTGCTATTGAACTGTTAACTTCGGAGGGACTCTTTAGTGGTTTTGCCTTTTGTCAGCAGAACCTTGGATTTCCAATCATCCATTTGACCTCCTTTTGTGGTTGATAAAAGGCTGGAAGGAGTTAGTTCACTTGTAACAGGAGCAGTTTCTGGTGTCTCTGATAAAAAGAACACAGTTAAAGACGTATGAGTGTGTTGTAGAGTGTTTATATCTCCCCCACATAACAAAGCATATTTGTTTGAAAAATTAGCTTTTTGTTATGTACTTTGGTAATTTTTTTTATTGATTACAAAATTAAATCAATTTGGAAAGTGATATTTTATATCAGAAAAATAACACATTGGTCAGTCGCTGCCCTACTACAGTTCTTCCCTTATGGTGTAATGTTTAAGTGTGCACATGTTATATTAGAAACGTGCCTACAAATCAATGTACCAATTTGGGCTTCATGTACAAGGCTGAGCTGTGTGCATGTAAGGACTTGTTCACACAACCGTATTTTCGGTCAAAATGCTGTCCATGAAGAAAAAGAAAAAGGACTGCACTTGTATCAATGCTGCAATGCTGAACAGCCATTTTTCTCACTGACCGAATTTGTGTGAAAAAAATGCTGAATGCTCCAATTTCTTCTGCTACAGTAAAGATGTATATCTTAGTACCGTGTTAGCCAGTAGATAGAAAAATATTTAGAATTGAGAGTCCTCAGTGCTTTTATGGCCTATTACATCAATTAAGGAATTTGCTTCAAAGACCCTGTGAGAACATCACAAAACATTACCAGACCCCAATCAGAGGGCAATAAAACTTTCACACTCCTTATCTATGAACTGTTCCAATATTTATTGCCACAACTGTTCATCCCTCTCCCATAATGACAGTTCTGCTTCACGTCACTTGTCTCATCTATTGCTTTTTTTTTTCTGTGCTGTGTTGTGTATAAATATGTGATTCTTCAGTTTTTGTTTTAGTCTTTGCCTGATGAAGAGACCTGAGTAGTCTCGAAAGCTTGACAGTTTGTTACCATCTTTTCAGTTAGCCATTAAAAGGTATCAACCACTGAGGACTCTCAATTCTGAATATTTTTCCAATTTCTTCTGTAAATTGGATGAGTCTCATACATTCAAGTCTATGGGAGGGTGAAAAAAATCAGATGCCACATAGAGCCACAGTATAGCATGTGATTTTTACAGATACATTGCAATTGTGTAACATAGGAAACTGTAAACGGTCCTGTAAATGATTAATAGCTGCTGCTGTAAAAAAAAGTGATTGTATACCAGAGACAAGTGAGAAAAAAAGTCATCCCACTTTTCTGGATGAAACTCTGAACAAGCATTTTATATACTGATTTGAACTTATCCTAAGAGTGTGACAGTGGATTCTAGGCACCATCTCAGGCTGTTATTATGTTGGTAATGTTGCCCCTATGATTATGTATTGTTCTTTTCCTTCTATACAACTTTGCATTTTATTTCCAGCACTGCCAGAGGAAGATGATGACCTGTGGGACTTGTGTGTTTCGTAGTCTTGCATTGACATATGCTCTGTGAAATTGTCTATATTTTGTCTGTTCTTTCCCACAAATATATATTGTGTGTATGTGTGTGTGCCTATGGGTAGTGCGCAGTCATCCTACGCACGCAAATTTTGACCATGCCACTAGCCACACTCATGTACCATTTCTCCCTACCTGGGCATGAAGAGATGTAAGTGGAGTGGTGGCAATTAGGAAATTCAATAGACAGAGCATAGACCCAAATCCAGGACTGTCTGCTCTATCGGGGACTGGAGAAAAGAGGAAATGGATTCGACACACCAACCCATAAATTATAAAATTCAAAAAATATTTCTTGCGGCATGTCAAGCTGTGCTAAAAACATTGGAAACACCTGACTCGTTTCTGGTGCATGGTCAGACTCTGCACCCTTAGGGCTCCTTTCCACTTGCGAGAAATACGTCCAATTCTCGCATGTGAAATCCCAGCTCTGGGGCCGGCATTCTGGAGTGGAGCGAGCAGCTACATAGAACTACATGCAGCCGCACACTCCACTCCCGAGTGTCGGGGCCAGAGCTGGGATTTCACATGCGAGAATCGGACGTATTTCTTGCAAGTGGAAAGGAGCCCTTACTCATAGGATAGGATTGGTTATCCTATGAGTAAGGGCTCTGACCATGCACTAGAAATGTGTCAGGTGTTCCCAATGTTTTTAGCACAGCTTGACATGCCGAAATATAGATTTTTTTAATTTTATAATTTATGGGTTGGTGTGCCGAATCCATTTAATCTTTTCTCCAGTCCCCGATAGAGCAGACATTTAATCTTTTCTCCACTTTTGCTGCTTTCACCAGAGGAACGAGCACCCACCCATTTTCCACATAGGACTCAGCAATTGTTGAATTCAACTTAATAATGTCTGCAGCTCTGCACCGCTCTCTTCTACCCATTGTATCGGGGACTGTTGGGGCTAGAGATGAGCGGATGGATTCACAGGACTCATGTCCAGCGTCCAGGTCAGTGTTACTTTGCAACTGGAAGAGAGGCAGTGAATCTCTTACCTTCTGGCATCCTCAGTGCAGCTTTTGGTTAGCCAGGACTGGCACAACGTCATCTGTGCCTCATGCTAATCTCTAGTTGGGATGTATAGATTTATTTTTTCTTCGCTCATTCATAGACATAGCATCCAGAACGTTTTCATCTTGATGTAAGGTTCGCTATACAATATCTGGCTTTTTTCTGTCTGTAAAACCGAGTTAACACTTTGCATAAATGTTATGTTTTTGTTTTCTGCAGGTGTCAGCGTCAAGTTATCCAATAACAATCTTCTCTGATTATTGCGTTTTTGCTAAAAAATTTTTTATGCCTTTCCACCTTATTTGATGCTTTTTTTGGTGCAAATGTGAAGCCACATTTTTTTTGTTTTTTATAGCATGAAAAAACTTTGACTGCACTTAAAAAAGTAACTGCAGTTTTCTACAGGATTTTTTTTTTAGTTTTGCATAGCAGCGTCTAAAGAAAAAAAAAAGAACTAAAACCGCACCGTTCAGCAGCTTCTTTAGACGCACAGTGAGCATAGTTTTTATAAAATCATATCCACTTTGCTTGGACAGTTAAGCACAACAGAATTTCTGTATGAAAAACGTAGCATTTACGCTACTTGTGAACATGGCCTAAAGTTGCAAGTAAAGGGGATGTTATTCCATGAAAACTCCTGCCCTCGGGTTGTCCAAGGACGCTGCTTTTACTATGCAGTTTTGGTGGTCTTCTATAGGTTTCTATGTGAAGCTTGAAAAAATGCATGTGAAAAAAAGTTTAATTTGGAAGTGAAGAATCAAAGCATTTCTGTACTATTAAAAAAGCATTAAAAACACATTATCTGCACTAAAAAACATCAAATAAGGGGGAAAATGCATCAAGGAAACACAGCAAACACACAAAATCAGTGAAGATTGTTATTGTGTCCTGGTGGTGCAAACACTTTGAGAAAATTTGCAAAAAAAACGTATTAATGCTACAAGTGAACACGGCCTTAGCATTACATTTTTATGGGTTTAATAGAAATAACATCGATCGCACAATTTTTTTTCTTGCTACGTCATTTGCCAATCACCATAAATAATCTGAACGCTGTGTTGGGTGTGTTGTTACACTTAGAAACTAAATATGTAATTTACTAATTTGTGATGTTTATTTTTTTAAGTGTATAAAAAATGACATTATTGTAATTTTCATTTTTTTAATTTTATAGAAAGAAAAAATCTTTTATTTTTCCTCTAGAATACAGGAACATAGAAATACACTGCTATGTATAGATGTATTTTCTATGTACCTGTATTATTTGCCTGTAGGTTTGGTGCCTGCAATGCAGATTCAGGAATACAAAATCCTTCCTTACTTGCCATTGTGTACTGTGGATCATAGTTATAGCTCCTGACAGAAATCATGGAGATTATGGGTTTGCTTTCCACGGAGACCAGATCTCAAGAAGAGGAAATTACATTTTTGTAATTGTTTTTCATTATTTTTTTTGTAATTTTTTTAGGAACAAAAAAATTTACTTTACCTCTAGAATACAGGGACAGTAGCCAGTTAGGCAAAAACAATCGGAAGAACCTAATCGTTCAAGGAGCGCTGTGAGGACAAGGTCCTGGAGTGCACAATCAGGGAGGACCATCTGGTTGTGCATGAGGGAACTATAAGGCCTCTTTCACACATCCGGCGGGCGCCAGGGGGGCCCCCCAGGATTTTGCCGCAGCGCCGCATCTGAAAATCTGATGCGCCGCATGCGGCTTTTTTCGCATTGACATGCATTAGCGCCGGATGGCGCCGCATGTCAATGCGTTGCATGCGGTTTTGTCCGGATGCGGCGCAAATGTACATTGCGGCGTCCGGAAAAAACGCTGCATGTAACGTTTTTTGTTTTTGCCGGATGGTTTCTTATCTCTCCAAGCATCAGAAACCATCCGGCAAAAAAACGCATTTTGGCCGCCGGATGTGTGAAAGGTTTTCACATGCGGCGCTGCGGCAAAATGCCGGGGGCACCGCCAGGCGCCCGCCGGATGTGTGAAAGAGGCCTAAGAGTGAGATCCTTGTCAAATATCAGTGTAAGGCCGGGGTCACACTGACACTGCCGCTGGCACTCGGACCGGAGCGTGTGGCTTCATAGAATTACATGCAGCTGTACGCTCCGGTACGAGTGCCGGTGGCAGTGCAAGGAGTTGATGCGAGAGACTCGCACAAGAATTGTTCAAGTTTCTCGCATGTTTGATCCCGGCCTAAAAATGAGCCTCGCAAAGAGAACAGGGCAAGTGGTTCTTAGGGCTCCCTCACACATGCGAGAATCAGATCACAGATACGGAAAAGATGGAGAACGTAATTTCTCTATCTCGATCTCCTCCATTCTGTGAGTCGACGTATATCGGACTGCACTCGGAGTACATCCAAGTGCAGTTTCATGTTTTGCAGGCACCTATAGACTTGTATGGGCGTTTGCTCCATAGTATAACATTGGAGACAGTGCTATCCGATAAAACATCGGCTAGCATTCGTCCAAATTTTACGCTGACTACTTGCCAGTGTGAGCAAACACTTTATTTATTTTACTTATTTATATAGCGCCATTAATTCCACAGTGCTTTACACACATTATTGTCACTGTCCCAAATGGGGCTCACAATTTAGAATCCCTATCAGTATGTCCTTGGAGTGTGGGAGGAAACCAGAGAACCCAGAGGAAACCCACACAAACACGGGGAGAACATACAAACTCCTTGCAGATGTTGTTCTTGGTGGGATTTGAACCCAGGACCCCAGCACTTAGAGTGAGACCTGAATTGTGGACTGACAGTATGGTTTCAATACTACAGTCATGGCCAAAAGTTTTGAGAATGACACAAATATTATATTTTCGCATGATCTGCTGCCCTCTGGTTTTTATGTGTGTTTGACAGATGTTTTTATCACAGACAGAAATATAATAATTGCAAACATATGAGTAACAAAAGCTTATATTGACAGTTAGAATGAGTTAATGCAGCAAGTCAATATATGCAGTGTTGACCCTTGTTCTTCAGGACCTCTGCAATTCTCCCTGGCATGCTCTCAATCAACTTCTGGACCAAATCCTGACTGATAGCAGTCTATTCTTGCACAATCAATGCTTTCATTTTGTCAGAATTTTTAGGTTTTTGTTTGTCTACCCGTCTCTTGATGATTGACCACAAGTTCTCAATGGGATTAAGATCTGGGGAGTTTCCAGGCCATGGACCCAAAATCTCTGTTTTGTTCCCTGAGCCATTTAGTTATCACCTTTGCTTTATGGCAAGGTGCTCCATCATGCTGGAAAAGGCATTGTTGATCGCCAAACTGCTCTTGGAGGGTTGGGAGAAGTTGCTCTTGGAGGACATTCTGGTACCATTCTTTATTCATGGCTGTGTTTTTTAGGCAAGACTGTGAGAGAGCCGATTCCCTTGGCTGAGAAGCAACCACACACATGAATGGTTTCAGGATGCTTAACAGTTGGCATGAGACAAGACTGGTGGTAGCGCTCACCTTGTCTTCTCCGAATGAGGCGTTTTCCTGATGTCCCAAACAATCGAAAAGGGGATTCATCAGAGAAAATAACTTTACCCCAGTCCTCAGCAGTCCACTGACTGTACCTTTTGCAGAATATCAGTCTGTCCATGATGTTTTTTCTGGAGAGAAGTGGCTTCTTTGCTGCCCTCCTTGAGACCAGGCCTTGCTCCAAGAGTCTCCGCCTCACAGTGCGTGCAGATGCACTCACACCTGCCTGCTGCCATTCCTGAGCAAGCTCTGCACTGCTGGTAGCCCGATCCCACAGCTGAAACACTTTTAAGAGACGGTCCTGGCGCTTGCTGGTCTTTCTTGGGCGCCCTGTAGCCTTTTTGGCAACAATGGAACCTCTCTCCTTGAAGTTCTTGATGATGCGATAGATGGTTGACTGAGGTGCAATCTTTCTAGCTGTGATACTCTTCCCTGTTAGGCCATTTTTGTGCATTGCAATGATGACTGCACGTGTTTCTTTAGAGATAACCATGGTTAACAGAAGAGAAACAATGATGCCAAGCACCAGCCTCCTTTAAAGTGTCCAGTGGTGTCATTCTTACTTAATCATGACAGATTGATCTCCAGCCATGTCCTCATCAACACCCACACCTGTGTTAATGGAGCAATCACGAAAAGAGATTAGCTGGTCCTTTTAAGGCAGGGCTGCAATGATGTTGAAATGTGTTTTGGGGGATAAAGTTCATTTTCTAGCCAAATATTGACTTTGCTAATAATTTCTGTTAAGCTGGTCACTCTTTATAACATTCTGGAGTATATGCAAATTGCCATTAGAAAAAGTGAAGCAGTAGACTTTGTAAAAATTTATATTTGTATCATTCTCAAAACTTTTGTCCATGACTGTAGTAAACAAAGTGGTGACACAAAATCAGACATGTCAGGAACGGTAGAGAGATTTGAGACTTTCGATTTTTGGAAACTTTATGCTGTTGTCTATAGGTAAAAATGCAAGTGATGTACTATTGAATGACGGAAAATAAAGCTTCCCCGAACTTTTCCTTTCAGAATTTTTTTCACCTTTGAGGTCACCCATAATCTGTACAATTCAATTGAAAAATAAACTGAAATCTTTTTTGGGGTGGAAAACGAAAAATAAAAACTAAAATAATACTGTTGCTTAAATCTTCACACCCTTAAACTAATACTTTTTTGATGCACCTTTGAATTTATGACAGCATTCAGTCTTTTATGGTAGAAGTCTATCAGTATGGCACCTATAGAATTGGCAATTTTTTGCCAATCTTCCTTCCAGTAGCATCAAATCTGTCAGATTATGGGGGCATCTCCTGTGTACAGCGCCCTCTTCAGTTCACCCACAGATGTTAAAATGGGGTTCAGGACTAACTGCTATCTTGGCGAATCCAAAACTTTGACCATCTTCTGGCGAAAGCCATTCTTTGGTTAGCTTGGAGATATTCTAAGGTTCGTTGTCGTGCTGAAAGGTGAAATTTTTCTTCGTGTTCAGATTTTTAGCAGAGGCCTTGAAGGTTTTATTGCAAAATTGATTGATATTTGGAACGATTCACAATTCCTTCCACCAGTTCTTGCTGATGTAAAACAGGCCTAACACATGATGCTGCCTCCACCATGCTTCACTGTGCATGCAGTGTACTTTTGGTGATGAGCAGTGTTCGGTTTTTGAACTATAGCCAAAAGTTTCAACCTTGTTTCTCATTAGATTATAACATGTTTTTCCAGATGTCTTTGGCAGATTTGAAAATTTGGAGAAAAAATTGCTGGACTTTGGATGTTTTCCTTTGTAATATCTCTGTGTAGACCAACTTAGTTGACCTCCATCTATTATATCCACATACTACAATAAATAATATGGAAAAGATTTGTCTGATGCATGGAACCCATTTTAAATGAACATGTCATTGCCTTTAAACTGGCCCCTATCACCTTATTCTGCATTTAAAGGGAACCTGTTTTCCCAATATAAACTTTGGCCACCATCTTTACTGCCTCTTAAACAGCAGTCTAGCAAGCTGTATATAAGTACCATACACCCGCTGCATAATCCAAAAAATACCTTTTATTGCTCCCCATATGGCGCAGTCCACTCCAATAGTCATCGCTAGTCTTGTTTTGAAGCCTCCTCTCTCCTCGCAATCACTGTCCTCCTGCTTGTGATTGTATCACATCTTCTGCATCCAGCAAACTACAAGTAAGTGATGCATCACTGGAATCAACGTCTCTGTCCCTACCACATGATGCTGTTAAATTTCATAGCAAAAAATGTTGACAAATTTTCCTTAACCTTCTCTTCTGTCTGCCTATATACTTTACTTTATCACAAAGATGGCTTCAGAAATATTACAATGGTGAAGAATGTTTGTTTCAGCCTACTTAATATGGTAATCCAATATTTTATTATCTGTCACTAAATAAATCTTCTGAAAATGAGCTGTGTACACATGAGTATCGCAGTTTTACTATTGGACTAATTGCTGATTGCCAGCTTAATAGAGGAACAAGGGATGCTGGTAAATATCGCAGATTGCTGCTTACTGCACTTTATTATTCGTCTCATGAAACAATTAAAAGGCTATATAACCTATTAACAAAGCACCATGACAAATTACCTCCCACTTCTGCTGCGCTATATAGCCCTATAATAATTTCAAATGACGCTCAATAGCTTTCTTCTGGAAGTGACTGGAAGAAACCTTTCCTGTAACCTTCATGTTATTCTCATTACTTCTTACATAATAAATTAGATGTTTTTAGAAAATCATTTGCCAGGTCTTGCTGTATATGTTCCTCCTGAGATGGGATCTCTCAAATAGCACAGTATTGAAAGCTGTCGTAATGAGCTTCTAAATGGATTGTAAGTGCTGTTAGGTTGGGAAAAAAGGATAAAACGGTGTAATGGATTTGCGCTTATCTCACAAGCCATTATGGAATACCGTAACTTTATTTTGTATTGTATGAGTTTTTACATCATGGTTATAACATAATAGTTATAAGGGCTGGTTTACCTTTAGGTGCGGTAGGCTGAGCCTATAGGTGACCCTGGTGAAGGAAAAATGTATGAAAGCAAGCCACATGCTTATATGTAAATCAGTTATATGTAAATTAGACACAGAGCTTTGTTGTGACAAGTAAAAGACTGAAGAGAAAGCTAGATAATCTAAGAAGAGCGCTGCAAAGTTTGGTGAGAAGAGACAAGTACTTAGAGAGGTTCCATTATTGTTTCTTTAGTCTGTATGTTTGCGTTTCAGCCTATGTAAAGGAGCACTCCTCCTCCCATCAGTTTTTATCCTCTTCATATATTGCAGTCATAATATATAGTACTGTGTACTTACAATTGCTCATTTTGCCTTTCTACCCAGCTAATTCTTCTCATTTCTCTGCTCTATGTAGAAACAGGAAGTCTCTTGTCGCTACAGAAATCATCCCCCTCTTCAACTCCTGATAAAACTTCTCCGCCCTGTCCCAATGTCATTGACTTTTGCAGTGACTGATGAGTCAAGAAGGAAAAATTGACCTCCTTTTTCTACATAGAGCTTAGAAGGATTCAGGTAGTCAGTTTATAATCATGTGATGTCATAAACCTAATGGAAAATAGAAGAATTAGCTGGGTAGAAAGTCAAAATGAGCAATTGTAAGTACACAGTGCTGTATAATATGACTGCAATATATTAAGAGGATAAAAATTTTGATGGAAGTACGTATTTAATATTGGGTATCCAATATCTTATTATGTGCCGCTATGTAAACTTTCTGAAAATGATCTGTGCACACATGAGCAGCACAAGTTCCCCAAATGATAATTAAGGGGGTCAAAGGAACATGGCAAAGAGGAAGATCTGCAACCTGATGACTTGATACTATCAAAGTAATGTCAGAGAAAACCCTGGTGGACCTATCTAGACTTGCACAAGATCGATCTTCCTACAGATCGTTCATGCATTAAGTTGCCATGGCTCGAAATCAAGTTGAAGGCCGGTAAACAATAATAATGGTGCGCTGAGCCCTTGGTCATGAAAAATAATTTGTGTTTGAATTAAGTTATTTTCTTATTATGCCACTAAAGAGTGCAGTGCTAATATAATTTTTATCGTATCAAAGCTTCGTAAATCACTATACAGCTAGTTTAATACTCATTTTGGTGGCGACACACTCCCTTTAAAAGACACCTGTCAAGCTACTTCACCCTTAATTAATGGAATTTCTGTAAGTGCTAATAAAATACTTTATTTTCTTGAAGAATTTCATGTTGAAGTTGCAGAGAAATCCAGAGTTTACAGTTAAAGGGAACTTGTCATGTAATAAAAAGCTATTAACTTGCAGATATTGGGTTAATCTGCAGGTTAATAGTGTTCTAAAGTTGTGTAGTCGCTGCACTGAAAGCCCCATTGCTGGGAGGAAATTAACTTTTTTCATCCTGGCAGCCTCAGATTTTCAATTGGCGCGACCAGTACAGTTTCTGTCACCATTCAGTGTATAGCGGCGGCTGTAACCATGCCCCACATACGGACTGACAGCCGGCCCCGCAGTGAATCCATGTTGAGCTGGCTGTCCTTCAGTGTCGGTACTGAATGGTGACTAAAGCCATGCTGGCCGCACCACTTACTGGGCTGCTTGCTGTCATTTTGAGAAAATCCCTGTTTTCTCTGCTGAAGAGATACTGACCACACATATAGTTATACATGTAAATGAGACGTCTTTTTTCTAAGCTAAACAAGCACAACTTTTCCAACCTTCCTCATATGAGAGGCCTTCCATCCCTTGTAATAATCTAGTTGCCCACCTTTGAATTGACTCTTAATTCTGAATATCCTTTTAAAATGTGGAGCCCAAAACTGGATCCCGTATTCTAGATGTGGCCTCACAGGTGAATTATAAAGGGTTAATAATACGTTGGGATCGCAGGATTTTATCTTTTTTTAATCCATCCTAAAATCCAGTGATTTAACTAGAGTCAGTGGGCCCCTGTTCAGTGTTTGGACCTAGGCCCCCACCTGCAAGTTAATCAGATGTATGGGCCCTTGTAGTGTTCTAGATTGTATAAAGACATGCGTGTTTGCCCCCCATGTAATAATGTCCCCGTCCTTGCTCCTTCCTGTAATAGTCTCCCCCTTTTGTAATAACGCCCACATCTTGAGCCCTTTCCAGTAAAATATTGCCATCGTGGCCTCTTCCAGTGATAATGTCCTCCATCCTGGATCCATCCAATAATAATGCCCCCATCCTGGGCCCCATGCTATTACAATGTCCCCCCATCCTGGGCACCTTCCTGGTATAATGTCCCCCATTCTGAGCCCATTCGTTTATAATACTCCCCACCCAGGGCCACTTTCTGGTACAATACCCCCCATCCTGTACCCCTTTTGGTTTTCTCCAGCACATTTTAACAAGAAACAAATACCGTATATACTGGTGTATAAGCCGACCCGTGTATAAGCCGACCCCCCTAATTTTGCCACAAAAAACTGGGAAAAATTATTGACTCGTGTATAAGCCGGGTGTATAAACTGCCTTCCTGCTCTGTGCTGCCCCCGTCCTGCTCCTTGCTCCCCCCATCCAGCTCTGTGCTCCCCCATTCTCCTCTGTACTCCCCCCTCCTGCTCCATCCTCCGCTGTGCTCCCCCATTCCTTCTCCGTCCTCCTGTGCCCCCCGTCCTGCTCAGTGCTCCTCTGTGCCCCACATCCTCCCCTGTCCTGCTCCATGCTTCCCCCGTCCTCCTCCACGCTTCCCCCGTCCACCGATCTCCCCCCCCATCCTGCTCCATGCTTCCCCCGTCCTCCGTTCTCCCCCGTCCTCCTCCATGCTTCCCCTGTCCTGCTCCAGCTTCCCCCGTCCTCCTCTATGCTTCCCCCGTCCACCGATCTCCCCCCCGTCCTGCTCCAGCTTCCCCGTCCTCCTCCATGCTTCCCCCGTCCACCGTTCTCCCCCCCGTCCTGTTCCGTGCTCCTTGTCCTCTCCTCCATCATACTCACCCCTCTCCGTGCCATCGCTGAGCGTCCCTGCAATCCTGCGTTCTCCCCGTCTTCCTGCAGCCTCCAGCACTGAGCGGTGATGTAATACCGCTCATTAAGGCCATGAATATGGAGGCCACGCCCATGGGAGTGGCGTCGCGTCCATATTACATGACCTTAATGAGCGGGTATTACACCACCGCTCAGTGCAGAAGAGCTGCAGGAAGGGGAGAACGCAGGATTGCAGGGACGCTCAGCGATGGCACGGGGAGGGGTGAGTATGATGTCCCAGCCACCGGCTCCTGCCGCGGCATCCCCCCCCCGCTGGTTTCTGCCCTATGACTCGTGTATAAGCCGAGGGGGCATTTTCAGCACGAAAAAAGGTGCTGAAAATCTCGGCTTATACACGAGTATATACGGTAATTAGTCTTACCTTCCCCTGCTCCCACATTGTGTGACATCCTCCTCTATAGCCGGCGCAGAAGTGGCTAACTTTGGTGTGCTGGCCTCTAGTTAGTCTGCAGCATGTATTGCAGTGCAGGGAGTCAGCAGGTCTCAGCATCACAACACATTTCACCTGAATGTGCATCTGTGGCCTCGTCGGGTCTCCTTCTGTATGAGCCTGGTCACACTCGCACCCTCTGCGACCGTGATCGTTATGCCCATGCTATAATCTTGTTTACTTTTGCAGTTGCTGCTTACCATCTCAATAATGGGAATATCTGTTTTCACTGAATATATATTTTAAAGAATTTACCCATGAATTGAGGGTGATCAGTCCAGGAGGATAATGAAGCAGATTTCGCTGATATGATATATTACAAAGTTGCTTATTCCTATATGTACTATTGAGTTAAGAAAAACAAATTTATGTAAATGACGGTTACTCTACAATGTTTTTGAAGCTGCGCATCACAAAAAATGGCTTCCATTGTGTCATTCTTTTAACCACTTCAATAACACCATGTCTGTTCTAACCATAACTAATATTTACTGTTTTCTTGATTCTATAGATTATCAGGCTAAGTGCACACATTCAGGAATATGTGCAGAATTTTCCTGAGCAAAAAACTGACTTTTTTTGCGTTAAAAACGCGGATTTTGCGCATTTTGACCGTTTTAGGGGCGTTTTTGCGCGGATTTTGCGCGTTTTTAACGTGATTTTTCCCTGAACTTTCTAGGTCAATAATATAGCGGGAAAAATGCTAGAATTCCGTGAAATTAATGAACATGTTGCTTCTTTTTCCACGATGTGTTTTTTTCGCGGAAAAAAACGCACCATGTGCACAAAAATTGCAGAATTCATTCTAAATGATAGGATGCTTAATTCAAGCATTTTTTACGCGTTTTTTGCTGCGAAAAAAACGCGAATAATCCTGAACGTGTGCACTTAGCCTCAGAGTAATATACGGGTGCACTGGGTTCTCCAAGTCTCTAAACCATACAACAGTTATTAAAATAGCAGCAGATATACTTAAGTTCATCATTCATTCTTAATGGCTGTATTAAGGAGGCTGTACTCATAGCGGTGTGTGTCGTATGGCCTGCACAAACGCTACATGTCTAACTAATTCTTATATAAAACTTGCAGTATATTTACACTATAGAAAGAAAAGTCTTGAACTGCAGATGTACCTTCTTCCTTTCCCAATAATGGCTCCTCATTTCTGTTGAGAATTCTCTATTTACTCTTCTGACCCTCCTCTTGTTTTAATCTATGGAAAACACATTTTTGTTCACAAAAGGCTTTTGTTTAATTGCAATCAGATCGCTCCAGGGAATTTGTATGTCTTGCGATAATCATCTTAAATGGGGAATTGAAAATACTGTGATAAGCCTTATTTTTCATCAGCCTCCAGGGGAAAGATTATTACTTGTTAGCCAATCCCTACTGTGCCCTCCAAAGTTGTGCATTTATACAAAATAAATTGATACGTATTTAAAGTAGCAAGTATTTAACTTTTCAGCTTTTTTTTTTTTCAATTGACTAGTGAAAATTGGGAGAAAATGAGAACTTATATTTAAGGAGAGAATGATGTTGCTAAATGGACGATTCTTATTGTGAAATTTTAAAACCTATACAGTGGATCTCTTGTGTTAAAACAGTCTACGTATTGTAAGTCATTTCTTACTAAATGGTTCTGATATATACAGGTGCTTCTCACAAAATTAGAATATCATCAAAAAGTTAATTTATTTCAGTTCTTCAATCCAAAAAGTGAAACTCATATATTATATAGAGTCATTACACACTGATTGATCTATTTCAAGTGTTTATTTCTGTTAATGTTGATGATTATGGCTTACAGACAATTAAAACCCAAAAGTCATTATCTCAGTAAATTAGAATACTTTATAACACCAGCTTGAATAAATGATTTTAAAATCTGATTCTAATTTTGTGAGAAGCACCTGTACAATATATAGACAAATGGGACACCTACACATTACACCCACAGATGCTTTTGTTACATCACATTCTGAACCTGTAGGCTTTAATATGAAATGTCCACCCTCTCTTTACAGATAGAACTAGTGATGAGTGAGTATGCTCATTGCTCAGGTTTTCCTGAGCATGCTCGGGTGATCTGCAAGTATTTTGGCGTGCTCGGAGATTTAGTTTGTCGACACAGCTGCATGATTTGTAACTGCTGGACAGTCTGAATACATGTAGGGATTGCCTGTTTGTTAGGGAATCCTCACATGTATTCAGGCTGTCAAGCAGTCGCAAATCATGCAGCTGCGTCGACAGAAACTAAATCTCCGAGCACGCCAAAATACTTGGAGATCACGCGAGCATGCTCAGGAAAACCAGAGCAACGAGTATACTCGCTCATCACTAGATATAACCATTTAGATTTTCCTGGGAAGGTTTTTTACATGAATTTGGAGTGTGACTCTTGGAATTTTTGCCCATTCATCCAAAAGAGCATTTGTGAAGTCAAACAGTGCTATCGAATGAGAGGGCCAGGCTCGTAAACTCTGTTCAATGGGGTTGAGGTCTCGGCTCTGAGTGACAAACAAAAAGTAAATTCCGGTTTCTTAAAAGTTCAAAACTATATTGGAAAAAATTTAAAACAATGAGTCCATGTCACAATCAATTGTCGATGTGTTTTGAATGCACTACAACGTTCTTTGTTAGCTCTGACAAAGAATGCCGGAGTTAATTTGAAACACATTGCCAATTGATTGGGACACGGAATTGTCTTGGCTTGCTTCTATATGCCTTGAACCACAATGGTGATCTGGTTTCATTAATTTTTCTATACAGGGCTCTATGTCATGTTCTGCCATTGTAAACTCGCCCAACCATGGCTTTATAGATCTTGCATTGTGCACTGGATCACAATGATTGTGAATAGGAAAATGCCTTCCCCAAACTTTCCCACAAAGCTGGAAGCCACAATTGTCCAAAATGTATTAGTATGTTGAAGCCTTATGATTTACCTTCAGTGGGACAAGTTGGACTATGTTAACCCCTTAAAAACAAGCCATTATCCCTCCTCCACCAAAATTTACAATTGACACAATGCAGTCAGGCAGGTAATGTTCTCCTGGCATTCGCCAAACCCAGTATTTTTTTTTTCAGGCTGTGAATTAGAGAAGATCACTTTGCGACTCTACAAAACATGTCCAATGCTCCAGAATCCTGTGATGGCATACTAGTTAACACCACTTGAGCCAACACTTGGCATTGTACTTGCCTGTAACTGCTCAGCCATGGAAAACCATGCCAGAAAGCTCCTGACATAGTTATTCAGCTGATGCCCGAGGATGTTTGGAGCTCGGCAGTTATTGAGTCAGCAGATCTTTTGATAATTTTATGCATTATGCACCTCAGAACTCAGTGACCCTTCTTGGAAAATTTATGTAGTCTTCCATTTCGTGGCTTATTTGATTTTGGTTCCAAAATTCTTCTACTTTTCGCTCCCAGTTGGTTGTTGAATATTAAAGAGGGACGAAATTTCAAGAACTGACCTGTTACATCGGTGACATCCTAGTACAGGACCACTCAGGTATCAGAGAGCTCTTCAGAACAAATCAATTTTTCACAAATGTTTGTAACGGCAGACTGCATGTGTGGTGGATTGGATTTTATGCCCCTGTGGGAATGGGACTGAATGAATAACCTGCATATAGTAATTCAGTCATTATACTTTATATTGTGTGTATAAGGTTGCAATTTTTTTTTTAAACTAGCAGTGGCATTCCTAGCAATATGACTCTGACCTTGATAACAAATCTGTACATATCATCTTTCTTGACTCTAGTATTTACTGTGGGGGAAAATAAGTATTTGATACAATGCCGATTTTGCAGGTTTTCCCATCTGCAAAGAATGGAGAAGTCTGTAATTTTTATCGTAGGTACACTTCAACTGTGAGAGACAGACTCTAAAAATAAAATCCAGAACATCACAGTGTTATTTTTACATAATTAATTAGCATTTTATTGCATGAAATAAATATTTGATAGAACAGAAAAACAGCAGTTAATATTTGTACAGAAACCTTTGTTTGTAATTACAGAGGTCAGACGTTTCCTGTAGTTATTGACCAAGTTTGCACACACTGCAGCAGGGATTTTGGCCTCTCCTCTATATAGATCTTCTCCAAATCTTTCAGGTTTCTGGGCTGAAATTGCAATAAAATGCAATTTAATTATTTAACTTGTGATAAAAATTCCTGACCTCTGCATTCTTTGTAGGTGGAAAAATTGCAAAATCGGCAGGGTCTCAAATAGTTATTATCTTCACTGTATAAGGAAAAGGAAGTGTCAGATTAAGGATAACTGCATCTTATACGAAGGTCCGAAATACTTGCACAGGGACTTAAATGTTAAATTCTTTATCCAGGACTTTGGTATTGATGACCTCTCTTTAGGGCTTGTGCAGACGACCATATTTTCAGTCTGAGTGCAATCGAGAAAATATTGGATCCTACTCAGGCCAATGTTATTCTATGGGCCCGTGCACATTTCCGATGTTTTTCTCGGAGAGAGACACTATCCAAGGAAAAAATCATCACACGCCCGATTTCCATCCAATATTTGGATCGCACTCTACCTTGCAAGTCAAAAAGTCTATGGAAAAAACTGAACTGTAATAATTTCGTCCATTAAAACATTATTGTCTTAGTTAGATTTGCTTAAATAGAATATTGACTGCACCATTTTTATAAAAGGAAACATAAAATGTCCTTTTCAGAACCGAAAATCTAAAATTAAAGTGGTTTTATCTTTATTATATTATTTTTTTTTATATATAGCGCTAACGTATTCCGCAGTGCTATGCAGATTGCATAATATTCTTATACTTAGGAGGACTTTTTGGCACAGGAAGTATTTTCCCAAGTGGAATTTTTGATGTTCATTTGTTTCCTACGCTTTTCTATTTTTTCCTGCCAATGAATATTTTTAAACATTTCATTATGCTGAAAACATTAACATATGAGCCCTGCACACAGTGAACAAGCCTGTAGAGACATTGTTCACACCACCAGAAGACTGAAAACACAAAAAAAAGCACAGTAAAACCGAAAATACTCTGTTGCAAAAAATAACAGTAAACAGCAAGTGCCAATAAAAAGATGTAAAAACACAGGGTATTTGGTTAACACGTTTTTTGCAAAAAATGCATATTAAGCCGCTCTACCAAACGTCAAGGTATACCCGTATTAGAGCAGTCCCTGACTAATGTGTGTAATCCCTTTCTGATGTATTTAAAATCCTGGTCATATGTATAATACCTATATGAGCAGGATTCAGAAAGGTAATGTCCAATGTGGACACCGCATAGAACGGCTTATATGTGCATGGCTCATAAAGGAGGGGTGGAAAACTCCCTGGTCTTGTAGAAACAAGAAAACAATTGGTTAAAAACAGAAACACATGAGTCCTGCACACAGTGAGCAAGCCTGTAGAGACATTGTTCACACCACCAGAAGACTGAAAACACAAAAAAAAAGTAAAACCAAAAAATACTTGTTGCAAAAAAATATAACAGTAAACAGCAAGTGCCAATAAAAAGATGTAAAAACACAGGATATTTTGTTAATACGTTTTTTGCAAAAAATGTATATTATATATATGGGGTCGTGCACATTTTCAATGTTTTTCTCGGACAGAGACTATCCAAGGAAAAAATCATCACGCCTGATTTCCATCCAATATTTGGCTCTCACTCTACCATGCAAGTCAAAGAGTCCATGGAAAAAATTGAACTGTAATAATTTTGTCCATTAAAGCATTATTGTCTTAGTCACATTTGCTTAAATAGAATATTGACTGCACCATTTTTATACAAGGAAACATAAAATGTCCTTTTCACAACCGAAAATCTAAAATTAAAGTGTTTTTGATAATCTTATACTTAGGAGCACTTTTGGGTACAGGAAGTATTTTCCCAAGTGGAATTTTTGATCATTTCTTTCCTACGCTTTTCAGTTTTTTTCCTCCAATGAATATTTTTAAACATTTCATTATGTTGATTTTAATCAGAGTGTAAAATGTTTAATATTTGATCTGACAAATTCTTGACACAGTTTCAGATCAATTGCGTTTCCGTTCTCTGTTGAATCTTTTCCCATTTAATCATAAGTAGGCTAATAGTAGGACAGATGAAGAGATATTATTTTTTAATGTCTTATAGACTGCATACTAAAAATGAAATTTTTGTGAACACTAATATGAAGGTTTTGTTCAGTGACATTCTGTTAAGGGGAAATGTCACCATTTTAGAAGTAATGTGTACATGAACCTCAAAAATGCATGTTTTATTTTTTTTAGTTTTAATTGCTTTTATTGTATTTTTATTATAAAGCGCATCAGAGACGTTCATATAGAATAAAATGGTAAAAGGCATAAAATAGAGCAAAGTAAAAGTGTAGGTCACAAGTAAGGCACAATAGATGCTGAACAATAAACTAAATGGTTGTATTGGTAGGGAAAAGATCTTGCCATTTCAGTTGTTTGTCATTGCAAGTTTATTATCCTTTCTCATGGCCAATGTCCACATAGATTCAAGAGGCTTATGCGAGTTCCATCAGAAATCATTGCAAAAGAGAAAAGGAGGTCCTGTCTAGAAATAAGAATTTTTACCTAGTTTTCAGGCCACGTTCCCCGATGAGTATTTTGTGAGTTTTTAACCCCTTTCCAACATTGGACGTAAATTGAAGCCGATGTGGGCCCCGGCGGTGCGCCCACATCTTTCCCAGGACATGTCAGCTGTTTTGAGCAGCTGTTAATTTTGCAGGTTTTCTGCAGCATTTCTGCACCTATTAAATAAATTAGGTTACTTGTGTTTTTTTTCATTGCATTTTTTAAGTGTATTTTTACATGAGTTTTTATCATTTGTGTTTTTGATGCTGCAATTTTTGTTTCTTCTTGGTGTGCCCTGTTTTAAATACAGCTGCTTTGTTCTCGATACGTCTTGGTATTTGGCTATGACAAAACTTCATGTGTGGATTACAAGAGTTTTTAGTGTGTTTCCACAGTAAAAACGCACATACATTTTTTTAACTCTGCATTTTATAGACATCTAATGCAATTCTGTGCAGAAAATCTGCACATAAACCTCTGCGTACTCACAAGTGAAATTGAGTTGTCAATTTAAAACATGTCAGTTTACGCTGAGTAATAAAGAACAACAGAGGGCAGGAGATCTCTATAAATCCCATCCACTTTCTGGAATTGTTCGATGCTGCGTTTTTTGGGCAGCGAAAATACGTAGCATCAAAGACTCATTGTGGGCACACAACCTTAAAGTGGTTGTTCAGTCCAAACTGATAAGTCTGCAGTCTCTTTGTGACTGCAGATTTATGAATCCCCCCCATTGCTTGCACTGTGCACTGCGGGGATTCTTGGGTTTGAGTCCGGACTGGATGTAAAATACTGACCTAATACTGAACATGTGAACATGGCCAAACTTGTACTTAGGTTGGTGTCACACTTGCGTGTGTGATGCGAGAAACTCAACACTGCCGCCGGCACTCGGACCGGAGCGTGCGGCTGCATCGAAATACACGCAAGTGTGACACAAGCCTTAACCTCTGGCTCCCGGAACAGAAACCAACAAATTCTCGCAGTGCATAGTGTGTGTGCTGCGGGGATTCATAAGTCTGCACTCACACACCGTGACTACAGACATATCAGTTTGGACCGGACAATCCCTTTAAGGGTAAAAAATGGCTCAAGGCTCAAAGCAGGTTAGATTATTGAAGATGGATATTAATTCCAGGTCCAAAGCTAGATCTTTGAAAATCTTCTTCAAAATTGTAAATCTACGTTCACACTTGGCATTATTGCAGCTTTTTTTTTTTGCACCAAATTATGTTTCTGTAGAAAAGAAGCTGCATTTTAGATTATCAACAAAACCCATGATATTTCAGAAATATCATTCACACACAGCTTTTTTCCCTGACTGAATTTGAGCTCTGTAGTTTTTTTTTTAAAATCTACCACATGTCAGCATTTTTGCAGTGTTTTTTACCCACCTAAAGTAATGAGAAACTGCGTCCTAGTAGTAAGAGTTAATACTATGATGGTGCTGGTGGGCAAGGAATTGCATGATTATTTTTTATTAATAAAGCAGACCATTCACTAAACTTCAAGAAAAAAAAAAAATTCAAGTGACCTCCCTTCGGTTTAGCCAATAAAAATGCTTGATACATAGTAAAGTGTCAACCTAAGAACTTAGGCATGTAAGAGCAATAAAAAGAACGTAAATAAAAAAAGAGTATAAAAGGGTCCAATGATCTAGTACTATAAGAAAACGGGCACAGACTGCAAATGATTGCACAGGTAACATCCGTCCCCCTTTGTGTTTGGATCTACAGTACATCATTGCAATTCCTGAGCTCTGCCAATTTTTACAAGGTGTTACATGTTCTCCAGTATAAATTAACAGTATTAGGGCCACTTCTTTTTAACATATTTATTAATGACCTTGTAGGGGGCATGCAGAGTAGTATTTCAATATTTGCTGATGACGCTAAACTCTGCAGGGTAATAAATACAGAGGAGGACAATTTTATATTACAGGAGGATTTATGTAAACTAGAAGCTTGGGCTGATAAATGGCAAATGAGCTTTAATGGGGATAAATGTAAGGTCATGCACTTGGGTAGAACAAATAAGATGTATAATTATGTGCTTAATTGTAAAACACTGGGCAAAACTGTCACTGAAAAAGACCTGGGTGTATGGGTGGACGACAAACTCACATTTAGTGGCCAGTGTCAGGCAGCTGCTGCAAAGGCAAATAAAATAATAGGATGCATTAAAAGAGGCATAGATGCTCATGAGGAGAACATAATTTTACCTCTATACAAGTCACTGCTGCGACCACACTTAGAATACTGTGTGCAGTTCTGGTCTCCGATGTATAAGAAGGACTTAGCTGAACTGGAGCGGGTGCAGAGAAGAGCGACCAAGGTTATTAGAGAACTGGGGGTCTGCAATACCAAGACAGGTTATTACACTTGGAGTTATTTAGATTGGAAAAACGAAGGCTTAGGGGTGATCTTATTACAATGTATAAATATATGAGGGGACAGTACAAAGACCTTTCTAATGATCTTTTTACTCTTAGACCCGTGACGGGGACAAGGGGGCATCCTCTACGTCTGGAGGAAAGAAGGTTTAGCCATAATCACAGACGCAGATTCTTTACTGTAAGAGCAGTGAGACTATGGAACTCTCTGCCGTCTAATGTTGTAATGAGTGATTCCTTACTAAAATTTAAGAAGGGACTGGATGCCTTTCTTGAAAAGTATAATATTACAGGCTATATTCACTAGTTTCCTAGATATTGTGTTGATCCAGGGAGCTAGTCTGATTGCCGTATGTGGAGTCGGGAAGGAATTTTTCCCCAATGTGAAGCTTACTGTTTGCCACATGGTTTTTTTTGCCTTCCTCTGGATCAACATGTTAGGGCAGGTTAGAATAGGATATGGGTTGAACTAGATGGACTTAAAGTCTTAGTTCAACCTTAGTGACTATGTTACTATGTTACTTTTCAACATTCATGAAGAGAATATGTCAAGAATACAGTGATTATTATTTTTTTGACTAGAAAAAGGTAAGTGCGTCTTCACACCGCATCATGTGATGTTGCCACCAGCATCCTCTACGGTAATATGATAAAACCATCTTTAGTTTCCTATTTCCCTTGTCTTTCTCAAGAATCTAAAGTTTTCTTTTCACCCATTCTTTGTTTATTGACCTCTCTTGCTTTTTTTCAGATGAAAGTCATAGTGTATGGATGATTGCTGTAAAATTGCTGGTGTTCACAGTGCAGGTGACAAACTCCTAACCCTTAAGGTACTGCCACACTAAGCTATCCCGCTAGCGATCTCGTTAGCGTTGCATACTAATGAGATCGCTAGCGGGATTGTTTCTATATCGCTAAATGCGGCCACATTTAGCGATATAGTTAACGACGCTATCGCCGTTAGCGATCTTCTTAACGACTTTAGCGGTACAAAAGTACCGCTAAATCGCTAAGAAAAGGTGCCACACAGCGATTAGATACTTACCCAGCGGGAGCGCCAGCGATGAAATAGGGTCCGGAACGATTCCAGCGACGAGCGAGATCACAGCAGGAAGCTCGTCGCTGGAAGCTGCCGCACTGAACAACATCGCTAACGGGATCGCTAAATAGTGACGTTTTTTAGCGATCCCGTTAGCGATATTGTTTAGTGTGGCATACCCCTTAGCATAGCGCTTTTGTTATGGGCCATTGCACACCTCTGATAAGTCTACAAAATCCTCTTGACTATTTATTACTATTTGTATAGGTCAGGCTGTGCTTATCACACCTCTTGAAGCAGAATACAAAGTGTCATCACCCATCTTGTCAAAAATTTGGTGTCCCAGCCCCCCAATGTTTATTTCTTCAACACAGAATTATCAGTAACTGCTTGTCCATAACTGGAAGGCTTATGAGGATTCATTAACATGTTTTATGTTTATTTCATTTTTTTTATTTCTTAACTGGAATAAATTTTATTACTCTGTGAATTGGTGCCCAAGTCAACACTTGACCCACCAGAAAAACAAATTAATGTCCAACATATGGCACTGGACTATGTATATTGTCATATTTTCAAAGGTTGCTTAGGATTAGAAAATGGGAATTATTCATGCAAAATGGGAATTTGTCCATGGATCAGAGTGTTTCTACAAAAATTCTGACTTTTATTTAAATTACAAAAGAACTAATGTACTTTAACAATAAATTATAAATCATCTGTAATATTCTGAACTCAGTATACATTTCATATACTGAATTTGTACAATGATAGGTATAACGATTGGCTAAATAGATGTCGTAATATAATTTCACATAAAATACATGAATGCATTGGTCATTTGTAGAGGCATGCAGAAAAATGGGAATACGGTGGTTCAGAGTCCGCGCTGCCCAAGGTTCAAAGGTGTCGTGACACAAGGTTAGAGCATGAATGCGGTTTATTGTGTCAATGCATTTCAAGGTTTCCAAACCTCTTCATGAAGACCAAACCATAATGAAACCTTGAACCGCGTTGACACAATAAACCGCATTCATGTTTTAACCTTGTGTGTTGACTACACCTTTGAACCTTGGGCAATGCTGACTCTAAACCACCGTATTCCTCTTTTTCTGCATGACATTTTTTTGGTGGTCCACTTTTATAGGAGTTGTAAAAAAAAAAATAGATGTTGGTGTGCACTCTGAGTTTCACTAACGGAGGTGCCAATTGAGGGGATTGGTGAGATCCCTCGTAGATCATGTAGAATAAAATATCGGAAAGAATTCAGAAGTGTGAGGGAGGAGAGAGGAGCTGATGCAGGGAGATAGAGGCACTGGTATAAATGGAGACATAGCTGAAGCTTCTAGTGAGTACTGTCCTTCACCCCAAAAATAGCTTCTGGGGGTGTGATTGTAAAGGGTATGCCACACTAAACAACATCGCTAACGGGATCGCTAAAAAACGTCACTATTTAGCGATCCCGTTAGCGATGTTGTTGTGTGCGGCATCTGCCAGCGACGTGGCCCCTGCTGTGATCTCGCTCGTCGCTGGAATCGTTCCGGACCCTATTTTATCGTCGGCGCTCCCGCTGGGTAAGTATATATCGCTAAGTGTGGCACCTTTTTTAGCGATTTAGCGGTACTTTTGTACCGCTAAAGTCGTTAAGGAGATCGCTAACCGCTATAGCGTCCTTAACGACATCGCTAAATGTGGCCGACACTAGCGATATAGAAACAATCCCGCTAGCGATCTCAATAGTATGCGACGCTAACGAGATCGCTAGCGGGATTGTGTAGTGTGGCAGTACCTTAAGTTATGAATGTGAGACTTGATAACAACTGGTTTCTACACCGCTATACATCTGTGCTCAGTATTTTGAAATTTTGTCATTTTTTCCTAAGGAGAAAAGTGCAAAAAATAGCAATAACAAGTCATAACGACTACATATATTGCATGTGTGTGTGTATATATATATATAGATAGATAGATATATCTATCTATATATATCTTTATATATATCCAAGTCCAATCTATCTATCTATCTATCTATCTATCTATCTATCTATCTATCTATCACTATCTATCTATCTATCTATCTATCTATCTCTTTATATATATCTAAGTCCAGCATTGTTTGGGGAGCGGCATTGGGAAATTACACTCTAAAGAAACATGCTGTCTACATAGTGGGAAGATTAACTATAAGGCTCTGACAATAAAGTAGGAAAAAGATAATTATCCCAAGCAGTAAATGTCATATTATAGATGTCTAATATCCAGTATACTCGTCACCAATCAATAAGGTGATCTCTGTATGTGAAAAACCGTTCAATAGTTTAGTAACTGTAATGCTTTTGCAGCAAGTGGATTGTGAATACAGATATTTTATGGGGATTACAATGTGTGGATTTTCATTATAGAATCCTGTTGAATAAAGATGAAATTTTTATAATCTGACCTACATCTCAGTCTGATTATCGGTTTCCATTAAAGGCTTACTCAGTTTGCAACTTAAGATCTCCCCCCAAAATGCATCAGAATAAACACATACACTGATAATCTCACAAGCTGTCCTGTTGATACGCATTTGCCCTGTTTTTTTCCTTTTTTTTTAATTCTAAGGCTAAGTGCACACGTTCAGGAATGTTTGCAGAATATCCCTGAGCAAAACCGGACTTTTTTCGCTGCAAAAACGCGTGGTTTTTGCGCGGATTTGACGCGTTTTTACCGCGATTTTTTCCTGAACTTTATAGGTCAATAATATAGCGGGAAAAACGCTAGAAATCCGCAAAATTAATTGACATGTTGCTAGATTTTCCACGATGCATTTTTTTCGCTGAAAAAAACGCACCATATGCACAAAAATTGCGGAATTCATTCTAAATGATAGGATGCTTAATTCATGCATTTTTGACGCGTTTTTTCCCGCAAAAAAAAAGCAAAAAATCGCAAATAATCCTGAACGTGTGCACTTAGCCTAAAGCTTTATTTACTTGTAAGGGTATGTGCCCATGTTGTTGTAACCCGCTTGAAAAAAAACGCTCAATAATAGTTAAAAATATTGATCCTAAGCACAGCAATCTCAAAACAACTTGCTATGCATATGTTCAGTGTTTTGCAAATTCTTTTTATATACAGGTGCTTCTCACAAAATTTGAATATCATCAAAAAGTTAATTTCTTTCAGTTCTTCAATACAAAAGCTAATATATATTATATAGAGTCATTACAAACCGAATGATCTATTTCAAGTGTTTATTTCTGGTAATGTTGATGATTATGGCTTACAGCCAATGAAAACCCAAAAGTCATTATCTCAGTAAATTAGAATAATTAACAAAAAACACCTGCAAACGCTTCCTAAGCATTTAAAAAGGTCCCTTTGTATGTTTCAGCAGCTCCACAATCATGGGGAAGACTGCTGACTTGACAGATGTCCAGAAGGCAGTCATTGACGCACTCCACAAGTAGTGTAAGCCTCAAAATGTCATTGCTAAAGAAGCTGGCTGTTCACAGAGTGCTGTATCCAAGCATATTAATGGAAAGTTGAGTGGAAGGAAAAAGTGTGGTAGAAAAAAGTGCACATGCTACTGGTATAAACACAGCCTTGAAGGGATTGCTCAGAAAAGACCATTCAAAAATTTGGGGGGGGTTCACAAGGAGTGGACTGCTGCTGCAGTCATTGCATCAATAGTCACCACACACAGACATATCCTAGACATGGGCTACAAGTGTTGCATTCCTTGTGTCAAGCCACTTATGACAAATAGACAACGCCAGAAGAGTCTTACCTGGGCCAAGGAGAAAAAGAACTGGACTGTTGTCAGTGGTCCAAGGTGTTGTTTTCAGATGAAAGTAAATTTTGCATTTCATTTGGAAAGTCAAGGTCCCAAAGTCTGGAGGAAGAGTGGAGAGGCCACAATCCAAGCTGCTTGAGGTCTAGTGTGAAGTTTCCACAATCAGTGATGGTTTGGGGAGCCATGTGATCTGCTGGTGTAGAAAATTGACCATCACATCCAAACATAAACTAAATGTGAAAAGGTGCTTACCTAGAGTCACCAACTCATATACACTCAAACAAAAAAGGCAGCACTCTGTAGTGCCATAGCATGCAAATATGAAAATTGAATTGCATTACTGCATTAGAAATATGAAAAATTGAGAATGCTTAGCGCATAAATTGGCCAATTCATGTGTACCTGAAAGCCACGTTAAGGCGATTCTCATTTCCAGGACCTAACCTAATGCCAATCCTCTCTAAAGGTATGCCACACTAAACAATATCGCTAACGAGATCGCTAAAAAACGTCACTATTTAGCGATCCCGTTAGCGATATTGTTCAGTGCGGCAGCTTCCAGCGACGAGCTTCCTGCTGTGATCTCGCTCGTCGCTGGAATCGCTCCGGACCCTATTTCATCGCTGGCGCTCCCCGCTGGGTAAGTATCTAATCGCTGTGTGGCACCTTTTCTTAGCGATTTAGCGGTACTTTTGTACCGCTAAAGTCGTTAAGAAGATCGCTAACGGCGATAGCGTCGTTAACTATATCGCTAAATGTGGCCGCACTTAGCGATATAGAAACAATCCCGCTAGCGATCGCATTAGTATGCGTCGTTATCGTGATCGCTAGCGGGATTGTTTAGTGTGGCAGTACCTTTAGACTAAAGTCTTCATCTGTATGGGAACCTAATGTGAATCCTCTCTTAGACTAAAATCTATATCTCTGTGGAGGGGTCGTGGCCCTGCTGCGATTAAAAACACCTAAGGCTAAGAGGCAGACTGCTCAGTCAGAAGGCTAATGAATACAAATTTCAAAAAACTGACCGTCACATCCAAACATAAACTAAGTGTGAACAGGTACTTACCTAGAGTCACCAACTCATATTCTGTACACTCAAACAAAAAAGGCAGCACTCTGTAGCACCATAGCATGCAAATATGAAATATAAAAATTTAATTTAAACCTGCATTCAAAAGTAATCAAAACATCAGCCAGAAAGCATTGGTACTGAGATGTGATCTGTGGTCCCCACCTGCAGAACCACTCCTTTATTGAGTGTGTCTTGATAATTGCCAATAATTTCCATCTGTTGTCTATTCCATTTGCACAACAGCATGTGAAATTGATTGTCAATCAGTGTTGCTTCCTAAGTGGACAGTTTGATTTCACAGAAGTTTGAGTTACTTGGAGTTAAATTCTGTTGTTTGTGTTCCCTTTATTTTTTTGAGCAGTGTAGATCAATCAATAGATGCTTATAATGACTCTATATAATATGAGATTCACTTTTTGTATTGAAGAACTAAAATAAATTAAGTTATTGATATTCTAATTTTGTGATAAACACTTGTAGCTACATAGTGGATTGGATCCCAAGGTACTCTTGTCCGAAGCTGCATGGTCTCATCCTCATCATGACATAAATGTCAGGGAATTGCTCAACACTGCATTCATAGCTACTTTCTGTGTGTTCCACCATCTTGTAAAACTCTTAGGAGGAATAAAGGTTTCATCATAGAAGTATGTTTTGTGCAAATGGGCTGCTCTTAGTCTTTTATGATTCCCTGGGAAAAGATTGAAGGTAGCTTATAGGCTCCCATATTTTTAAGGGTAAAGTGGGTCAAACCCTGATATTGGTGGGATTGGCCCACAGTCTAATGTGTATGAAGGACCTCCTGACTCTCTTATCGGTGATGTTGGAGGAGATACGGTTCTGGATGTTGAATTTCAACGGCCGATCCTTTTGTTCTCTGGGGGACTATCCACTGCCAGAGGAGTCTGAGCGTACAGCTGTTCATTACACTGATACATCCATCAGTGTAGCGAGCGGATGCTACAGAAATGAGTGAGAGAGAGAACGAATGCTCACACTGACACTGCTGCTGGTCTCTAGGAGTGTCAGTGCACACACATGATTAATTCAAGCTAATGAGCAGTCCACCCCCATGCTGAAGTGCGGAATGGTGCACGACACCCTTGTTTACACTTAACTAAAACATTTTTTTCAGACAGAAAAAACAGTAAAATCTGTAGTACATGGATGAGTTTTAGAGAGACTAAGTCCCCTTATATGACTGTACCAACAGTTTAATTGAAGATTTGAAGGAGTGACAGACTCCCTTTAAAGGGAATCTATTACATTTGACCTATCTAAACTATTATTATGGGCATACAGGAAATAGACTGCTGTGTGTCTCACATGAGATGCCTTGTTGTTGAGAAATAATCTTTTATCACTTTATGTAAATGACCTCTTCCAGGCTCTGGAGAGGATGGTGTCTGGAAGATTACTCTGCCTCCAGAGCTTATTTTACATGGAGGGAGAGTTACCAGTGTGAGACTAGTAACTAACACAGATCAGGAAAAATTAAATTTGTCTTCTTCCAAACACATTTTTTGATTCTCCCAGCTTTGCTGTATTGTAACTATATTACAATTGTGAGATGGAAGCTGAGAGAAACCTACAAATGTGTCAGGTATACTCACACACAACTCTGTAGTGAGATCAGGAGAGCAGAGAGCGGCCATTGCACATCACATTGGCAAACTGGTAAGCCTTACACTTGTAATACTGGTAACCATTACACATCACACTGGTAACTCTACTTCATGTAAAACAAGCTAAGGAGGCAGAGTTATCTTAAAAAAAAAACCTCCACCACGGAGCCTTGAAGAGGTCATTTACATAACTTAATAAAAGATGAAATATCAACAAAACATATGATATGAGACATACAGGGAGGACTGTTTTCAGCATTCTACTATAATCTGTATGCCCATATTAATATTTTAGATAGGTCAAATGTGTTGATAGATTTCATTTAACTATAAAGGTATATATACCACTTTTGACTAAATAAAACATGGAATCATTTAGAATCAACTTAGCGGGTAGAACTTAGCGTGTCTGAGAATGTTATCGATGCAAATTCACCTAGTCTATCTATTGTTTCTATGGTGATGAGCGCTCTGTGGTCCTTGTTAAATTTACATTTGGATTCCTGTCTATAAAATGCTGTTTATGAAATAGAGATTTGGAACTTGTCATTTTGGCACATAACCTTGTCTCAGTTTTTATGTAGCTCCAGTTCAGAAAAGTTTTAAATAATAGTAACTTTTACATACTTTTGCATTCCGAGTTTTGCATGGTTTGCGGACATTTGTCACTATTGATATATCTATTTTTGCAATTTATAACTTGCACATTAGAATATCATACAACACTTACAATAACAGACTACCTTTTTTATCACAAATTTGTCTTTTTTCATATCTGTTTGTAATCTTTCCAGAGGTATAAGGTCGGAACATATCTCATATTATACCTTTGATGGAAAACTTTAACATATGCAGTTTAATAGGCTTTACTCATTTTATCAGATGCTAAAAAATATACACTGCTCAAAAATTAAAGGGAACACTAAAATACCATATCCCAGATATCAATGAATTACATTTCCAGTTGCAAATCTTTTTGTTCCATACTGGCATGCTCTGAGAACAATAAAACATAAAAGGGATCAATGTAAATAAAAATGAATGTCCCATGGAGATCTGGATTTGGAATTGTTGAAAATCAAACTATAGGTTGATTTAACTTCAGTGGAAATGCCTCCAGAGAAGGAAATGATGCTCAGTAACGTGTGAGGCCTCCATGTGCCTGTATAACCTCCCTACAATGCCTGGGCATGCTCGTAATGAGGAGGTGGATGTTCTTATGAGGGATCTCCTCCAAGACCTGGATTAAAGTATCATTCAACTCCTGGACAGTCTATGGTGCAGCGTGACGTTCATGGATAGAATGAGAAATGATGCCCCAGATGTGCTCGATTAGATTCAGGTCTTGAGAACGGGCAAGCCAGTCCATAGCATCAATGCCTTCATCAGGCAGGAACTGCTGACACACTCCAGCCACATGAGGCCTAGCATTGTCATGCATCAGAAGGAACCAAGGGCCTACTGCACCTGCATATTGTTTCCCTATGGGTCTGAGGATCTCAACTCGGTATCTAATGGTAGTCAGAGGACTGTACGGCCCTCCAAAGAAATTCCTCCCCACACCATTACTGACCCACTGCCAAACCGATCATGCTGGAGGATCTTGCAGGTAGCAGAATGATCTCCATGGTGTCTCCAGACTGTCACATCTGTCACGTGTTCAGTGTGAACTTGCTCTCATCCGTGAAGAGCACAGGGCGCCAATATTGAATCTGCTTATCTTGGTGTTATCTGGCTAATGCCAATCACCCTATATAGTGTTGGTCTGTAAGCACAACACCTACTTGTGGACATCTGGCCCTCATACCACCCCATGGACCCTTTTTCTGACAGTTTGAGCAGACACATGGATGTTAGTGGCCTGCTGGAGGTCATTTTACAGGGTTCTGGCATAGCTCCCTTTGTTCCTAATTGCACAAAGTTGGAGATAGCGGTCCTGCTGCTGGGTTGTTGCTCTCCTACGGCCCCTTCCATGTTTCCTTGTGTACTGGCCTGTCTCTTGGTATCTGTTCCATGCTTTGGACACTGTGCTGACAGACACAGCTACCCTTCTTGCCAGAGCTCTTATTGATGTGCCATACTGGAAGAACTGCACTACCTGAGCAACTTCTGTGGGTTGTAGGCACCACCACACGCTACCATACAGTACCTCTAGGGGTGAGAGCAATGACAAAATGAAAAAAAGACCAAAACAGCCAAAAAGGATGAGAACAGAGAAATGGTCTGTGGTCACCCCCTGCAGAACCAGTCCTTTATAGGGTTGTCTTGCTATTTGCCTATCATTTCTGTCTGTTGTCTTTTCCATTTGCACAAAATCAGGAGAAATTGATTCACAACTTGTGTTGCTTCATAACTGGCCAGGTTGATTTCATAGTGTAATTGACCTGCAGTTACATTGTGTTGTTTAAGTGTTCCCTTTATTTTTTTGAGCAGTGTATATGCTGAGCTGTATATATTATTTTGTGGTACTTTTTTGCATAGGTATTCGTAATGGATTAACATGATGTGAGTATAATATCAGTAGGAACACAGCCTCCTCTGCCTCCCAACTTCCTGCTTGCAAAGGATAGTAGTTTGCTCCTAATGATTGATGGTTCAGACTCGCAGCATCAGCAGAGCATGGAATCACAGAGACTGGCCGGATCCAGTGTTTGTGCTTACTTCAAGTTGGTACTTGTAAGCAGTTTATCATACACCAAACCGTCTCATTGTCAATAAAGGCATTATTACAATGATAGACAGCACCTCTCACCTTCACGCCATCCCTTCACAATGATTTTTACCCTGATGAGAGCATGGATTAAGCTCTCAATACAAATCAGTAGGGTCTGAGTCAATCTGTTACTGCTAATTGCCATGTGTAGGAGTCTAGTGATGGGTCTAGTAATAGCACAATTTTTTAATTTTAATATAGGTTGTGATAAGAAAAAATAAAAAAAATATATTTACCATTAAAAGCTCTAAAATCGGTTATTTTCTGCTGTCGCATTCGGTTTAATGACACCATTTACTATAGATGCATGTTACCTTATTCCTGCTGGATGCACTGCTCTGTTGTGACGTTGATTTGCTTGGTAACTCTGCAGATTTACACAAAATGATATGATATCTAAAATTACATGAATCTGCAACTTAATTGGAAATACAGCAAAATATAGCAACTGGCTCACAGATGCCCACACAAACGTCAACTGGATGTGCATTCTCAGATGCACAATCAGCTGAAGTGTACTGCCTCGCAGAGACCTGTTGGGTCTGTGAGTGGCAATACACACTGCCGGCCAATCAGAGCCCAGCAACTGACGTCTGTGTGCATGTAACTGTGTTTGCATGGTGGTTATGTGATGCTCTCCCATCGCTTGCACGCTGAAGTCAGCTGTTAGCTGTAGATGAAGATGCCGCGCAGTGGGCGAGCAGAGGAAAGGTTAGTATAATTTATTTTTGCTATAGATTAATGAACAACGACAGAATGGGGAACATATACCATGATTGAGGATATATACGCCAGGGTGGGGCCCAGGATAAGTGACATATATACCAGGATTGGGGACATATATATACACCAGGATGTAGCCCAAGATAAGGGACATATATATCAAGATAGGGCCCAGAATAAGCGGCACATACAGTGGGGAAAATAAGTATTTGATACACTGCAGATTTTTCAAATTTTTCCACCTACAAAGAATGGAGAGTTATGTAATTATGATCATAGTTACACTTCAACTGTGAGAGACAGAATCTTAAAAAAAAAAATCATCCAGAAAATCATTGTATGATCTTTACATAATTAATTTGCTTTTTATTACATGAAATAATTATTTGATACAATAGAAAAACAGAATTTAATATTTGGTACAGAAATCTTTATTTGCAATTACAGAGGTCAGACATTTCCTATAGTTCTTGACCAAGTTTGTACATACTACAGAAAGGATTTTGTCCCACTCCTCCGTACAGATCTTCTCCAGATCTTTCAGGTTTTTCGGGGCTGTCACTTGGCAACATTGAGTTTACGCTCCTTCCAAACATTTTCTATTGGGTTCAGGTCTGGAGACTGGTTAGGCCTCTCAAGGACCTTGAAATGCTTCTTGCAGAGCTACTCATTTGATTCCTGTATGTTTTAGATCATTGTCATGGAAGACCCAACCATGACCCATCTTCAATGCACTTAGTGATGGAAGTGGGTTGTTAACCAAAATCTTGCCATACATGGCTCCATCCACCCTCCCTTCAATATGGTGCAGTCGGTCTTTCCCCTTTGCATAAAAGCACCCCCAAAGTATGATGTTTCCCCCACCATGCTTCACTGTTGAGACAGTGTTCTTGTGGTTGTACTTTCCCTTCTTCCTCCAAACATGGCGAGTGGAGTTGATACCAAAATATTCTATTTTGGTGTAATTTTACCACATGACCTTCTCCCATGCCTCCTCTGGATCATCCAGATTGTCATTGGCAAACTTCAAATGGGCTGACGAGAGCAGGGGGACCTTGCCTGCCCTGCAGGATTTTAATCCATGTCGGCTTAGTGTGTTACTAGCGGTATGTTTGAGACTGTGGTACCAACTCTATTAGGGTCATTGATCAGGGCCTCCCATGTAGTTGTCGACTGATTCCTCACATTTCTCAGAATCATCCTTACCCCTCGAGGCGAGATCTTACATGGTGCTCCAGACCGAGGAAAATTGAGTCATCTAGTGTTTCTTCCATTTTCTAATAATTGTGTCAACAACTGTTACTTTCTAACCAAGCTGCTTGCCTATTATCCTGTAGACCATTCCAGCATTGTGCAGGTATACAATTTTGTCTCTGGTGTCCTTAGACAGTTCTTTAGTCTTGGCCATGGTGGAGAGATTGGAGTGTGATTGAGTGTGTGGACAGGTGCCTTTTTTTTTTTTTTTTTACATGTAATGAGTTCAAACAGGTGCAATTAATTGAGATAATGAGTGCAGAGTGGGAGGACTTCTTAAAGAAAAACTAACAGGTCCATGAGAGCCAGAATTCTTGCTGGCTGCTAGGTGATCAAATACTAATTTCAGGTAATAAAATGCAAATTAATTATTAAAAATCATACAATGTGATTTTCTGGTTTTTATTTTTAAATTCTGTCTCTCACAATTGAAGTGTACCTACATTAAAAATTACAGACCACTCTTTTCTTTGTAGGTGGGAAAACGTGCATAATCGGCAGTGTATCAAATACTTATTTTCCCCATTGTAATCCAGCGTGGGGGATATATGTATACAAGGATGCTGAACATAAATACCAGAATGCAAGCTATATATATCAGAATGGAGCCCAAGATGGGTGATATACAGGAGTTGGACAAAATAATGGAAACTCCTGGAAACCTCAACAAAAGTTAGTTTAATATGGAGTAGGTCCACCTTTTGCGGCGATTACAGGCTCAATTCTCCGAGGTATGGGTTCATGCAATGTGTGAATTGTTTCCAAAGGAATTTTAACCCATTCTCCAGTGAAAACACCTTCCAGTTCTTTGAGCGATGATGGCGGTGGAAATCGACGTCTAACTTGAATCTCTAAAATCAACCAAAAATGCTCAATAATGTTGAGGTCTAGTGATTGTGGGGGCCAGATGAGATGCTCAACTTCATTAGAATGTTCCTCGTGCCATGCTTTAACAATTCTAGCTGTATGAATTGGTGCATTATCATCCTGAAAGATGGCGTTCCCCTCCGGGAACAGTGCTTGAACCATAGGATGCACTTGGTCGCCCAAAATGCCTAAATAATCGCGGCTGTTAATTCATCCATGAAGGGATATCATTGGCCCGGCGGATCTCCATGAAATAGCACCCAGATCATCACAGAACCTCCGCCATGTTTTACGGTTGGGAGAAGGCAGTCTGGATGGAATGCTTCTTTCGGCTGTCTCCAAACGTACACACGGCCGGAGGTCGGAAATAGGGTAAACGATGATTCGTCTGAGAATATCACGTTTCCACTGCTCGAGGGACCAATTCTGGAGGATTCTTCACCACTCTAAACGCTTGGAAACATTTGTCATTGAGATCAGCAGTTTTTGAACTGCAGCTCTTCCGTGGAATCCAGATTTGTTCAGCTCCCAACGAACAGTTTTCGTGGAAACTGGGTTCTGTAGGTGTTCATTGAGCTCAGCAGTGATTTTTGGAGCCGTGGTCTTGCGATCCTCTCTCACAATTCGCTTTAGAGTCCGATGGTCTCTCTCAGTCAACTTCAACTTTCGCCGGACCTGTGCTTTGCTGCGGACATTTTTCCTTCTCTTTCAAACGCAGTCATTACTTTAGAAACAGTACCTCTTGACATGCAAAGCATTCGGGCACTTTCGGTTACACTAGTGCCTGCCATACCAGCACCAACAATTTGGCCTCTTTGAAAATCCGAAAGGTCTGCTATTGGTATCAGGTTCTCATCAATGTTCTCACAATTATTCAAAACAGTTAATTTACATACACATATCACATAACACAAATAATCAACTACAAAACATTACCATTAGAGTTGAGCGATACTTTCCGATATCCTAAAGTATCGGAATCGGAATGGTATCGCCGATATCACTAAAATATCGGCGATACCCGATACCGATACCGGAAGTCCCATGTAAGTCTATGGGAACAAAATATCGCAACTAAAAAAAACCCATTCTTTCCTTGTAAACACTAAATATACACACATAGAATAATATATATATATATACATGTCATTGTGACATATATATATACATATATGTATAGTTTATACACTTCTACATAGTAAAATATCCTCTCATTCAATTGCCGGGTAAAGCGGCTTCAGTGAAAAGACAGAAGCACCCGACATGAAATGACACTTGGTGTACATAGGGTTAACCATGTCTTTTCATGTCGTTTGCTATCTGATTTGCACAAACAATTAAATCAGACTATGTGTGCAAAATTTCACACCTGTAGGGGTTAATTAAAGGTGTAAATTCGTTGTAAAAAAAACGGACTTTTTTTGCTACGAATTTACACCTTTAATTAACCCCTACAGGTGTGAAATTTTGCACACATAGTCTGATTTAATTGTTTGTGCAAATTAGGCTGGAGTCACACACAACCACAAAAAATCGGTCCGTTTTAGACGGTCGACAATCGGATCAAAATAAAAACATCACACATCCTTCTGGCATCCGATTTTCCTTCAAAGATGCGATTATAATCGCATGTGTGTGTACCTTGTAACATCCGATTTTCATCCGACTTGCGAGATTTTCTCGCAGGCTTGCAAAACTGACATATAATGGATCCAAAAGAATAGTATTTAAATGCCAAAAGAAAGAATAGATATATACACATAGAGCACATATATATATATATATATATATATATATATATATATGTCATTGTGACAATATATATATACATATATTTATAGTTCTTACACTTCTACATACTGTTATAGCCGCTAATTCAATTGCCGGCTTCAGTGAAATCACAGAAGCCGACATGAAATGATACATTGTTTCCACACATTTAACCATGTAATTTCATGTATTTTTATATATGTTTGAAACATACAATTACATGAGTATATGTGTGCTAAATTTCAGACATGTAGGGGTTAATTAAAGGTGTAAATTCGTTAAAAAAAAATGCGTGGGCTCCCGCTGTATTTTCTCCACCAGACAGACAAAGCAAGCGAGTGGGGGCAGATAATAATAGCCTAGGGAGGGTACATTTTTTTTGTGCCCCCCCTGGCTACTAACATCTGCCCCCAGACACCCCAGAAAGGGCAAATCTATAATTAGATTCGCCCTTTCTGGCACTTTGCCCGTCTATTCCCATTGCCCTGTAGCGGTGGCGAATGGGTTAATAAGGGGTTAAAATGACCTTGCAATTGAAAGGTCACTTTAAGCCAGGTTAATAATTGATAGCTGTCAATTAGGCAACTATCAATTATTAATCCTATTGTATGAAAGAAAAATCAAACACACACACTTTAATAAAAAATAAGTTTAATTAAATAATCACACAGTTTTTGACCATATTTTATTTTCCTGCTAAAACCATTTCCTGTAATAAAAATAAAATAAAAAAGCAAAATTATACTTACCAATCCGATGTACAGTCAGGTCCCACGGTGTAATCCATCAGAAAGGGTTAACAGGTTAAAGGTCGCAGAGAGCTAATAATGCTGTCTCAGACCTGTATTCCCCTGAATGAATAAGTTCCTCTCCCAGCGAAAGTAGAGGAATAGATTCATGAATGGAGCTTAATTGATTTCTTGCCAATTTAACTGTAGTGACCTGACCTAAAGGGAAAGTGGACACAATCAATTAAGCTTCATTCATGAAACACATCCTCTCCTGTCGCCAGGAGAGGAACTTATTCATTCATGAGCTTTGAGCTGAGCATGCAGGATTACTTGCACTGCTTGGCTCAAAGCTAGTTAACCCTTTGTGAAGGATTACAGCGTGGGACGTGACAGATCGGCGGAATAGGTAAGAATAATGTTGTTTTATTTCTTTTTCTTTATTTTAGGAGATCAATGGCTTCGCACGGATTTAGTGTAAAATAAAATATGGTCAAAAAAATGTGTTTTTATTTCATTAAAATTATTTATTCTTAAAGTGTGTGTGTTTTTTTATTTACTTCAATAGGATTAATAATTGATAGTTGTCTAATTGACAGCTATCAATCATTAACCTGCCTTAAGGTCACCTTTCAATTGCAAGGTGACAGTAAGGTGAGATTAACCCATTCGCCACCGCTACAGGGCAATGGGAATAGACGGGCAAAGTGCCAGAAAGGGCGAATCTAATTATAGATTTGCCCTTTCTGGGGTGTCTGGGGGCAGATGTTAGTAGCCAGGGGGGGCACAAAAAAATGCACCTTCCCTAGGCTATTATTATCTGCCCCCACTCGCTTTGCTTTGTCTGTCTGGTGGAGAAAATACAGCGGGAGCCCACGCATTTTTTTTCAACGAAATTACACCTTTAATTAACCCCTACATGTCTGAAATTTTGCACAAATACACTCATGTAATTGTATGTTTCAAACATATATAAAAATACATGAAATTACATGGTTAAATGTGTGGAAACAATGTATCATTTCATGTCGGCTTCTGTGATTTCACAAAACCCGGCAATTGAATTAGCGGCTATTACAGTATGTAGAAGTCTAGGAACTATAATATATGTATATATACATGTCACAATGACATGTATATATATATGTATGTGTTCTATGTGTATATATCTATTCTTTCTAGTCTTTATTAAAGCTGTCAGTGTGATTTTACAGTATAGGCGGGGATGAATTGCCGGCTTTTCTAAAGGACACCGATGCGATTTCATCGCAAGTCACACAGTGTGGTCCGTTTGTAATCAGATTTTTCATCGCTCCCATAGACTTGCATTGGCGATTGTCGACCGACAATCGGTGACAATCGCAGCATGCTGCGATTGTACACGGACGTTTAAAACGGACCACAAATATCTGATACTGGGAGCTGCTCCATAGATTAACATAGGTCCGACTGCAATGCGATATTTCATCGCATTGCAGTCGTCCGATTTTGTCGCCAGTGTGACTCCGGCCTTAGATAGCAAAGGACATGAAAAGACATGGTTAACCCTATGTACACCAAGTGTCATTTCATGTCGGGTCACCCGACATGAAATGACACTTGGTGTACATAGGGTTAACCATGTCTTTTCATGTCCTTTGCTATCTAATTTGCACAAACAATTAAATCAGACTATGTGTGCAAAATTTCACACCTGTAGGGGTTAATTAAAGGTGTAAATTCGTTGTAAAAAAAACGGACTTTTTTGCTACGAATTTACACCTTTAATTAACCCCTACAGGTGTGAAATTTTGCACACATAGTCTGATTTAATTGTTTGTGCAAATTAGATAGCAAAGGACATGAAAAGACATGGTTAACCCTATGTACACCAAGTGTCATTTCATGTCGGGTTCTGCATTTTCACAAAAGCCGGCAATTGAATTAGCGGCTATTATACTATGTAGAAGTGTATGAACTACAAATATAAATATATATATATATGTGTCACAAATTCAATGACATGTATATATATATATATGAGGTGTAAAATTGCTGAAAAAAAATGCGTGGGCTCCCGCCCTATTTTCGCAACCAGACAGACAAAGCCAGTGAGTGGGGGCAGATAATAATAGCCCAGAGAGGGACCATTATTTTTGCCCCCCCCGGCTACTAACATCTGCCCCCAGACACCCAGGAAAGACAAATCTATAATTAGATTCGCCCTTTCTGGCACTTTGCCCGTCTATTCCCATTGCCCTGTAGCGGTGGCGAATGGGTTAATATGGGGTTAAAGCCACCTTGCTATTGAAAGGTGACCTTAAGCCAGGTTAATAATTGAGAGCTGTCAATTAGACAACTATCAATTATTAATCCTATTGCATGAAATAAAAA
>JARQOD010000008.1:93040843-93120820 GCA_033576555.1 Oophaga sylvatica | reverse complement strand
CCTAGCTATCAGGAGATTTTGGAGCACTTCATGCTTCCATCGGCTGAAATGCTTTATGGAGATGAAGATTTCATTTTTCAGCACGACCGGCACCTGCTCACAGTGCCAAAACCACTGGTAAATGGTTTACTGACCATGGTATTACTGTGCTCAATTGGCCTGCCAACTCTCCTGACCTGAACCCCATAGAGAATCTGTGGGATATTGTGAAGAGAAAGTTGAGAGACGCAAGACCCAACACTCTGGATGAGCTTAAGGCCGCTATCGAAGCATCCTGGGCCTCCATAACACCTCAGCAGTGTCACAGGCTGATTGCCTCCATGCCACGCCGCATTGAAGCAGTCATTTCTGCAAAAGGATTCCCGACCAAGTATTGAGTGCATAACTGAACTTTATTATTTGATGGTTTTTTTGTTTGTTTTTAAAAAACACTTTTATTTTATTGGATGGTTGAAATATGTTAATTTTTTGAGACAGGTTTTTTGGGTTATCAGGAGTTGTATGCCAAAATCATCAGTATTAAAACAATAAAAGACCTGACAAATTTCAGTTGGTGTGTAATGAATCTAAAATATATGAAAGTTTAATTGTAATCATTTCATTATGGAAAATAATGAAATTTAGCACTATATGCTAATTTTTTGAGAAGGACCTGTATATGTATTCTATGTGTGTATATTTAGTGTTTACAAGGAAAGAAAGAGGTTTTTTTAGTTACGATATTTTGTTCCCATAGACTTACATGGGACTTCCGGTATCGGTATCGGGTATCGCCGATATTTTAATGGTATCGGCGATACCATTCCGATTCCGATACTTTTGGATATCGGAAAGTATCGCTCAACTCTAATAGCCACAATGAGACATATGTTTCGTGGTAATATCTTTACAAATTTTTGACAATTATTCAGTACAGTTCTCCAAAAAATGTTAAAGACAGTGCAACTAAATGTTTAGGTAAGATCCACTATCCATCTTGCATCTTGAACACAAGTCTAGGATAGAAAGTTACCGTATAGGAGTTTTACATGTCATGGTATACCAAGTAAAAAATATTTCATATGAGTTCACTTGTAGCTTAAAACAATGTGATGTTCTGTGTGAGAATCTATAAATTAATTGATTTTAGGGAACAGAAATTTCCAAGTTTTTTTTTTTTAACCCCTTACTGCCATCGGACGTACTATCCCGTCCATGGTACCTGGGCCCGTATGACCGGGGACGGGATAGTACGTCTGTGCGATCGGACGCACTCCCGGGGAGAGCGCAGCCGATCGCGGCCGGGTGTCAGCTGATTATCACAGCTGACACCCATGACTGTGTGTCAGGAGCGGTCACGGACCGCTCCCGGCACATTAACCCCTTGCACACCGCGATCAAACATAATCACGGTGTACTGGGGGCACAGGGGAGGATCGCGCAGGGAGCCCCATGTGATCGCGCTGTTCTGAGGGCTTCCTCCCTCCCAGGACCGGGATCCAAGATGGCGCCGGGGTCCTGGAGGGAGGCGGCTACCTCAGTGCCTGCCGAGAGCAGGCACTGAGAAGCCTGCTGCACTGCCTGAGCGATCGCTGGTGTGACAGAGTGCTGTGCACACTGTCACACCAGCGATCTGATAAAATACAGTGATGTCCCACCCTGGGACAAAGTAAAAAAGTTAAAAAAATAAAAATAAACATGTTTTAAAAAAAAATACAAAATAAATAAAAAAATATATATATATATATTCCCCAATAAATTCACTTCTTCCTGTAAATAAAAAAAACAAAGCAATAAAAGTACACATATTTGGTATCGCCGCGTCCGTAACGACCCCCCCTATAAAATTGTCCCACTAGTTAACCCCTTTAGTGAACCCCTTAAAAAAAAAAAAAACGAAGCAAAAAATCAATGCTTTATCATCATACCGCCGAACAAAAAGTGGAATAACACGCGATCAAAAAGACCGATATAAAAAAACATGGTACTGCTGAAAACGTAATCTTGTCCCGCAAAAAACGAGCCATCATACAGCATCATCAGCGAAAAATAAAAAAGTTATAGCTCGCAGAATAAAGCGATGCAAAAATAATTATTTTTTATATAAAATTGTTTTTATTCTATAAAAGCGCCAAAACATTAAAAATGATATAAATGAGGTATCGCCATAATCGTACTGACCCGAATAATAAAACTGCTTTATCAATTTTACCACACGCGGAACGGTATAAACGCCTCCCCCAAAGAAATTCATGAATTGCTGATTTTTGTTTATTCTAACCTCCCAAAAATCGAAATAAAAAGCGATCAAAAAACGTCACGTGCTCAAAAATGGTACCAATAAAAACATCAACTCGTCCCCAAAAAATAAGACCTCACATGACTCTGTGGGCCAAAATATGCAAAAATTATAGCTCTCAAAATGTGATGATGCAAAAACTATTTTTGCAATAAAAAGCGTCTTTTAGCGTGACAGCTGCCAATCATAAAAACCGCTATAAATAGTAAATCAAACCCCCCTTTATCACCCCCTTAGTTAGGGAAAAATAATAAAATTAAAAAAAAGTATTTATTTCCATTTTCCCATTAGGGTTAGGGTTAGTGTTGCGGCTAAAGTTAGGGTTGGCGCTAAAGTTAGGATTAGGGTTAGGTTGGGATTAGGGATGTGTTAGGGTTAGGTTTGTGGTTAGGGTTGGGACTAGGGTTAGGGGTGTGTTGGGGTTAGGGTTGGAGTTAGAATTGGGGGGTTTCCGCTGTTTAGGCACATCAGGGGCTCTCCAAATGTGACATGGCGACTGATCTCAATTCCAGCCAATTCTGCGTTGAAAAAGTCAAACGGTGCTCCTTCACTTCTCAGCTCTGCCATGCGTCCAAACAGTAGTTTATCCCCACATATGGGGTATCAGCGTACTCTGGACCCCAAGAGTTATTGTGCAATTTGTCCTATTTCTTCTGTTACCCTTGGGAAAATAAAAAACTGGGGGCGAAAATATCATTTTTGTACAAAAAAAATTATTTTTTTGTTTTTACGGCTGTACATTATAAACTTCTGTGAAGCACTTGGGGCTTCATAGCGCTCACCACACATCTAGATAAGTTCCTTGTGGGGTCTATTTTCCAAAATGGGGTCACTTGTTGGGGATTTCCACTGTTTAGGCGCATCAGGGGCTCTCCAAATGCGATATGATGCCCCCAGACCATTCCATCAAAGTCTGCAATTCAAAACGTCACTACTTCCCTTCCGAGCCCCAACGTGTACCCATACAGTAGTTTTCTCCCACATATTGGATATCAGCGTACTCAGGACAAATTGGACAACAACTTTTGGCGTCCAATTTCTCCTGTTACCCTTGTAAAAATAAAATATTGGGGCAAAAAAATCATTTTTGCAAAAAAAAAGGATTTTTATTTTTACGGCTGTACGTTATAAACTTCTGTGAAGCACTTTGGGGTTCAAAGTGCTCACCACACATCTAGATAAGTTCCTTGTGGGGTCTATTTGCCAAAATGGGGTCACTTGTGTGGGGTTTCCACTGTATAGGTGCATCAGGGGCTCTCCAAATGTGACATGACGCCCCCAGACCATTCCATCAAAGTCTGCAATCCAAAACGTCACTACTTCCCTTCCGAGCCCTGACGTGCGCCCATACAGTAGTTTTCTCCCACATATTGGGTATCAGCGTACTCAGGACAAATTGGACAACAACTTTTTGGCTCCAATTTCTTCTGTTACCCTTGTGAAAATAAAATATTGGGAGCGAAAAAAATCATTTTTGTAAAAAAAAAAAAAAGATTTTTTATTTTACGGCTGTACGTTATAAACTTTAGTGAAACACCTGGGGGTTAAAAGTTCTCACCACACATCTAGATAAGTTCCTTGAGGGGTCTAGTTTCCAAAATTGTGTCATTTATGGGGGTTTCCACTGTTTAGGCAGATCAGGAGCTCTCCAAACACGACATGGCGTCCAGCCAATTCTGCGTTGAAAAAGTCAGATGGCGCTCCTTCCCTTCCAAACTCTGCCATGCACCCAAACAGTGGTTTACCCCCACATATAGGGTATCAGCGCACTCAGAACAAATTGCACAATAACTTTTGGAGTCTTGTTACCCTTGGAAAAATAAAAATTGGGGTGAAAAGATCATTTTTGTGGAAAAAATATGATTTTTAAATTTCACGGCTCTACGTTATAAACTTGTGTGAAGCACTTGGGGGTTCAAATTGATCACCAAAGATCTAGAAAAGTTCCTTAGGGGGTCTAGTTTCCCAAATGGGGTCATTTGTGGGGGGTTTCCACTGTTTAGGCACATCAGGGGCTCTCCAAATGCAACATGGCATCCAATCTCAATTCCAGCCAATTTTGGTTGGAAAAAGTCAAATGGTGCTCCTTCGATTCCGAGCTCTGCCGTGCGCCCAAACAGTGGTTCCCCCCACATATGGGGTATCAGCGTACTCAGGACAAATTGGACAACAACTTATGTGGTCCAATTTCTCCTGTTACCCTTGGGAAAATAAAAAAATAGTGACTAAAAGATAATTTTTGTGGGAAAAAATAGGATTTTTTATTTTCATGCCCGGGCATTATAAACTTGTGTGAAGCACTTGGGGGTTCAAAGTGCTCACCAAAGATCTAGATAAGTTCCTTAGGGGGTCTAGTTTCCAAAATGGGGTCACTTGTGGGGGGTTTCCACTGTTTAGGCTCATCTGGGGCACTGCAAACGGAACATGACCCCCATCAACGTCTGCATTCCAAAACGTTACTACTTCCTTTCCAAGCCCTACCGTGCACCCAAACAGTTCCCCCCCCACATATGGGGTATCAGCGTACTCAGGACAAATTGGACAACAACTTTTGGGTCCAATTTCCTTGGGAAAATTCAAAAATTTGGGACTAAAAAATCATTTTTGTGGAAAATTGTTTTTTTTTTTTCACACCCAGGCATTATAAGCTTTTGTGAAACACTTGTGGGTTCTAAGTGCTCACAACAGATCTAGATAAGTACCTTAGGGGGTCTAGTTTCCAAAATGGTGTCACTTGTGGGGGTTTCCACTGTTTAGGCGCATCAGGGCTCTCCAAACACGACATGGCGTCCAATCTCAATTCCCGCCAATTTTAGTTTGAAAAAGTCAAACGGCGCTCCTTCCCTTACGAGCTCTGCCGTGTGCCCAAACAGTGGTTTTCCCCCACATATTGGGTATTGGCGTACTCAGGAGAAATTGCATAACAACCTTATCTGTCCATTTTCTCCTTTTACCCTTGTGAAAATAAAAAAAAAGTTTGTAAAAGATCATTTTTGTGGCTAAAAAGTTAAATATTCATTTTTTCCTTCCACGTTGCTTTAGTTCCTGTGAAGCACCTGAAGGGTTAATAATCTTCTTGAATGTGGTTTTGAGTACCTTGAGGGGTGCAGTTTTTAGAATGGTGTCACTTTTGGGTATTTTCTGCCATATAGACGCCACAAAGTGACTTCAAATGAGAGGTGGTCCCTAAAAAAAATGGCTTTGTAAATTTTGTTGTAAAAATGAGAAATCGCTGGTCAACTTTTAACCCTTATAACTTCCTAACAAAAAAAAATTTTGTTCCAAAATTGTGCTGATGTAAAGTAGACATGTGGGAAATGTTATTTCTTAACTATTTTGTGTGATATATTTCTCTGTTTTAAGGGAAAAAAAATTCAAAGTTTGAAAATTGCAAAATTTTAAAAATTTTCGCCATATTTGCATTTTTTTCAAAAATAAACGCAAGTTATATCGAAGAAATTTTACTTCTAACGTGAAGTACAATATGTCACGAGAAAACAGTCTCAGAATCGCGAAGATCCGTTGAAGCGTTCCAGAGTTATAACCTCATAAAGAGACAGTGGTCAGAATTGTAAAAATTGGCCCGGTCATTAACGTGCAAACCACCCTTGGGGGTGAAGGGGTTAAAGAATAATCTCTGCAAAGTAAAATCTGGTACATGACTCAGTTTGGTGGAGTACTTTGCTTGGGTTAAAAATGTCTCATGGTAAATTACATATCTGTCTAAAGAGCCTTTATTACATGGGGTAGAATTAACAACTTCAAAAGTGAATATTGAAGGACTTTTTTTTTGAGGGAACTGAAATTTATTAGTCTTGTTGATTAGAGTAGTGCTATTACTTTGCATGGTATCAGATAGAACATATGTATCAATGGACGTTTCCATGGTGTGCCGATGAGATTCCACTTTGTGAAAGCCCAACAAGCCTGACACTTAAGACAAAGATGAAGGTCTTAAACTAAAGTTGGCCATACACATTTGATGGCTTTCAACCGAATAATATTTCAGCCAACAGACATCTTGACCTGTACTCCCCTTCTCTATGAGAAATCCATGAACAAATCTCTGCCGGTGGCTTATCTCTTTGAGAACAAAGTGATTGGAAATACGAAATCTGACATAGTCAATCAACATTTCCACAATGATCGGTTGACTGGTAACCCCATACATATTAGAGTGTCTACCAAACAGTCTAATTTCGGCAGGATCAGCTAACATTAGTTTAATGTGTATGGGGGGGGCTTATGAGTATTTCAGTTGGTGAACGTCTTAGTAGAGTTTCATATTATAGGTTTTACTGTAAGTGATCTGACAATAAGGAATTCTGTAGATGTTGATATTGAGGTACTACATTTGAATGGTGTGAATAGAAGCAAAGATTTGTCTTCAGTCCCTCTAATTTTTTTGTGCCTAGAAAGGATTGTTTTCATATAGTGTAGTGCCACCTGTATACAGTTATATAGTGATTGTATAAATGAAGGCTACTACTCATGCTTGGTTATTTTCCCATGGAAACAATTAAGAAGCAGAAATTGTATGGCCTGAACCTATCTGGCATTTTGCTGTGATGTGTTGTCTTTGCTTACACTCACATCATGCCCTGTTTCTAATGAAGATATATCTATCCCTTACCTTTAGGCCACAACCTCAGCAACTGGATTGTCATTGTACCCTCTTATATACATGAGATTGTCAGTAGGCTCTGTGAGAAGAGAAATGGTTTACAAGACAGAGATAAATAGCGTGTCAACCCACTAAATGTCAATTCAGCGGTTAATTTATGAGTTTGCCCTGTAGTCTTATACATCGTCCTGGTATAGCTTCTATCCAACAGTGATTATTTTCAGAGTTCCAGTACATATTTTATCATTCACCAAGATTTCTACCTCCTTAATGTGGCTATTGAGCACATTTTTATTATAAATAAGGTATATGTCCAGCCCATTGATATTTCTAGAACACCTTCTTGTATTGTTTTTAATTTCTTGTGTCTTCTCTTTACCCATATTCATGGTTGAAATCCACATCCATTAAATTCTCTTGTTCCATGTCATAAAACATTGTTCACACATAAGTTTTGGCGAGTTCAGAGACATCTACTGTAGTTTTCTATAATATAACAGCAGAATAGTGTAAGAGTGCTAAGTTTGAGGTAATGGTGAAGGTGATGATGAGGGCTCTGGTGGTGACCATCCAGCAGAGGTATATCAAGAAAATTAGAAGATGCAAGAATAGAATGTAATAACACATTCTTTACTCAAGCAGGGGTTTAAATACTTGATGGTTCCTCAATATGGGCAAAAATATTTTGTGGTTTTTCAGAAATGATTCTTGGTTACAAATACAGTTCTGCATAGTTTGTAGATGATGATAGTTGCTGTTTCTTGCACAACACAATTTTTAGAGCTATATAATGTGGAGATGACTTTCTCTCAGTCTCAGTCTCGGTCCCTGCTCACTTCACTTGGTGCTATGTAGCAACCAAAAGTCTCTGCTTCAGACTCTTATGCCACTTACTTTTTGTTCGTACTGGTCTCTATAGAGTTACCAGCTCCAATATTCGGCTCAGTAACGATGTGGCTACATTCTATTGTTCAGTCCATTTAGCTTAAAGGCTGTGCACACCTTCAAACAGAATTTTTTTGTATTGTTCATTTTTTTCCTAAATTGTTGAAAAGTTAACCAATTTTCTAAATAGTCTTCCTTTAAATGTTGTACTATTTTGCTGCTGTAGTATCTGCTAGAATCTGAGTGCTTTTACCAAATTGCTACAAGGCTTTAATAGACCCTGCTTAGTACTGCTCTTCCACTCACTTCTCTCAGCTAGCTGCAGGAAGGGAGTTGTACACAGATCTCCAGTGGAAAGGGGAGAAAATATATACACTCTCACAAGGATAGTGAAAACAGACCACAGATAAAGAAGTAAGTGCATGAAGAGGAGATAAGTACAGGATAGAAGCTGTGCTGATATAAATGTGGAGCCCAGCTGTGACTGGATCCACATCTTCCAGAAGGATGCACTAAAGGAAGATCCCACTAGAGGTCATGACACACACACACATTTCAGTTTACCTAGAAGACCATTAGAGGGAGCTGTGATAGGCATATAAAAACAAGTTTAGTTTCAGTTTGCCTCAGAAGGGAAAGAGGAGGAGAAGAGTGATTAGTGAAGTGCAGAGCTCCACTCTGTGCAGAGCTGTTCAATCAGTTCAATTTGAGCTTAAGTGGAGGCTAGTGCGAGTGAAAGGGAAATCACTCTAGCCTAGTCAGAGCAGATTCTGAAGCGTAACTCACAAGGAAGCGTGCCGACGCTTACCAACTGCCGGCGTGTGTGATCTTAGTAGGACCCAGGTAGGCCGAAGGCAAGTGGAATTGGAGGGGTCAGTGAGCATTAATAGCTCCCCTCAGCAAGAAATACCGGACACCGGGGCCCGAGCCTATAAGGATCTCCACGACCTATTAGGAGAACACCGGAGTTCCTGGAGGACTACAAGTCCCAGGAGTACCACAGAGTTGATACGTAACGGGATCAGGAGAATAGAGTCGGTCTGATCAGCCATAAAAGACCCTGTTCTGCCAGAGAGAAGGTCCAACCACAAAATCAGCCAGGTATAGGACAGAGATCAAGTTAGACCTAGCTATAAGCAGGTCAGGACTTTATTGTGTAACGACAGAGGACAGGAGGCCATACACTTACCAGTGGAGGAATCTGGATGTGCATCCTTCGCCCTATCGTGCTCCGGGGAGGACCTGCCATTTCTACAGTAAAGGTACCAAACTGACTTTTGTGTGTGTCTCCCTTAATGTCTCTGACGGCGGGATCCCCACCTGTCCTGCATCCTCCTATTTCTATCTGCCCTGGAAGGACACCGTCTTGCCTGTAGAAGACCTACCATCTAGCTGCCCAACACCATTCCTTCCAGAGTATTTGTATAGCAGCGCTGGTCACCCTGACCAGATACTACAGGTGGCGTCACGACAAACTATACGAACACTCCATCATCCCCTGTAAATATCCCACATTACAGTGAGCGCCCAGGGCACGGACCGAGCTGTGCTACCCGTGACATCCCCATAGACATCAACGGGCTCGGTGCCGAGTACCCCAAAGCCCTGGTACGTGCGCATCATACACGCATAGGTACTGAATCACCCTGGATACACAGAACTTTAATTCAGCCTATATTACTGAGAGGGACACTCCCACAAGCAAAGAAATAATTTTATTAAAGGTAATAAACACTAACCTATGTAATAAAAAAAAATTTCAAAGTTCTCCATGGAGTTAAATGCAGCCTACACTGCTGAATCCACATTGTCTTAGTGGACTGCAGCTACAGCACAGTCATACACCCACTCACCATGTGTAGTGTGGTAGATCGGCTCACTTGGCTGCTTGGAGTGGTAGACACAGGAGTACTGACTCTTTAAATTTTCCACTGGTTTATTAAAAGTACTGCATAAACCAGTGCATCATAAGAAAAAATAAACACAGCCTTTCTGGCCTAACAGGAAAAACAAAAACATAATCTGTGGAACAGTCATTGTTGCTCTGGGAATACGCCCACTTTAGGAACAAACAACAAAAAGTTCAACTTTCCTTAATATGAAACCACAGATCCAGAACTTGCACCTCCAGACCCACACCACACTGAATGCTCTAGAAGGCTGGGTATTTACCCTCTGGACTCCTCCCACTCCACAGCTGTTCAATCAACCTACTACTAAACATGGCTAATTAACCCTTTTCAGCACTTAGTGTGCTTTAGCTTTTTTCTAGGTTGATATCAATGAAGCTAACACCCTCCAGTACTTTGCCAGTGACTTTGTCATAGTAGCGAGAAACTTTTTAAGTTGGCATTTCACGCACCCCGAATTAATGCTGCAGTGCACATACATCGCCTACTGTGTCACTACAAATTTTCTATATCCGTGCTACATGTCAATCAGCCTCTAGCAACATGGTGTCAAGGACTGCATCTAAGGCACACTACTTAAATCCATTTTGGATATAGAACTCCATATGACAGTTTATATCAGAATAAGTGCCTTTCACACATCATGTTATAGATTGCACCCCAAAGGTAATGTGACTTCAAGTCACGCAGATTGTTGCAATACATATGATGCCAACATAGACTACATATCAATAGCTTTGACATCTATACAGAGATAAAGGATGTTGGTCTTATATTCACTTTTGTCTTCTTTCATTACTCCTATTTTGTGTAATTGTTTTTTATTAGTTTTATTATTTTAATTAGATCATTAAAATAATAGAATTAGTTGTAAATGAGACAATTGGCCAATATTTGTTGCAGACTTTATTGAATTATTTATAGGCTCATTACTTCTCATGTTACCCTTCCCGACACGGTAAAGTTGTCAACATGATTTTGCCAATAAACTTGTATTATCACTTTTATCTATGGCTATTTAGATTCATTTGCTAGAAACAAATCACAACAAAGGAAAATAGTTCCTGGTGGTTACCTGCTGTTTCAGATCATTTTTAAATAAAAACCATTGAAAAATTTGAGCTTTTTTACTCTTTACACCATTAGGCTAAATTTACATGGCCTGCTGAATTTAAAAGACCAGTCACCTTTTCAAAATTGTGGATGTGGCTGGCCTTATAATGGAGAGGTGCGGAAACTGTCTCCTATTTAAGACAAGCTGTCAGTAGGATTCTGTATTGTAAAGTACATGGCTGTAATGATGCTGTAATACTGATCACATTGATACCTTTGGTGAAGAAATTTGCTTTGTTGTTCTTCTTTAGGCTATGTGCACACGTTGCGGAATTGCCATGGAAATTTGCGCGGCAATTCCGCACCTCCCTGCCGCGGGAAATACGCATATTATAGGTATGCGTATTCCCGCTAAAAACTAGCGTTTTGCAAGCGTAATTAGCTTGCAGAATGCTAGCGTTTTACAAGCGATCTGACAGTTTGGTCACACGAGTCAAACAAGTGTTTGACTCGTGTGACCAACTTTTTACTATTGATGCCGCCTATGTCGCATTAATAGTAAAAAGATCTAATGTAAAAATAATAAAAAAAATAATAAATAATGATATTCTCACCTTCCGGCGGCCCCGCAGCTTTCCCGCCTCTCAGCGACGCTCCCGGCCAATCCCGTTCCCAGGCGTCCTTTGCGACAATCACCCCGATGACGTAGAATCTCGCGAGACCACTACGTCGTCTGGGGTGATCTCGCAATGCATTACTGGGAACGGGATTGGCCGGGAGCGTCGCTGAGAGGCGGGAAGGCTGTAGGGACGCCGGAAGGTGAGAATATCACTATTTTTTATTTTAATTATTGTTTTTACATGGATATGGTACCCAGGGCCTGGAGGAGAGTCTCCTCTCCTCCAGACCCTGGGTATCATCCGCACATGAACCGCTTACTTTGCGCATGGTGGGCACAGCCACATGCGGAAAGTAATTGGTTCAATGCATTCCTATGGCGGCGGAATCGCCGCGGTTCCGCAAAAAAGAATGAGCATGCTGCGGATTCTCCCGCGTTGCGATTCCGCCACGGAAAAACCCGCAGCATGTGCACAGCATTGCGGAATCCCATAGGCCTTAATTAGTTGTATTGTGTAAGCGGCAAAACCGCTAGGAATCCGCAACGTGTGCACAGGCCCTTAATCACCATTTGAAGTTTTCTGCTACTTAGATTTCGGTGCACAGGGACTGGACTATGCACTGGGTCTTCTCCCTGTCTGTGATTCCTCGCCCCTCTCCCCTGCCTCCAGTCTTTAAATGACTGGTCACTTCTGAGGTTTAAAACAGAGGAGGTAGATCACTGAAAAAGCAGTGATGAACCTTATTGACATCAATAAGAACCAATGACCAACCAAGCAAAATTTCTGGAATTTTATTTTCAAGAATCCATAAAAATGTCAGCCTGCTTCTTTTAACAGTTCTCTTTAATCAATTAATTTTTATCAGTAAAGTTTAATTTAAGGGGTTGAACACTTCATCCTTGTTTTAACAAATGTGATGAGAACCTTACTAATATATAAGTATTGCCAGTCTTCCTCTTGTACTTTTAAGTGCCACCTTCCTCACAGTCTGAACATACATTGGAAGATAGCAAAGCATTTTCAAGTTGTTCTTTCCTCAGTTAGAAATGTAATTGAGAAGTGGCAGTTACCAGAAACTGTGGATATCAAGATAAGGTCTGGAAGACCAAGCAAAATTTCAGTGGGAGCTGCTCGTAAGATTGCTAGAGAGGCAAATCCCAACTCCCGCTTACCTGCAAGAGATCTTCAGAAAGATTTAGCAGATTCTGGAGCTGTGGTACAGTGTTCTACTCTTCAGAGACACCTGCACAAATATGGCCTTCATGAAAGAGTCATCAGATGAAAACCTCTCCTGCGTCCTCACCATAAAATTCAGCATCAGACATATGCAGAAGAACAAGCCTGATGCATTTTCAAAAAAAGTGATGTGGACCAATGAGGTTAAAATAGAAATCTTTGGCCACAATGATCAGAGATATGTGTGTGGAGAAAAAAGGGCACAGAATTTTATGAAAAGAACATCTCACCGATAATTAAGCTTAGGGGTGGATCAATCTTGCTGCTGCAGGAATCCAGCGCTGGGGAAACCACTGGTCCCGATACTTAAGTGCAGTGAATATTAATTAGCCGCTTCCCTGCCCACCTATCAACTGAGCAGTGAGCGGGGAGCAGCAAATGACAGAGCCACATGGTTCCCCAGAGCCTGATTCCTGCAGCAGCTGGGGAGATGTGTGGGAAGTAGAAGGAGGCGGCAGGAGCAGAGTGCAGCAGGAGGCATCGCATACCTGACAGCACAGGGGCTGTGCTGTAGTGATGGGTAGTTCGTGAGTGAGTAGTTCAAAATGAACTAATCTTCAGAGTGAACTAGTTCATCTAGTTAACCATCCTGACAGAGATTAGTTCATTGTGAACTAAACAGCCAGTGGGAGGAGACAGAGAGTGATCCAGGCTCATACAGCTCCAGGAAGCTCCTGCTCTGTCTCACACTTGCTCTTTACAGCTCCTGATGCTGGAAAAGAAGGTAGTAAAACACTAAACCACACATCAAATACAAATATAATAGTAATAATAATAATATTATTAATAAAAACTGAAATTGCACAGTAGACAGACGCAGCTCATATGTGTGTATGAGAGTGTTTCTGTGTGTGGCTCATGCCCCTCACCTGTGTTTGTGATAAGATCAGCCTCCTGTTGAGGATCAGCCTTCTGTAGCCTAGAAGATCAGTCTTGCTAAAATCTTTACCACTGACCCCTGTTCTGTTCTTAAAATGGTGGATGCTGAACTGCTTCTCAGCTCCCTCATACACAATCATGAGTCAGTACTCTACACTACCACAGGGGGCACTGCTGGGCTCAGTGAGATGCATCAGATTGAACTAGGCAGTCCTGAGTCATTCTCAATAGAACATTTAGTTCATCAGTTAATTTAGTTCATCTAGTTCACCATCCTGAGATTAGTTCATTGTGAACTAAACAGCCAGTGGGAGGAGACAGAGAGTGATCCTCATACTGCTCCAGGAAGCTCCTGCTCTGTCTCACACTTGCTCTTTACAGCACCTGATGCTGGAAAAGAAGGTAGTAAAACACTATACCACACATCAAATATAAATATAATAGTAATAATAATATTATTAATAAAAACTGAAGTTGCACAGTAGACAGACGCAGCTCATATGTGTGTATGAGAGTGTTTCATGCCCCTCACCTGTCTTTGTGATAAAATCAGCCTCCTGTAGCCTAGAAGATCAGTCTTGCTAAAATCTTTACCACTGACCCCTGTTCTTAAAATGGTGGATGCTGAACTGCTTCTCAGCTCCCTCATACACAATCATTATGAGTCAGTACTCTACACTACCACAGGTGGCACTGCTGGGCTCAGTGAGATGCATCAGATTGAACTAGGCTGTCCTGAGTCATTCTCAATAGAACATTTAGTTCAGCAGTTCATTTAGTTCATCTAGTTCACCATCCTGAGTAGTGTTGAGCGATGCGATACTGCAAATATCGGGTATCGGCCGATATTAGCTGTATCGGTCTTTCGATTCCGAGTTCCGATATTGTCGTCTTATCGGATACCGGAATCGGAATTGTCACTGTCACTGTCAGTGTCCGTCGGTCGGGTCTGTCAGGAGTCAGCGGCACTTACCTGGCAGAAGATCTCCGGCGGTCACGGCCTGGACTGCTTGATGGCCGCCATCATCTTTCCCCGGCGGTCACATGCAGTTTCTCGCGATAACTGCAGTGACTGCTGGGTAATCCCGGCCGTAAAGCAGTCAGTCCGATGACGTCACCGCCGGGGAAGCAGGTAATCAGCTGTGCTGCGTCGCGATGACAGGCTCTGCCTGTCATTCCGATGTAGCAGAGCTGGATCGTCGTGGGACAGACGTTACTATGGACTGCGTCGGACAGGTGGTATACTGTTGGTTTGTTTTTTTCCTTTTTTTACAGGAGATCGATGGCGTCGCAGGAATGAGAGAGTAATAAAAGAAATGAAAACTGTGTTGTCTCTTTTATTTCATTAAAAGACTTTTTTTTTGCTTTGTCTTTTTTTTATACATTTAAAAACTTTGGGATTAATAATGGATCGGTGTCTTATTGACGCCTATCCATTATTAACCGGGCTTATTGTCACCGTGCAATCAACGGTGACATTAACCCCTTATTACCCCACTTGCCACCGCTACAGGGCAGTGGGAAGAGCTGGGTAAAGTGCCACAATTGGCACATCTTTTGATGCGCCAAATGTGGGGCTGCTGTAGCCTGGTATTATCAGGCTGTTGAGGGCCAAAATCCATGGGCCTTGACAGTCTTTTAATACCAGGCCGCAGCAGTCTGCATTTTACTTGGCTGGTTAACAAAAATAGGGGGACCCCTATGCCATTTTTTTTTCGAGGGGATCCCCTATTTTTGTTAACCAGCCAAGCTAAGCAGACTGCTGTGGCCTGGTATTATCAGGCTGGCAAGGTCCATGGATATTGGATCCTTACCAGCCTGAAAAACCAGGCCTCAGCAGTCTGCTTCATCTGGCTGGTTAACAAAAATAGGGGGGACTGTTGTGAATGGGTTTGAGATGAGTTCTGAGCAGAGACTCCCTCTGGTGGTTACAGGCGGTACTGGTCTGTTCAGTGAAGATTGTGAGGACTGGGAATCAGGTGTTACTGACTGGTCTTATATAAGGGAGTCACCTTCCCATCAGGGTTGCCGGTGATCAATTGTTCTGGTCTGAATCCTTCATTCCTGTTTCCCTTGTAGCCTGCTGTGTCGTGTCTGCATCTCCTGCTAACAGATAAGACTTTTTCTTCTTTTTGTTTTTGTACTATATTTTTGCATTTTGTCCTGCACTTCTTTGGGGGCCTTCTGGGTCCCCTTCGGGGGCTCTTGCCCTCTCAGTTTAGTTCAGCCACTGATGTTTGTACTTTTGCTTTTTCCAGTTTTTTCAGTGGCTGCTGTTTTGATTTTGTTACACCAGAGAACTAATTTAGGTGGTAGAGGTCGTGTGATCTCAGGTGATTTTGAAATTAGTAGAGTTGGTGCTTTTCAGGGTTTTCTGGGATTGCAGTAAGTACCCTTCCTAACCTTTTCTATTTAGTTAGTTTGGGCCCCAGCGTTTGCTCATACTATTTTCTTTCTGTGTCAGTATTTCTTCTTGTCTAACCGCCATTACTTGTTTGGGGGCTTTCTATTATCTTTGGGGTTCTGCTCCGGGGCAGATAGCTTTCCTATTTCTATCTTTAGGTGTAGTTAGTTTCTCAGGCTGTGACGAGGCGTCTAGGACCAACGTAGGAACGCTCCACGGCTGCCTCTAGTTGTGGTGGTTAGTCAGGGTACTGCAATCTCATAGATTCCAACTGCTCTGGTGTATTGCCTTTTTTACCTGCACTCCTCAGCTAACGAAACATAACAGTATCACTGGCCCAAAAATTGAAAATTGTATGGTACTCACAGAAGGGAAAAAATATTGTGAAAGAAAAAAGGTTGTCAGAGTTGTCAGAGATATTTTTCTATTTGTTGCATTTTTTTTTTCCCTCTGTATCTCTGGGTGCTGGGGAGGATCTTTTCTCTCAATGGAGTTTGCACGGTTGTCTGGCCGTGTGGATCAGCTTGCCACTGAGGTTCAGAGTATTGCTGCATATCTTGCTAGGTTGCCTGTTGTGGAACCTAGGATCCCCCTGGCAGATTTGTTTTTGGGGGATCGAGCTAAGTTTCAGAATTTCAAAAATAATTGTAAATTGTTTTTTGCCTTAAAATCTAAGTCCTCAGGGAACGCAGCGCAGCAGGTTCAAATTATCATCTCTCTCCTGCGCGGCGATCCTCAGGATTGGGCTTTTTCCCTGACACCTGGGGATCCTGTTTTGAGTGATGTTGATGCATTTTTTCAGGCTTTGGGGTTATTGTACGATGAGCCTAATGTCACTGATCAAGCTGAAAAAGCCTTGTTGGCATTAAATCAGGGGCTTGATGACGCTGAGTTATACTGTCAGAGATTCCATAGGTGGGCAGTCCTGACCAAATGGAATGACGACGCTTTGGCAGCCCTTTTCCGGAAGGGTCTGTCAGATAATGTAAAGGATGTTATGGTGGGATTCCCTGTCCCCTCTGGTCTCAATGATTCTATGTCATTAGCGATTCAAATTGACAGACGTTTGCGTGAGCGGAGAAGTATGCGTGGAATGGTGTTGCCTTGTGAACCAGCTTCTGAACCCATGCAGTGTGATAGAGTTGTGTCTGGGGCACAGCGTCATGAGTTTCGAAAGTGCAATGGGTTATGTTTCTACTGTGGTGATGCCTCTCATGCTATTTCAGTCTGCCCTAAGCGGGGAAGACGTTTTGCACGCTCAGTTGTCTTGGGTAGTGTTCAGACTAAGTTTTTATTAACTGTCACTCTGATATGCTCTCTGTCCTCATTTTCTGCTCAGGCTTTCGTTGATTCTGGAGCAGCTATTAACCTGATGGATTATGATTTTGCTAAACGTTGTGGGTTTCCCTTGATACCCCTACAGAAGTCTATTCCCCTACTGGGGATCGATTCTACCCCTTTGGCTGAGAATAAACCCCAGTTTTCTACTCAGGTGATAATGAGGGTTGAACCTGATCACCAGGAGTGCTGCAAATTTTTGGTTCTGTATAATCTGCATGACATTATCGTGCTGGGTTTCCCTTGGTTACAGTCTCATAATCCTGTTTTGGATTGGAAATCCGTGTCTGTAACCAGTTGGGGCTGCCAATGTGTTAATACCAACACTCCTGTTTTTTCTGCCTCCCCCCAGGCTCAGGATGTTCCTGACTTTTTGATTGATTTTTCTGATGTGTTTAGCGAAAGTAAATCTGCATCCTTGCCTCCCCATAGGAGCTATGACTGCGCTATTGAATTAGTGCCGGGTAGTAAATTCCCTAAAGGTCGCCTTTTTAACTTGTCTGTACCTGAACATGACGCTATGCGGTCTTATATCAAGGAATCATTGGAGAAGGGTCATATCAGACCATCCTCTTCACCCTTAGGTGCCAGTTTTTTCTTTGTGGCCAAAAAAGATGGTTCATTAAGGCCGTGTATTGATTATCGTCTCTTGAACAATATTACTGTGAAATATCAATACCCGTTACCCTTGATTTCTGACCTGTTTTCCAGGGTGAAAAACGCTACTTGGTTTACCAAGCTTGACCTCAGGGGGGCGTATAACCTTATTCGCATTAAGCACGGGGATGAATGGAAGACGGCATTCAATACCCCTGAAGGGCATTTTGAGTACCTAGTGATGCCCTTTGGGCTCACTAATGCTCCTTCCGTCTTCCAGTCCTTCATGAATGACATTTTCAGGGATTTTGTGGACAAATTTCTGATTGTTTATTTGGATGATATCTTGATTTTTTTCTAATGACTGGGACTCTCATGTGAAACATGTTCGAACTGTGTTCCAGATTTTGAGAGAGAATGCTCTGTATGTGAAGGGATCAAAGTGTCTTTTTGGCGTACAGAGGATCTCATTTCTGGGATTCATTTTGTCCCCATCTGTTATTGAAATGGACCCGGTCAAGGTTCAGGCCATCTGTGATTGGGTCCAACCTACTTCATTAAAGGCTCTTCAGAGATTTTTGGGTTTTGCCAATTTTTATCGTAAATTTATTGGTAATTTCTCGGTTATTGTTAAACCATTAACTGATTTGACCAGAAAGGGTTCTGATGTGGTGAATTGGCCTCCTGAGGCAGTCTCTGCGTTTCAGGAACTTAAGCAGAGATTCACTTCTGCTCCTGTTCTACGGCAGCCTGATGTTTTTCTGCCATTTCAGGTGGAGGTTGATGCCTCTGAAATTGGGGCAGGTGCCGTTTTGTCCCAAAAAGATCCAGAGACCTCTAAAAGTAACCCTTGTGCCTTTTTCTCTCGAAAATTTTCTCCTACTGAACGTAATTATGACGTGGGTAATCGGGAGTTATTGGCCATGAAGTGGGCTTTTGAAGAGTGGAGACATTGGCTGGAGGGAGCCAAACATCAGGTGGTGGTCCTTACGGACCATAAGAATCTGGTCTATCTGGAATCTGCCAAGCGACTCAATCCTAGACAGGCCAGGTGGGCCTTGTTTTTCACACGTTTTAATTTTGTGGTTTCCTTTCTTCCTGGCACTAAGAATGTTAAGGCGGATGCCCTCTCGAGGAGTTTCCTTGCGGACTCTCCTGAGTTATCTGATCCTTCTGTTATTTTGAAAGAGGGTGTAGTTCTTTCCGCCATCTCGCCCAATTTGAGACTTGCTCTGGAGGGGTGTCAGGAGGATAGGCCCGAGTGCTGCCCTGTTGGAAAATTGTTTGTCCCGGACCAGTGGAAAAAGAGTGTGATGTCTGAGATTCATTGTTCCGCATTGGCTGGGCATCCCGGAATTTTTGGTACCAGAGACTTGGTTAGTCGGTCCTTTTGGTGGCCTACCTTGTCTCGTGATGTCAGGGAATTTGTGCAGTCCTGCGGGACTTGCTCTCGCTCCAAGCCTTGCTCTCGCTCTAGTGGTTTGTTGATGCCATTGCCTGTGCCCAAGAGACCATGGACCCATATCTCTATGGATTTCATTTCCGACCTTCCTGTTTCTCAGAGAATGACCACCATCTGGGTAATTTGTGATAGGTTTTCCAAAATGATACATCTTGTGCCATTACCTAAGTTGCCTTCCTCCTCTGAATTGGTGCCGTTGTTCCTTCAGCACGTGGTTCGTTTACACGGCATTCCTGAGAACATTGTGTCTGACAGAGGAGTCCAGTTTGTTTCCAGATTTTGGAGGACTTTTTGTTCTAAACTGGGTGTTCAATTGTCTTTCTCCTCGGCATTTCATCCTCAGACCAATGGTCAAACTGAGAGAACAAACCAGACATTGGAGACTTATCTTAGATGCTTTGTGTCTGCTGATCAGGATGACTGGGTCTCTTTTTTACCTTTGGCTGAGTTTGCTCTTAATAATAGGGCTAGCTCTGCCACTTTGATGTCTCCGTTTTTCTGTAATTCTGGGTTTCACCCTCGATTTTCTTCAGGACAGACGGAGGCTTCTGTCTGTCCAGGTGTTGACTCTGTTGTGGAGCGTATGCAACAGATTTGGGACCAGGTAGTGGAGAGGTTGTCCCTCTCTCAGGAGAAGGCCCAGCGGTTTGCTAACCGGCATAGGACTGATGGTCCTCGGTTTAAAGTGGGGGACTTGGTCTGGTTGTCCTCAAAGAATATTCCTATGAGAGTAGCATCTCCTAAATTTAAGCCTAGGTTCATTGGACCTTATAAGATCATTGAGATTCTTAATCCTGTTTCTTTTCGTTTGCTTCTTCCAGGGACATTTAAGATCCATAACATGTTCCACAAGTCCTTGTTGAAGAGGTTTGTTGAGCCAGTGGTTCCTGCTGCTGTGCCTCCTGACCCTGTTTTGGTTGAGGGCAATCTGGAGTATGTGGTTGAGAAAATATTAGATTCTCGTTTTTCTAGACGGAAACTCCAGTATTTGGTTAAATGGAGAGGTTATGGTCAGGAAGACAATTCTTGGGTGTTTGCTTCGGACATCCATGCTAGGAGACTCATCCGTGCGTATCATAGAACTCATCCTGACCGACCTGGTTGCTCAAATGAGGGTTCGGTGACCCCTCCTCAAGGGGGGGGTACTGTTGTGAATGGGTTTGAGATGAGTTCTGAGCAGAGACTCCCTCTGGTGGTTACAAGCGGTACTGGTCTGTTCAGTGAAGATTGTGAGGACTGGGAATCAGGTGTTACTGACTGGTCTTATATAAGGGAGTCACCTTCCCATCAGGGTTGTCGGTGATCAATTGTTCTGGTCTGAATCCTTCATTCCTGTTTCCCTTGTAGCCTGCTGTGTCGTGTCTGCATCTCCTGCTAACAGATAAGACTTTTTCTTCTTTTTGTTTTTGTACTATATTTTTGCATTTTGTCCTGCATTTCTTTGGGGGCCTTCTGGGTCCCCTTCGGGGGCTCTTGCCCTCTCAGTTTAGTTCAGCCACTGATGTTTGTACTTTTGCTTTTTCCAGTTTTTTCAGTGGCTGCTGTTTTGATTTTGTTACACCAGAGAACTAATTTAGGTGGTAGAGGTCGTGTGATCTCAGGTGATTTTGAAATTAGTAGAGTTGGTGCTTTTCAGGGTTTTCTGGGATTGCAGTAAGTACCCTTCCTATCCTTTTCTATTTAGTTAGTTTGGGCCCCAGCGTTTGCTCATACTATTTTCTTTCTGTGTCAGTATTTCTTCTTGTCTAACCGCCATTACTTGTTTGGGGGCTTTCTATTATCTTTGGGGTTCTGTTCCGGGGCAGATAGCTTTCCTATTTCTATCTTTAGGTGTAGTTAGTTTCTCAGGCTGTGACGAGGCGTCTAGGACCAACGTAGGAACGCTCCACGGCTGCCTCTAGTTGTGGTGGTTAGTCAGGGTACTGCAATCTCATAGATTCCAACTGCTCTGGTGTATTGCCTTTTTTACCTGCACTCCTCAGCTACTGAAACATAACAGGGGACCCCACGCCAATTTTTTTTCGAGGGGATCCCCTATTTTGTTAACCAGCCAAGATATGCAGACTGCTGTGGCCTGGTATTATCAGACTGGCAAGGTCCATGGATCTTGGCTCCTTACCAGCCTGAAAAACCAGGCCTTAGCAGTCTGCTTCATCTGGCTGGTTAACAAAAATAGGGGGGACCCCACGCCACATTTTTTTCGAGGGGATCCCCTATTTTTGTTAACCAGCCAAGATATGCAGACTGCTGTGGCCTGGTATTATCAGGCAGGCAAGGTCCATGGATCTTGGCTCCTTACCAGCCTGAAAAACCAGGCCTCAGCAGTCTGCTTCATCTGGCTGGTTAACAAAAATAGGGGGGACCCCACGCCAAATTTTTTCGACGGGATCCCCTATTTTTGTTAACCAGCAAAGATAAGCAGACTGCTGTGGCCTGGTATTATCAGGCTGGCAAGCAGGGTCGGACTGAGCCACCGGAGAATCCTCCGGTGGGCCCCAGCTCCTGCGTGGTGGGCCCTGATTTGAAAGGATAGGTCGCGGGGCAGAGGGGGCGGTGGCCCAGGGCCCCGCGCTCTGAGGGGGCCCACCCGGAGCTACGCTACAGTAACTGTATCGGCGTGCACAGCACGCCGATACAGTTACATTCTGCGGCAGAGCAGGGAGAATCGATCTTCCTGCTCTGCCGCCCAGAAGCTATGGGGCCTGAACAGGCGTTGGGGGGGCCCGGTGCCAGCAGTGGGCCCCCCACCCGTCATCGGAGGGTCAGCTGTATCGGCATCCAGCCGATACAGCTGACCGCATAGAGAGAGAAGGAGCGAGCGCTCCTTCTCTCCCATAATCCCCCTCTCAGCGTCTGACAGCGGGCGTGATGACATCACCTGCCGGCGCCCGCTGTCAGACACTGAGAGGGAGAACAGTGAGCAGCACAGGAGCCGGGAGGTGAGTAATGTTTTTTTTTTTTAATGGGGGTGCATTAAACTACAGAGGCTGTATATGGGGGGTGCATTATACTACAGAGGCTGTATATGGGGGCTGCATTATACTACAGAGGCTCCATATTGGGGTGCATTATACTACAGAGACTCCCTATGGGGATGCATTATACTACAGAGGCTGCCTATGGGGGTGCATTATAATATAGCGGCTGCCTATGGTGGTGCATTATATTATAGACTCTGCCTATGGGGGTTTATTATAATATAGAGGCTGCCTATGGGAGTGCATTATACTATATTGAGGACTATCTGGTGTATTATGCTGTATGGATGCTATCTAGGGGCCATCATACAGTGTTGGACCCATTAAATAGTTTGGGGACATTAAGGGGTCAGTATTAGTGTTGAGCATTCCGATACTGCAAATATCGGGTATCGACCGATATTGGCTGTATCGGAATTCCGATTCCGAGTTCCGATATTTTCGTCTTATCGGATACCGGAATTGGGAATTGTCACTGTCACTGTCATGTCCGTCGGTCGGGTCTGTCAGGAGTCAGCGGCACTTACCTGGCAGAAGATCTCCGGCGGTCACATCCCGGACTGCTTCATGGCCGCCATCTTCTTTCCCCGGCGGTCACATGCAGTTTCTCGCGATAACTGCAGTGACTGCTGGGTAATCCCGGCCGTAAAGCAGTCAGTCCGATGACGTCACCGCCGGGGAAGCAGGTAATCAGCTGTGCTGCGTCGCGATGACAGGCTCTGCCTGTCATTGCGATGTAGCACAGCTGGATCGTCGTGGGACTGTCGTTATGGACTGCGTCGGACAGGTGGTATACTGTTGGTTTGTTTTTTTTCTTTTTTTACAGGAGATCGATGGCGTCGCAGGAATGAGTGTATAATAAAATTAATGAAAACTGTGTTGTCTTTTATTTCATTAAAATACTTTTTTCTTGCTTTGTCTTTTTTTTATACATTTAATAACTTTGGGATTAATAATGGATCGGTGTCTTATTGACACCTCTCCATTATTAACCGGGCTTATTGTCACCGTGCAATCAACGGTGACAATAACCCCTTATTACCCCGCTTGCCACCGCTACAGGGCAAGTGGGAAGAGCCGGGTAAAGTGCCACAATTGGCACATCTTTTGATGCGCCAAATGTGGGGCTGCTGTAGCCTGGTATTATCAGGCTGTTGAGGGCCAAAATCCATGGGCCTTGACAGTCTTTTAATACCAGGCCGCAGCAGTCTGCATTTTACTTGGCTGGTTAACAAAAATAGGGGGGATCCCCACGCCGTTTTTTTTTCGAGGGGATCCCCTATTTTTGTTAACCAGCCAAGCTAAGCAGACTGCTGTGGCCTGGTATCATCAGGCTTGCAAGGTCCATGGATATTGGATCCTTACCAGCCTGAAAAACCAGGCCTCAGCGGTCTGCTTCATCTGGCTGGTTAACAAAAATAGGGGGACCCCACGCCAATTTTTTTCGAGGGGATCCCCTATTTTTGTTAATCAGCCAAGATATGCAGACTGCTGTGGCCTGGTATTATCAGGCTGGCAAGGTCCATGGATCTTGGCTCCTTAACAGGCTGAAAATCCAGGCCTCAGCGGTCTGCTTCATCTGGCTGGTTAACAAAAATAGGGGGGACCCACGCCAATTTTTTTCGAGGGGATCCCCTATTTTTGTTAATCAGCCAAGATATGCAGACTGCTGTGGCCTGGTATTATCAGGCTGGCAAGGTCCATGGATCTTGGCTCCTTAACAGCCTGAAAATCCAGGCCTCAGCGGTCTGCTTCATCTGGCTGGTTAACAAAAATAGGGGGGACCCCACGCCAATTTTTTTCGAGGGGATCCCCTATTTTTGTTAATCAGCCAAGATATGCAGACTGCTGTGGCCTAGTATTATCAGGCTGGCAAGGTCCATGGATCTTGGCTCCTTAACAGCCTGAAAATCCAGGCCTCAGCGGTCTGCTTCATCTGGCTGGTTAACAAAAATAGGGGGACCTCACGCCATTTTTTTTTCGAAGGGAACCCCTATTTTTGTTAATCAGTTCCCTCTGACGTCACTGATTGTGTCCCTGGCTGACCTGAAGTGAAAGTGGAAAGCAATCAATTAAGCTTTCCACTTAAGGGCCCGTCTCACATAGCGATATCGCTACCGAGATCGCTGCTGAGTCACTAGTTTTGTGACGCAGCAGCGAGCTCACCAGCGATATCGCTGTGTGTGACATTCAGCGACGATCAGCCCCCCTGCCGGGTATCGCTGATCGTCGCTGAAATGTCAGGACCTTTTTTTGATCGCTGGTTTCCCGCTGACAGGCACACATCGCTGCGTGTGACAGGCGGGAGACCAGCGATCCGCTGGTAACCAAGGTACACAGCGGGTTTCCAGGCGCGGGGCTGTGCCTAGAAACCCGCTGTGTACCTTGGATACCAGCGCCCTGATGCAGGGAGCTGGTATCCAAGGTACACAGCGGGTTTCCAAGCGCTGCGCGGTGCCTGGAAACCCGCTGTGTACCTTGGTTACCAGCGGATCGCTGGTCTCCCGCCTGTCACACGCAGCGATGCGTGCCTGTCAGAGGGAAACCAGCGATCAAAAAAAGGTCCTGACATTTCTGCGACGATCAGTGATACCCGGCAGGGGGGCTGATCGTCGCTGAATGTCACACACAGCGATATCGCTGGTGAGCTCGCTGCTGCGTCACAAAACTAGTGACTCAGCAGCGATCTCGGTAGCGATATCGCTATGTGAAACGGGCCCTTAAGCGATGTTACCCGCAGTGTCGCTGTCCCAGATCGCTGCCTGAGCTGCCTGTTTGGCAGCTCAGCAGCGATCATGTAGCGATACACCAGCGATCCTGACAAGTGCATATCGTTGTCGGGATCGCTGGTGTATCGTTATGTGACACCCAGCCTTTACTCTCCTGTCAGCCAGGAGAGGAACTCATTCATTTGGGGTTTACTGTGAGGCTGCAGCATTAGCTGCGGTCCCTGCAGTAAACATTAACCCTTTCTGAAGGATTTCACCGTGGGACCTGACTGTGCATGGGATAGGTAAGAATAATTTTGCTTTTTTATTTTATTTTTATTACAGGAAATGGTTTTAGCAGGTAAATAAAATATGGTCAAAAACTGTGTGATTATTTCATTAAACTTCTTTTTTATTAAAGTGTGTGTGTTTGATTTTTCTTTCATACAATAGGATTAATAATTGATAGTTGTCTAATTGACAGCTCTCAATTATTAACCTGGCTTAAGTGACCTTTCAATTGCAAGGTCATTTTAACCCCTTATTAACCCATTCGCCACCGCTACAGGGCAATGGGAATAGACGGGCAAAGTGCCAGAAAGGGCAAATCTAATTAGAGATTTGCCCTTTCTGGGGTGTCTGGGGGCAGATGTTAAGTAGCCGGGGGGGGCCAAAAATAATGGTCCCTCTCTGGGCTATTATTATCTGCCCCCACTCACTGGCTTTGTCTGTCTGGTTGCGAAAATAGGGCGGGAGCCCACCATTTTTTTTCAGCAATTTTACACCTCATATATATATATATATATACATGTCATTGAATTTGTGACACATATATATATATATATATTTATATTTGTAGTTCATACACTTCTACATAGTATAATAGCCGCTAATTCAATTGCCGGCTTTTGTGAAAATGCAGAACCCGACATGAAATGACACTTGGTGTACATAGGGTTAACCATGTCTTTTCATGTCCTTTGCTATCTAATTTGCACAAACAATTAAATCAGACTATGTGTGCAAAATTTCACACCTGTAGGGGTTAATTAAAGGTGTAAATTCGTAGCAAAAAAGTCCGTTTTTTTTACAACGAATTTACACCTTTAATTAACCCCTACAGGTGTGAAATTTTGCACACATAGTCTGATTTAATTGTTTGTGCAAATTAGATAGCAAAGGACATGAAAAGAAATGTTTAACCCTATGTACACCAAGTGTCATTTCATGTCGGGTGACCCGACATGAAATGACACTTGGTGTACATAGGGTTAACCATGTCTTTTCATGTCCTTTGCTATCTAATTTTCACAAACAATTAAATCAGACTATGTGTGCAAAATTTCACACCTGTAGGGGTTAATTAAAGGTGTAAATTCGTAGCAAAAAAGTCCGTTTTTTTTACAACGAATTTACACCTTTAATTAACCCCTACAGGTGTGAAATTTTGCACACATAGTCTGATTTAATTGTTTGTGCAAATCAGATAGCAAACGACATGAAAAGACATGGTTAACCCTATGTACACCAAGTGTCATTTCATGTCGGGTGCTTCTGTCTTTTCACTGAAGCCGGCTTTACCCGGCAATTGAATCAAAGGATATTTTACTATGTAGAAGTGTATAAACTATACATATATGTATATATATATGTCACAATGACATGTATATATATATATATATGTATTCTATGTGTGTATATTTAGTGTTTACAAGGAAAGAATGGGGTTTTTTTAGTTGCGATATTTTGTTCCCATAGACTTACATGGGACTTCCGGTATCGGTATCGGGTATCGCCGATTTTTTAGTGATATCGGCGATACCATTCCGATTCCGATACTTTAGGATATCGGAAAGTATCGCTCAACTCTAGTCAGTATATATCCAGTGAGGGGCATTATTCTGTGTATAGGGGAGATGTACAGGGGGAGACTTGGGACATTATTAAATGTAAAGTGGACACTTATTGTTATAGGGGAACTCGGGTTACTGTGACTGTCAAAGGGGCACACAGGGCATTATTACAGTCTAGGGGACAAAATGTGGTCACTGTTTTCTAGGGCACTTGCACCCGGCATTACTATATTCTAGAGGGGTGCTTTAAAATTTAGAGGTCACACAGAACCACACAGCAGGTGCAGTAATAGGGACACATACGGCAGCAGCAGCAGCTCAGTATTGGGGTATCACGTGCAGTAATAGGGACACATACGGCAGCAGCGGCTCAGTATTGGGGTATCAGGTGCAGTAATAGGGACACATACGGCAGCAGCGGCTCAGTATTGGGGTATCAGGTGCAGTAATAGGGACACATATGGCAGCAGCGGCTCAGTATTGGGGTATCAGGTGCAGAAATAGGGACACATATGGCAGCAGCAGCTCAGTATTGGGATATCAGCAGGATGAGGAGTTTGTGCAGGTTGAGAATAGTCCAATTGGTGACCAAGACAGTGCTAAAAATATGAGAAGTGAAATGTGTCTTTGTTGTAATCTCTGCAGTCGAGTCCTGGCTGGAGAAGTCGTCATGTCGGTCTGGGCCAGATGGAAAAGAAATGAAAAGTGAACAATTCCATTAGAAAGAACATCAGCGGTAAGTCATTACCTGTGCTGTAATCTATTATATGTTCTGTAGGACTGGTATTATTTACCACACACCATATGGCGGTAATATCAATATTGGTCTTTTTATATATAGATTATTTTTGGCAACAGCGCGGTCATTTGCTGAGGTTCTCTGATTAGGGGCCCACTCAGAAGTTTCGCCCCCACTAAACCAAAACCCTAGCTACGCCTCTGGCTCTCTCTCTAGTCTTTCTTTCTCTCTCTAGTCTTTCTCGCTCTCTGTTCTTTCTTTCTCGCTCTCTGTTCTTTTTTCTCTCTGTTCTTTCTTTCTCTCTCTCTTTTCTTTCTTTCCTCTCTTTCTTTCTGTTTGTTCTTTCTCTCTCGCTGCTTTTTCTTTCTTTTCCTCAGTACCAGCCACTGTGCCCTCATTACCAGTCAGTGTGATCAGCAGTGCTAAATGGGTACGCTTGGGGCGAGGATATGGGTGTGATTAGCTGTTAAATGGGTGTGGTCGGGGCGTGGCCTAAAATTTGCAGCGACGCCCTACGCGCGCCGCAGCCTTTAACCCTCTTTCCTGTCTTCAAAATTTGAGAGGTATGCTGTATGACCTCACTACAACTTCTGGCCATGCTCCTGATAAGTGCGACGGATGGTCTCCTGAGGGATCTCCTCCCACACATGGACTAAAGCATCCACCAACTCCTGGACAGTCTGTGGTGCAACGTGGCATGGCCTAAAATTTGCTGCAGCAGGCACAGCGTGCCACAGCCTTTGTTCCTCTTTCCCTTCTTCAAAGGTTGGGAAGTATGATGGTGGGCCCCAAGAATATTTTTTCTCTGGTGGGCCCAAGGTACTCCAGTCCGACGCTGCTGGCAAGGTCCATGGATATTGGCTCCTTAACAGCCTTAAATACCATGCCTCAGCAGCAGGGGCGTACATAGAAATCATGGGGCCCCATAGCAAAAGTCTGAATGGGCCCCCCTCCAAAAAAAAAAACCCAGAGCCATTGTAAATGTAAAGTGCCAGCACAGTGAGGGGACACATTAAACAAAAAAATGTATTATGCCCCCATAGATTGTGCCCCCATAGATGCTCCATAGTATAGGCCCTTATGCTGCCGCAGCTGCTGCAACCAAAAAAAAAAAAAGACATACCTTTCGTCGCTGGGGGCCAGGTGCCGGTGTCCTGAGCAGGGGGTGACACCAGGTGCCGATGTCACCGCTCGCTCAGGGCCCCTGCACCTGAGATATTTACCTGTCCTCTCTCCACTGCTGAGTGCCGCTGTCTTCGGGGTCCTCCAGCAGTGAATGATCAGGCAGAGGGCGCGGCGCGCACTAACGACGTCATCGCGCCCTCTGACCTGAACATTGCAGCAAGAGGACGCGAGCAATGGTGGAACGGGACAGGTAAATATCCCTTATACTCACCCTTCCGCCGGCGCGGTCTGTGCAGCCCCTGCTCTTCTCCCACGGTCTCCGCCGCCAATGTTCAGCGGTCACGCGGGATAGCTCATTAAAGTCATGAATATGTGCGTATTCATGACTGTAATGAGCGGTACCACCTGACCGCTGAACACAGGCGTCGGAGACCGTGGGAGAAGAGCAGGGGCTGCAGAGACCACACCAGGAGGGGTGAGTATATAGAAGAGCTGCGCTCCCCCTCCCCCGCCGACCCCCTGGTAGTACTGTGTCAGCACAGCTACCCGACCGTCGAAGGCCCCCTCACCTGTCCGGGCCCCATAGCAGCTGCTTGGTCTGCTTCATTCACGGTACGCCACTGCTCAGCAGTCTGCTTCATCAGGCTGGTTAACAAAAATAGGGGGGACCCAACGCCATTTTTTTTTCGAAGGGAACCCCTATTTTTGTTAATCAGTTCCCTCTGACGTCACTGATTGTGTCCCTGGCTGACCTGAAGTGAAAGTGGAAAGCAATCAATTAAGCTTTCCACTTCCTCTCCTGTCAGCCAGGAGAGGAACTCATTCATTTGGGGGTTTACTGTGAGGCTGCAGCATTAGCTGCGGTCCCTGCAGTAAACATTAACCCTTTCTGAAGGATTACACCGTGGGACCTGACTGTGCATGGGATAGGTAAGAATAATTTTGCTTTTTTATTTTATTTTTATTACAGGAAATGGTTTTTGCAGGCAAATAAAAGATGGTCAAAAACATGTGTCTTTATTTCATTAAAATGATTTTTAATTAAAGTGTGTGTGTTTTATTTTTATTTCATGCAATAGGATTAATAATTGATAGTTGTCTAATTGACAGCTCTCAATTATTAACCTGGCTTAAGGTCACCTTTCAATTGCAAGGTGGCTTTAACCCCATATTAACCCATTCGCCACCGCTACAGGGCAATGGGAATAGACGGGCAAAGTGCCAGAAAGGGCGAATCTAATTATAGATTTGTCTTTTCTGGGGTGTCTGGGGGCAAATGTTAGTAGCCAGGGGGGGGGCAAAAATAATGGTCCCTCTCTGGGCTATTATTATCTGCCCCCATTCGCTGGCTTTGTCTGGTTGCGAAAATAGGGCGGGAGCCCACGCATTTTTTTTAAACAATTTTACACCTCATATATATATATATACATGTCATTGAATTTGTGACACACATATATATATATATATATATATATATATATATTTATATTTATAGTTCATACACTTCTACATAGTATAATAGCCGCTAATTCAATTGCCAGCTTTTGTGAAAATGCAGAACCCGACATGAAATGACACTTGGTGTACATAGGGTTAACCATGTCCTTTGCTATCTGATTTGCACAAACAATTACATCAGTCTATGTGTGCAAAATTTCACACCTGTAGGGGTTAATTAAAGGTGTAAATTTGTAGCAAAAAAGTCTGTTTTTTTTACAACGAATTTACAACTTTAATTAACCCCTACAGGTGTGAAATTTTGCACACATAGACTGATGTTGACAGGGGGTTGGACCAGAAGGCCCAGGAGGTCCCTTCCAACTCTACCATTCTATGATTCTATGATTCTATGATATTAATTGTTTGTGCAAATCAGATAGCAAAAGACATGAAAAGACATGGTTAACCCTATGTACACCAAGTGTCATTTCATGTCGGGTGCTTCTGTCTTTTCACAGAAGCCGGCTTTACCCGGCAATTGAATCAGAGGCTATTTTACTATGTAGAAGTGTATAAACTATACATATATGTATATATATGTCACAATGACATGTGTATATATATATATATATGTATTCTATGTGTGTATATTTTGTGTTTACAACGAAAGAAAGGGTTTTTTTAGTTGCGATATTTTGTTCCCATAGACTTACATGGGACTTCCGGTATCGGGTAAGCCGATATTTTAGTGATATCGGCGATACCATTCCGATCCGATATTTTTGGATATCGGAAAGTATCGCTCAACTCTAATCCTGAGATTAGTTCATTGTGAACTAAACAGCCAGTGGGAGGAGACAGATAGTGATCCAGGCTCATCCAGCTCCAGGAAGCTCCTGCTCTGTCTCACATCTGCTCTTTAGGCTAAGTGCACACGTTCAGGATTATTTGCGTTTTTTTCACGTTTTTTCGCGGGAAAAAAACGTGTAAAAAACGCATGAATTAAGCATCCTATCATTTAGAATGAGTTCCGCAATTTTTGTGCACATGGTGCGTTTTTTTCCGTGAAAAAAAACGCATCGCGGAAAATCTAGCAACATGTTCATTAATTTTGCGGAATTCTAGCGTTTTTCCCGCTATATTATTGAACCAGAAAGTTCAGGGAAAAATCGCGTCAAATCCGCGCAAAAAAACACACCAAAAATGCGCTGCGAAAAAAGTCCGGTTTTGCTCAGGAATATTCTGCAAACATTCCTGAACGTGTGCACTTAGCCTTATAGCTCCTGATGCTGGAAAAGAAGGTAGTAAAACACTATACCACACATCAAATACAAATAATAGTAATAATAATATTATTAATAAAAACTGAAATTGCACACACAGTAGACAGACACAGCTCATATGTGTGTAGTTCATGCCTCTAGCCTAGAAGATCAGTCTTGCTAAAATCTTTACCTCTGGCTCCTGTTCTGTTCTTAAAATGGTAGATGCTGATCTGCTTTTCAGCTCCCTCATACACAATCATTATATTGCACTGCTGGGCTCAGTGAGAGGCATCAGATTGAACTAGGCTGTCCTGAGTCATTCTCAATAGCACATTTAGTTCAGCAGTTCATCTAGTTCATTTAGTTCAGAGGTCACATGATGCATTTCCTATCAGCTCCTCACAGGATATGGTGGAGAAAAACTGAACTAAATGAACTAATCTTTTGAACTGATCTTTTCAGTGAACTAGTTCATGGTGAACTAATCACCAAAGTGAACTAGATTTCCCATCACTACTGTGCTGATGCGATTCTGAATGCTCCTGTGGAGGACCTGTGATGAGGTCATGAAGAGGGCGGGCTGGAGCATCACATGACCACACAAAGCCCTGCCTCTTCATGATGTCATCACAGGTCCTTCAGACACACTGTACAAGAAAAAAATAATTAAAAGGTTAGTAATGACAGCACATTAAAAATCACTCTGCCATCCTGTGGTGGACTATAACTCCCAGCATGCCATAGGATCTGCAGGACATGCTGAAAGTTATAGTTCTCCCATGGGATCTTAAAGCAGCACTCCAGTGTTATCAGTGCTGGAGTGTGGCTTTAAATATAAGCCCTATGCCCCCATTCTTAGGCTGTGGTCACACATGCAAGAAATTTGCACGATTTTTGTGCGAATCTCTCGCATGAACACCCGGCACTGCCGCCGGCACTCGGACCGGAGCGTGCGGCTGCATGTATTTCTATGCAGCGTGTATTTCTATGCAGCATGTATTTCTATGCAGCCGCATGCTCCAGTCTGAGTGCCAGCGGCAGTGCCGGGTGTTCACGAGAGAGATTCGCACAAAAATCGAGCAAATTTCTCGCATGTGTGACCCCGGCCTTATACTCACCCTCCAGCGTCTTCACATAGTAGTTTACAGACACCACACTGCAGCACCATCTTCTACCCGTAGCTTCCAACATAATAGCATATTATTATATATAATAACACCACATATAATAGTTTGTTATTTATGTTATTAAATATTTTACCACATTTTTTGCTTCAAATATATTTTTCCCTATTTTCCACCTCTAAAACCTGGGTGCATCTTATAGTCCGGTGAGTCTTATAGTCCGAAAAATACGGTATGTAACGTGGGGATACAGTAAAGCATGTCATAGGTGATAGACTTATCTTTTCTTATTCTCCTATTATAGAGATGTGATGTGTGTATTCTGTAGGGAGACGTGTTCCTTTTATTTCTAATTTACTGCAATTTGTTTTTGTTCATTTGCAAGCTCGTGAGCGCAAGGACATGAATCTAACTGCCTCTGCCAGAACATTAAAGGTTTTTCTTGTTTTTAATTTAGTCTTAATGTATTGCATTTCATTTGACATAAAGTTTTCTCGCGAATGTTAACAAAAGCTTTTGTTTCTCTCCAACGGAAAGTGATATGAATATTAAGAAGAATATACTTGTTTGTTCAAAATATTTGATTGCATGTGCCTGCCGGGAATACCATTATAAATATCAGGCAATCTGAATGTAAATAGCTACGATATTGCTATTACTCATGAGAAAATGGTTGCAGAGGATTAGATATATACATTTCTAAGCCATACCTTTTACACCTTCAATCAGCCCGCTATAGCTGAACTGTGAAAATTGGAGATCGCTTTTTATGATAATTGGAAGATGTTTTCCTTGAAGTATATGAGACCCCGGAGAGAACAGAAAATGCTTGTCTATAATTTTGTTATAAGCGTTGGAGTATTATAACCTTCTCCAGTAGCACAGCAGTGGCTTCCTTGTTTGCAAGTTAACATTCTAAACACTGTTTTATTATTTGTCAGTATTGACCATGAATATTATTATTTTGCCTTGGTGTAAGATTATTGCCTCCTAATGCATTGAGCCAGAAATTTCTGAATCATAGTATGTTGCTGCTAGAAGATATGTATTAGTCTACCTCTGGGCCCCGATCAGCTTATAATTAGTGCTGGACAAGTCTGGAATCCGAAAAGTAATCTTTACAGAGGTTAGTGACCGTGAAAACTCTGCCACCGGATTAATAAATAAGACCTTGTAACATGGTCATTATGAAACCATGAATGGCTTTTTATCATGCCCTGCCAGATAACTGTTTCTGCTTCGGAACAGGCAACCTACTGATGGACAGCTGCCGGGAAATATGTGAAAGACACGTATAGGAATTTTATGGGATGTTGTCTACATTGGGTTTGCAATACTATCATTGTGCCTACCATTACAATTCTATATTTTATGAGGTCACTACAGAGCACTGTGGGGGGAATTCATCAGTACCGTCAAGAGTTTAGTGGTCATTCCCGTTTCATTAAGAGGCGTGAGCTCACTCATCAAGGCAAGGCAGCTGGAGTAAGTTTTGCTTATCGTGAATTTGAGTCATCGCGCTCTTTCCTACCCCATCTTCTCCCACTTTGTTGGTGCTGGAGCGAGAATGTTGTTTAAATGCAAGTAGTAAGATTTGCTCATCATAAATTTGATTCATCGCGCCCTTTCCCACCCCAGCTTCTCCCATTTTGTTGGAGCAAGGGTGAGAATGTTGTGTAAATGCCAGAAATCACATTTTATTGTGCAACCTCGCATTGCGCAAAAAAACTGCGACTTGTCCTAGCTTTTCTTCAACAGAAATCTGACGAAAAAGCTTTGATGAATTGCACCCTATGTTGTTATATACATCAACCTATTGATCCCAATAAATCAATAGGAACTAATGATTAATTGTCTATCCGGTAGATCTTTTGTAAGTCAAATTTGTTACAGGAATTTGATAAATTATTGGAGTAAAGTGCAATAACATCCTGTGTAAAAGCCTGCTCTAGAGTGCTCTAGATCTTAGACTGGCGTGAAGATTCAGCTTAAGGCTGGACCATGTACCTTGAAGACAAGTCTGTGAATGTCCTTACAGAGATTCTCCAGGAAGTGAAAACAAAAAAAAAATAAAGGAAGTGATATTATAAATAAAATTCCTAAATACCTTTAATTAGCAAGTCAAAATTATTGTTTTTCTGGGATTTAAGTAGCATAGGCTGTTGCCTTGTTATACTGACAGAAACCTGTCCTAGAATGTCAATAGGACAGAAGCCTTTGAGTATACTGGATATCTAATACTAGAGATACCAGGGATATCATGGTAAGGAGAGGCTGCTCACACTGCTGTCCACCGCCATTCTGAATTACTACTTTCCAGGTTTGGTAGGTAAGCCAAATGTAAGGCTTGGAATAATTTGTACTGAGCTTAACAAGTAAGTCTGAACATGTTCCATACTTAAATTATGCATTATTATTATTATTATTATTATGTTTTATCATTGGATTATTTAATTTAGGGACATACTTATCTGCAATGAATATACTAACTGGAATGATATGTGTAAATGTCATATGCAGCTCAGGCAAATATTTTAAGTAGATATGAGCTGATCTTTTGAATTTCAAATTCACTAACTTTGTAGAATTTTCCCTAAAACTCGATTGGATTGAATTAATTTATGCGATTTTCAGTATTGGAAAGTTTGTAATTGCTTGGAAAATATACGGGAAGGGGGAGGGAGATGAGAAAGAACCCAGCACACCGTAAGAACTTACACTTTACGTGTGAGAGAGAGCCGACGCCACTGACAATAAGAGTTTACACTCTACAGGAGAGCGAGGACCCCGCTGACCATAAGAGCTTACACTCTACAGGAGAGAGACGACTCTGCTGACAATAAGAGCTTACACTTTACAGGAGAGAGGACCTCGCTGACCATAAGAGCTTACACTCTACAGTAGAGAGAAGGCCCTGCTGACCATAAGAGCTTACACTCTACAGGAGAGAGAGGACCCCGCTGACCATAAGAGCTTACACTCTACAGTAGAGAGACGACCCCGCTGACCATAAGAGCTTACACTTTACAGGAGAGAGAGGACCTCGCTGACCATAAGAGCTTACACTCTACAGTAGAGAGAAGGCCCTGCTGACCATAAGAGCTAACACTCTACAGGAGAGAGAAGACCCACTGACCATAAGAGCTTACACTCTACAGGAGAGAGAAGACCCACTGACCATAAGAGCTTACATTCTATAGGAGAGAAAGGATCCTGCTGATCATGAGAGGTTACAGTCTACAGGAGAGAGAGATGAACTCATTGACCATAAGAGCTTACACTCTGAAGGAGAGAGAGATAGAGAGGACCCCGCTTTCTATAAGACCTATAAGAACTTACACTCTACAGGAGAGAGAGGACCCCACTGTCAATGTGAAATATATGAAATATGAATAGCAATACGGCTTCTGAATATTAGGAAAAAAATGAGACGCTTTGCATATAATTTGGCCAAATCATGCCTGCCCATCCTCCAACGTCAAAGCGGTCTCAAAAAACTGATGGGTTCCTACGTGTATGAATACCTCTCTTAGGCTGATATCTGAATTCCTGGGTGAATGTGGACACCTCTCTCAGTAAAGTCTGCATTTATAGGTAGGTAGAAACTAATTAAAATCACCACATGGTGAAGGACAGAGTGCTCGGTCAGTAAGCCAACATACAAATAACAAAAGACTGGCACATCAAAGATAGTGTGAATAGGTGCTTACCAGGAGCAGCTACCTCCATATACAATATACAAAAAAAAGTGCAACTTTTTTTGTATGTTGTATATGGAGGTAGATGCTCCTGGTATGCACCTATTCACTATATTTGATGTGCCAGTCAGTCTTTTGTTGTTAAACTGTTTACATGGTCATGTTGCTCTCTGAAAGATGTCATCCACACCTGCCCAGACCTACATTCCTCTGCTTGACTGACAGCTCACTAGCTATGTAGTCAAGCAGAAGCATATGGGACTCTGCAAGGAAGAGAGCCAGGAAGTTATAGGCTTGGGAAGTGCTCTGATACTCACTGAGCACTTACAGTAAGTCTCATTTGCATATTGATTAAAATAGCTATTTTTTTAAACAAAGGAGCAAAATAAGTAAGTGTATATATTACATTATCTTTCAGAGAGCAGCCTGACCACATAATCATTTTTTGGGGGGAGTGATGTAGAGGGGGGATAGTTCTGACAAATTCCCTTTCAACTTTACATATGTTTTAAAAAATCATGTTAATTGAGCTCATTCTGCTGGGTATGGTGATAATAGCAAGTCCCATTTATGAAGATTTCTGGTGTAACCTCTCGTTTTATCAGATCTTTACACCCACAGTGAAGCAGCTTTGATTTAAATCCTACTTTTATACCTTCTCTAATGTATATTTATTTGCTGTCATATATTATACAGAGCAAGTGTCTTCTTCATGCTGCTGAATAGGCAGAATTTGCAGGTGTTATGTACTCACTGGAGCAGCAATACAGGATAAGACGCATGCATCGCAGTGTATAGTACAGATTGTACTGAAACTATTCTCTGTAACCATATGAATGAATTCACGCTCAGGGATGTAAAGTAACAAGTGCCATTGCAAAACTTTAAAGGTGGCTTTGCACCACCTGGACATATAGAGCTCATGATTATTTTGGCCTCTATTCTGTTCCCTGTGTCTCTTTTTTTATTTCTGATCTGCAAGTGTAAAGAAGTGGAGAAGTCGTCGACACCCTCCCTTGAACATTTTATAATGTTGCAAAATCCATTGCCATGTTTTGAATGTTGTTTTGTCTATTTTATAGCCAGCAATAGTTAGGGCCCTGTCACACTCTTCGATGTCCCAGCGATCCCACCAACGATACGACATGGATGGGATCGCTGGGACATCGTTAGCTGATCGCTGGTGAGATGTCACATGGGCAGACTCGCCAGCGATCAGGACCAGCGAGTACGCTGGTATCCAGGCTAAACATCGGGTCACTAAGCGCTGCGCGGTGCTTAGTTACCCAATGTGTACACTGGATACCAGCTCCCAGCTTCTGTTGTATGCGTTGGGAGCTGGTATCCAGGCTAAACATCGGGCAACTAAGCACCGCGCGGTACTTAGTTACCTGATATGTACCCTGGATACCAGCTCCCAGCTTCTGTTGTACGTGCTGGGAGCTCGCTGATCGTTGGTCTCCCGCTGTCACACGCAGCGATGCGTGCTGGCCAGCGGGACACCAACGATGAAAAAATGGTCCAGGCCATTCGACGATGATCAGCAATACCCAGCAGGGGGGCCGGTCGTCGCTGTGTGTCACACTAAGCGAGATCACTGGCTAGGTCGCTGTTGCGTCACAAAATCGGTGACGCTTCAGCGATCTCGCTAGCGATCTCGCTTAGTCTGACGGGGGCTACAGTTATAATTTACTGTTCTGGTCATCCCATGAAGGTAAGAATTAATTGGGCAAAAGGAATCTAGTTCTTGTTGGTAGGAAAGTAAAGTATTCTGAAGAAGAAGTACCTACGGTCCTAATGTAGAAGACCTGCATTAATACAGGTGTTTCTGTGTGATAAAGGGAGGCAATCACCATATAGCATGTTCTGAAGGAAACCAGGACTAAGTGGTAGAAGGATTTATATCAGGCAAGTGGGTCTAAAGAAAAATGTTAAAGGGGTTGTCCAGTCCAAATCGATAAGTCTGCCGTGCCTCTATGTGACTACAGATGAATCCCCCCAGCACACTCATTGTGCACTGCGGGAATTCAGCAGTTTCTGAGCCTGGACTGTAGGGTATGTATCAGTTATACATACTCCCAGCCCGTCCAGTGGACGCAGCCTTGCTCCATGCACTTGTGTTGAGCGAGGCATCGTCCTAACTAGTGATGCGGCTTTCCAGTAGGCGTGGCTGCCTAGAGGGAACAACCTTGCTCCATACATGTGTATGGAAGCAAGGTCACGCCCACCTGATCTGCTCTGGCCTGGAGCATATATAATGCATATGTACCCTCTGGTCCTTGCTCAGAAACTGTTGAATCCACACAGGGCACAGTGTGTGCGCTAGAGGGATTTATAAGTCTGCAGACACACAGACTTATCAATTTGGACAAGACAACCACTTTAACTATTCTAGATAAGAAGCTAGAGTGTAGCCAGGCCTGAGTGTCATAGAGGAGAAGATGGCAATGGTGGGAAACGAGTTCTCCTAAGGAGAACTAAAGATAAAGTGGCACACCAAGGAGCGTGTGGCCCTGATTGAATGGACTTTAAGAGTAATAGTGAGGAGCTGTATGGATGCACCTTAGCCAGTGAAGTCCTCACAAATCAACTGGGAGTTGAAACTAGCTTTGAGGGACCATAGTGACACACCTTGACCCATGCAGACCTAACAGGGGAATATTGAGGTTCTCATAATGGTTTGCTGGATTTGTGTAATACATAATGGAATTAATGTATTGCTACGTGCAACCATGAAGTTTCTGCTTCTGGATTTTGCAGATTAAGTATTCCTTAAGTGTTGTGCCTGCGATCTGATGTACATACTTCTCATCAAGTTGTTCAGTAAAGAAAACATTAGTTATAGCCTCTGATCTGCCTCCTTCATCACTACCTCAAGGTAAAAGCATACACCCAGCCAGGATCCCCAGTTTCCAGTGAGCTTGGTGGGGCGTGAATGCAAACCTCGAGCATGGGTGACGCCCTGCTTGTTGCACATCCATTTTCTCACCTGCCATCATCCAAAAATATCAAAACCAATACTTGGATTAGAAATAAATTGTAGTAGATGAAATATTTGTGTTTTGTATGATTTATTGAACCTAAAACCAGAAATCATACTCTAACATGTGAAAATAAAGCTTTTTAGCACTTTCTGCTAACATTTCTGAAATTCCATACACTGGGTAATTAATGTAAACAAACAGCGACATCCATAGATTTTTAAGATGGCAGATGCATCCTCTACGCTGCAGGTATAGATACAAGAAACAGAATCTCTTGTATCTGTGACTGTGGATTACTTTTTCAAGTTTTGCCCAGTAGATAGCGCTAACTTTGCTATCTTGTAAAGCTGTGGAACTAGTGTTTTGTTTCCATAGGCACATATATCCGTAGGCACAAAGTGTGGGCTAAGGTCTCTTCCTATACACGTACACAAGGAGAGACCTGTCACTCTAGGGCAGGGAATGGGAAGAAGCCAGCAGGGACCCACCTGTCCGATTAGTCTCCCACGCTTGCTCCTCGGTGGTTATTTTGACTGTTTTTTTCGGCACAGTGTTTCATATATGGGTGAAATTATACAGCCAGTATCTGATACTTGCTGCTCGTGGATCAGGCAGCAAGTATCAGCTGTCAGGGTCCCTTTTAAGGGGTCTTCCGGCCACATAATATTGATGACCTCTCTGTAAGACAGGTCAACAATACCAGATTTGTGGGGGCAGACACCTGTCATACCCATGATCAGCTGCTAATGATTCTGGTTGTGGGTGAATGTAACTACTTAATTGAGTTGAACAGCAAGGATAAATTAATGTTATATTATAAATACACACAGACCACCCCTTTGCCTACACTTCTATAGATGCAGAAACCTTGGCAGTTACAACAGTGACAAACAAACTTGGTGGTTACAGTCAATGGTACAAAAGTGCCATGGTTGTCCTAGGTTGACTTCATGATAATACAATTTTGGCAAGGTTTGGACACTATGAAGTCTTTGCTCAGGCTCTCTGGTCTACCACATGCAAATGAGCATCAGTCTGGCCAGTCACATTAACATATCTTTCCTTTTTTGTCCTATCTTACATGAAAAATACATTTAGAGATTGGATGGGCCACTCCGCGGTCAGCATTTTTAGTGCATTAATCGTTATATAAAATGCACAGCAGTCTCTCCCACTTCTTTCTAACTTGATTCCGAGATTTAACATCTTCAATAAGATTAGATATTAAGTGAACATTATTTCTCATCATCTTACATTAGGCAGCCAGCGTACTATGCAGTATATAACAATTACTTCAACTAATTTACTGTCATCTTTAATTTATAGGAGTAAATAATACTTTGTTTAAACTATTATGGGAGTCCTTTACACATTTTAAATATTTTTATGCAAATAGTAGGTTTATTGACCAGTTAGTACTTATTAGTGGGCAAATTCATTTTTGGATGCACCTTAGTGTTTAAATCGAGACTATTGGCACCATAGCTGTTGTGTAAATCTAATGATCGTAATATTCTCGTCGGTTATCATCTTCCTTGTAATACTAAAATAAGTTGGTTGTGAACAGGCTGCATCTGGTCCACTAACAAACAGCTGTTCGCAATGAATGCGTCACTTCTTCTATATGGAAGGCTGAGTTGTTGAGATGTCATTGCTAAATATGTTTATTGCATGAACAAATGTCACCACCCTACTAGATTTCCTCAAATACACAAATTTCTAAAAGGATCTATCGCTACTGGTATAAGACTTCCATAAATTTTTCCAGTTTCTTTCCTCTCATATTGCCCTAACTGGTTTGGTGATCCATTTCAATTGGAAAGACTAAATTAATTGTTAAAAGACTTTCCATTCTATCACTGGAGCATTTTACAGACATCATCATCACTGCCCCATTGGGGCTCACAATCTAAGCTTCCTATCTTTGTAGTGTGAGAGGAAACCTGAGAACCCGGAGGAAACCAACTAAACCCGGGGAGAACATAGACTGCTTGCAGATGGTGTCCTTGGTGTGAGTTACTATGTGACTGGAAGAACAATGACATTGCTGCTGAATATGACATATACAGAATAACTACCCACTTTTTCCGGTAAACCATGCCTTTACCAGTGTTTTTTCTTTTCTGAAGACACTGTTAGTAAAGATGAGTGGAAAAGGCGAAATTTGAATTCCTTTGATATGGCAGATTTAACCTTGAAAATCGATTTGTGGAAAACTTATTTTCCACAAATTGTATGATCCTAATTATCTGGGCTCTCTCTAGATCCCATGCATATTAAACATATATATTCACCTCTCCGGCCCCTCCGCTCCTCATCGTCACCTGTGCAGTCCTTGACGCATCTATACTGATTGCACTGAAATCCCCTGGTCTCTCACGCTGGGCAAAGACTTCTGGGTTTGATCGGTCCTGGGAAGGTTTGGCGCAAACAGTGACATTTCGCACGCTTTTCAACGTGACTGGCAGTGATGTAAAGAAATCAATCAAGGAAAGGATCGGTGATGGGGAGAAATGAGCGGTAGGGGGAAGATTTTTATTTTTTTTCATTTTTTTAAGTTTTGATGGCCTTTTCTACAGTTATGAAAAATGATGGCCTGCATCAGCCATTTTGCTGAATCCACTGAGAAGTGAATTACGAAAATTCTGCATTTTGACAAATGCAGATTTTTGTAAATTCCACTCAAATTTATTCGCTCATCTCTACTGTCAAGAACAGGTTGTATTATTTTTCTTGCATAATAGTTTTCATGGCATAGCTAAGGGGTGCAGAGGCAGGAGTTTCACTCACACACTGTTGCTTTAGGGGATCCTAATACTACACTGCCAGACTAGCAGATATTAGTATTAAAATTACATGTAATGGTAGGATCCAATGACAGGTTTTGTATTGGGGCCCACGCTCTTCAAGTTACCATGTCAAAAAATTGCTTAGCTTTCAATGCTTGGACTAATTTATAGGAGTATTCTAAATCCCTATGTATTTAGTGCCATAATTTAAGCTATTTTCTCATATACTTATATTAAAAATTCCCTAATGTCCCTAAACTACACTATTTAACTCTTTTTTTTTTCCTATTTCCTGTCTAAGAAAAAAAGGTACAATAGCTGTTAGTGTAGTTATGGAAAGGTAAGGAATTTTTAATACAAGTATATTAGATTACTTAACTAAATAGATTTAAAATGAAATTTAGTTTTGCTTCGGACCACCCCTTTAATTAAATTTACAGATGTACAGTATACCTCCTTAGCTTTCCTCTTGGTTACATATAACCTAGGATGTGAATGGCCTAAACCACCTTTTAAAAAGGAAAAAACAAACACGATTTCATCATACTCTGTCAGATGTTAATGCTGGATGTGTCTATATTTGGCCAAGCTTTGGTTGTAATGTGAATTGCACTCAGTGGAGGATGTTCCTGGCAGGTCACAATAATGTATTAAATTTCAGTTGTGAGAAATTTGAGTCCAACTTATAATTTGCAGAAAGGGTGGACTTGCATGTATTAGTATCGAAGGGTTGTAAAGCTGAAGGAAAAAGTGTCCCATAATCTTTGAAGAATAACTCCTTCCCTATCAAATGATCAAGATGCTTATATAAGTTCTTTGAACAGGTTGTGTGTAAAGTTGTAAGGAGTGGCTTATTGGTGGGAACGGCTGATTGGTGGATGTGTGGAAGTGGCTTACTAGGGATATGTGGGTTTAGCTTTTGCAGATGTGTGGGAGGGGTTTAGTGAATGTGTAATAGTGGCTTATTAGTGGATGTGGGGGAGTGATTTATTAGTGGATGTATGGGAGTGGCTTATTAGTGGATGTGGGGGAGTGATTTATTAGTGGATGTATGGGAGTGGCTTATTAGTGGATGTGGGGGAGTGATTTATTAGTGGATGTATGGGAGTGGCTCAGTGGATGTGTTGGAGGGATTTATTAGTGGATTTGTGTGGATGTGGCTTTTTACTGGATGTGTTGGAGTAAGTTACTAGGAGATGTGAGGGAGTAGTTTTAGTGGATTTGTAGGATTGGCTGCTTAGTGGATCTGTTGGAGGGGTTTATTAGTGAATTTGTGGATGTGGTTTATTAGTATATGTGTGGGAGTGGCTTAGGAGATGTGAGGGAGTAGTTTATTAGTGGATGTGGGGGAGTGATTTATTAGTGGATGTATGGGAGTGGCTTATTAGTGGATGTGGGGGAGTGATTTATTAGTGGATGTATGGGAGTGGCTTATTAGTGGATGTGGGGGAGTGATTTATTAGTGGATGTATGGGAATGGCTCAGTGGATGTGTTGGAGGGATTTATTAGTGAATTTGTGTGGATGTGGCTTTTTACTGGATGTGTTGGAGTAACTTACTAGGAGATGTGAGGGAGTAGTTTTAGTGGATTTGTAGGATTGGCTGCTTAGTGGATGTGTTGGAGGGGTTTATTAGTGGATTTGTGGATGTGGTTTATTAGTATATGTGTAGGAGTGGCTTAGGAGATGTGAGGGAGTAGTTTATTAGTGGATGTGGGGGAGTGATTTGTTAGTGGATGTATGGGAGTGGCTTATTAGTGGATGTGGGGGAGTGATTTATTAGTGGATGTATGTGAGTGGCTCAGTGGATGTGTTGGAGGGATTTATTAGTGAATTTGTGTGGATGTGGCTTTTTACTGGATGTGTTGGAGTAACTTACTAGGAGATGTGAGGGAGTAGTTTTAGTGGATTTGTAGGATTGGCTGCTTAGTGGATCTGTTGGAGGGGTTTATTAGTGGATTTGTGGATGTGGTTTATTAGTATATGTGTGGGAGTGGCTTAGGAGATGTGAGGGAGTAGTTTATTAGTGGATGTGGGGGAGTGATTTATTAGTGGATGTATGGGAGTGACTTATTAGTGGATGTGGGGGAGTGATTTATTAGTGGATGTATGGGAGTGGCTCAGTGGATGTGTTGGAGGGATTTATTAGTGGATTTGTGTGGATGTGGCTTTTTACTGGATGTGTTGGAGTAACTTACTAGGAGATGTGAGGGAGTAGTTTTAGTGGATTTGTAGGATTGGCTGCTTAGTGGATGTGTTGGAGGGGTTTATTAGTGGATTTGTGGATGTAGTTTATTAGTATATGTGTGGGAGTGGCTTAGGAGATGTGAGGGAGTAGTTTATTAGTGGATGTATGGGTTTTTTTTTTAGTGGCTGTGTCTGAGTTTCTTAGGGATTTGTATGATTGGCTGATTAGTGGATGTGTGTGAGTGGTTTTAGTGGCTATATTGGAGTGACATATTGTTGAGACATATAATTTATGACATAAGAATTTTACATTTCAAAAGTGAAGCTTAGTTCCAGCAGTCCAGAGATGCCTTGCATCTTGTGTTTAGTAGAGAAATGTCTCTATAATTAGAGATGTTCATCATGAGCCTTGCATTGTAACATTTCTCTTGTTCAGATATCTCTCAAATGATTGCACATTTTTTGCACTTGCTATTTTGCAGCAGCATATATATTTTTATCACCTGAATATGTTGTTTCTGTAGTTTACGTCACCTGGAGATTACATTAGACTCTGTAGCATTTCTTTCTCTGATTTTTCGTTATGCTACTTTGTACAGTATTCCTGTGCATTATGTACTAGGTGTATCAGGGAACATTTCTTGCCTACAACAACAGAAGAACAGCTCAGCACTTCAGCTCTTGTGCATTGCAATTAACAAATGCTAACGAGCTAAATTATAATTATTCTCTTAGGTAAACTGTGCATTGTTTTCTCATTAACAAAGGTGCTACTGTGCTTATGACTGTCACAATAACAGAGGCCAATGTGCCTTTTAAAAATAATTAGTTTAAAAAAACAGTTTACCATTTTTTTCTGCAATTATTATAAAATGTACTCTTATAATTACTGTAAAGGTTGGTTTACATGGGCCGACCGGCGCCACAATACGACTGTTGATCAGTAAACTTTTACCAAACTGCGCCGTTTGACTTCCCGTTCACACTGGTAGACCAAGGCAGAAGATATGCACTGAGCGATCTATAGTAGAGTGGGAAGAGTGTATAAGCTGCCATAGTTCTCAACAGTGTGAGTGCTGTTTACACAGGATGATGAACTGCCAAGAACGATGACTTTTTGCTCTGCACAAAAGATCATTTCACCTGAAAAACAAGCCTTTTAATCAGCAGCCTGTTTACGCCTCAAGATAATTGTGAAATGAGCAGTTTTAACAATTCTCGATCACGATTATCTTGCAGTAAAATGCCCTTTTACTTTCTTGTCCTAGATTTCCTGTACTAGTCTTAACTTTAACCCCTTACTGCCATCGGACGTACTATCCCGTCCATGGTACCTGGGCCCGTATGACCGGGGACGGGATAGTACGTCATAGGCGATCAGCTGCGCTCCTGAGGGGAGCGCAGCTAATCGCCGCCGGGTGTCAGCTGATTATCACAGCTGACACCCATGACTGTGTGTCAGGAGCGGTCACGGACCGCTCCCGGCACATTAACCCCTAGCACACCGCGATCAAACATGATCGCGGTGTACTGGGGGCACAGGGGAGGATCGCGCAGGGTGGGGGCTCCCTGCGCGCCCCCCTGAGACCCTCAGAGCAGCGCGATGTGATCGCACTGTTCTGAGGGCTTCTTCCCTCCCAGGACCCGGATCCAAGATGGCGCCGGGGTCCTGGAGGGAGGCGGCTACCTCAGTGCCTGCCGAGAGCAGGCACTGAGAAGCCTGCATCTATGCCTGTGCGATCGCTGGTGTGACAGAGTGCTGTGCACACTGTCACACCAGCGATCTGATAAAATACTGTGATGTCCCACCCTGGGACAAAGTAAAAAAGTTAAAAAAGTAAAAATAAACATGTGTAAAAAAAAAATCCAAAATAAATTAAAAAAAAAAAAAATATTCCCCAATAAATTCACTTCTTCCTGTAAATAATAAACAAAAAAACAATAAAAGTACACATATTTGGTATCGCCGCGTCCGTAACGACCCCCCCTATAAAATTGTCCCACTAGTTAACCCCTTTAGTGAACCCCTTAAAAAAAAAAAAAAAAAACGAAGCAAAAAATCAATGCTTTATCATCATACCGCCGAACAAAAAGTGGAATAACACGCGATCAAAAAGACGGATATAAAATAAACATGGTACCGCTGAAAACGTCATCTTGTCCCGCAAAAAACGAGCTATCACAAAGCATCATCAGCGAAAAAATAAAAAAGTTATAGCTCGCAGAATAAAGCGATGCAAAAATAATTATTTTTTATATAAAATTGTTTTTATTCTATAAAAGCGCCAAAACATGAAAAAATGATATAAATGAGGTATCGCCATAATCGTACTGACCCGAAGAATAAAACTGCTTTATCAATTTTACCACACGCGGAACGGTATAAACGCCTCCCCAAAAGAAATTCATGAATTGCTGATTTTTGTTCATTCTAACCTCCCAAAAATCGAAATAAAAAGCGATCAAAAAATGTCACGTGCTCAAAAATGGTACCAATAAAAACGTCAACTCGTCCCGCAAAAATAAGACCTCACATTACTCTGTGGGCCAAAATATGCAAAAATTATAGCTCTCAAAATGTGATGATGCAAAAACTATTTTTGCAATAAAAAGCGTCTTTTAGCGTGACAGCTGCCAATCATAAAAACCCGCTATAAATAGTAAATCAAACCCCCTTTATCACCCCCTTAGTAAGGGAAAAATAATAAAATTAAAAAAAAGCATTTATTTCCATTTTCCCATTAGGGTTAGGGTTAGGGTTGCGGCTAAAGTTAGGGTTAGGGTTGGCGCTAAAGTTAGGATTAGGGTTAGGGTTGGGATTAGGGGTGTGTTAGGGTTAGGTTTGTGGTTAGGGTTGGGACTAGGGTTAGGGGTGTGTTGGGGTTAGGGTTGGAGTTAGAATTGGGGGGTTTCAGCTGTTTAGGCACATCAGGGGCTCTCCAAATGTGACATGGCGTCTGATCTCAATTCCAGCCAATTCTGCGTTGAAAAAGTCAAACGGTGCTCCTTCACTTCTGAGCTCTGCCATGCGTCCAAACAGTAGTTTATCCCCACATATGGGGTATCAGCGTACTCTGGACCACAAGAGTTATTGTGCAATTTGTCCTATTTCTTCTGCTACCCTTGGGAAAATAAAAAACTGGGGGCGAAAATATCATTTTTGTACAAAAAAAAATATTTTTTTGTTTTTACGGCTGTACATTATAAACTTCTGTGAAGCACTTGGGGCTTCATAGCGCTCACCACACATCTAGATAAGTTCCTTGTGGGGTCTATTTTCCAAAATGGGGTCACTTGTTGGGGATTTCCACTGTTTAGGCGCATCAGGGGCTCTCCAAATGCGACATGACACCTTCAGACCATTCCATCAAAGTCTGCAATCCAAAACGTCACTACTTCCCTTCTGAGCCCCAACGTGTACCCATACAGTAGTTTTCTCCCACATATTGGATATCAGCGTACTCAGGACAAATTGGACAACAACTTTTGGGGTCCAATTTCTCCTGTTACCCTTGTAAAAATAAGATATTGGGGCAAAAAAATCATTTTTGCAAAAAAAAAAAGGATTTTTTATTTTTACGGCTGTACGTTATAAACTTCTGTGAAGCACTTGGGGGTTCAAATTGCTCACCAAAGATCTAGAAAAGTTCCTTAGGGGGTCTAGTTTCCAAAATGGGGTCATTTGTGGGGGGTTTCCACTGTTTAGGCACATCAGGGGCTCTCCAAATGCAACATGGCATCCAATCTCAATTCCAGCCAATTTTGGTTGGAAAAAGTCAAATGGTGCTCCTTCCATTCCGAGCTCTGCCGTGCGCCCAAACAGTGATTCCCACCCACATATGGGGTATCAGCGTACTCAGGACAAATTGGACAACAACTTATGTGGTCCAATTTCTCCTGTTACCCTTGAGAAAATAAAAAATTAGTGACTAAAAGATAATTTTTGTGGGAAAAAAATAGGATTTTTTATTTTCATGCCCGGGCATTATAGACTTGTGTGAAGCACTTGGGGGTTCAAAGTGCTCACCAAAGATCTAGATAAGTTCCTTAGGGGTATAGTTTCCAAAATGGGGTCACTTGTGGGGGGTTTCCACTGTTTAGGCTCATCTGGGGCACTGCAAACGGAACATGACCCCCATCAACGTCTGCATTCCAAAACGTTACTACTTCCTTTCCAAGCCCTGCCGTGCACCCAAACAGTTCCCCCCCCACATATGGGGTATCAGCGTACTCAGGACAAATTGGACAACAACTTTTGGGGTCCAATTTCCTTGGGAAAATTCAAAAATTTGGGACTAAAAAATCATTTTTGTGGAAAATTGTTTTTTTTTTTTTCACACCCAGGCATTATAAGCTTTTGTGAAACACTTGGGAGTTCAAAGTGCGCACAACAGATCTAGATAAGTACCTTAGGGGGTCTAGTTTCCAAAATGGTGTCACTTGTGGGGTTTTCCACTGTTTAGGCGCATCAGGGGCTCTCCAAACACGACATGGCGTCCAATCTCAATTCCAGCCAATTTTAGTTTGAAAAAGTCAAACGGCGCTCCTTCCCTTACGAGCTCTGCCGTGTGCCCAAACAGTGGTTTTCCCCCACATATTGGGTATTGGCGTACTCAGGAGAAATTGCATAACAACCTTATCTGTCCATTTTCTCCTTTTACCCTTGTGAAAATAAAAAAAAGTTTGTAAAAGATCATTTTTGTGGCTAAAAAGTTAAATATATCATTTTTTCCTTCCACGTTGCTTTAGTTCCTGTGAAGCACCTGAAGGGTTAATAATCTTCTTGAATGTGGTTTTGAGTACCTTGAGGGGTGCAGTTTTTAGAATGGTGTCACTTTTGGGTATTTTCTGCCATATAGACCCCTCAAAGTGACTTCAAATGAGAGGTGGTCCCTAAAAAAAATGGCTTTGTAAATTTTGTTGTAAAAATGAGAAATCGCTGGTCAACTTTTAACCCTTATAACTTCCTAACAAAAAAAAATTTTGGTTCCAAAATTGTGCTGATGTAAAGTAGACATGTGGGAAATGTTATTTCTTAACTATTTTATGTGACATATTTCTCTGTTTTAAGGGAATAAAAATTCAAAGTTTGAAAATTGCAAAATTTTAAAAATTTTCGCCATATTTGCGTTTTTTTCAAAAATAAACGCAAGTTATATCGAAGAAATTTTACTTCTAACGTGAAGTACAATATGTCACGAGAAAACAATCTCAGAATCGCGAAGATCCGTTGAAGCGTTCCAGAGTTATAACCTCATAAAGAGACAGTGGTCAGAATTGTAAAAATTGGCCCGGTCATTAAGGTGCAAACCACCTTGGGGGTGAAGGGGTTAAAAGGAATCTGTCACCACCTGGGATTCAGTAGCAGTGACTAGCCAGCGCCTGTGAAAAAGAAGGATGAAGACACTGCCCAGAGAAGGGAGGATAAATTACTATGATAGCGCGCGTGCAGGGCGCAGGATTCCAGGCGCCACAGCTGCTAATCACAGGGTAGTGTAACGTGCATGGGAGGAGGGTGCTATGATAATGAAGACAGGAGACATTAATATAAAAGATTACCGTAGTACTCAATTTCTCGAAAACTAGATTGCAGTTATGAGGCATACAGGTAAGAATATTTGAAACATTCTATTATCTGTATGCCCATGGTAATAGCTTAAAAGTGTCTCTGGGGGTGACAGTTTCCCTTTAATAGTCAGTGTTGTTAAAAAAAATTATGAGCCCTTAATGATTGAGCCCTTAAATGACTGCTCAGAATGTCCAAGATGTGCAGTACAATATAACATGAGTGATCAGGTCTAACAACCCGATGCAACATTTGGAAGGATGGAGAGTTCCTGCACCCGGTACCCCATGTAGTTATGGACAGAGCAAGAAAAACAGTAGTTAAAACTAGCATAAATATAAATAGATAGAGATGTGACCGACTCCATCTGCTATTTGCTAGAGATTTTCATTAAGAAGGTGTTACATGTAGATCAGAAGAGCAGCCTGTCAGTCATTACATGTCTCACACTGGTAACGCCTCCTATTATATAAAATAAGCCTTGAAGGTAGATTCTAAGGGAGATCTATGTCTGTCTTATAGATCTTAACAGTTTATTTACATTATATTAAAATTGTGGACTTCTCTGGAATAAAACCTTGCATCGCAATCGGCACCATTTTATTCACCTTCCTATGACTTGCATGTCCATATAGACGGCTTAGGAAGGTTGATCCTGAGAACAGACTCCCTTTTTATAGGTTAATTCCCAACATTGAGTAGACTCTGAAATGCCCCATGCATGTGCACCACCTCGCCATTCATTCTCTCTGCAGGAGTACAGCGCTCTATCACTGGCAGTTTTATGGAAAATTGCTAAAACGGTGATGTAGTTTGCATGGCCAGAGCTCTGTTCCAACAAGGCCTTTCCGAGTCCCGCTCTGCATCCATAACAGCTTGTACTATTTTGGGAAAACTTCCTACTGTAACGCTGGTATTGTCTGTACTTTGTTTTCCAGCGTTACTTTGCATGTCTTTGCTTTAACCCTTTTGCTCCTTTCGCTCTAAATAGCTGGGATACTGTTGTCTGTTATCTGTATGGATGCTGCTCAGTTCCCAGCTCTGCTGCGTAGCCGTACTTGCGTGAGTGTCTCCGCTGCGTTGCATGACCACCCGCATGTGCAGTCCCTGGCCTGCTGTAGAAGCCACCCGTAGGTTGCAAAGTCCTCTGCAGTGGTGCATGACTTACTACGTGTGTGGCAGCAGCCACTGTCAGGTCTCCTGCTGTGCTGAGTTGTGTCTGGCTCTGCATAGGGGGTGCGGCCCACACCTGTCCTGCTTTTATGAGGATTGGGTGTGCACTAGAATTGCTGCTCCAGCCTATCGCTGTGAAGCAGCTCATATATAAAGTTCCCCAGCCCTGTGGGGCGTTGCCAGAGCTTTGCATTGAGTCTGCATTGAGTTCCTGAACCTAGCCGTGTGTGTTTGTGTGTTCAGCTCCTGCTCTGAGTGCGATCAGTTCTGGAGAACTGATTTCCTTTGTCCTGTCTTGTGTTTCCGCCTATGCTGGGGGCTGAATACCCAGATCGCCCTTCCTGGAGGCTGCATATCCAGGCCTGTTCCTGTTGTATCTTTTCCCTGAATCCCTGATCCTGGATCTATCCCGGTACCTGAATGTCTGAACTGTGTCTTGTGTTTCCGCCTATGCTGGGGGCTGAGTACCCAGATCGCCCTTCCTGGAGGCTTGCATATCCAGGCCTGTTCCTGTTGTATCTTGTTCCCTGAATCCCTGATCCTGGACTGCATCTATCCGTGATGACCCCGCCATCGTCTGAAGTCTGTCTGAGGTCGGTGTCTGATGTTCTCCTGCTGAGCCTGTGCTACGCCTGAGGCCTGAGAGAGAGGCTGCCCAAGTATGCCCGTGCCAGATAACCCTGGACTGCATCTACCCGTGATGTCCTCCTGCATTCGTCTGTGATCCTGAGACGTGTACCCTTCTCTGATGTGCGGAATCGGGAGCCCGGCATTATGTTCTGTTTATGTACTCTGTGTTTCTTTAAGTAAACTTTGTTTCTTCATACCTGAAGTTGTGCGGTGTTGTCTAGTCCTGCAGGTCGCCATCTCGCCCACATGCTCAGCTGCCACGGATCCCGGTCGCTGCCCTTCCCTAGTCCGGGCAGGCCCGGTTCTTCCTCCGTGGTCCAGTGGGTCCACATTCTCTTACCATCGGGGACGCATGCCTCACGTACGTCGTGGACTGGCGGCGTGGGAGCATTGGCTAGTTAGGCAAGCTAGGCCATGTCCCAACGCCCCGCAGCCGTGGGAAGCGTCATACCTACAAGATGTTAGAGGTGTCTGGTGGATCTTTTACCTATTCATCCACTAGAATATTTGTTAGGTCAGACCATGATGTTGGACAAGAGGGCCAGGCTCACAGTCTGTGTTCTAGTTCATCCCAAAGGTGTTTGATAGGATTGAATCATGGCTAAGTATGGCCGAGTCAAGTTCTTCCACTCCAAACTCACCCCACTGTATATTTATTGATCGTGCTTTGAGCAAGAAACCACAGTCATAGTAAAAAAAGGGTCTTCCCCAAACTGTTCCCACAAAGTTGGAAGCATATAACTGTCCAAAATGTCTTGATATGCTGAAGCATTAAAGGGGGAGATATAATAAAATATAAAAAAGGATTCTAGGTATTTTTATAAAGCTGGGAAATTTGTATCACATGGCCTTTACCAATGATGATGGTGAACAAGCCATAAGGGAAAAGTGAAGAGATCAGTCCAGCTTCTGGAAAATTGCAATGCTTTATTCAATCCATATTAAAAAATCTTCACAAAACGGTGTCCTCCATATTCAAAGACAGCAGACATAGCTGATATAGCGTGTGGTGCTAACTGTCTGCTGTCTTTGAATATGGAGGACACCGAAGATTTTTTAATATGGATTGAATAAAGCATTGCAATTTTCCAGAAGCTGGACTGATCTCTTCACTTTTCCCTGCTGCATGTCTTGGTCTGGACTCTCAGTTCGTGCTCCGGTGGTGGTTGGTGAGCTGGCAGAGGCTTATGCCCCATCTTTTTCTAATTTCCAGTAAACAAGCCATAACCCTAACAAGTAAGGTCTGAAAATTTGGTCAAAGTTTTCTGCACAAAAAAAATCTCCAAACGTGCCTAAACTTTTGCATCGGCCCATTTTCCTTTTTGTAATCTTTAAAATGTAAAAAATGACATATTTATATATTATTTTTTACTTCTCTATTTGTTGCCTAAAATACAAAGGAAATGTCATCTTTAACTTTAATCTTTTTAAATATTTTTTTCATCTTCACTTTGCTTAGTTGCTTAGCTTTTCATAATAACAGTCATTTTGACCAGGGGTGTCCAAAGGTTTCCATGCCACTGTATAAAGCTTCATGCAGCTGCTCTGCCATGTAAACCCATACGATGGAGCTCCCAGTTTTTGTGCTGATGTTAAAGGGTTGTCCAGATTTATCACAATAAGTCTGTGACTGTAGACTTGTGAATCCTGACATTGAGTGCTGGGAGGATTCTTCGGTACCAGCAGCGAGACCAAGAGGCCATATTCATACTCCCGGCCACATTCTGATTAGATATAATTGACCTCTCTCAATTTACTTGTATTGAACACAAGATGGGACACATCTAGGCAGAATGTGTCTGGAAGTATGCAGATCCCATTCTTGTGGTCACATGACCAATCGATTTCACTGCCGTAACCTGAGACTCCTCAAAACGCTCGTTGCGTGTGATGAGAAGGTTTACAAGTCTGCAGTTACGACGCGTGACTGCAGAGTTTAGTGAAAAACCTGGACAACTCCATTAATGCCATCGAAGGATTGGACTCTGCAGTTATTAGTTAGGAGAACGTTGTTGTCTCCTTTTCATAGCTGAGTTGCTGTTGTTCCTAAATGTTTCCACTTTCCAATAATACCAGTCTCCGTTGATTGTGAATTCTTTAGGAAGGAAGAAATTTCATGAACTGACTCATTACAGGACAATGCTGGAACTCAACGAGCTCTTTAGTTTGAGCCATTCTTGCACAAATGTTCGTAAAGGCCGACAGCTTAGGACTGAATGAGAAAAGTAAATTCAATGATTAAGACACGTGTACCAATACTTTTGTCTATATTTTGTATGTTGTAGAGGCAGGAGAGCTTTGGGAATATGTGAGAGCTGTTAGAGCGTTTGATGTTTTGCTATGTAGAGATGGATTTTCTTATGCGTTGGACATCCACTATCAATATTTACATCTGCTATATTGATGAAGTAAAGCATGAAAACCTAAGTAAAACAATTAAGCGTTAATTGCTGTAAACTAAACATGGAAATATGTGATGGGGCGCTTGGACGTATGTTCAATGTTATTTACTAATTGCAGTTGTCACTATGAGCCAGCAACATATTTACAGTGACGGTCTCTTGGGCTTTACAACCCTGGAAGCGATTGATGTAAATTTAATTATCATTCAAATTATCTCATCAAGCATTTCTAACTTGCCCGCATTTTCTAAACGCTGGCTTTTCCGGGATCTGTTTTCTGAATACTGTGCCCTTGCTAATCTTCCAGTTCTCATTGGGTTAACTACGGCCACCTCCTAGAAACCAAGTAATCCCAAACTTCATGTAAAAGTGATACAGAGTATGACATGCCCCAGTCACAAGGCGAGCCTTACTTTAGGTTAATATTTAATCTGGTTAGCTGTGCTTATTATCCAAACACTTAAATGCTCTTATACCTGCCATCTATAATTACTGCCAGGGAGGGAAGCATCAATTTTTGTTTTTTTTTCCACATTTTTTTTTTTATAAAAAAAAGCACTAAAAGCGTGAAGTAGCTGACTGCATTCTTTCATTTTATTTTCTCTAGTTTGCAATATTTAAAACAATACAATGTAAAGTACAGATCATGAGGTCAAACATGAAAAGTAAATTTAAGGTATAGCGCTCCAAGTTTTGTGCATAACATAGAATTAAAAGGAGCATGCTCTTCATTCTTCCCAAACCACGAGCACCATGAATCAGAGCCTGGCTGCATAATTATTAATTATCTCTGAAATGCACTGGTATTCCAGAAAAAATGTAGTTTAGATGGTTAATCACCTGCAGCGAAGCCGGTTAGTGGCGGCACCATATTATTTTTGCCTCTCTCTATAGTCCCTGTCCATCTTCCCCCATCACGGCTGCAGGTGATTGACAGGTCTCTCGCCGGAGTGTTTCAGAGAAAAATGTTCTTGGTTGCAATTGTGCAGTCAGGTTCTGATTCATGTTGTCCGTGGTGCATGACCGGTTCCCTATGAAAGGATAACATTCCGACTACCTGAAGATACCACTAGAGGGAGCTTTGTAGTTTATCATATAACACTATTAACAGTAAGCTCCTTAGCTCCCTCTAGTGGCAGCAACAGATAACCTGAAAGTTTTGCAAATAGTTCTGATAAAAGATGGATGTTCACTTATTCATTAAAAGTTAAAAGCTACTGCACCTATGCTTCTTTCTAGTTTTGCCAGTTACATTATCTGCTGTTTTAGATTTCTACACTTCGGTTATATTTATATCTGGGCTGGTGTCAATTTTAACTATTTTTTAGTTTCCTGTATACTGCAGTGTTCTTCAGTTTGTCATTTCAGAACAATGTTTTTTGTGTTCCCTTCTTCTGGTGACTCCATAATACATTTAATAAAGGGTATTCTTCTCTAGCTGCAAAGTTGCTAAAAATCTTGCTCATCTGGGAGGACATTGTGGTCTTATAGAGTTCTCATGGTGCTAAACAACTCAGAATTTCTATGAAGCGTCACCATAGTCATGTTCGTGTGGCACCAATGAGTGGATTCTTGATATACAATTGGCAAATAGTTCTTAATTTGACTTTAATCCTGCTGTAAGTTGCTGATTTCAGTGGATGTCATTGCTGAGACTCCTAAATCTCAATAATGGAGGTTCTAGTTCTCTGTATGAATTGGCCATGATAAGCATTCTCACTACTGCTCTATTCAATGTCTGGGACTGACAGAGATAATGCTGTATTGGTTGTGACGCTGTGTAGCATGGTACTGAGTGCCTGCTCCGGAAGGAAATTAACTTCATTATCCCCTGCAGTATTTGGCTTCAGTCACAGGGGTGGTGCTGAGTGACTTCAATGGCCGCTCTGTGTATGGAGGTGCTGACAGTAACGCGCTTCCGGCACTGATGACAGCTGACCCTATGCTATGCTGCTGCCCAGTCAGTGCTGTGGGCACGTTACATGCTGCGCTCTGTATATGCAGAGCGGTGACTGTAAACCCCCTCGCCACCCCTGTAACTGGAAGCTGAATGCTACCGGAGGGAATAATGTTCATTACCTTCGGCAGCGGGGCTCTCGGTGCCAGCACCGCATGGTTTCAAAACACTAATAACCTGCAGATTAACCTGATATCTGTAGGTTAATAGCGATTAGTGTTGAGCGATACTGCTCGATATCTAAAAATATCGGATCGGAATGGTATCGCCGATATCACTAAATATCGTCGATATCCGATTCCGATACCGGAAGTCCCATGTAAGTCTATGTGAACAAAATATCGCAACTAAAAAAACACTTTCTTTCGTTGTAAACACAAAATATACACACATAGAATACATATATATATATATATATTATATAACATGTCATTGTGACATATATATATATATATATATATACATATATTTATAGTTTATACACTTCTACATAGTAAAATAGACTCTGATTCAATTGCCGGGTAAAGCCGTGACATACCCCATAGAAGACGTCGACCTCTGGCTCTGTGCGACTCAACTTGGGCGTCACGAACAGGATTCTGTAGCTCACTATAAGCGAGTCCTGTGTGCCTGAATTGAACTGGTTTTGTGCTTGAGAATTGCTAAAATCATCAGAGAATGTATTTGCCATTTTTCCGCCATATCTGCGTCACGACGAGGCACTGGTGAAGAAGAATGGCGTGCTCTTCGTGGGTGTACACTCAGTGGCGCGAAAACGATGGCCGACCACTCTAAATGGTACTGCAATGTAAGATCGTGCCCCACAGCTCTTGAGATCCGCCTCCTCATCCTCCTCAGTGTGCGGAAACTAACACGAAGGTCCCGCCTCACTACAAAAGAGGGGCCCTCTCCAGATGCTAATGACACATGTGACTTGGCAGAGATGGCTAATGGACACGAGCAGAAGTGTGAAGGGATGGAGCAGTCAGAGCTCTCCCCCCACGGAAGCGACCCGATCGCCACGGAACCACCGTTGGGCACCCGGCCTGGAAACCCTCCTACGCTGCAAGAAGCGGAGGATACCTTAAGAGGCCTGGCCGGCACCGGGAGGAGTTCGCCAGGATGGAAGCCAGCTGGCGTGCCCTAAAACTAAACTTGGAGCGGCGCCAATCCCTCTTACCTGAAGTGTCTGTACCGGAAGGTGAGGCACCCGTTCTAGTAGAGGAGTCCGTGCGGGCATCCCAGCCCTTGCAATGTGATCCGGTTGACGTTGTCGCAGTGGAGGCACCCGATCCTGGAAAAAACGCTGCACCGGCAGCACCCCAGATCCCGCTGTCTGCCCCCGTCGCTGAGACAGAAGAAGCGACACCCGTCCTCATGGAGGAGGCCGCGCAGGCACCAGAGGTCTACCTGTCTGTACCGGAGCCCCGACTGTCATCTGTTCCAGAGCCGGCTGCTTCCTCCGCAGGTGAGCGCCGCCAGGACTGTCGGGCGCCAGGAGAGCTGCCGCAAACCGGACATCGTAAGCTGCAGTTTGATGGTGGAGACATGGAGATGCTGGTGGAGGAGAATTACAACCGGCGTCAGGAGGAAGAGTGGAGACATCGGGAGAGGAGAAGCCGAGCGACAAAGGGAGCAGCGCGAATCCCAGAAGCTTCGCCAACGTCACATCGAGAAGGACCGGGCAGATAAGGACCGGATGAGAAAAGATAAAGGAACCCTGAGGGAGCCGCGGCGTAAGGGTGCAGTACGGAGCTTTAAATTGAAAGCTGGTTGGGGCTTCATCCAGGAGCCTGGACTTTATTTAGAAGTGTTTGTGACCCGGCGGGACGTGGAGACTCACCTCCCAGAAGGACACCCGGGGAGGGACCTGTTGCCAGGAGACTTGGTAACTTACACCCGACACTGGGGTTACAATGGATGGTATGCCCTAAATGTCACCAGGTGCGACCCCTGGACCCGAGTGTCAGGAACCTGTGACACCCTCGGAGCCTTCAGCCTCCCACATCCAGGCCTCTGCACAAGTGCCCACCCCACGCCGTAAATCTCCCCAGCCTCCCTCAGTGGTCTCCTCAGCAGCCCCAGCTATGGACATGATAATGATAGCTGGCCCGTACCCGGCGCCTGTTAGGCCCCTGGGGTTCGTTCAGTCCGGGACATAGGGCTCCAGACCCAGAGGGAGATGAAAGAGGTGGCCACACAGACACAGATAGCGGGTCACGACTTGACTGTACAGGCCACACGACGTCATCAGGTCCTGGTGGTCATTGGTGTCTCGGATGTTTGGCAAGCATCAGAAGAGTACCAGGTGGTACCTGGAACACCCTGCCAAAGAATTATAAATAACCCGGACAGGGTCCCTGTATGTAAATAGTTAAATTGTTGATGTACCCGGACGGGTGAATGTTCATAAAAAAGTTTTTTAATTTAATAAAAAAAACAACACAGTTTTCATTACTTTTATTACAGTCTCATCCTGCGACGCCATCGATCTCCTGTAAAAAAATGAAAAAAAAAAACAGCAGTATACCACCTGTCCGACGCAGTCCATAGTAACGAGTGTCCCACGACGATCCAGCTCTGCTACATCAGAATGACATCAGAGGCAGGCAGGCAGGCAGGCAGAGCCTGTCATCCCGGCGCAGCACAGCTGATTACCTGCTTCCCCGGCGGTGACGTCATCGGACTGGTTTACGGCCGGGATTTCCCTGCAGTCACTGCAGTTATCGCGAAAAACTGCATGTGACCGCCAGGGAGAAGATAATGGCGGCCATCAAGCAGTCCAGGACGTGACCGCCGGAGATCTTCTGCCAGGTAAGTGCCGCTGACTCCTGACAGACCCGACCGACGGACACTCACAGTGACAGTGACAAATCCGATTCCGGTATCCGATATGACGAAAATATCGGTACTCGGAATCGAAAGCCCGATACAGCTAATATCGGCCGATACCCGATATTTGCAGTATCGTATCGCTCAACACTAATAGCGATATATTACATAATCGATTCCTTTTAACTGAAATCAGAAGATTGTAGAAGGCCAGATGGTGATATAGTCTTCCCCTAAGAAGAGCAGTCTAAGATTTGAGAAGCTACGACTTAGAGGGACTGAATAGAGTTTCAAAAATATCACGTTTAGCCTCAAATTAATACCTTCATTGTCTTCTCCGGGTGATAACCATCCTACATCAGCCCCATAACGCACTGGTCTGCCCTTCCTCCTGCCAATAAACGTTCTTCAGTAGCCTAGATCAGGCTTCACCAACTCCAGTCCTCAAGGCCCACCAACAGGTATTGTTTTCAGGATTTCCTTAGTATTGCCCAGGTGATAATTGCATCATCTGTGCAATATAAAGGAAATCCTGAAAACATGACCTGTTGGTGGGCCTTGAGGACTGGAGTTGGGGAATTCTGGCCTAGATGCCCTCTTGCCGCCTGTAGATGCTGATGTATCCCTCTTTTTCTTTTATCCCTTATTGTTTTTCCCCAGTCCTTGATATTCAATTCCATTTAGCAACAGATGCAAATTATTTTTGGTTTTCTTAATTCTTATTTTGTGTAAGTTATTACAATGCCTGAATAAGAATTAAATTGGAAAACAAAAAAGGAATTGAAAAGATATTGATTGAAACATGAAAAATATGTCTGTATCTCAAAGATAACAATAGTAAGTTATTATTACATTTTGTATTACTATTACATGTATTCCTTTCTGAATTTATCTTTTCGGATGGGATTATTAATTAAATTAACTCTTATGTCTTCTTTTGTCTATTTTATATGATCCTAAAAAAGATGAAAACAGGTGCTGTACTGACAGCACAAATAATGGCAAACAAAAAAAATCCTATTCTTCGAGTCATTTTCTGATTGTTTTTATTTACAGTTTTTGGTGCGTCTGAGTTCAGCAGCTTCTGCCCTGAATGTCTTTAACCGCTTCCCCTGACCACTGGCCATCTGCTACATTACAGACACATTTCCTTCAGGGATGCATGCCTTAACAAATTTTTATCATCACTGTCATATCAACTCAGCATTTTCCTGTCATCTTTCCTTTCTGATAAACTGTTTCTGAATTGACGGCTGTCACAAACATGCTTAGGTAGGAATTTAGAAGATTCTCTAACTGACCAAGGTTAAATCTCTCCACCGCTGAGCGATTTTATATGGTTCCTCTGGGCATCCGCTCACACCGCTGAAGTTATACTATTCGACTGTCTCAGACATCAAACATTATTAGTAGTTATGTTAAAACCGACTCGCCGAACGCTACTAGATTAATTCGGCAGTTTCCCGGTTGGGTTTATTATATTCGTTTACCAATGAACGTTTTATGCATTCTCCTGCCTGTTTTATAACATTTTACTGTATTTCTAAATATGATATTCTAGTTTAGCAGCAGACATCACACCGTAAATATTAAAGTTCTTCTGTTCCATAGATCTAAGAGCTTTGAATTATGTGAATGTTTATGGGGTTTTGAGTTATTGACATTGCGGCTTTATTGCTTAAGTTTTTTAAAACTTTTACTGGAATGATGACCTAACTTTACAATTGGCTTTCAATGTTCGATCAGCGGGGTCCAAATGAGACACTAATCCAATGTGCACAATAATGGTTAAGTCACTTTCATGATACACCACCATCCGCCCATCATCTTGACTAAAAATCCTTAAAGGCGTTGCCTATATTTGGAATCATTTTTTTTCCCTATATGCATATACAGCGGGTGAAATAAGTATTTAACATGTCACCAATTTTTAAAGTAAATATTTTTCTAAAGGTGCTATTGACATGAAATTATCATCAGATGTCCTTAACAACCCATGCAATCCACACAGGCAAAGAAATCAAACCATAGATGTCCATAAATTATGTGTAATAATTAGAGCTTAGAAGGATTCAGCTAATCAGTTTTTAATCATGTGATGCCATAGACCTAATGGAAAAGAGAAGAATTAGCTGGGTAGAAAGGCAAAATGAGCAATTGTAAGTACACAGTGCTATATAATGTGATGATTGTAATATATTAAGAGGCTACAAATTTTGATGGGAGGGTTTCTTTAAGCTGGACAAAAACAACTTTTTTTTGTCTTGAGATGTTATGAAAGTCTTTAAAAATCTCCAAATTATGGATATTCTGTTTTCTGTGACATATGCAGTAATGGATGCCTTATGGAAACCTTAAAGGGAATCTGTCAGCAGATTTTTGCTATTTAATCTGAGAGCAGCATAAATTAGGGGAAGATTCTAATTCCAGGGATGGAAACCAGGAAGGATTAGTGAACTTGTTTGCACTGCTGATTATTGAAGATTCCAATGTCAGAAAATTAATTAGACATATGGTTTGCTGTATTTCGAAGTATAATACAATTTTTCCTCAGGAAAACCCACACAGGTTCTTGCTTAGTTTTTCTTGAGGATGAAGTGTATTATATTTCGAAACGTGTCGAATAAAACTGCATGTCTAATTCATTTTCTGACATTGGCATCTTCAATATTCAGCAGTGCGAACAAGTCTACAAATCCTACCTGGTTTCTATTGCAAGTGAATTGACGACCAGTGGATCTGCAGCAGCTGAGCAACATTCTAAAACGCACAATTCTATGGATCAGGTTAGCCTTATGTGCTTTTCCTAATTCTGAATGTTTATCAGATAAGAGCCTATTGTAGTTTTTTTCTCCAGTCTATCTGATTCCAGGGATGTCATTTGCTCAGCAGCTTGCTGTAGCTTCAATGCAATAAGTGTTTTATCAGCAGATTATCACTAGAGGAATAAAGGGTATGCCACACTAAACAACATCGCTAACGGGATCGCTAAAAAACGTCACTATTTAGCGATCCCGTTAGCGATGTTGTTGTGTGCGGCATGCAGCAACGACGTGGCCCCTGCTGTGATCTCGTCGTCGTCCTGATCGTTCCGGACCCTATTCTGATCGTCGGCGTCCCGCTGGGTAAGTATATATCGCTGAGTGTGGCACCTTTTTTAGCGATTTAGCGGTACTTTTGTACCGCTAAAGTCGTTAAGGAGATCGCTAACCGCGATAGCGTCCTTAACGACATCGCTAAATGTGGCCGACACTAGCGATATTGTAAACGATCCCGCTAGCGATCTCATTAGTATGCGACGCTAACGAGATCGTTAGCGGGATCGTGTAGTGTGGCAGTACCTTTAGTCTCACATGCAGGCCAGTCAGGCTAATCTGTGCAGCCCCACCCCCACCAGTGATTGGCAGCTTGCTGACAGTGTACGCAGGAAGCTGCTAATCAGTGGTGTGGGCGGGGTTATATAAAGCTCAACATTCTGACCACTGCTTCCTCTATAACAGAGAAAACGGATTATAACCAAACTACACAAAGCAGTCCAGTAAGTGACACATCCCTGGAGTCAGAGTCTCTACCCCTACATTGTGCTGTTCCCACATTAAATAGCAAAAACCTGCTGACAGATTTGATTTAAACCCTATAAATGTGAAGACTTCTAATTTGTTGATAAATTCCAATTTCCTAAGTCAATTTAGACTAGATTAATTGTGCAAACCTGTCCAGAAGTATTTGAGAAAATTAAGCCATTGATTCAGACTTCATTCCATCAGAATCAAATCTAAACACTTTATTCTATATTCAGTAGTTCTGCACACACTGAGAACAATGTTTTAACCACAAAACAGTCTTTATCAAGTCCAGAATTGTACTTATTTCTCACCTCCAAAACTTCTACAGTCCAGTATATGCAGTCCCTCTGAGGACTTTTGTGCTTGATTCTCTGCAACAAAGTTTCCAGGGCTTGTTAGATTTCCATTCTACTTTCTATCCTTACTTGCTCCCAACAAATGTCAATTTTGGCTATATTTATAGTTTTTCATTATCATGATTGACAGACCGTCTCCTTGTAGTCAGGTAGTTGAATTCCTAATGAGAATGTGTTGTGTTTATTATTCACAAAATTTTGTAAGCCATTGAACTGTATCATTGCATAATTAAGCTTTAAATGCACAGTAAGATGACATTACACACTTACCTTTTCAGCATTTTGTGGAATCTTATTTAGGAGTCCATTTCAGAACTGCCAAAATTCACTAAGAATACCATTAGCCTAGAAATGCCAGTTTGACACAGTGCCGACAAGTATGCACCAGAAAACTGAATTTGATGGTTTTACAATATTTATATCTTTTTTTTCAGAAATTTAAAATGCTGGATCTTGATGTGGCCTAAATCCATCAATATTGATAAATGTCTTCATTTGTTGTGTAATGTGTGAAAAATTGTATGTTACATCCTAAGTATTAGCACACAGATATAGAACAATGTGATTGGTGATCGTTTTGCTACCTTGTCTATTTATATACCTATTTACACTTGTTTAATGTAATGGGATTTCTTTTCAGAGGAAACCTCTTTTTGGTCTTCTGTTTATTTTCTTTATCTTTTTTTTTAAAAAAACTTTGTTTTAACTTTTAAAAGAGTTTCTGCTCCAAAAGCATTAAAAGCTTATAGATTAGGTCTAGTGTTTGTATTGGACCACTTGGCATCAGACATGTGTGACACACATCAATGCCTTGGAATAAAGTGATCACATCTCTGGGAGGAGAGCGACACTCCTTCTGGCATTTTTTTTAAACAGAGTGACTTTCGACTTAAAATTACAACAAAGCTTCTTTCTCTTGAATGCTCAAAATTAGCAATGTTTGAGAAAAATGAGAAACACCCTTTGTTTGGAGTCATTTTGTCCCAATAATTAATGTGATGAATTTAAATTAAACAGGTATGCAAAATTTGGGTTTGACATTTTTTTCAAATTCAGTGACTGATCCTTGTGTTTTCTTATGCACTAATTTTAAAAAAAACACTTTTATTTTTAACCGTAAGGTATGGATTTTGCACAAAATGCAAGTGAAATTACGTACAAGCAAGATGAACAAGAATGTTTTTTATTGTAGTTAAAAAAGTACACAATATATATAAAAATGTATTGAAAATTAATTCTTCAACTTTATTGGAAATTAATTATTGCACCTTTTCGTTTTCTCTTCAAAGCTTCTCTTGATCCCTTTTCTCTTATAGAAAACATGTGGATCTTCTATGTGAAGCATCCAGCAGTAGTCCCCTAACATGTTCACGTTCCATTTATCTTGGTATCGTCGTTCCATCTCCTTGATATCCTGATAAAATCTTTCTCCTTGCTCTTCACTAACCACTCCAAGGTTTTCAGGAAAGTAGTCCAAATGGGAATGTAAAAAATGTAACTTCAAATTCAGCAGACGGACCAAGGCTTTGAAACGTTTCAGCATGTTCTCCACAATGGACTTAAAGCAAACCTGTCAGCAGGATTTTGTTAAGTAAACTACAGGCACTGTCAGGTTGGCAGTATTAAACTGATTAAAATGATACTTGAGGTGAAGAAATCCATCTTGTGGTTCTTATTTAATTAGTGTTAGAAGTTTTCAGTTAATGATATGCCCGTGCTCTAGGGCGGGACTGTAGGCAATGTCTTCTCTTCCTGCTCTAAGCCAGAGAAACCAATGAAAGACCTGTCCACGGGCCACCCCGAAGCACAGTCTGTCTCTATGATGAGGAACATGTTTGTGCTTTGGGGCAGCCTGTGAGCAGGTCTTTCCTTGGTTTCTCAGGCTTACAGCAGGAAGAGAAGACTTTGACTACAGTCCCACCCCAGATTATGGGCATATCATTAACTGAAAACTTCTAACACTGTTTACACAAGAACAACAAGACAGATTTCTACACCCCATTTATCATTTTAATCAGTTTAACACTGCCAACCTGACAATGCCTGTAGTTTGTAAAATTCTGCTGACGGGTTCACTTTATATTTTGTATCGTTGTTGTTACCTAGAAATTTCTTCACAACTTCTTTAAAAGAATCCCAGGCCATTTGCTTAACAGCTTTTATTTTTGTTTCGGACACATCATCCTTCATGATTTTCCAAATATCCTGACCCACAAAAATGCATTCTTCCAGTTTTGCTTTGGACAGTCCCTGAAATGTTGTTCACAGGTACTTAAAAGTCTCTTTCTTTCAGTAGAGCTTTCACAAACTGCTTCATCAGTCCAAGCTTAATGTGGCGTGGTGGCAGGAAAACTTTAATCTAATCAACTAAACTTTTTGCAACTATATTCTTGAGTCCAGGTAACAAAGTTGTTCTCATTGGCCAACTCTTTTGGCTCCAGAGATCAGTCCTATCCCATTCACACAAAAAAGCATGTGTACTTCATGTATCCTCCTTGCTCCCCAAGGAGCAGAGAACTTTCAGATCACCACATCTCCGATGCTCTTAGTTCTGTTTCTTGAGACTAAAGTCTTAATTCTCATAGCCTTACTTCAAGTGCACAGAATGCCCTAAAGCAGAGGTCCCCAACTCCAGTCCTCAAGGCCCACCAACAGGTCATGTTTTCAGGATTTCCTTTATATTGCACAGGTGACACAATTATCACCTGGGTAATACTAAGGAAATCCTGAAAACATGACCTGTTGGTGGGCCTTGAGGACTGGAGTTGGGGAACCCTGTCCTAAAGGAACTGAAGTGTACTTGCTGCAATTGTGCAGTAGTACAGCTTTCAGACTTTTTTTTTGATAAATCAATAGTCTCCACTTACTCACATTGTACAAAATGCTACATTTTTCCATCAGCACATTAACATCAACACAATACACTAGAGCACTGTCTTGAAAAAAAGTATTGAATAAATTCCTTTTTTCTGCTTCTATACCATGAAAAACAGGTACCAGGAGCTAGCAGGTTCTTCTCCTTTGGTCTAGATCCTAAAAGTTCTGCAGAATGTTTTGGAAGGTCCAAGTCTCTGACTAAATCATTTAATTCAAGCTGTGTAAAAAGCTTTGGCTCATTGGAACTAGCTTGAAAGTCTTTGTCAGAATCCTGCTCTTCATGATCTGAATCTTCTGAATTGGGTGTATCTTCAAGTTTCTCTGGAGGTGATGGGACAGATATTGCTGAAGCATGAGCCACAGAATGAATCGCTGTCGGGAGGTCAAGATATATAATTTCCTTCTCTATGATTAAGCAGTTGCCTTTAGATCAGAGGCACGTCAAAACGAAGCTCTCTGTCTTCCCATTAGACCACTGTCATAGTTCTACACAAACAGAACACACTACATGTTGAGCTCGCAACTTATCCTGATCACCCAGTTTTACATCAAAGTATGCATAATACACTTTTCTAGCAAAGTCTGTAATGTTCCTTCGTTGTTTCTTCACCAGAAAACAGCCAATGTAGCAAAAGTTGTCAAGTGAATTGCAACATCCCATTGTAGCCATTTTTTTATGTTGTTAGAAACAGAAGCTTACTCCAACACAACCACTAAATACTGAGATGAATAGTGGTAAGCACACCACCACACTCTTATGAACTCTGTCTAGTAAAAATTATGCCTTTACTCCCCACAGCAACCAATCACAGTGCAGCTTTCAGTTCTTATACTGCTGAGGTAAAATCAAAGCTGTGCTCTGATTGGTTGCTATGGGCTTACCACACTGTTGTAAACTGTGCAAAAATATCTGTCTTTACTGCCCATACCAATTACAGTGCAGCTTTTGTTTCTTAATACTGCTGAGGTAAAATTAAAGATATGCCATGATTGGATGCTATGGACACCATCACACTATTTGGAAGCTGGGTTAAGAAAATCTTCTCTGCCCACAGTAGCTAATCAGATCACGGTACCCATTAATTATTAATCAATCTAATGACGCCAAAATCATCCACCAAAGGTCACAAAAATTGGTCAAAGTATGGTGAAAGAAAACTCCTATGGAGTCAGTGATTGTGAAAAAACTACGTGATGAAATTTTTTCGAAATTTTTACTGCGTTTAGTGATTGAAATATAAAAATCACCTCTTACTTTTCAAACAATTTTACTCTTGCAGACCTATCAAACATTTTTGCTTGTTTTATACTGTCTCACTGAGTTTTTTATTCATTGATCTCAATTGGGATAAAAGGGTAAAAAAAAGTTATTTATCACAGCAGCATGCAGATAACATCATGAGCTTGCAGATGCTGCTTTCTGTGAGGTAAAACATATCCCTCCCTGTTTAAAACAATCGGCAAATGCTTCATCTCACAGAAAGCAGCAGTTGCGATCCCCTGCTGTAATGTCTGTATACTCTTTTGCTTCCTCCCCTGCCCAGGAGCTGTGGTATAATCAGACCATGTTGCTGTATGGTCAGACGCGGCAATTACACAGTACAGCAGGGGCACATTTATAAGATTATCTCAGCACAGGAACATTTTTTTAACACATCAAATTGTGGAAGTTATTATTATTCCAAGATCTATTTATTAAAATGTATTTTTGTGGGACAATGCCTTTAAAGGGAATCTGTCACCCCATTTTCACCCTATGAGATAGGGCCACCGCCATCAGGGGCTTATCTACAGCATTCTGTAATGCTGTAGATAAGCCCCCGATGTCACCTGAAAGTGAAGAAAAATGAGTTATATTATACTCACCCAGGGGCGTTCCACCATCCGGTCGGGTCAGATGGGCGTCGCGGTCAGGTCCAGGGCCTACCATCTTGTGAAGCCGGCGTGTTCTTTCTGTCCCGGTGAGCGCAGAGCAGAGTACTACAGTGCGCAGGCGCCGGACCTCTCTGACCTTTCCCGGCGGAGGGCAGAGCAGTGCGTCTGTGCAGGAGCCGCGACGGGACAGAAAGAACACGCCGGCTTCGTCACAAGATGGGAGGCCCCGAACCTGACCGTGACGCCCATCTGACCCGACCGGTCGGCGGAACGCCCCTGGGTGAGTATAATATAACTCGTTTTTCTTCACTTTCAGGCTAACATCGGGGGCTTATCTACAGCATTACAGAATGCTGTAGATAAGCCCCTTATGGCGGTGGCCCTATCTCATAGGGTGAAAATGGGGTGACAGATTCCCTTTAATAATAAAGACATATTAGGTGTAGTAATATTTGATACAGAACTGCACATTATGGGTAACCCTAGATATCTCAATAGTTTACAAAAAATATATATACTGCTACAATATAGTTGTAAACATTCATCGTTGAGTGGGGGCAGCATTATCACTTAATATGGCGCCAACCTTTGAGTTAAGGTAGGGAACTGATTTCTTGAAGGGCCCATATGGGGTCTATAAGTGATATTATTTTGATCTGTTCTCCTTGGATATATTGTTATATTATATATATTGGATATATTGTTTTACCCTACTTTTTCATGTTATCTCTTTTGGGGAAACATGACTCTTTGTTAATATATTACAGTCATCATATTATAAAGCACTGTGTACTTACAATTGCTTATTTTCCCTCTCTACCCAGATAATTCTTCTGTATTCTCTTCTATATGTAGAAACAGGAAGTTTCTTGTCCCTGCATTTATTCTTCCTCTCAACTCTTGATCCAGCTGTTCTCTCCTCCCTCTGCTAGGGACTTTTGCGGTGATGAGTCTTGCAGGGAAACTTGACCTCCCGTTTATACATAGAGCTTCGAAGAATTCAGCTAGTTTGTTTTTAATCACGTGATGTCATTGACCTAATGGAAAACAGAATAATGAATAGGATAGAAGGGCAAAGTGAGCAATTGTAAGTACACAGCGCTATATAATATAATGACTGCAATGTATTAATAGGATATAACTTTTGATCGGAGTGCTTCTTTAATATTCCTACTCTTGATAAAAAAATCCACATATAGTCATTCTATGGTATAGTGTTGTAGTAATGATCAAAGCAATGTAAAATCTGAAATATCGCCCCAACTATGGTGCAACATTTGTAGTACTTGTGTCCTTATATGATGCAGAAAGACCCCCGTTAAGCTCAGTTTATGACCCTGATCTCTGTACCCACTATAAACCCTGTATGTTTCATGTATGTATTCTGTCTGTGCTTATCAGTAATCTATAGGCATTTTCACATGCCCATTTTTTTTTTTGGGGGGCAGGCCAATTTTCCACATAGTAAAAAGACATGTCTACTTTTTTTTATCTGATTTGTAGATCAAACTTGCCCATCCAAGTGAATGAGTTTATGAAAAAAGCCCAAATCAGTTGTGTCATATGAGTACAATCTGTTTTTTTACTGTTTAAATAACCACTTCAGAGTTTGTTTTTTTTTGAGTGGTGTCCCCAGTCTTATACTTTCTAGTTGCCATCTTCATCTTTTCTCAGCACCGCTCTGGTCAGTCTCCTACAAGTTGTGACCGGTCGGATCGCTCCAGTGTTTTCTGGGTGAGCTGAAAGTCACTACTCAATGTAAGCTTATGAGAGCCAGAATAAGGATCTCAGACTTGAAAGCTTGTGACTGTTGCCTCTGACTTCTGCTCGGACACAAGTTGTGGTCACAAGATTCATATCAGGATTGGTGAGGCACTGGGAGCCACTGAAGACAGCAGCTGGTAAGTATAATACTAGGGGCAGGGAACTAATATTAGTGGCACCACTCCAGCGCCGCTAAAATGAATGAAAGTTGCATCCAGCACACTGATGAAAAACTGTCTTTTTTTCTTATACTAAACGTCCCCCCCAAAGTCTGAACAAGGTTTCAGTCAGTTGTGTTTCGGCTCTTTACAATGCTATAGATATGTGATCTAATTCCATTTCTATCTAATGCTATGTAAATTACTTTTTTACTATAATTGTATTTTTGAATCAAAATGGCAATAGAAAATGGTTCATTCATTTAGAGCGCATAGGACTTATCTGCAATATATATCATTTTCCCCACAGTAGCATTTCCCATGTGTGTGAACAATTTTTGCTTAAAGCACAAGATGTGTCTTTGCCCAATAGTATTAAATCTTTTCCTGCCAAATGTGTCTAGCAGTCTATTGCAACCAGCGTTGTACAATTCCCTCTGGCAGGAAAGAGCTTAAGGCGTTATTAAATGGTGTATTCACTGCAATATTGAAATGCAGAGTGCTGTAAAATTAACAGTCTGTATCGTCCTCCTTTGTCATGTATCTCAGGCTTGATTCTCACTCTGGTCTGACACATTTCATCTCTTCTCATTAGCCATGTCTGCCCCGTGAGTTGAATATAGTTTTTTTTGCAGGGGAGAAATCCTGCAAGTCACAATCTATACCGAATTATCCTTGACTTTTTGTGCTTTGTTCCTGTTGTGTAAATGCAGTTATTTTGCAGCGTGTTCCTTGATGTTTTAGAAATGACCATTTTTCACAGCAGGCTTTGCTGCCAAAACCATTGGTTGGTCTGATCTTTACTAAGCATCTGTTTGGCTGTCAGTTTACTTTAGAAAATAAAGGTAATTTAATGTAAGATAATAAAAAGTCTTACAATATGCATTGGGATTGGGAGATGAAATGCAATTATTTTCTGAATACAGCTACCAGCGTAAACATGTTTAGGATCTCAGGAGGGATTTCCATTAATCTTGTCTATTTGTTGGAATATGCCTAATGACTTCTGTTAGAAAACATTTGTGTGAACTTTAAAGCAAGGTTATTTTAATTGTATTCACATACTTAAAGTGGTTATCCAGGACTTTATTAATTTTTTACTATGGGCCTAAGAAGGAATCTGTCAGGTGATTTTTTTGTTGAATAATAATAGTATCCTGAAATAGAGCTTGGGCAGCCCTTTCAGAATTTGTAACGTTTATTGCTGTACCTTGTCCCGTTTTCTTGCTGTAAGCTCCTGAAAATTCAGAGTCGCGCATTGGTTAGTCAAGCATATGTAAATTCAAAGTAAGTATGCACCCCTACCAATACCTATAATCTCTCTCACCTCTCGGTGCCGGTATCTGTGATTCAATGATAGTAAATGACAGTTTAGGAATAAATGAAACCCTGCATGCACAGACCCACAGAGGTATATTGCATGTGTAAGATTTTTACTATCACTGACGTTGGTAAAGAGAGGTGGGAGGGATTATGGGTATGGGTGCATATTTACTTTTGTTTTATAGGATACTATTAGTATACTATGAAAAAATCACCTGACGGATTCCCTTTAACTATCTACCTGTTGTGCCCGCCCGATGCAGCTCTCTGCTGGCACAGAGAGGTCACTGGCCATGCCAGACCATCCTGTGGCTTCTGGTGACATCACGAATGGTAGCAGCTTCTCTTTTGCTCTGCTCTGTTGACGGAGTATGACTGTCGATGTCCTGCTGATTTACAGCCAGCACCACACTACATAACTGCGTGAAGCCGGCTGTCAATCAGCATAACATCCACAGTCACTCCGCAATGACAGAGCAGCTTGAAAGAAGAAAAGGTTCTTTATGGACGTGGAGTATCTAAATTGCTGGTAGGAGTGGTCTGTGACTAATTTGAGATGGCGCCGGATAGAACTGGCAGGTAGTTGCTAACTACCTGTCTGTTAATTTTTTGACTCATAGTAGAACGATAATTTTGTAATGGATAACCCCTGTAATGGTCCGTCGATTTACATTCTGCTTACTTATGGTAGGTTTAGCTTTATTTGAAGGGCAAAATGGAATGAGCACAGTGTATTGATTGCCAATTTGATTTTGAGTGTTGTGGGGGCGCACATGTTTTAAATATCAAAGTTATTTCTTTAAAACTAGCAGAACACTCTCATTCAACATACAGTTGTGCTCAAAAGTTTACATACCCTGGTAGAATTTTTGCTTTGTTGCCTTTTTTCAGAGAATATAAATGATAACACCAAAACTTTTTCTCCACTCATGGTTAGTGGTTGGATGAAGCCATTTATTGTCAAACTACTTCTCTTTTTAAATCAGAATGACAACCCAAAACACATACCCCATTTCTTAATACTGTGTATTGCCCCCTCTAACATTAATGACCGCTTGAAGTCTTTTGTAGTAGTTGTGGATGAGGTTCTTTATTTTCTCAGATGGTAAAGCTGCCCATTCTTGGCAAAATGCCTCCAGTTCCTGTAAATTCCTGGGCTGTCTAACATGAACTGTGTGCTTGAGATCTCCCCAGAGTGGCTCAATGATATTGAAGTCAGGAGACTGAGATGGCCACTCCAGAACCTTCACTTTGTTCTGCTGTAGCCAATGACAGGTCGACTTGGCCTTGTGTTTTGGATAGTTGTCATGGTGGAACGTCCAAGTTCGTCCCATGTGCAGCTTATGGGCTGATGATTCCAAATTTGCCTCCAGTATTTGCTGATAATGTGCTGCATTCATCTTTCCTTCAACTTTGACCAAGTTTCCTGTGTCTTTGTAGCTCACACATCCTCAAAACATCAGCGATCCACCTTCGTGCTTTACAGTAGGAATGGTGTTCCTTTCATCATAGGCCTTGTTGACCTCTCTCCAAATGTAACGTTAATGGTTATGGCCAAAAAGTTAAATTTTGGTCTCATCACTCCAAATTACCTTGTTCCAGAAGTTTTGAGGCTTGTCTCTGTTCTGTTTTACGTATTGTAGGCAAGATAATTTGTGGCATTTGTGCAGTACTGGCTTTCTTCTGGCGACTCAACCATGCAGCCCATTTTCCTTCAAGTGCCTTCCTATTGTGCATCTTGAAACAGCCACACCGCTAGTTTTCAGCGAGTCCAGTATTTCAGCTGATGTATTTGTGGTTTTTTTTTTGCATCCTGAACAATTTTCCTGGCAGTTGTGGACGAAATTATTGTTGATCTACCTAACCGTAGTTTTTTTTTACAGAGCCCCTGATTTTCCGTTTGTTAATCACAGTTTAAACGCTGCTGACTGACATTATGAATTCCTTTGATATCTTTTTGTATCCCTTTCCTGTTTTATACAGTTCATCTACCTTTTCCCGTAGATCCGGTGACAATTCTTTTGCTTTCACCATGACTCACAATCCAGAAACGTCAGTGGCTGGATGAAAGATGAAAGAGTCTGTCTGGATCCCAGAAACTCACTCAGCTTTATGCATACACACTGATTACAAGCAAACAGGTCACAGGTGAGGATGTTACCTTTAGTAGCCAGTTAAACCCATTTGTATCAACTTCTGTGCATGTTATCAGGCCAAAATCACCAGGGTATATAAACTTTTGATCAGGGTCATTTGGATGTCTTGTGTTGTTATTATGATTTAAAAAGAGAAAACACAGTAGTTTGACAATAAATGGCTTCACTCAACCACTAACCATGAGTGGAGAAAAGGTTTTGGTGTTATTATTCATATTCTCTGAAAAAAGGCCAAGAAATCAAAAATTCTGCCAGGGTATGTAAACTTTTGAGCACAACTGTATGTACAAATAGTCTGGCTTGTTGTATTGTTTTGACAGTTTCACATTTCTCAGGTACAAAGGATGGTGGTTTACATCTAACAGTCTCAATTGGATGATAAGTTTTCTGTGTTCAGGAGCAAACCACTCCCCTCCCTCCCAGCTTCCTGGATGCCAGGGGATTATGTGTTTCTGAAGTCTGACAGCTTGTACCAGTGGCATAGCTAAGCCCGTGGTCTGAACTTAGCTCACTCCCATACTGAAAGCTTTATCTCTGCAGCATCAGAGAAGCAAATGTGGGATGGAAGCAAATTCAAAACATCATTTGCAGACTCCGAAACAGAATTTGCAAGTGGGTCTCACTCATTACCTATGTAACCGAGCACTCTGAGACTGCAGGGTGGCCAGTAACCTGGGTAATGGACAATTAATTATAGAAATGAATATCCCTCCGTTCATGGGAAGTAAATTGCAAAGTGGCTTGTTTCTACAATTTTAACAGTTTTGCATTTTTAACAATATAAGAACTTGAGACAACTCCTTTAAGGTATAATTAGCCATTATTGGACCCAACATTACAGTGAAACGCCATCTTATGTAGTTGCATAATTATTAACACCATAAAGCTAAATAAATGATTAAAACATAGTGAAATACAACTTGTACGGTGTATTTACATCACTTTTCTAATGTTTGCTGTGTGCAACATAGAAACAGTGTCAATTTGATACCTGGTAAACATAATCTGATCTATTTAGAACCAATGAACTCACCGTCGGGCCTGGTTTTTGAAAAATTAATATCAGAACCATGGTACATATAGCACATGGAGTCCAAGAGATTTCCTCTGTAGTTGGAGTTTAAAGTTTCTAGTGTGAAGGGAGCACTAGAGAGTATGAGTGACAACCACTCAATTCCCTTATATGAGAGTGATGTAATTACGATCTCCGTCAGTCACCTAAATGAGAATAGACTAGTAATACTATATTCTGTATTTATCATTGCTCCATTTACACAGAGGAATGTAGGACTCCCATTCTCTGGATCGATGGGTGTCCCCAGGGGTTTAAACACAATCATAATACATTTATCACTTATTCTGTGAATAGGTAATAAATATATTGAAAAAAAAACTTTAATAAAGCTTGAAAAATAAGACCAACGTAAAATTTACTGACCATGCAACAGAAAATATACCTCTTGTGTAGAAAATTTACATTTTGCCATTATTTATGAACAGTTAGCTTTTATAAATCAGGTAGATGCACGAAAATATTAAATAAATGAGCTTACAAAGGTATCAACCACTGAGGACTCTCAATTCTAAATATTTTTCTATAAATGAGCTTATAAACTTTAGGAGTAAAGCGGTATTATGTAACCATGTTCTCATGCCTTAAAGGGGTATTCCCATCTCGAAGATCCTATCCCAGTATGTGGTAGGTGTAATAATAATATTAGCAAATACCTCCAATTAGAAATGTATAGTTTTTCTCATTCACTGTGTATCTTTCTTCATGTGCAGGCATTGCATTACTTTAAGTTTCCATGGTTACGACCACTGATATAGTGGCAGTTAGTTAGCTGGTTGTTAATGGTCATAGCCATAGATACCTAAGGTCCCGCAATGCCTGCACCTGAGGAAAGAGACACAGCAAATCAGAAAAAACTATACTACATTTCTAATTGGAGGCATTTGCTAACCCTTTACGCTTTACATTTGAAAAACTAATAAGGAGTTTCTCAGAGGAATGTCAAAATCTCGGAGCTGCATCAATGGGGAACCCGTATTTTGAGGGACATCAGGTCAGTACATAGTAAGAAACCTACTGCTTTACAATTCTAGTGAATTAGACAAAAACATATAATCAATATTCCTTGGAAGAAAGGTTTTACCCTACGCTGATTGGTGCTGCTGTACTGCATCTTCTAGTGAGTTTTCACATGTAGTGTGGGGTCTGTCAATTGCTACCTGCCCTCCATGTGTACTGCAGTGTCTGTCACTGTAGTTCTGCCCCCCCATGGGTAGTGTGTGATCTGTCACTCTACCTGCCCTCCATGTATAGTGTGGGGTCTGTCACTCTCTACTTGTAGTCCATGTGTAATGTGGGCTCTGTCACTCTCTACCTGTCCTCCATGTGTAGTGCGGTATCTCTCACTCTCTACCTGTACTCAATGTATAGTGTATGGTCTGTCACTCTCTACCTGTGCTCCATGTGTAGTGTGAGGCCTGTTACTATCTACCTGTCCTCCATGTGTAGTGTGAGGCCTGGTGTCATGTATAGTGTACAGTTCCTATAGCGTCTTGTGCTTGGGTGCGAGGAAAACACATGAGACACAGGTTGATATGAAATGACTTGTATTACTTCATACAAGCATGCAGAAAAGGTCACACAGTTTGCAGGAACAGAGGCAGGAGACACAGCAGGCCAGAGTAACTTCAAGCTCTACAATAACTCTCCAAAGCAGGTTCAGGATCTCTTCTCTGTACCGTAATTCCTCTGCAAACATGGATTCACCAGACAGCAGGTTTCCAGAGTCCAAAAGTGTTCCAAAGTTCCTCAGTAGGAAATAGCTGGAGTCCAAAATCCTAGGTTTCCAGGAGTCAGGTCACAGGCTGACTGAAGCTTGATTCAGGAGCACTGATTGTTCAGCTGAGGCTGCTTAAGAAGCAAGAGGAGAGAATCAGGGCGGGAACATGAAAGCTGGAACCTCCATATTAACTGAGGGCAAGATAGCTGCAGCAAGACAGAAAGCAAAATGGCCGACGGAAAACTGAGTTTCAAGGAACATGTCAAAAGAGACAAAGAACCTTACATTACTCCCCCCTTAGGGACAACCTCCGGATGACCTCAGACCAGGCTTGTCAGGGTACCTCTGATGAAACTGGCGGAGCAGGCGAGGAGCATTTACATTATTGACTGGCTCCATGAGTTGTCCTCCACTGGGTAGCACTGCCATTTAATCAAATTTGCAACTGATTTCTGTACAACCTGGAATCTAGAATCCTTTCCACCATAAATTCTTCCTGACCATCGACCAGCACTGGGTCAGGGCAAGGAGAAGAGCGTCCAGGAAACGTATTGGGTGTTGCAGCCTTTAGTAGGGATACATGAAAGACAGGGTGGATTCTCATAGTTCTGGGCAGTTGAAGACGACAAGCAACAGCACTTATAATCTTACTGATCTTATAAGGTCCAATGTACTTATGTCCCAATTTAGACGATGGAATCTTTATTTTAAGATTTCTGGTTGACAGCCAGACCAAATCTCCTACCTTGAAAGCTGGTGCAGGTTTACGAAATTTATCTGCTGCTTTCTTGTACCTTTCCTGAGCCAATTCTAGATTTTCCTTTAGAAGATCCATATTCTTTTGTAAAGAAGTGATTCTTTCAGCCACTGCCGGCAAGGGCGTATCTATGGGAAATCGAGGAAGAATGTTAGGATGATAACCTAGATTGGAGTAAAAAGGAGACTGCTTAGTGGAGGCGCTCTGAGAGTTGTTATAAGAGAACTCAGCCAGTGGAAGTAGATCCACCCAATCATCTTGTAGGTGGCAGATAAAGCAGCGGAGATACTGCTCCAGGGTCTGATTGGTTTGTTCTGTCTGTCCATTAGTCTGGGGATGAAAAGCAGAAGAAAGGTTTACTTTAATGTCCAATGCGGCACAGAAATTTTGCCAAAACCTTGAAGTGAATTGCACCCTCGATCCGAAATGACCTCATCCGGTACTCCATGTAAGCGAAACACATTCTTAATCATTAAGTCTGATGTCTGTTTTGCAGTGGGTAAACCGACACAAGGGATAAAATGAGCTGCCTTTGTTAGACGATCAACCACCACTAGAATGGTGTTCTTCCCTTGAGAGGTTGGTAACTCCACAATGAAGTCCATAGAAATGGATCCCCACGGGCGGGACGGGGTGAGAAGAGGTTGTAACAGACCAGTTGGTGAGGAGCGAGGTGTTTTGCATCTTGCACAGACTTCACATGAAGTGACATAGTTTAAAACATCTTTCCTGTAAGTGGGCCACCAAAAGAAACGAGAAAGAAATTCTTGTGTCTTTAGAATTCCCCTATGCCCGGCTATCTTGGAATCGTGGATGAGTTGCAATACTCTCAATCTGACTGTTTCAGGTATATACAGACGTTGTCCCTGAATCCACACACCATTCTTAAAAACAAGACTTATGTCCCTTGGGGGTTGAGCCAACAAAGAATCCGCATGGTATGCTTCCTTGATGTCCTTAAGTAGGTCTTGATTATGAATCACTCCCAGGAATCTAGAGTCAGGAAGAATAGTCTTAGGAGGAGTAAGTGGACGTGTCTCTGCTGAATGAATCCTAGAGAGTGCATCAGCCTTTCCATTGCGCGATCCTGGTCTATAAGAAATTACAAAATTAAATTGGTTTAGGAAAAGATTCCAGCGAGCCTGGCGAGGAGTCAGGCACTTAGCCGACCTGATAAATTCAAGGTTACGATGGTCTGTCAGGAGACTATTTGCTGTGCAGCTCCCTGAAGAAGGTGTCTCCATTCCTTGAAGGCGGCAATAATGGCCAACAATTCTCTATTGCCCACATCGTAGTTCCTCTCAGCCGAAGACAACTGCTGGGAAAAGAAGGCACAGGGATGCAAGACATTCTTCTCACCTGTTCTCTGAGAGAGTATAGCTCCAACGGCACAGTCTGAAGCATCCACCTCTATTATGAAGGCAAGCTTGGGGTTGGGATGTACTAAGATAGGTGCGGTGGTAAATTTATCCTTTAAACAGGAAAATGCTTCCTGCGCTTGTGGGGTCCAGGAGAACCTAGACTGTTTCCGGGTAAGTTGGGTGATAGGTGACACTACCTCAGAGAAATTCCTAATGAAACGTCTATAGAAGTTGGCAAACCCGATGAAGCGCTGCACCTCCTTCACATTTCTAGTAATTGGCCAATCCTTGATGGCTTGGGTCTTGCTTCCATCCATACTAATCCCTTGCGTAGATAGTACATACCCCAGAAATTTAATTTCGGTCCTATGGAATTCACACTTTTCAAGTTTGATGTAGAGATGGTTTTGTCTTAGGCGTTCTAAGACCATTCTCACATGTCCATGATGTTCCTCTGTGGAGTTAGAAAAAATTAGAATATCATCCAGATAAATCACCACAAATGTATCTAGGAGATCCCTGAAGATGTCATTCACCAAGTGTTGGAAAGTGGCTGGGGCGGTACTCAGACCAAAAGGCATAACTAGATATTCAAAGTGTCCATAGCGTGACCTGAATGCAGTCTTCCATTCATCCCCAGGTCTAATACGGACCAAGTTATAGGCCCCACGGAGATCCAGTTTAGAGAAAATTTTGGCGTGCCGCACTCTCTCCAACAACTCAGGGATTAAAGGCAATGGATAACGGTTTCTAATAGTAACCTTATTGAGTTCCCTATAGTCTATGCAGGGTCTCAGAGATCCATCTTTCTTCTTCACAAAGAAGATGGGTGCACCTGCGGGAGATGAAGAGGGGCGTATGAAGCCTTTGGCTAGATTTTCATCTATGTAGTCCTTCAAAGCTTTTAGCTCGGGCCCCGCTAGGGGGTAGATCTTACCAAAAGGTATCTCGGCTCCAGGCAATAATTCAATTGGACAATCATATGGACGGTGAGGAGGAAGCTGATCAGCGTTCTTCTTGTCACATAAATTCACATAGTCCTGGTATACAGCTGGTAGTTCAGGGACTGACATGGTTCCTTTAGGAACAGAGCAAGCTGAAACTCCTTGACTCATCTGTTTCTCCGGAAAGTGTAATTCCTTGGTCTCCCAGTTAATCGTAGGATTCTGCGCCTGTAGCCATGGTAGCCCTAGAATAATGGGAAAGTGGGGAGAAGAGATAAGCATAAAAGACATTTTCTCCTGATGATCTTTACCCATAAGAACCCTCAAAGGCTCTGTTTCCTGATCCACTGGTCCAGAGGTCAGCAGGGAGCCATCCACAGTCTCCATCTGTACTGGAGTAGCCTTCTTCACTGAACGTATCCCCTGTTTCAGAGCAAAGGAGATATCCATAAAATTTCCACTTGCTCCTGAGTCGATCATAGCAGAGCTAGACACCCAGACTGAGTCAACCCAGAGTTTGATGGAAAGGAAGCAATGAGAATTGTTTCTTTTACAACTCAGCTGGGACACCGCTGAGGAAACTTGAAAAATTGCAGCGTTTATACCGTCATTGTCCCCAGAACTAACAGAGTTTAAGTCCGAAAAATCAAGATCTCTTGCAGCAGATCTCTCTGGAATCTGAGGCTCGGACATGACAGAGCTCCTCTCGCAACACTCACAGTGAATGACTGCTGCAGTAGTCTTACGAGAACGGCTGGGGCAGTTTATAATGAAGTGCCCTGACTTACCACAGTAAAAACATAGATTTTCCTTTATACGATGTTCTTTGCGTGCATCACTAACCCGTCTTTGTAAAGAGTCCACCTGCATGGGTTCAGGTTCTGGTTCCCTTGTGATCCTACTCAAAGGTTCCTTAGCTGAGGAGGGAGGTAGGAAAAGGTTAGTGCGATTATTTTCGAACCATCTCTCTTGTCTGCGTTCAGTCAGACGAGCATCAATACGGATACAATAGTTAATAAAGTCACCTAACGCAGTGGGAGGGTCGGCACGAGCAAGTTCATCCTTAATCAGTGGAGACAACCCTTTCCGAAAAATAGATTTTTTGGCGGAAGTGTCCCAAGTGGTATCAAGAGCCCATCTCCTGAAATCCAAGGCATATTCGGCTACTGAACGCTTACCTTGGCGCAAAGTTAACATGGCTGCTTCAGCTGTTGCACCTCGATTGGGGTCATCAAACACCTGCCCCATGGCTGAAATAAAAGCATCAAGGTGATTCAAACAGTCATCCTCAGTCTCAATCAGAGGGTTTGCCC
>JARQOD010000008.1:92899782-93040743 GCA_033576555.1 Oophaga sylvatica | reverse complement strand
GGTTGAGGAAACTCTAAAACTTTATTTCGATGAGAACAAATCAGATAAGATAGACCCCTTTATCATTTGGTGCGCGCACAAAGCGGTCATCAGAGGTAAACTGATACAGATCTCTTCCAGACACATCCGTAAACAAAGAGATAAAATAAAGAATATCCAATCTCAAATTAAACTAAAGGAAAACCTCCAAAATAGTCGAGCACATCCATCCCCAGAAATCCACTTAGAATTACTAAAACTAAGACAAAATTTGAAAGAAGCCATTCTAGATGATTATGATGTAGTAATTAAAGCATCAAAATTTAAAGTTTACTCAGAACTAAACAAGCCCACAAAATTCATGATGCAAAAACTAAAACGAGATAGGATTCGAAATAGAATCAACAAAATTAAAAATAACTTAGGTATCACCAAACAACATCCCAAAGACATAGCAGACACGTTTGCAGACTACTATTATAACTTATACAATCTCAATCTTGATCCATCGTCTCCCCTACCAGATACCAAAAATATTCAAAACTTTTTCAAAAACCTACAACTTCCAAAAATAAGTCCATTAGATCTGAGTTCTTTAACATCACACATTACCTCTTCTGAAATATCTGAAACTATACATAGTCTTAAGTCACAAAAATCTCCAGGTCCCGACGGATTTGTTAACGAGTATTATAAAACTTATGTAGAAATTTTAGCCCCACACTTAGAACAGATTTTCAATCAGGCTTCCCTTAGCGGACACTTTCCCAAAGAAATGTTGGAGGCTATTATTATAATGATTCCCAAACCCCAAAGTGATCCCGAAGAAGTTCAAAATTATAGGCCCATATCACTTATTAATTCTGATCTAAAAATCTACTCCAAGATCCTAGCAAACAGACTGAAAAAAATCCTTCCTAAACTAATAAATAGAGATCAGTTGGGATTCATAGAGGGGAGGCAAACATTAGATGGCACCAGGAGACTGCTAAATATTATTAACAGGATTAACACCACCAAATGCCCAGCAATTATCTTATCTTTAGACGCTGAAAAAGCCTTCGACAGAATCAACTGGGAATATCTAAAATCAGTTTTATTCCATTTCGGCTTTAACAAAGATTGGCTGTCATCGGTGTTTGCACTCTACTCCTCCCCTAGCGCTAGGATCTACATCAATAATAATCTTTCTAAATCCTTCCCCATTAGCAACGGGACCAGACAGGGATGCCCCTTATCACCACTTCTCTTTGCCCTTGCCATCGAGCCTCTGGCAGAAATGATACGAGAAGATACATCAATCTCAGGTATCGATACACCCACAAGACAATACATGATAAGTTTGTTTGCCGATGATATGATACTAACCCTATCAGACCCCATTAATTCCACTGCTTCTCTTCTAAAAATAATAGATTTGTTCTCTTCAATTTCTTTTTTTTAAAATAAACAGAAAGAAATCAAAACTGCTACAACTTAACGTAAGCGACCGTATTAACAAAATTTTGAAAAGATTAACAGACTTCACCTGGAGGATGAAGGGATTTCTTACCTTGGAATTCTTTTCACTAAAAAATCACACTCTACTATAAAAGCAAATTGCGATGCCATCTTAGACACTATTTCAAAAGATTTCCAATCCTGGAGCAAAATTGGTCTCACATGGACAGGCAAAATACTAGCAGTCAAATCAATTGTACTCCTTAAAATCCTTTACGTCTTTAGAGCACTACCTTTAAACTTTCCGACCTCTTATTTAAACAAATTTCAATCCTCTGTGTTCTCTTTCGTCTGGAACGGGAAAAAAGCAAGGGTGGCCAGGGATGTTCTCTTTAAGAGCAAATCCAATGGGGGACTTGGATTACCAAACATTCAGGCATACTTTTGGTCAAATCTAATAAAACAAAGCATATATTGGGTAAAGGAGAACACGCTTCCAGCTTTGATTGAACTAGAAAAATTTCATGTCAATTACCGCTCATTGAAAGAATGCTTACTTAATCATATTTTCCAACTAAATCGTTATAAATTGCTTCATCCTATCTTCTTAGCCGCAACCCAAGCATGGGACAAAATTGCTAGACCACCTAAGAAACATAATAAACTAGCTAACTTAAATAACTTCCCACTCTCCCTGATTGCAACCATCTATAAATTTCAAATCCCAGAGAGATGGATCCAAATAGGCATAAAAAAAATCGGTGATATTTATGTGAATAACAACTTTGTTAGTTTTAGCGACATTAAACTAAAATTTAATATTCATCCATCGGACTTTATGCACTATTATATTCTGAAAGAACATGTTCAAAACTTCATCCATAAAGTGCCTACAAAGGCAGAAGCTGTACACTTATTACTCAGTAATATAGGGAATAGGGTCTTCTGGAGCACCAAATACTTATACACTCTTTTCAACAAGGACAATAAGTTCCAAAAAAATATCTATATGTCCAGGTGGGAAACGGATCTACAGATCTCAACAAGTCCAGAGCAGTGGGAAGATGCTATGAAATACACATACTCCTCTAATATATCACTACCCCTTCATGAATCCTTTTATAAGATGCTAACTAGATGGTACTTCACCCCAGTAAGATTAGCACGCATCAACAGCGACCACTCACACCTATGTTGGAGGGGATGTGGTTCCAGAGGAGACTTGCTCCACATTTTCTGGACTTGCCCAAAGATTGCACTATTATGGAATCAGGTTTCCCTACTTATCAATAATTTCCTTAAAAAAGACTACCCTCTTACTCCACAAACAGCCTTGCTATCTTTGGGACTAGAAGACATTCATCCTTCCAAGAGATACGTTTTGGTACATATCCTACTAATAGTCAAAAACCTGATAGCCTTCCACTGGAAACAACCAGATACCCCACAAATTGCTGACGTTGTCGACAGACTTGACATCCATAACTCTTTGGACCTCAAATTCGCAAGGATCAACGGCTGCATTAATAGATATGAGAAGAAATGGAACCACTGGAATTCAATATTTCCCAAACCCTAAACATAACCCTAATCCTTTTTACTGGTTTCAGGTGCCTCAGGATACTTTATTCAATTTTTTTTTTCTTCACTTGTTTAATATGTGTTGCCTAGAATATGTAAAGTTATTTATTCTGAGTTCTCTACCCTCAACCCATTCCCTTTACCCTTCTATTACCCCTTTTCACAAAGACCCTTCCCATTTCCCCTCTTCACAAATCATCTTGGAGAACAGATGTAAGGTGAAAATATCAATATGCTTTGATAAAGTTAATTTGTTGACTGTTAAAATATACAAAATGTTAATAAAAACTTTGGAAAACAAATGTTTTCTTGTGGGCATCTGCCAATCAAGTGACATCACTTTCCAATAAAATAGAGTCTGTTCTACTAGAAGACATAGAAGGACTACTAGAAGCCTAGAAGGAGCATATATGGGTGAATTGAATGCAGATAAGTACAAAAAATGTAACAATGTTCACTTGTTCTACATAGATAGATAGCAGTTAGAACCCCAGAGTTACATCCTCTGGTGGATCCAAGAAAATCCAGTCTGACACTGATAACAAATCCTTCCTTCTTATGATACAAACTTTCACTTTCACAATTCTAGACGTTGGAAACACATGTGGTTGAATTGAACGCACATACGTAGAAAAAGAAAGTTAACAATGTGCATGCAACTAGGAGATTGGTATAATTTGGTATTTGCGGAAGAGTTAAGTTTTACCTTTCGATTTCCATTAGTTTAATGTAGTAACATTTAATACAACTTTATATGCGATGCCTTTTGGGACTTTTTGTTTTTATCACAAAACTTTCCCTTCTGTGCACCCTTCCTCTTTTCCCATGTGTGTATTTTTGATTGAAATTTGAAAAGAAAAATGGATCCAATACATTATATATTCGCAAGAGAATATTCTAATATAGGTGCATTCAGATGGAGCTCTGTGGTTAACCTTAGCAAGTGTAGCATATGGAATAAAGACAGAGACTGATCACTGCATCCAGCACATGAAGTGATAGCTGAGCAGGTCGTTTAAAATGATGCCATCTTTTTAGCAAACGCTAGAATAAATAGAAGACAATGGGTTGGTGCTATTCCTACTTCTATGCATACTTCCATATGTCATTCATTTAATTACTGGTTAAGTATTCCATTCATTTTTTATATAATTTTGATATATTAGGTTCTTTTTGCCTTTTGGTGATTGATAGGTGGACTTTATGATGGCCATGTCTGATGAAACCATGTTTTATATTTCCTTTTAAAAAAAATCATGTTTTGGACATTTTATAAAGTGATTTGCATACTGTAGAATAGCCAAGAGTATAGGGCCCTAATTTATGAATTTTTTCCTCTTTTTATCCTCTCGTGGCTTTGGTGTTTTTAAATGTGTAATTCTATTTTTGCTGTCAATTGGAATTTCAATTTTTTGTGCAAGTCTAGGATACAAATGACCGTCTATTCAGAGATAAATCTATATTCTTTTTATTGTTCCTCACACTGAAAGTTATATTTTTTTTTAAATTGGCATGTAAATTAATTTTATAATGACACCTATGCTTACATCGAGATTGATCTTTGCTTATAATTCATTTTGCATAAAGTGAAATTCTCTTCTGTTTTTCTATAGTGTGTAAAGCAGCTGAACATTTGTAAGAACTGATAAAGTATTTGTCAGTATCATCCATCACGGTACAATATCATTATTAGGTTGACCTTCAATCAATTTTGTGTCATGGTAAAACTGGACCAAGCTGTGAGCATCAAAACAGCCTATTAAAATACCATGACAGATGGCACTGCCGACTCCTTCATCATAAAGTCTAGCATTAACCGCACATTGTTCTGTAAATTGCATTCCTTGCTCTGACTAATTAATTTATAAAAGTTGTGTAATACAGGGCAAATAACGGTATATATATACACTCCTCAGCATTGAAATTGCAACACCATGAAGGAAAATTCATCAAATTACAGAAATCACAGAATCTATCTTAATTGTATATAAATGAAATGGATGAAAAAATGGAAACATTTTCAAAACATCTCAGTTTTATTCAGTATTGAGTATGAGCATCATATGTAGAAATCCCTGCATTTACACTGCTTGGATGATATTAATGAAGCTATTAATGGTTCTTTAAGGGTTGTTCTGCCAAGCTGAATGCATTTGGTTATGTAAATCATCAAGTTCACTGCTGGCAGCTTCCTTTGAATTTTGTGATTAATAGCGTCCCAGATGTACTCAATAGGAGACAAGTCAGGAGATGATGCAGGCGATGATAGCCTGTTTAGACCATGGAGGCTTCTCACAGTAGCACGAGCAACATGAGGCCTTGGGTTGTCATGTTTAAAATTTGCTGTAGAGCACTATAAGGAAATTATTTTACCACTACATACATAATTGGTCTGTGCTGTACAGCAAGTGAAATTGGACATCACATACCAAGTCTAAGGCATCACACAGTGTAAGCACAAACCATCAGAAGGCAGCTGCACATCACTGGGCTATGAGCCAGACACCCAGCTACAATTGATCCACTGACCTCTCACCACTGCACCCAAAGGCTATCATGGTGTAGAGCAAAACAGCAATAAAGACCATAATTGTGATTCATCCTCTTCAGTGATGAGTCCTGCTTTAGTCTCAGACACAATGATAGCCAGAAATTTGTCAGAAGACCACATGGGCAATGCTATGGAGGGGCCTTCAAGAGGGAACATTATACCAATCATACTCCTGGCATTATGGTGTGGCATAATGTATGTTATCTGGACCACTATAGTCTGTATTCCAAGGACATAAACAGTTCGGAGTCACATTGATTTGTGTGTGGAAAGAGTGGTACGGCCAATTCTACAAAATGTTCCTCTGCCGAGATAATCTTATAAATGTGCCCTTGTAATGTACTGTAAGTTGCTGCATCTGATCTTGCCGAGCTACTCAAGTTCATGGTTGGCACATACCACAACTCATGGCTGGGGAGCGAAAGTATAAGTCCATTTATGATAAGTGAGTATACAGATGAAACAGAAAGGGCTTGCAGCTGCTGCATTCTGAGGTAACAGATTTCCCTGCCTGAGATAGCACACAGGTGAGTGTGCCAAGTCTAGAACCCTCTGAGTTCCTTAAGTCAGTGCTGCAGGATCGCATATTGCCGCTGAGTTTACATGTCACTGACTTGATATAGGATGAGCTTACAGGACTGATGACACAGCACAAATTCACACTCCTATGATAAGAAAGACAGGGAAATGTGTTACCTCAGAAAATAGTAGCTATGAGGACCTGAAGTATTAACTGTATACTTATTTATTATAAGGGACTGACCAGGAGCTTTATTATGTGCCAAACATGAACTGGTGGAGCCCTTCATGGTTGAACACAGCCATTACACAGTACATATCAGGGGTATATTTATAAGATTATCTCAGCACAGGAACAATTTTTCCAATTGTGCTAGTTATTATTATTATTTCTAGATCTATTAATTTAAATGTACTTTGAGTTGGAAAATAGATCAGGGGTTCAACAACATAAACAATTTGCTAAAATGCTGCCACAAATTTGCAAGGAACCTCCACCATGCTTTAGCTGTTTCTGCAGTCATTATTGTGCCAATCTCCTGCCCTTCAGAACAAATTGTTTTTTTTTGTTACAGCCAAATATTTTGCATTTTTACTGAGTCCAGAGGACCTGCTGCCATTTTTTTCTGCAGTTATGTTTTTGTGCATAGTTGGCCTTATTTCCCTGTCGAAGGTATGTTTTTTTGTCCACAATTCTTCTTGAGTCTAAACTTTATCTTATACAGTGTAGAAATGAAATATAAACTGGACTGAAAGCAGAATTTCCACTAAGACATGATGCAGGATTTATAAGAATATGAGTAATTTTCACTATTAAGGTAAACTCATTTTTTTATTATGTTTCTGTAAGGGAACAATTATACCTTTGTGGACATTTTCTACCAAGTGTTGACTGTGATCTTTAGCAATTATCTTAAATAATATGTGTAAAGAATAGTCCTTTTGGGACTGTAAGGCTATGTGCCCACGTTGCGCTTTTTAAGCGTTTCTGCTGCGGAAACGCTTATAAAAACGCTAACAAAATGCATCCCATGCAATCCTATGGGATTCCGCAGTTGCTGTTCCAATGCTGTGGATTTTTCCGCTGTGGAATCGCATAGCGGAAAATCCGCAGCATGTTCATTAATTTTGTGGAATCGCGGCTATTTCGCCGCCATAGGATTCCATTGAAACGCTCACTTTATGCTTGTGGCTATGCCCACCATGCACTAGGACTATTGGTATAGTCATTTTGACTACTTGCACTTTTTATTTCTCTTCTGTGACCACATTTTTCAGAATTCCGGCTTGAGACTCGGTGACTTTTCCTCAAATAGGATGTGAAAAAAGATTTTGTGACAATAAATAATTTTGGTGAAAAAATTGCGCGTTTTTTTCAAAATTTACCTTTAACTACTAAAGGTAGTCATTTTGACTACCTACTATATTTTGCTGTCCTTTTGTCACTAAATGTTGCTGTAAAGTTTTGTGCATAATTTTTTCACTGTATCTTATTTACCCTGATGTTCATATAGATGTAGTTCAATTCAGATGTCAACTTTTCACATTTTCCTTGTGTTACCTGGTTCTATTACTGTGTAATACTGAACTGAAAAGAGCTTGTTTGTAAAGCCCCCATCTCACACAGTGATCTCGCTGCTGAGTCACTAGTTTTGTGACGCAGCAGCGATGTCCCCAGCGATATCGCTGTGTGTGACATTCAGCGACGATCAGCCCCCCTGCTGGGTATCGCTGATCGTTGCTGAATGTCCTGGACATTTTTTTGATCGCTGGTCTCCCGCTGGCAGGCACGCATCGCTGCATGTGACAGGCGGGAGACCAGCGATCCGCTGGTAACCAAGGTACATAGCGGGTTTCCAGGCGCGGGGCTGTGCCTGGAAACCCGCTGTGTACCTTGGATACCAGCGCCCTGATGCAGGGAGCTGGTAACCAAGGTACACAGTGGGTTTCCAGGCACCACGCAGCGCCTGGAAACCCGATGTGTACCTTGGTTACCAGCTCCCTGCATCAGGGCGCTGGTATCCAACGTACACTGCGGGTAACTAAGCGATGTTACCCGCAGTGTCGCTGTGCTGATCGCTGCCTGAGCTGCCTGTTTGGCAGCTCAGCAGCGATCATGTAGCGATACACCAGCGATCCTGATCGTTGTCGGGATCGCTGGTGTATCGCTATGTGAGACCCGGGCTTAATACTGTAGGCGCTTATCTTATGCTAAAGAAGGGTGTTGTTTTTCTCTGGTCCTAGCAGTAGACAGTAGTCTGGATAGTAAGTTTACTTTCAGTTCAGCTGAAGAGACAAAGACAACACATGCAGACGTAAGAGCTCAAAAAACTCATACAAGTATATAGCAGATACAACATTTTATTGTCATATTATTCGATTATTTTGTACTGTATAGTGTGAAGCAGCAATTTTTTGGGGGAAAAAACTATATTTGCATACAGCTTGATGTTATTAGTTATAGTTTACAGCTAGAAAGAATATTTTTTTATCTGCAAATGGGCAATATGCATGAATATAGCAATAATGCAATGTAATGGTTTATGACGCGAAAATGATAAAAATTACGTGTTTTTTTTCATTTTTCTTTTGTTTATGATCAAGCATGTTCACATACAGTATAATTCTGCGAAAAAATGTATAAATTAGCTAAAACATCAAGACTTTTATAGGTCCAGTCAAAAATGAACGAACATTATTGTAACGCTTCCCACGGCTGCGGGGCATTGGGACATGGCATAGCTTGCCTAACTAGCCAATGCTCCCACGCCGCCAGTCCACGACGACGTGAGGCATGCGTCCCAGATGGTAAGAGAATGTGGACCCACTGGACCACGGAGGGAGACCCGAGCCTGCCCGGACTAGGGGAGGGCAGCGACCGGGATCCGTGGCAGCTGAGCATGTGGGCAAGATGGCGACCTGCAGGACTAGACAACACCGCACAACTTCAGGTATGAAGAAACATAAAGTTTACTTAAAGACACACACAGTACATAAATAGAACATAATGCTGGGCTCCCGATTCCGCACATCAGAGAAGGGTACATGTCTCAGGATCACAGACGAGTGCAGGAGGACATCACGGGTAGATGCAGTCCAAGGTTATCTGGCACGGGCATACTAGGGCGGCCTCTCTCTCAGGCCTCAGGCGTAGCACAGGCTCAGCAGGAGAACATCAGACACCGACCTCAGACAGACTTCAGATGATGGCGGGGTCATCACGGGTAGATGCAGTCCAGGATCATCTGGCACAGGCATACTAGTATGGCCTCTCTCTCAGGCCTCAGGCGTAGCACAGGCTCAGCAGGAGAACATCAGACACCGGCCCAGGACGAACGTCAGACGATGGCGGGGTCATCACGGGTTGATGCAGTCCAGGGTCATCTGGCACGGGCATACTAGAACGGCCTCTCTCTCAGGCCTCAGGCATAGAACAGGCTCAGCAGGAGAACATCAGACACTGACCCAGGACAGACGTCATCACAGGGTAGACCACGGAGGAACCGGCAGGACATCAGGAACACGGACTGGATCTCAGGTACTCAGGAACACGGACAGGACATCAGGAACATGGATTGGATCTCAGGAACTCAGGAACACGGACAAGATATCAGGAACACGGATTGGATCTCAGGGACACAGGAACACGGACAGGATATCAGGAACATGGAATGGAACTCAGGAACTCAGGAACACGGACTGGAACTCAGGAACATCAGAACACTGGCATCGGACTCCGGACATCTGGCAATGATCGGCAGGCTCCGGACATCTGGAAGTGGTCATCGGACATCGGACATCAGGCCATAGTCATCAGGCATCAGACATCTGGCAGCGACCTGAAAAGGAACCCCAGCAGTCTGGTGCAAGCCCCGCCAGGCTCAACGGGAGCTGGCCAGGGATTGCACAGAAGCTGAGCACGGAGTAACAGAAACTCAGCACACACCCCGGACTCCTCCTTCCAAGATGAACTCAGGTTATATAGCAAAGAATCACAGTCACTGGCACAGGGTTCAGGACACAGAAGGACTTCAGGAACATAACACAGAGGACACAGTTCAGACAGTAAGGTACAGGATCCGATCCAGGATCAGGGAATCAGGAAACAAAACACAACAGGAACAGGCCTGGATATGCAGCCTCCAGGAAGGGCGATCTGGGTACTCAGCCCCCAGAACAGGCGGAAACACAAACAGGACAAAGGAAATCAGCTCTCCAAAACTGATCGCACTCAGAGCAGGAGCTGAACACACAAACACACACGGCTAGGTTCAGGAACTCAATGCAAACTCAATGCAAATCTCTGGCAACGCCCCACAGGGCTGGGGAACTTTATATATGAGCTGCTTCACAGCAATAGGCTGGAGCAGCAATTCTAGTGCACACCCATTCCTCATAAAAGCAGGACAGGTGTGGGCCGCGCCCCCTATGCAGAGCCACACACAACTCCGCACAGAAGGACACCTGACAGTGGCTGCAGCCTCAACACACGTAGTAAGTCATGCACCACTGCAGAGGACTTTACAACCTACGGGTAGCGTCTACAGCAGGCCAGGGACTGCACATGCGGGTGGTCATGCAACGCAGCAGAGACACTCATGCAAGTACGGCTACGCAGCAGAGCTGGGAACTGAGCAGCATCCATACAGGTAACAGACAACAGTATCCCAGCTGGTTAGGGGGAAAAAAGAAAAAGGGTTAAAGCAAAGACATGCAAAGTAACGCTGGAAAACAAGGTACAGATAATACCAGCGTACAATTATATTTGTATAGTGGTAGCGAACAGAACAGCAGGGATATGTTACTGGTGATTCTCATTGGTTTACTTAGTTTACTTTTGTTATTTCCTGTAGAAAAATATGAAAAATCAGAAAAAAAACATTCCAAAACATTACTGTTGGATCTCACAATATTAATACATTAAAAAAAATATAATTATTAATAAATAACCACAAATGAAACTCTAAAAATAAACGAAAACAAGTCAGTAGTCAGAATGACTACATTCAGTAGTTCTAGTCGGGGTCACGAGTCCAGTAGTCATAGTGTTAAAGTGAGCGCTTCATGTGCGAATGGTAGCCAGAGTCAGGAGGAGAGGACACTCTCCTCCTGGCCATGGGTACCATATTCCTGTAAAAAATAGAATGAAAATAAAAAATAGGGATATACTTACTTACTCTCTGTCGGCCCCCAGAGTCCTCCTGCTCCTCAACAGCGCTGCCGGCAAATTCCATTCCCAGGCGTGCTTAGCGAGAAAGACCTTTGTGACGTCGCGACGTCACAAAAGTCATTCTCACTAAGCACACCTGGGAACGGAACTTTATGGCAGCGCCGCTGAGGACCAGGATCGCCGCTGAGGAAGTGAGTATATCCATATTTTTTTTAATTATTTTTCACATTCTATCTTTTACTATTGATGCTGCATAGGCAGAATCAATATTAAAAAGTTGGTCGCACTTGTCAAGCACTATGCTTGACAAGTGTGACCAACCTGTCAATCACTTTTCCAAGCAATGCTTCAAATCGCTTGGAAAAGCGCTAGCATTCTGCAAGCTAAAAATGCTCGCAAAACGCTTTTGTTTTGTGGTGAAAATGAATGCGAATTACGCATGCTTTATACCCACGGTGGAGAGTTGTGCAAATTCTGCAGACAATTCCGGAGCATTTCTGCAATGTGGGTACATAGCCTAAGAGGAGTGCAGAACTGTAGTCGTAGCCGAGGACACCAGGTCTCTGGTGTCCTGACCTCCTTCCACAGACAAACCATCAGCTTCTACCGGTGTACCTGTTCGAGGTGCTGGTCTACGGTCAGGGATTCCACTGCGGTGCAACCCAGCTCCTGCACACTTTTGGTTCCAGTGCTCAGGGTTGAAATAATGGTCACAGATACTGGTTCTGATGCTAAATCAACAATTTTACTTTCTTCTTCAATGGACCCGGACACATCAGTTACATCACAGTTCACACAGCATTCCTCCTGCTCTTTCCCTTTCTTTCTTCGCCCTCACGTGCATTATGGGGTAGTAGCGCCCTTGGCGGTACCGCGGCTTCACTACTGTAGGACCTCAGTACATAGGGGATCCCGCTCATCCGCTTTGCCTTGGACTTGCCAGCTTCAGCCCTATTGAGAATCTGCCACATCATGAATATTCTGCGCCCTGCACAACTTTTGGACCACATCTCCTTCACCGTTCTTGCTGCTGACGTGAACTGTACCTTCCCCAGGTGCTCCAGTCTTATCCAACACCCGTCTGACTGTGCCCGTGCTTCTCTCCTTAGACAACGTTGCGTAGCTGCCAAGGTGTCCTGGGCATAGAGCCCTTGTGGACTTGTCGGGCATGCTCGCCCTTCTGAATCATTCCTCCTAGCTTAACCTACAGCAGATCCTCCTACAACTATGTGTATGCTCTTACTAAACCATTTAGAAACTTCCTACAGCTATAACAAGGCCCACTAGTGTACCCCCATGTAGTGGCCCTTTGCAAAACTAAACTTACCCAGTCTATGAATACTATACACTATAAGTGCCCTCCTCTAATGTTCCCAAAGGATGCACTAACTTTCCTTAGCCTATACTGAAATACAATACAAAAGATACGAAAATACGTCACAGTGAGATACAAAACAATTATATACATGTGAATATAAATAGCAGCATAAACATTTAAAGGGGCAAAGCCCTGACCCCCTTACAGGACCACAGTTTTGGTAACCTAACTGTACTTTGGACTAGTTTGTTGAAAAGTTTATAACGTAGAGCCATGAAAATAAAAAATCACATTTTTACACAAATATTATCTTTTAGCCCCAAATTTTTTATTTTCACTAGGGTAACTGAATAAATTGGACCCCAAAAGATGTGTAATTTCTCCTGAGTATGCTGATACCCATATGTGGAAGAAAACCACTGTTTTGGCTCACAGAAGTGTTTGAAAGGGAAGGAGCACCATTTGACTTTTTGAACGCAAAATTGGCAGGAATTGAGTGCGGATGTCATGTTGCGTTTGGGGAGCCCCTGAATGTGCCTAAACAATGGAAACCCCCCCACAAGTGACCCCATTTTGGAAACTAGACCCCCCAAGGAATTTAGACATGTGGTGAGCCATGAACCCTCAAGTGCCTCACAGAAAATTATAAGGTTGAGTAGTGAAAATTTTAAAAAAATCAAATTTTTTTCCACAAAAATTAAATATTAGCCCCAATTTTCACAGGAGAAAATTGACCCTAAAAGTTTGTTGCACAATTTCTCCTGAGTACACAGATACCTCATATGTGGTAGGAAAACACTTTTTGAGCACACGTTAGGGCTCAGAAGTTAAGGAGTGACGTTTTGGAAGGCAGACTTTGATGGAATGGTCTGCGAGCATTTGGAGAGCCCCTGATATGACTAAACAGTGGAAATGCTGCACATCTTCCCCATTCTGGAACTGATCTACTGTTTCTTGGTATGTGAATTTTAGAATGTAGTCGCATACGTAAGTTGTGTAGAGTGCATCAGGTTGGTATACGTGAGTAGTGTAGAGTTCGTCAGGTTGGCATATATGAGCAGTGTACTGCTCGTCAGGTTGGCATACGCGAGTTGTGTAATGTTCACCAGGTTGAAATATATGAGTTGTGCAAGTCAGAAATTAATTTAGTAGTCCATGATTATGTGGTACAGTCTGAAGCATTCTGTTATGCACAGGCCAGGTTTGTCAGGGCAGGTGTCGCATTGATAAGTGGTGTCCTTGCGTATCCCCTTTTTGTAACACACTTGGCACTTCTTTTGCAACCTTCCTTTTTTTGTGCTTTGAGGGACCTCCCCAGGGAAATGTTTGCCTGGTACAATATGAGCACCTTCAGTTCCAGAAGTACTTGGGCCCGCTCATTCCTGATCTCCAAAGATTAGGGCCTTGATCACTACCTCTTGAAACTGAAAGTATGAAATACCTGTCTGGCCTGCACATCGTAATAGCATGAAAGCATTGTGCATTGCTATCTCTATGATGTGCACGGCCAGCTTCTTGTACCACACCTTGGCTTTTCTCATGACACTGTATGACTGGAGGACTTGATCAGAGAGATCAACTCCCGTATGTTTTTGTTGTACCCCATTACACTGGGTTTTGTGGACCAGTGTAGAGATACCTCGTACAGTGTTGGTGTTGCAGCCATTACTATGTATGATGATCAAGAAAAGGACAACCCTCTTGTCCTTGTACTTGACCACCATCATGTTGTTGCTACATTGGGCTCTGCTCACACCCTTTCTGAGCAGCTGCCCAATTAGTGTCTTAGGGAGGTCTCTCTGATTTTTGTGAACAGTACCACAGGCTGCTGTAGCTCGTGAAGAGAGGGGACGTGAACAGTGGGATGCTGGTATAAAAGTTATCTACATAGAGGTGACAACCATGATCCAGCAGTGGGTGCACCAAATCCTACACAATTTTCTCACTCACTCCCAGGACTCGCTCACACTTTTCTCTGGGTTGCTTCTTTTGGTGAAGATGCTGGGGCCACGTACCTTGTCTTAACTCCTAAATAGGTCCTTTATCTGTTACCTTCCCTCACCCAGGGAAGAGGGAAGTAGTAGTATACTGTAATACACCAACTAGACTAACAAGGTAATACAAACAGGGGTAACGAAAAATACCAAACATACAAATATAAACCAAAGTACTGTAGAAGAAGGGAATTATCACACACTAAAAACCTAGCAACAAGCACAGATAAATCCACCAAATGCCTTTCTCCAATAACCACCAGCAACATCTTCCAGCCATGCAGCATAAGATATCTCTAACAATAAGTGTTAGCCAGGACTCCTTCTATATAGAAGATGGGAGTGGCTAACAGTGCACAGCTGAGAGCCTTAGTTCCAGGAGCTCTTAGCAGAGCACATTAACCCGTGTATTGCCCAAAGAAATTATACCGTTTAATAAGAAGGTGAAGTTCTCCTAATCCATGCAGGAATAGGAAAATTCAGAAGCTGAGGTCTTCTGGCTCCTCTCTGTTGCGGTAAACCAATGACAAGTCCAGTTAAAAAATGATGAAGGGTGGTTTTGTGTAAAAAAAAAAAAAATGCTGGGCATGCAAATTTGTTTGAGCCACCATAAGGTTTACAAAATCTTCAGAGAAAAAGACTTTGAAAAAGTGAATTTCTTTGAGGCCGGTGGTGTCCAATTTGATTCCTGATTGCACCAAAAAACCAGGAATCAGTGACTCATAATCTTCATGGGGTGAGGTTCGTATAGGGTCAGTAACGGTAGGCGTTGGTTCAGTTTCTGCACTGGGGCATCTGCGTGGTGGTTAAGTATCCCTTGAGGATGAGGAGGAAAAATAAAGGCAGGTCAGATCCTCTGTCTCTCAATATCAGTGTCTAAGGCAAGGAAGGTGTATACCTCCTCCACTGAATACCAGGTTTGGAACAAGTGGGACATTTTTTTATTTATGAGTCTGTGCACTTTGATTGGTGCGAATGATGTCATTGTCAATCACACCAATCAGAGCTGACCCTAGTGAGGCTGGCGATGCAAGGCACAAGCCTATGATCGGTGCTCTTTACAGCACTGATCGTAAGCTGGACATCAGTGTTTCAGGCAATCTGATTTCCTGAAAAACTAATAACTTCTGCGATTAGCTGTTCAGAATTTAAATATGAAAATCACATCTGGTTTCGGACCACTGCTTTAATTTATTTATCATTGATTTTAGTTATTTTAATTTTTTTTCATGAGCACAGATGTAGCAGGGGTACTTTTGCTCTATGGTTGTGTGTGCTATCTTACTTTGTGATCGGTGCTTTGCTATAGGGAGACAGTGAAACCTTAAGGCTAAGTGCACACGTTCAGGAATATTTGCGTTTTTTTTCGCGGGAAAAAACGCGTCAAAAACGCATGAATTAAGCATCCTATCATTTAGAATGAATTCCGCAATTTTTGTGCACATGGTGCGTTTTTTTCCGCGAAAAAAACGCATCGCGGAAAATCTAGCAACATGTCCATTAATTTTGCGGAATTCTAGCGTTTTTCCCTCTATATTATTGACCTAGAAAGTTCAGGAAAAAAATCGCGGTAAAAACGCGTCAAATCCGCGCAAAAAAAACCGCACCAAAACGCGCAAAATCAGCGCAAAAAAACGCGCGTTTTCTGCCGCGAAAAAAGTCCGGTTTTGCTCAGGAATATTCTGCAAACATTCTGCAAACGTGTGCACTTAGCCTAAGAGTTATCTGAACTCTGTTATCATACAAAAGAAGCATTGAATGAAATAACGGGCTCCACTACATCAGCTTGTGCCTTGGTGTATAGTGTGATAGCAGTTAGTTTCGGGCTCTGTGATTCAGGATCTCCTTTTACCTTTTTATGTTATCGTTTTGCTGCCGTGTTTGTTTATTCTATTTTACATTAACCTACACTATAAATGTTCTAAAGCTTTCACCGCTGGTTCTAAATAAATATCACTTCCAAGACTTGCATACATTCCCAAATCTCATTTAAATTCTGAATACTTCTGAGAGGAGCCTATGCATCACCGCCAACAGCTACCATGCAATTGCTGTGTTCATGAAGGCAGAGGATGTCTTAGAACTGGAAATAAATGTGCATGTTTTATACTGAAACAGGAGACAAATTATACAGAAACGCTCACTGTGTTAATTAAAATGATGTCCTAACAGAGAAAATCCTGGTTGTCAAGACAAATTAGTTAGAACATGATTAATTGAACTGTTTATATTTTTATAATGTAAACTTGCTATATTTCATTTGCATTGCTGCAGGTAATAGGATCCAAGAAGTCTGTGAGCTTGCAATAAAAATGAGGCATAACGTACTCCGGATCATTGAAACGAACTATGGAAAGTCTAACTGTGTGTGCTCAAAGGAATTCAGGCTTTTCCATTAATTTGTTTGCATTCAGAAGGGAGTTTGTATCGTGTATTAAATAAAACTGGAAATACTCTGAAATAATGTGATATCAAATCTGGGTTTAATGATATTTTGAAGGACTGGATTCAGAATTTCACCCTCATATTAGGACTTTGTATAGTGGCATTTTTCTAGGCACTGTAAATTAAAGAAGCAATCCATGAACTTATTGTTTTTCCTAAACTTGTTCAGGGAACAAGTATATATTGTAGTGTCAATGTGTTAATAATATACTGACCTATCGCTGTCTTCTCCAGTATCCAGTGTCATTCCGCTCCTCTTCTGGGTCACATGATGGCAACTCAGACTTTCCAAGAAAAAGGGGGACAAGTTAAAAAGGGATCGGTGCAAGCATGAAACGTGTAGAAATAAAAACGATGAAATTACTGCTTCACACTTTCTACAGCAGCGTACTATACTTTAAAATGTCAATCTCCCTTTTCCACTAATTCAACTTTCCTGATCACTCACTGCTTTATGCGCGAGATGAAAATCTCTGTAAGGCCAGGGTCACACATGCGATAAACTCATATGAGTCTCTCGCATGAACACCCGGCACTGCCGCCAGCACTCGGACCGGAGCGTGCGGCTGCATAGAATTACATAGAGACCCACCTCTTCCAGCCTGGTAGCAAAAAACAGTCAAATCATCCTGTCACATATTTGTCATTGGTATGGAAGTTAGGTCATCTTTTATCTATGACTTGATTCAGGGGTTAGAGTAATATAGAGACCCCTTAGGGACATCAATCCCTTCCTGACACGTTATATTTATGCTAACATCAAGGTGTAATTGATATACCAATGACAAATATGTGACAGGATGATTTGACTGTTTTTGCTACCAGGCTGGAAGAGGTGGGTCTCTATTTATACACCATAAATTTATAACTACCTTTGTTTTGCTCTCTTTATGCCCTTTGTCACTGTTACTCTGCGATTGTTGCACAACAGGGTGGAAAAGCTCCACTGTCAGGTAAGGATCTCTAAATAGTGACTTTAGGATTAGTGACCTGTTCCCTCCCCCTACCCTAAAATAATGTTTTTTTGGCTACTTATTGAACCTTCATTCTGTGTGCATTTTGGTAATTATTTTGTTGGTGATCATTATTCTTCCCTATATCCTTGGACTGCTTTAGTGTATTGGATTAAGCATCTTGGGAATTTTTGTATGTTTTTTGATGTTTGCCCCTGAAAATAGGGTTCAATAGGGAGATTAGGTTATCTGACATGGAGCCGGGGCGCCATTTGCACCTCAAGAGGGTGCCAACCTCCGCTGTTAGGAAGGGGTTTTGAATAGGGCCTAATAGGGTCTTATAGATTTATCCCCCATTGTTTGATTACTGCACAAATTTTTGTGTGATTTTGATCAACAAATCGGTTGCTTGGTTTTACACATTGGAAAACCATAATGAATCATTGATTATAGGTAATAATAAGTATATCTCTTAAGTCCTCAATTCTGACATACAGGTATTAGCGTTGTTCTTTGTGAAGTATACAATGATAATAATTGCATTCACAATAATATTAGTAGAGGTTTCTCCAGGTTAAAAAAAAATCATGGAAGCAACCATTTTTTACGAACATTCAAAATTAATTTGCCCTATTTTTACTGTCCAGGAATTTTGGCCAGTCACCAACCCTGCGAACCACCCCTTAGATATTTTCTCTTTTTTCTAGAAGGTTGTGAACTCTATCATTCAAATTTTCTTCCAAGAACCAAGTGACTTTCTACTTTTTCTCTCTCTCTAATCTTCTCCCAACCTCTCACACTAAAAGACTTAGATCCACATACCGCACAGTGGGCCGCCTTATTCTCACTATCTACCTATTGCTGTTCTGTCCTCTTTTCTAACTTTAGGCTGGAGCTTCCTTACCCTATAGTGCCCAAACATGGCTCTCTGTGACAGTCTCTGCTTTCTAGTTCACTGGCACTTCCACAATGACAACAATCTAGCTACACTACCCAGATTCTGACTCTTAGAAGCTTGAAGTGTCTTTTCTTAGCTTACATCAGCTGTCTCATGGTGGTTATTCACTGATTGTGGCACTTCACACAGTTTGTGCACACTGTATATGTGAACGAGATCTCCAGATAAAAAATACTATTCTCTCCTAAAATTAAATTAATCTTGGCCCTACCTCACAAAGTTCAAAAGACTGTTTTAGACACTACACCCTGATGTCCTCTCAAATGACATCTTTTATAACATAATCTCTCATAGTCATAATCTCAGCATTCTCAGATGCTTTTCTAGGGGCTGGGATGAGAACTGCGTCAACCAAGTCCATGTCTCATTGCTACTCTAACTCTCCTTTTGAATTCCACATTTGCAAGGTCTCTTTTTTAAGACAAACTGCACACTTTGAGTGTCTATTGGCTATTTTTTTCCTTTTTACTAGGTGGGCATTTCATTATATAGGTTGGCGCTATGATTTGTGTTTGGGGCCAATTGGATGTCATTTACGAATTCTCCTTCCCTCTCTACCTCCTGAAGTCTCTCTGACAAGCAGAGACAGATTGACCACTGTGTGATCTCCTCTCTCCTCCCCTCTCGCAGCATGCACTGAGTGAAAAATACTCTGCTGTGTCATTTTTTAAAGGAAACATTCACCCTTAAATATCTTCTAACATGGTTTCTAAATCTGTCAGAAATTATAATTTCTGAGATTTTCTTGGTGATGAGAAGAGTCAGAAAATACTCAGAATTGCATTTTATTATTATATGTTAAACTGAAGTTCAACTTTTTGCCGAACTTTAATAAAAGTTAGAAAAGAGTTACAAATTTAACTGCATAACTATTACTCAGATTACTTCATTTACAAGCAGGCTCTGTGTCAGATGTAAATGCTGCTGAACAAGCGTCAATGTAACAATAAAGCACTATTTATGCTTCCTATATTCTGAGTTATGAAAGAGTAGAAAAAGGCAGTGATGAAATCTGTCAGTACATTGCCATTAAAGGGAGTGATATGGTTAACAGAAGCAAATTATACAATACAATCTTCATTCACCAAGTCTGATCCTGCTTTTGAAAATGCTACTGAAGCTAAACTAAAATAAAAGGCATATTATAATCGGTATAATCATACCTGCTGCTCTGAACATGCTGCTCTGCTTCCAGTACAGAGTATCTATGTACAGGTATTGGGCATGCTGAGTGCTTATACTTTTAAGCCATGACTTAATTACTGTTAATCAGTGTACATTGAAGATCTATATTCATTATCCTAAAATGACTGCTGCCAGGTATGACTGGGACTCATTTGAAATGGATCACGATGAACTGGAAATTGTAAAAGACTTCACTCGGATGAATGATTACTCAATATGTAGCAACGACAATGGAAGTCAATAGGAGAATAGCTGTGAGCAAATCAACAATGAAGTCACAGAAATTGAGGAACACTTCTCTGGTGACAGATACTGCTTGTAAATAGTCTAGTCTTTTCTGTAGCAACATATGGATGCGGATGCTGGACGATAAAGAAACAAGACAGAAGAAGAATCAACGGCTTTGAAATGTAGTGCTGAAGAAGGATGTTATCAATACCAAGGATGGCAAGAAGAACAAACAAACCAAACCAGACATTTTACTTGAAGCAAGTATCACCGAGCTCCGACTTGCCTACTTTGGACACATCATACGAAGAGACCAATCACTAGACAAGGACATGTTGGTCGTAAGAATAGAAGGAACAAGGCAAAAAGGAAGACCAGCAACCCTATGGCATGATATGATCAAAATAATGGCAGAGAAGACCATGGTGGACCTATCTAGGCTTGCACAAGATAGGTCTTCCTATAGATTGTTTATCCATCAAGTCGCCATGGCTCAAGATTGAGCCTAAAGCCGTTAAATAAGTAAAATGCAAATTATCCCCTAAAATTATAAATATGTATCAGAGCTGTATTTGTCATTGCACTCTTTCCATGGCTGAGATAATTACTTTTGTAAAAAGTGCTAAACACAAATTATGCCAGGTTCTGACAGAAGATCTGGTATTTCCTGTACTTTACTCCATTGCTTTCATCTTTGGGACAGTTCTACACTGGTTTGCTAGCCATGCATTTCCTCACGAGAAGAGAGCTGCATATTTCCATGCATCTTATGGCAAAAGGGATACAATCTACCACATGGCCAGTGTCCATGCTAAAGCAGATCATTGAAGATTAGTTGACAAATGGCAAATTCTCAAGCTTTCTACTGTATTGACTGACAAGCTAATCTCTATCTCTGAATAACTCACTATTACTGGAAAATGCTCAGCTTTACACTTTACATGTCTCTTATTTATTGGCTGAGTTGAGAGTTAACATTGCCTGATTTCCATTTTTTTTCTTCTCATCTTGTCTTAGTTTGCATTTATATTACCTTCACCATAAAGCATATTTGTCATCCATACAAATAGAAGCGCATCCCAAACATTTAAGTATGACAGCAGAGAACTCCTAGATATTGTCAGTGGCTGTGTGCTTGTCTAACTCTGAGCCTACAACATTTACAAATGTGCAGTGACATTACAGAATGTACAGATGTTTCTACATGATAAAATCGAGCAAAGTACAAAACAATAACCCGTCACATCATGATAAATACTCAATGGGCTGCCGTAACTATTAATAATTTTTCTATCAGATCAGTGATTGTAACTTAAAACTAGTGAGTATATTTGAGTGGAATAGAATCCTACTCAAATTTTATAAAATCTGCAGAAGCCAAAATGAAGATTCTTTGTAATGAATTTCCATGTGGATTCATCAAAAGTTTTTAAAAAGTAAGAAAAAAAAATACTTACAGTGAGGAAAATACGGTAAGTATTTGATACACTACCGATTTTGAAAGTTTTCTCACATACAAAGAATGGAGAGGTCTGTAATTTTTATCGTAGGTATAGATATCTTGTGAGAATTGGAGGTTGTGTGCAGGTAAATACCGGAAGACTAGGTCACAGAGGTATGGAGGATACAGGTTGTGGATGGTTTGTATGCCATGGTTTTGAACTGGAGTCTCTGAGTAATGGGGAGCCAGTGAAGGGATTGACAGAGAAGAGAGGACAGGGAATAGCATGGAGATAGGTGGAATAGTCGGGAAGCAGAGTTTAGGATAGATTGGAGTGGAGCGAGACTGTTAGAAGGGAGGCCACAAAGCAGGAGGTTGCAGTAGTAGATGTGAGAGAGGAGTGCATGTACTAGGGTTTTTGCAGATTCTTGATTAAATAAATGTACAGATCTGGGAAATATTTTTGAGTTGTAGTTAGCAGGAACTGTAAAGAGCATGGATATGTGTTTTGAAGGAGAGATCAGAGTACAGGGTTACCCGAGGCGGGGAGCTTGTGGGACGCCCTCATCTACGCCTTGTAGAAGAGGGACAGAAATAGCATGTGCTCCAGTGGATGGCAAATGCTGCATCATGTGGCCTCTCATCCTCTTCCTCCACCTTAACATCACACACAGTACAGTCCTCAAATGTAGCACCCAATTACCCCTGTTAACCCCTGCGTCACAACTCTTCAGTCACTCAACTAACCAGGAGTACAAATAGTGTAATTGCACAGCATAGATGCATAGGACAGAGCTTGGAGCAGCATTTCTAGCTTAAATTTTGATCTGTACCAGGTGGATGAGTGACAGGTATAGGCCTGGTGCTCTGAGAAATTCAAGCAACACACATGAAGGAGACCAAACTTGGAGTCCAAATGTTTACAATTAGGGTTGACACCGGAAAAATGGCATCAATTGACCCACAGTAGAAATTTTATAATGGCACAGCAGGAGTCAGGCATGGACCATTTATATGCCAGGATCTGGGCCAGCATTTATAGTTTTGAATTTAAGTTCAAATTAACAGGTGGGTGAGGGCCCCCTGTAGGCCTGCAGTACTGGGAACCCTGATACCTCATATAACAGCTCAAACTGCTTTTGGGCTCAGCCACAGTCAGGTGGCACAAATATCAGCTTTGCAGACTACTATTATTTAAAAAATGTAAGGACAGTAACACAGGTAGTTCACTTGACAGTAAGTGCAGGTCTGCCAGTCTGGGAGCCCTACTGTTACAGCCTACACACATGAAGGAGATCCAACTTGGAGTCCAAACATTTCCAAAAATTATGGGCAGACACCAGGAAGAGTGGCATCAATTTTCCCAGAGTAGAAATAGTATAATGGGGCTCTAACACCACTTCCACAACAGTCAACCCACCAGATGGAAACACAACTTGGAGTCTCCACATTTCAAAAACAACAAACTATTGTTAGTAACATCCGCAGCAGTAGCAACAACAGGCATGTGCTTGCCATCCACTCGAGTGCATGCTTTTTCTGGCCCCATCTACATGGCGTACCACTGTGCGGCTGCCAAGGAAAGGTAGTCGAGTAACCCATCCAGTAACAGAAGTCATCATCTGTCTTTGAATAGGACAAGAAGGTGTTTATTCAGTAGAGCTTTCGTTTGTGACTGCACCACAGTATTAGCACAAACTAATTAGATTATGTACTGTGGCTTGGTGGCTGCACCACAGTATTAACACAAACGATGTAAATTATGAAATGTGGCCTGGTGCCTGCACCACAGTATTGGCACAAAGGATTTGGATTCTGAAATATGGTCCGGTGCCTGCAACACAGTATTAGCACAAAGGATTTATATTAGGAAATGTGGCCTGGTGCCTGCACCACAGTATTAGCCCAAACGATTTAAATTAGGAAATGTGGCCTCCTGCCTGCACCACAGTATTAGCACAAACAATTTAGATTATGAATTGTGGCCTGGTGCCTGCACTACAATATTTGCACAAACGATTTATATTAGGAAATGTGATCTTCTGCCTGCACCACAATATTAGCAAAAACAATTTAGATTGGGTAATGTCACCTCCTGACTGCACGACAATATTACCACAAACAATTTAGAGTAGGAAATGTGGCCTTGCCTGCACCACACAATATTAGCACAAACGAGTTCTATTAGGAAATGTGGCTTCCTGCCTGTGCCACAATATTAGTACAAATGAATTAAATACTGGAAGGTCGACTTCACACAGGATCCTATCTAGCTGAACTAGCTGACAATAATATTATGACATAAACCTGAGGCTACAAAAATTATCTGCTTCAAAAAATATATTTATTGAACATCTTCAGTCATACAGAAGAACCAACGTTTCGGCCAATCGGGCCTTTGTCAAGGTTTTTATCTAAATAAAGATATATGCAGTGAACATGTCAGAACAATAAAAAAAGAAAAATTGCATGTATCAATAAGTATATAACGATATATGCCTGATATGAACAAAATTATAAATAAATGAACAAAAAAATGAACAAAAAAATCATATCAACACTTTCAAGAATTAATAGTATACAAGCACTATAGTATAATATAATATTAATTTTTCAAGCAGAGTCCATCATCCACAAAAGATATTCATTGTAAGGCTGAAAAAGTTTGAATTGCATATCTAAAGCCATACAGGTATTTGAACAAGTGTGAACATTCCCTCCCTCCCCTCCCCCTTTTTTCTCCTCTGGGACTAATTCACTGGGTATTCTACTGCTAAAACCTGATGACTGCTTTAAGCTTGATGAGAAGTCCTTATGATAGATTTTCTATGACATGATCTTCTTTTTCTTGCACTTTTTCAGCCTTAGGCCGGGGTCACACTGGCGACAAAATCGGACAAATATAAGAACGCTAACCAGCTCACCGGTTTGTAGAAGCACGGATCCTCCGCTTGATCAAACGTGAAGATACATGAGAAATGAAGGAAAAAGGGATCCAGCTTCAATAAAATCTTCATCTTTATTGATTCATAAAAACATGAATAATGGCATGCTCCTGGACAAGCTCAGGACAAGGCTACGCGTTTCGTCACAGGATCTTTATCACAGCTGTGATAAAGATCCCTGTGATCGAAACGCGTAGCCTTGTCCTGAGCTTGTCCAGGAGCATGCCATTATTCATGTTTTTATGAATCAATAAAGATGAAGATTTTATTGAAGCTGGATCCTTTTTCTTCATTTTCTCATGACAAAATCGGACGACTGCAATGCGATGAAATATCACATTGCAGTCGGACCAATGTTAATCTATGGATCAGCTCCCAGTATCAGATTTTTTGTGGTCCGTTTTAAACGTGCGAGTGCAATCGCAGCATGCTGCGATTGTCACTGATTGTGGGTCGACTATCGCCAATGCAAGTCTATGGGTGCGATAAAAAATCGGATTACGAACGGACCGCACGTGTGACTTGCGATTAAATCGCACCGGTGTCCTTTAGAAAAGCCGGCAATTCATCCCCGTCTATACTGTAAAATCACACTGACAGCTTTAATAAAGAATAGAATCAATACATATACACACATAGAATACATATATATATATATATATATATATATATATGTCATTGTGACATATATATATACATATATTATAGTTCATACTCTTCTATATACTGTAATAGCCGCTAATTCAGTTGCCGGCTTTGTGAAATTACAGAACCCGACATGAAATGACACATGGTTTACATACAGTTAACCATGTCATTTCATGTATTTTGATATATGGTTTTGACTAACAATTACATGCGTGTATGTGTGTGAAATTTCACACATGTAGGGGTTAATTAAAGGTGTAAATTCGTTGACAAAAAATGCTTGGGCTCCTGCTGTATTTTCTCCACCAGACAGACAAAGCAAGCGAGTGGGGGCAAATAATAGCCCAGGGAGGGTGCATTTATTTTGTGCCTACTAACATCTGCCCCCAGCCACCCCAGAAAAGGCAAAACTATAATTAGATTAGCCCTTTCTGGCACTTTGTCTGTCTATTCCCATTGACCTGTAGCGGTGGCGAATGGGTTAATAATGGGTTAAAGCCACCTTGCAATTGAAAGGTGACTTTAAGCCAGGTTAATAATTGAGAGTTGTCAATTTGACAACTCTCAATTATTAATCCTATTGTATGAAAGGAAAAAAAACACACACACACACACACATTAATTAATAATCCTTTTAATGAAATACAGACACAGTTTTGGACCATATTTTATTGCTCAGCTGTAACCTGACCTGAAGTGAAAGTGGGAAGAAATCAATTAAGCTTCACACACTAATCACTTCCTCTCCTGTCGCTGGGAGAGGAACTGATTCATTCAGGGAGTTACAGCTCAGCAGGCAGCATTAGCTGCCTGCTATCTGTAACCTGTTAACCCTTTCTGATGGATTACAGCGTGGGACCTGACTGTGCATCAGATAGTTAAGAATCATTTTGCTTTTTTATTTTATTTTTATTACAGGAAATGGTTTTAGCAGGAAAATAAAAGATGGTCAAAAACTGTTTGCTTATTTCATTAAAATGATTTTTTATTAAAGTGTGTGTGTTTGATTTTTCTTTCATACAATAGGATTAATAATTGATAGTTGTCTAATTGACAGCTCTCAATTATTAACCTGGCTTAAAGTCACCTTTCAATTGCAAGGTGGCTTTAACCCCTTATTAACCCATTCGCCACCGCTACAGGGCAATGGGAAAGACGGGCAAAGTGCCAGAAAGGGCTAATCTAATTATAGATTTGCCTTTTCTGGGGTGTCTGGGGGCAGATGTTAGTAGCCAGGGGGGGCACAAAATAAATGCACCCTCCCTGGGCTATTATTATTTGCCCCCACTCGCTTGCTTTGTCTGTCTGGTGGAGAAAATACAGCGGGAGCCCACACATTTTTTTCAACGAATTTACACCTTTAATTAACCCCTACATGTCTGCAATTATTTTGCACATATACACTCATGTAGTTGTAAGTTAAAACCATATATCAAAATACATGAAATGACATGGTTAACTGTATGTAAACCATGTGTCATTTCATGTCGGGTCTGTAGTTTCACAAAAGCCGGCAATTGAATTAGCGGCTATTACAGTATGCAGAAGTGTATGAACTATAAATATATATTTATATATATATATATATATATATATATATATATATATACATGTCACAATGACATGTGTGTGTGTGTGTGTATATATATATATGTGTTCTATGTGTATATATCTATTCTTTCTTTTGTGATTTAAATACTATTCATTTGGATCCATTATATGTCAGTTTTGCAAGCCTGCGAGAAAATCTCGCAAGTCGGATGTAAATCGGATGTTACAACTATGGTCAGATGCGACTAAATCGCATCTTTCAGCAGCAGATGAAGGAAGGGAGACACACTAGTCATTACTAGTGGTAGGCGGAGCCCACATAGGATAGAAACACCTCAGATTAAAAAAGTGTTGACTGGCCCCTCCAGCATATAGGGCTCCTCCTACTCCAGCTCTCCAGTCTAAAATTTGAGGTCACAGAGGATAGTCGCTGCTGGAAGTAGCTCCTCAGAAGATTTTTTTATTTTTGTCGGACAGAGACTTGGACCGCCAGTGGTCTAGCGGTCTCAGGGGTCTCAGCGCTGCTGGACCCCCACCTCTCCCTTGGCGGATCTGTATTACCCTGTAAGGTGGTCCCTGCAGAACCCTGCCGGCCCTGGGGGATGAGGATTGCTTCCCTGGCGGGGACGCAAACCGCGCTTCTGGGGTCACTGCGTTCCCCGCCCTGGATTGAAGCTACGGGCACAGCGCCACAAATCTCTGAGGGGTCCTTGTGGCGCTCAGCTGGGTGAGTACTCCACATTTTAAATGTGTTTTGAGTGCTTCAGCGGCCGCTGCGGCAGCTGCTGCTACATGTTTTATGTATGGTGATTGTGTACTTTTGTCCGCAGGTGGATGCCTGCAGGACATGGGAGCGGGAGCGGAGTGAGTCGCGTGCTTTTTTTTAAACCGGCGGGGGGCGTGGCTTCCCTGCCTTTTTTCTCTCTCCGGTCTCTCTCCCCTAGCGCGGCGGCCATTACTGAAGGCCTTCTCGGGCTCCTCACTCTCCGCTCCCCCCGACCGACCGAAAGGAAGACACTACACCGCGGCCAGCTGGGTGAGTCGCTTCTACCTGTCAGGGCAGAAGCTTGACCCCCTCACACCCACAGCGCAGGAGGTACTGTCACACGGAACGCTCCCGCTACGATCACAATAGCGTCGCTTAATTTTGCGATCGTTTTTTTTTTGTGATCGTTTTTAATGTCGCTAGTAGCTGCTACAGTGGGCGATCTCATTGACGACGCATAAGTGGTTAGCGATCTCCTTAGCACTTTGGCAGTCATTGCGATGTACAATTCAGCGCAATATGTTAGCGATCTCGTTGGCGTTCTTGTTTAGTGTGGCATACCTTTGAAACTCTGTCCTGCAGCTGTTATCTCATAAGAGGCACCTGGGGCTCGCACACCCTTTTCATTAACAAGGGTTGTGGGGAGTCTGCGACATTAACCCCTTCTTTGGCGGTTAACCCTTTATTGGGAGACAGCTGGGGTAGCTCTCTCTTTAAGAGCTTAACCCTTCAGCGTACGTTTTGCCTTTGAAAACCGCACTGTTCTAGTTGCTGACAGGTTTTTTACCTGCCATATACTGTGTGAGGGCATGTCGGATCAGGGTCCAGGAGGTGCGGACCATCTCCCAGATCCGCTACAGGATCAGTCTCGCGTATCTGACACACAGAAATCGACGGCATCAAGTGCAGCGGTCGGAGGTATCAGTGATGACAAAATGGAGGCCCTCACTCGTTCTATTAATGGCCTTTCTGACCTTCTAGGTTATTGGGTGTCAGCTAGATCCTCTCATGGTAGGAAGCGACACAGGCCGGTGCCTTCTTCCCCGCTTAGCGACTCGGAGATTTCGGGCATGGAGGGTTCCCCTTCAAGCTCAGATGGGGAGGTGTCCGATTCGGATAAGGAGGATCGGCAGGGACACTCTGCCTCTCTTTTGAGCCGTACAGATGCTTTTATTGGAGCCATGAGGGAGGCGTTACAGTTACCGGAGGAGGTAACTAGACGTCCTGGTAAGTCGGCCCGGATGTTTCAGGAGTCGCATAGGTCGCGATCAGCCTTACCATCTCTGGATGAGCTTAATGAGGCAGTGGAGAAGGAACGCCTATGTCCAGATAAACGTTTTCAGGGGACACGGTTTTTTGAGACGCTATATCCGTGTACGACGGAGTTGATTGATAATTGGATTCCTTCTCCTGAAGTGGATGTCCCTTTATCCCAGCTTAGCAAATCCTCATTGCTTCCTGTTAAAGGGAAGGCGAGTCTGCAGGATCCGCTGGACAGAAAAACGGAGATGGCAGCGAAATCCATCTACGAGGCCGCGGGTCATGGATTCAGAGCAGTGCTAGGATCCATGTGTGCTTGTAAAGCTTCCCTGAGCTGGTTAGACCGTCTACGGACGGCGTGGCAAGATGGATCCCCACTATCCGAGATAGAGGGGCTTTTCAAGTCATTGGAGGATGCAGCACGATATGGCAGTGATGCAGGTTTGGATACTGCCTCACTGCTGTCTAGGGCACAATCCTCGGCGATCACAGTCAGGAGAGCTCTGTGGCTTAGACAGTGGACCGGAGATGCGGTTTCCAAGCAAGGTTTGCTTTCTTTAGCTTACAAGGGTGGTCAGCTATTTGGATCTGACCTCACGGAGCTGATTGCCAAGGCAAAGGCAAAAGAAACGGCTTTACCGCAGCGAAGAGCTGTGTCTTCTGCGGCTGGCAGGCATAGTACCGGTACTAGTCGGCGGTCCTTTCGGTCCAGGGGACGGTTCGGTCAGCCCTCTTGGGGATCGGGGCGTCCCTCTTTTTCGGGAAAAAAGAACGTTCAGAAATCCCGCACTTCCTGGAAACAGAGCTTCCACCAAGACAAGCGGGAAGCTGACAAAAAGCCCGCTAAGGCGGACTGACGCCAGGGCCTCACTCGAGGGCTCTCGAGTGGGAGGTCGCCTGCTCCAATTCGAACTGATGTGGGCTTCCCGCATGTCGGACGTCTGGGTGACGCGGGTTGTGTCGGCAGGCTATTTCATAGTTTCTTTCTCGACCCCCAGACAGTTTTTGCCAATCCCGCATTCCGTCAGAGCCCGAACTATATGCCGCTCTACTGCGGGAGGTCGATTCCCTTCTACAGAAGGGTGTGGTGGTACCAGTTCCACCGGAGGACCGGGGAAGAGGGTTTTATTCCAACCTCTTTGTGGTCCCCAAAAAGGAGGACAAATTTTGCCCCGTTCTAGATCTCAAAAGATTGAATCAGCATGTCCGCTCCCGGAAATTCCGCATGGAGTCACTTCGCTCCGTTGTGGCGGCCTTGTCGCAGAACGATTTTTTGGTGTCAATCGACATTCGCGACGCTTATTTGCATGTCCCCATCGGAAGGGCCCACCAACGCTTCCTTCGTTTTGCCATAGGCCAGGACCATTACCAGTTTGTGGCTCTGCCATTCGGGTTGGCCTCAGCACCCAGAGTTTTTACAAAAATTCTGGCTCCTCTTATGGCGATTCTGTGAAGACAGGGGGTTACGATTCTTCCCTATCTGGACGACCTTTTGATTGTGGCGTCCTCAAAGGAGGAGGCGGTGACGGCTCGCAATCTATCCCTTCAGCTCCTGGAGGACTTCGGGTGGCTGGTCAATTGGGAGAAGTCGTCTCTGGAACCGTCGCAGTCAATCCTGTTTTTGGGAATGCATTTCGACACGATACGAGCAGTGGTGTCTCTGCCTCCAGACAAGCAAGCGAATCTTCTTCGTCATGTACAGGTTATGAAGTCTGAGACAGCAATGTCCCTTCGAAGGTGTATGCGCCTTCTGGATTTAATTGTGGCGTCAATGGAAGCAATTCCGTTTGCCCAATTTCATTCCAGGGCTCTCCAAATGTTCATCTTGAACCGTTGGGATCGATCGCAGTTTTCACTGGATTGCAGTGTCATCATCTCCCACAGGGTGAGAGACTCTCTAGAATGGTGGTTACGTCCGGAAGTGTTATCCCCGGGGAAGTCCTTCCTTCCTCCGAGGTGGTCGATCATAACCACCGATGCCAGCCTGACGGGCTGGGGGGGTGTCTGGAACGATCTCTGGATTCAGGGAGTATGGTCGTTGGAAGAGTCTGTCCTGCCGATCAACATCCTGGAATTGAGGGCAGTGTTCCTTTGCCTCCAACACTGGACGGTCCCTTTAAGCGGTCTACCAGTCCGAGTGCAGACAGACAACGCGACGGCAGTCGCGTATATCAACCATCAAGGTGGGACGAGGAGCTTCAGGCTCATGATGGAAGTGTCTCGAAGGTTGCCTTCCTAGTAAGCGGTCACTTCTTTGAGAAGGGTTTCTGAGTTGGCGGCTCTTTCTTGCTCGCTTCCTTTTCTGGAGTTTCTCCCAGATCGCGTAGTGCTTCGCACATGGGGCGACTTTCAACCTAAAGTGGTGTCTCAGTTTCATGTTAACCAGGATATTGTGTTGCCCTCGCTCTGTCCGGAGCCAAGGAATGCGAAGGAACGGGCCTTGCACACATTGGATTTGGTGCGGGCTTTGAAGTTCTATTTGTCTATTACTCAAAGTTTTCGGAAGTCGGATTCTCTGTTTGTGATTCCAGTAGGTCGTCGACGTGGGCAACGAGCTTCCAAGGATTCTATAGCTCGTTGGATTCGGTCGGCCATTTTAGAGACTTACCGACTTAAGGGCGAACCTTGCCCGATTAAGATTCGAGCTCACTCCACAAGGGCTGTGGGTTCATCATGGGCTTTCCATCAAGGAGCCTTGGCAGCCCAGCTCTGCCGGGCGGCGACCTGGCGCTCCGTCCACACATTTACAAAATTTTATAAGGTGGACGTCAGTGCTTCCGCTGATGCAGCCTTAGGACGTAGGGTCCTGCAGGCGGCTGTAGTTTAAAGTTCTTGTGAACTTGTAGTTAGCGCTAGTTGCGCATTTATTTAGGTTGTTGGGTATCTGCCTCTTTTGGTTTTTTTGCCCACCCTTATTTTTGGACTGCTTTGGGACGTCCCACTAGTAATGACTAGTGTGTCTCCCTTCCTTCATCTGCTGCTGAAACACGGATTTTGGTAAGAACTTACCTGTAAAATCCTTTTCAGCGAAGAAGGAAGGGAGACACACATCCCTCCCATGGCAGAAGTGCGTTGTTGTGTTTTCAGATGCGGCGTGACCCTTCTCTGATAGCGATTATCTGGGCTGAGGTCGGCGCGCTAAGGCTCTGTTCCAGCATTGCCAGCTCATCGCAGTGGTCAGGTTCAGTGAGTAGTACCTGAGACTGTGTGGTTTTTTCTGTTATATGCATAACCTGTCTCCTTGTTTTTCTCTCTGAAATCCTTCAGAAGGGGTTATGTTGCTCCGCTGGTGATATTTGCTCTTCCTTAGCTTGGGTACGACTGGAGAGCTGGAGTAGGAGGAGCCCTATATGCTGGAGGGGCCGGTCAACACTTTTTTAATCTGAGGTGTTTCTATCCTATGTGGGCTCCGCCTACCACTAGTAATGACTAGTGTGTCTCCCTTCCTTCTTCGCTGAAAAGGATTTTACAGGTAAGTTCTTACCAAAATCCTGTTTCCAGGAAAATCGGATGCCAGACAGATGACTGTTCATGACATTTTACTGCGATAATCGACCGACTAAAACGGTCCGATTTTTGTCGGTGTGTGTGACTCCAGCCTTACATTGAATATCTTTTGTGGATGATGGACTCTGCTTGAAAAATTAAAAATTAATATTTTATTATACTATAGTGCTTGTAAACTATTAATTCTTGAAAGTGTTAATATGATTTTTTTGTTCTTTTTTTTGTTCATTTATTTATTATTTTGTTCATATCAGTCATATATCTTTATATACTTATTGATACATGCAATTTTTCTTTTTTTATTGTTCTGACAATGTTCACTGCATATATCTTTATTTAGATAAAAACCTTGACAAAGGCCCGATTGGCCGAAACGTTGGTACTTCTGTATGACTGAAGATGTTCAATAAATATATTTTTTGAAGCAGATAATTTTCGTAGCCTCAGGTTTATGTCATAATATGTTCTAATTTTTCCTGATGGCGTATTTGGTCTGTTTCCCCATTTGTCCATTTATAGCTGACAATAAACCGCCTGTCTATCTGACTACGAGCTTGCAGAAGGAGCAGCCTCTCTGCACTGTTACACTGACAAAATGGCACCAAAACAGCATGTCCACTTTTTATATGGAGACGACATGTGACTTTGACAGCCAATGACAGAAGCATTGTGTCTGAACGTTGTGGATGGTTTCTGCGCCCTTTTTGGCTGCCGGAATCTCCACCTATTAAGTTAAAAAAAAATTACAATACGCCATTACTCCCCCTCTCCCACCTCTGCCCAACCCCTCCTCTCATCAAACATGTGCCCCCACTTACCATACAGTATTAGTGGAAGCACAATCCTTTAGCGAACTGTGCCCGAAGTTTGCCGACTTTGAGGGAAAATGCTCGGGAATCCAAACACAAATCCAAATAAGCTACATTTGTGCTGAATTTGAGGATAGGCAAACGTTTTCCGAATAAGTTCGCTCATCTTTAATCTTCTTAGGTACATTTCAATTGCAAGATACAGAATCTAAAAGCAAAAAAACAGATAATCACATTGTATGATTTTTAAATAATTAAATTGCATTCTTTTGTATTTGATAAAGTAAAAGAACAGAACTTAATATTTGGTAATATTCACTTACCACCAAGCAAGAATTCTTGAACTCACAGACCTGTTAGTTTTTCTTTAAGAAGCCCTCCTACTTTGCACTCATTACCAGTATAAATGACACCTGTCCAGACACTCAATCACTCACACTCCAATCTCTCTACCATGGCCTAGATGAACTGTCTAAGGACACCAGGGACAAAATTGTAGACCACCACAAGGATGGGATGGGCTACAGGACAATAGGCAAGCAGATTGGTAAGAAGGTAACAACTGTTGGCTCAATTATTAGAAAATGGAAGAAATACAAGATGAGTCAATCTTCCTCGGACTGGGGCTCCATTCAAGTTCTCGCTTTGTGGGGTAAGGAAGATTCTGAGAAAGGTCAAGAATAAGTCCAGAACTTAATGGGAGGGCCTGGTCAATGACCTGAAGAGAGCTGGGACCACAGTCTCAAACATTACCATTAGTAACACACTATGCTGTCAAGGATTAAAATCCTAAAGGGCACTCAAGGTCCCTCTGCTCATGCCAGTACATTTCCAGGCCCTTTTGAAGTTTGCCAATGACTATCTGGATTATCCAGAGGAGGTATAAGAGAAGGTCATGTGGTCAGATGAGACCAAAATAGAACTTTTTAGTATGACTCTTCACACCGTGTTTGGAGGAAGAAGGATGAATACAACCCCAAGAAGAATCCAACCATAAAGCATTGTGAGGGAAACAACATACTCTGGTGGTACTTTTCTGCAAAGGAGACAGGATGACTGCACTGTATTGAGGAGTATGAATGGGGTCATGTATCACACAATTTTGGCCAACAACCTCTTTCCCTCAGTAAGGGAATTGAAGATTGGTCGTGGCTGGATATTCCAGCAAGATAATACCCAAAACACACAGCCAAAGCAATTAAGGAGTGGCTCCATTAGAAGCCTTTCAAGGTTCTGGAGTGGCCTAGCCAGTCTCCAGACCTGAACCCAATAAAAAAATCTTTGGAGGGAGCTGAAAAGTAATGTTGCCCAGTGACAGCCCAGAAACCTCAAAGACCCGGAGAAGCTCTGCATGGAGAAGTGGGCAAAAATCTCTGCTGCAGTGCGTGCAAACTTGTTCAAGAACTACAGGAAAGTCTGACCTCTGTAATTGCAAACAATGGTTTCTTTACCAAATATTAAATGCTGTATTTCTATTGTGCCAAATAGTTATTTCATGCAATAAAATGCAAATTAACCCCTCTCTGACATTAGACGTACTATCCCGTCCATAAAACCCGTGCCATTCTGCCCATGGACGGGATAGTACGTCATAGGCGATCAGCTGCACTCCTTAGGGGAGCGCAGCTAATCGCCGACGGGTGTCAGCTGATTATCACAGCTGACACCCGTGACTGTGTGTCAGGAGCGGTCACGGACCGCTCCCGGCACATTAACCCCTAGCACACCGCGATCAAACATGATCGCGGTGTACTGGGGGCACAGGGGAGGATCGCGCAGGGTGGGGGCTCCCTGCGCGACCCCCTGAGACCCTCAGACCAGCGCGATGTGATCGCGCTGTTCTGAGGGCTTCCTCCCTCCCAGGACCCGGATCCAAGATGGCGCCGAGGTCCTGGAGGGAGGCGGCTTCCTCAGTGCCTGCTGAGAGCAGGCACTGAGAAGCCTGCTGCACTGCCTGAGCGATCGCTGGTGTGACAATGTGCTGTGCACACTGTCACACCAGCGATTTGATAAAATACAGTGATGTCCCACCCTGGGACAAAGTAAAAAAGTTAAAAAAAATAAAAATAAACATGTTATAAAAAAAAAATCCAAAATAAATAAAAAAAATATATATTTCCCCAATAAATTCATTTCTTCCTGTAAATAAAAAAAACAAACAATAAAAGTACACATATTTGGTTTTGCCGCGTCCGTAACGACCCCCCCTATCAAACTGTCCCACTAGTTAACCCCTTTAGTGAACCCCTTAAAAAAAAAAAAAAAAAAACGAAGCAAAAAATCAATGCTTTATCATCATACCTTCGAACAAAAAGTGGAATAACGCGCGATCAAAAAGACCGATATAAATAAACATGGTACCGCTGAAAACGTCATCTTGTCCCACAAAAAACGAGCCGCTATACAGCATCATCAGCGAAAAAATAAAAAAGTTATAGCTCGCAGAATAAAGCGATGCGAAAATAATTATTTTTTATATAAAATTGTTTTTATTCTATAAAAGCGCCAAAACATAAAAAATGATATAAATGAGGTATCGCCATAATCGTACTGACCCGAAGAATAAAACTGCTTTATCAATTTTACCACAGCGGAACAATAAAAACGCCTCCCCAAAAGAAATTCATGAATTGCTGATTTTTGTTCATTCTAACCTCCCAAAAATCGAAATAAAAAGCGATCAAAAAATGTCACTACTCAAAAATGGTACAAATAAAAACGACAACTCGTACCGCAAAAAATAAGACCTCACATGACTCTGTGGGCCAAAATATGCAAAAATTATAGCTCTCAAAATGTGGCGATGCAAAAAACTATTTTTGCAATAAAAAGCGTCTTTTAGCGTGACAGCTGCCAATCATAAAAACCCGCTATAAATAGTAAATCAAACCCCCCTTTATCACCCCCTTAGTTAGGGAAAAATAATAAAATTAAAAAAATGTATTTATTTCCATTTTCCCATTAGGGTTAGGGTTAGGGTTGCGGCTAAAGTTAGGGTTAGGGTTGGCGCTAAAGTTAGGATTAGGGTTAGGGTTGGGATTAGGGGTGTGTTAGGGTTAGGTTTTGGTTAGGGTTGGGACCAGGGTTAGGGGTGTGTTGGGGTTAGGGTTGGAGTTAGAATTGGGGGGTTTCCGCTGTTTAGGCACATCAGGGGCTCTCCAAATGTGACATGGCGTCTGATCTCAATTCCAGCCAATTCTGCGTTGAAAAAGTCAAACGGTGCTCCTTCACTTCTGAGCTCTGCCATGCGTCCAAACAGTAGTTTATCCCCACATATGGGGTATCAGCGTACTCTGGACCCCAAGAGTTATTGTGCAATTTGTCCTATTTCTTCTGTTACCCTTGGGAAAATAAAAAACTGAGGGCGAAAATATCATTTTTGTACAAAAAAAATTATTTTTTTGTTTTTACGGCTGTACATTATAAACTTCTGTGAAGCACTTGGGGCTTCATAGCGCTCACCACACACCTAGATAAGTTCCTTGTGGGGTCTATTTTCCAAAATGGGGTCACTTGTGGGGGGTTTCCACTGTTTAGGCGCATCAGGGGCTCTCCAAATGCGACATGACGCACCCAGACCATTCCATCAAAGTCTGCAATCCAAAACGTCACTACTTCCCTTCCGAGCCCTGACGTGCGCCCATACAGTAGTTTTCTCCCACATATTGGTATCAGCGTACTCAGGACAAATTGGAAAACAACTTTTGGGGTCCAATTTCTCCTGTTACCCTTGTGAAAATAAAATATTGGGGGCGAAAAAATCATTTTTGTAAAAAAAAAAAAAGATTTTTTATTTTTACGGCTGTCGTTATAAACTTTGTGAACACCTTGGGGTTCAAAGTTCTCACCACACATCTAGATAAGTTCCTTGAGGGGTCTAGTTTCCAAAATGGTGTCATTTATGGGGGTTTCCACTGTTTAGGCAGATCAGGAGCTCTCCAAACACGACATGGCGTCCAGCCAATTCTGCGTTGAAAAAGTCAGACGGCGCTCCTTCCCTTCCAAACTCTGCCATGCACCCAAACAGTGGTTTACCCCCACATATGGGGTATCAGCGCACTCAGGACAAATTGCACAATAACTTTTGGAGTCTTGTTACCCTTGGAAAAATAAAAATTGGGGTGAAAAGATCATTTTTGTGGAAAAAATATGATTTTTAAATTTTACGGCTCTACGTTATAAACTTGTGTGAAGCACTTGGGGGTTCAAATTGCTCATCAAAAATCTAGATAAGTTCCTTAGGGGGTCTAGTTTCCCAAATGGGGTCATTTGTGGGGGGTTTCCACTGTTTAGGCACATCAGGGGCTCTCCAAATGCAACATAGCATCCAAACTCAATTCCAGCCAATTTTGGTTGGAAAAAGTCAAATGGTGCTCCTTCCATTCCGAGCTCTGCCGTGCGCCCAAACAGTGGTTCCCCCCCACATATGGGGTATCAGCGTACTCAGGACAAATTGTACAACAACTTATGTGGTCCAATTTCTCCTGTTACTTTGGGAAAATAAAAAATTAGTGACTAAAAGATAATTTTTGTGGGAAAAAAAATAGGATTTTTTATTTTCATGCCCGGGCATTATAAACTTGTGTGAAGCAATTGGGGGTTCAAAGTGCTCACCAAAGATCTAGATAAGTTCCTTAGGGGGTCTAGTTTCCAAAATGGGGTCACTTGTGGGGGGTTTCCACTGTTTAGGCTCATCTGGGGCACTGCAAACGGAACATGACCCCCATTAACGTCTGCATTCCAAAACATTACTACTTCCTTTCCAAGCCCTGCCGTGCGCCCAAACAGTTTCCCCCCCCACATATGGGGTATCAGCGTACTCAGGACAAATTGGACAACAACTTTTGGGGTCCAATTTCCTTGGGAAAATTCAAAAATTTGGGACTAAAAAAATCATTTTTGTGGAAAATTGATTTTTTTTTTCACACCCAGGCTTTATAAACTTTTGTGAAACACTTGAGGGTTCAAAGTGCTCACAACAGATCTAGATAAGTACCTTAGGGGGTCTAGTTTCCAAAATGGTGTCATTTGTGGGGGGTTTCCACTGTTTAGGCGCATCAGGGGCTCTCCAAACGCGACATGGCATCCAATCTAAATTCCAGCCAATTTTAGTTTGAAAAAGTCAAACGTCGCTCCTTCCCTTACGAGCTCTGCCGTGTGCCCAAACAGTGGTTTTCCCCCACATATGGGGTATTGGCGTACTCAGGAGAAATTGCATAACAACCTTATCTGTCCATTTTCTCCTTTTACCCTTGTGAAAATAAAAAAAAAGTTTGTAAAAGATAATTTTTGTGGCTAAAAAGTAAAATATTCATTTTTTCCTTCCACGTTGCTTTAGTTACTGTGAAGCACCTGAAGGGTTAATAAACTTCTTGAATGTGGTTTTGAGTACCTTGAGGGGTGCAGTTTTTAGAATGGTGTCACTTTTGGGTATTTTCTGCCATATAGACCCCTCAAAGTGACTTCAAATGTGAGGTGGTCCCTAAAAAAAATGGCTTTGTAAATTTTGCTGTAAAAATGAGAAATCGCTGGTCAACTTTTAACCCTTATAACTTCCTAACAAAAAAAAAAATGTTGGTTCCAAAATTGTGCTGATGTAAAGTAGACATGTGGGAAATGTTATTTCTTAACTATTTTGTGTGATATATTTCTCTGTTTTAAGGGAATAAAAATTCAAAGTTTGAAAATTGCAAAATTTAAAAATTTTCGCCATATTTGCGTTTTTTTCAAAAATAAACGCAAGTTATATCGAAGAAATTTTACCACTAACATGAAGTACAATATGTCACGAGAAAACAATCTCAGAATCGCGAAGATCCGTTGAAGCATTCCAGAGTTATAACCTCATAAAGAGACAGTGCTCAGAATTGTAAAAATTGGCCCGGTCATTAACGTGCAAACCACCCTTGGGGGTGAAGGGGTTAATTATGAGAAAATCATACAATGTGATTTTTTAGATTTTTTGGGGGGATTCTGTCTCTCCCAGTAGAAGCGTGCCAACAATAAAAAATTACAGACCTCGCTGTTCTTTGTTGGTAGGAAAACTTGCAAAATTGGAGGTGTATCAAATACTTATTTTTCCCACTGTATATTCACCATTGTGCTCCCCATTCCAGTCCCTCCACTCACCCTCACACATTTGGTCTCATCTTCTAATCACTGCCATGAGTGATGACATCCCCAGTTCTCTTCATTCTAGACCAGGAATACCAACCCTGATGAGGCGCAAGGTCACAGCGCATGTCATGACGTTGTGACATCTTGCGTGCTTACACAGAATCCTCTCATCCCTCATCAGAGCCAGAAATCATTCAGCAAAGAGAGATTTCAGTGCTCGCATAGGCAATCAGAAAATGCAACGAGGACTGGGATGCGTGGAGGATCCAGATACAGTTATTTGAAAAAGTTTGGGCACCCCTATTAATCTTAAGTTAATGTTTGATAAAAATTGGTGTTTTTGCAACAGCTATTTCAGTTTGATATATCTAATAACTATTGGACACAGTAATTTTTCTGCCTTGAAATGAGGTTTATTGTACTAGCAGAATATGTGCAATCTGCATTCAAACAAAATTTGACAGGTGCATAAGTATGGGCACCCTTATCATTTTCTTGTTTTAAATACTCTTACCTACTTTTTACTGACTTACTAAAGCACTTTTTTGTTTTGTAAGCTCATTGAGCTTTGAACTTCATAGCCAGGTGTATGTAATCATGAGAAAAGCTACTTAAAGTGGCCACTTGTAAGTTGTTCTCCTGTTTGAATCTCCTCTGAAGAGTGGCATCATGGGCTCCTCAAAACAACTGTCAAATGACTGAAAACTAAGATTATTCAACATAGTTGTTCAGGGGAAGGATACAAAAAGCTGTCTCAGAGATTTAACTTGTCAGTTTCCTCTGTGAGGAACATAGTAAGGAAATGGAAGAACACAGGGACAGTTCTTGTTAAGGCCAGAAGTGGCAGGCCAAGAAAAACATCAGAAAGGGCAGAGGAAGAAGTAATGGTGAGTCAGTCAAGGACATCTCTCAGACCCCTCCAGAGACTGCTGTAGCATCAATTTTGCTGCAGATGGTTGCCACTGGCACGGGTCAAACTATAATGACGCACTTTGCAACAAGGAGAAGCTGTATGGGAGAGTGATGCGAAAGAAGCCGTTTCTGCAAGCACGCCACAAACAGAGTCGGCTGAGGTATGCAAAAGCACATTTGGAGAAGCCAATTTCTTTTTGGAAGAAGGTCCTGTAGACTGATGAAACCAAGATTCAGTTGTTTGGTCATACAATAAGGCGTTATGCATGGCATCAAAAAAACACAGCATTCCAAGAAAAACACTTGCTACCCACAGTAAAATTTGGTGGAGGCTCCATCATGCTTTGGGGCTGTGTGGCTAATGCCGGCACCGGGAATCTTGTTAAAGTTGAGGGACGCATGGATTCCATTCAGTATCAGCAGATTCTTGACAATAATGTTCAAGAATCAGTGACAAAGTTGAAGTTACGCAAGGGATGGATCTTTCAGCAAGACAATGATCCAAAACACTGCTCCAAATCTACTCAGGCATTCATGCAGAGGAACAATTACAATGTTCTGGAATGGCCATCCCAGTCCCCAGACCTGAATATCATTGAACATCTGTGGGATCATTTGAAAAGGGCTGTCCATGCTCGGCGACCATCAAACTTAACTGAACTGGAATTGTTTTGTAAAGAGGAATGGTCAAAAATACCTTCATCTAGGATCCAGGAACTCATTAAAAGCTACAGGAAGTGACTAGAGGCTGTTATTTTTGCAAAAGGAGGATCTACTAAATATTAATGTCACTTTTCTGGTGAGGTGCCCATACTTATGCACCTGTCACATTTTGTTTGGATGCAGATTGCACATTTTCTGTTAGTACAATAAACCTCATTTCAAGGCAGAAACATTACTGTGTCCAATAGTTATTAGATATATCAAACTGAAATAGCTGTTGCAAAAAACACCAATTTTTATCAAACATTAAGCTTAAGATTAATAGGGGTGCCCAAACTTTTTCATATAACTGTAGATGATCGGTAAGGTGAAGTATAAGGATTTTTTTTACATTCTATGTTTGTTATTATAATTTGAAATCATTTCTTATTATTTGCTTTATCTTGATACTGCCATATATACTTTTCTCTATAATGGTGCACTTAGCTTAGAAAACATGGAAATAATAAAAAAAAATTAAAAAAAAAAATGTGCTGTAGACTGATGTAAATATTTTGAAATTTAAGGAGTGGATTCAAAGAGGTTGAAAGTAGTGTTGAGCGATACTGCTCGATATCTAAAAATATCGCATCGAAATGGTATCGCCGATATCACTAAATATCGTCGATATCCGATTCCGATACCGGAAGTCCAATGTAAGTCTATGGGAACAAAAAATCGCAACTAAAAAAAACCTTTATTTCCTTGTAAACACTAAATATACACACATAGAATACATATATATATATATATATATATATATATATATATATATATACATGTCATTGTGACATATATATATATATATATATACATATATGTATAGTTTATACACTTCTACATAGTAAAATATCCTCTGATTCAATTGCCGGGTAAAGCCGGCTTCTGTGAAAAGACAGAAGCACCCGACATGAAATGACACTTGGTGTACATAGGGTTAACCATGTCTTTTCATGTCGTTTGCAATCTGATTTGCACAAACAATTACATCAGTCTATGTGTGCAAAATTTCACACCTGTAGGTGTTAATTAAAGGTGTAAATTCGTTGTAAAAAAAACGGACTTTTTTGCTACGAATTTACACCTTTAATTAACCCCTACAGGTGTGAAATTTTGCACACATAGACTGATGTAATTGTTTGTGCAAATCAGATAGCAAAGGACATGAAAAGACATGGTTAACCCTATGTACACCAAGTGTCATTTCATGTCGGGTTCTGCATTTTCACAAAAGCCGGCAATTGAATTAGCGGCTATTATACTATGTAGAAGTGTATGAACTATAAATATAAATATATATATATGTGTCACAAATTCAATGACATGTGTGTATATATAATATATATATATATATATATATGAGGTGTAAAATTGTTTAAAAAAATGCGTGGGCTCCCGCCCTATTTTCGCAACCAGACAGACAAAGCCAGCGAATGGGGGCAGATAATAATAGCCCAGAGAGGGACCATTATTTTTGGCCCCCCCTGGCTACTAACATCTGCCCCCAGACACCCCAGAAAAGACAAATCTATAATTAGATTCGCCCTTTCTGGCACTTTACCCGTCTATTCCCATTGCCCTGTAGCGGTGGCGAATGGGTTAATAAGGGGTTAAAATGACCTTGCAATTGAAAGGTCACTTTAAGCCAGGTTAATAATTGAGAGCTGTCAATTAGACAACTATCAATTATTAATCCTATTGTATGAAAGAAAAATCAAACACACACACTTTAATAAAAAAGAAGTTTAATGAAATAATCACACAGTTTTTGACCATATTTTATTTACCTGCTAAAACCATTTCCTGTAATAAAAATAAAATAATAAAGCAAAATTATTCTTACCTATCCCATGCACAGTCAGGTCCCACGGTGTAATCCTTCAGAAAGGGTTAATGTTTACTGCAGGGACCGCAGCTAATGCTGCAGCCTCACAGTAAACCCCCAAATGAATGAGCTCCTCTCCTGGCTGACAGGAGAGGAAGTGGAAAGCTTAATTGATTGCTTTCCACTTTCACTTCAGGTCAGCCAGGGACACAATCAGTGACGTCAGAGGGAACTGATTAACAAAAATAGGGGTTCCCTTCGAAAAAAAAATGGCGTGGGGTCCCCCCTATTTTTGTTAACCAGCCAGATGAAGCAGACCCCTGAGGCCTGGATTTTCAGGCTGTTAAGGAGCCAAGATCCATGGACCTTGCCAGCCTGATAATACCAGGCCACAGCAGTCTGCATATCTTGGCTGATTAACAAAAATAGGGGATCCCCTCGAAAAAAATTGGCGTGGGGTCCCCCCTATTTTTGTTAACCAGCCAGATGAAGCAGACCGCTGAGGCCTGGTTTTTCAGGCTGGTAAGGATCCAATATCCATGGACCTTTAAGCCTGATAATACCAGGCCACAGCAGTCTGCTTAGCTTGGCTGGTTAACAAAAATAGGGATCCCCTCGAAAAAAAAACGGCGTAGGGGTCCCCCTATTTTTGTTAACCAGCCAAGTAAAATGCAGACTGCTGCGGCCTGGTATTAAAAGACTGTCAAGGCCCATGGATTTTGGCCCTCAACAGCCTGATAATACCAGGCTACAGCAGCCCCACATTTGGCGCATCAAAAGATGTGCCAATTGTGGCACTTTACCCGGCTCTTCCCACTGCCCTGTAGTGGTGGCAAGTGGGGTAATAAGGGGTTAATGTCACCGTTGATTGCACGGTGACAATAAGCCCGGTTAATAATGGAGAGGTGTCAATAAGACACCGATCCATTATTAATCCCAAAGTTATTAAATGTTTAAAAAAAAGACACAGCAAGAAAAAAGTCTTTTAATGAAATAAAAGAGACAACACAGTTTTCATTTCTTTTATTGTACTCTCATTCCTGCGACGCCATCGATCTCCTGTAAAAAAAGAAAAAAAAAAAACCAACAGTATACCACCTGTCCGACGCAGTCCATAGTAACGAGTGTCCCACGACGATCCAGCTCTGCTACATCGCAATGACAGGCAGAGCCTGTCATCGCGACGCAGCACAGCTGATTACCTGCTTCCCCGGCGGTGACGTCATCGGACTGACTGCTTTACGGCCGGGATTACCCAGCAGTCACTGCAGTTATCGCGAGAAACTGCATGTGACCGCCGGGAGAAGAGGATGGCGGCCATGAAGCAGTCCAGGCCGTGACCGCCGGAGATCTTCTGCCAGGTAAGTGCCGCTGACTCCTGACAGACCCGACCGACGGACACTGACAATGACAGTGACAATCCCGATTCCGGTATCCGATATGACGAAAATATCGGTATTCGGAATCGAAAGGCCGATACAGCTAATATCGGCCGATATCCGATATTTTCAGTATCGTATCGCTCAACACTAGTTGAAAGCTTTGCATATTTTTGAATACATGCATTCTTTCCTGCATTTGTTCCTTCTATTGTCATGTTCCAATAGAAACAGTGAAGCAATGAAAAACTGATATAGTGTTTACGTTATAGAAAAAGCAGCCAAATGATGAAAAGTCAAAAATGAATTCCACAATACAAAGACCACTTTTGAACACTTTTCACTGCAATTTCAAGAAGCTATAAACCATTTATGATAAAGAAATAGAACATGTAGTATCTCTTTTGTCTCATGCTTTTATTTACAGTATTTATACCTATATATCATATACAGTTATGTGATATACAGAGCTCTCTACGTTTCATTTCAATAGCATGGGACATATAATCCCCTCTCTCCACTCCATCTCTTATCTAGGGAGGACAATGGTAATTCTAACTTTTTTGCATGTTTAAAGGGAATCAGTCAGTAGGATCAACCCTCCTAAGGTTGATTCCATATTGGCATGCAGGTCATAGGAAGCTGAATAAAATGATACCTTGAGGCACAGATCTCTCAGACAATCTGACTCCAGAGCTTATTTTAAAATAAAAGTGGAGTTACCAGTGTGAGACATGTAAAGACTGACAGTCTGGTCTGCTGATCTACGTGTATCATGCTGGTAACTTCCCTTTCATTTAAAATAAGCTGTCTAGGCAGCTTCTTGGGGAGATCTATGTCCTGCCCATAGATTTTTGCAGCTAATTTACATATTAAGAATGTTGATTAAAACATCGGATCACTGAATCAAGGAATCATTTTATTCAACTTTCCATGACGAGCATGGACATTGACAGTTTAGAAGTGCTGATCCTACTACATTCCATTTAATGTAAATACATTTTTATACTGTTTCTAGGCAAATGTGTTATACTTAGGCAATTTAAGTAACTATATTACATGGTTGAACAAAACTTCACTACTTATCGCCGGGATGAATTGAGTGCTAAGCACCATAATGGGTTGTACGAATTCTTGTCTCTGAGTGAACGTGAGGATGCAAGGTTTTAAGCAACTAATCAGCCGCAAAGTATGTGCATACATTTTGCAATCCTGTCTTTTAATTAAGTCAGTTTTAACTCGTGTCAACTTACCTCAATGTGAATAAAGGCAGAGCAGTGCAGAGCCTTTACTGTTCAGCCACCTGTCCATGGGAAGCTGCATAGATGAAATGCTTAACTGAGAAAGGGGAACCCATTTGAACAAAGTACCAAGAAACTAAAGCAAAACCAAAGAAATGAGTCGGAGTATAGGTTGCACGTATGCCAACTTATGCTCTGGCTCATTTCTTTGGTTTTGCTGTAGTTTATTGTACTTTACACAAAGAGGGGATATGGTCCCCCTTCTGAGCTAGGCATTTAATTTGCTTAATATAGGGTATATGCTCATTTTGTTTTTTTTCTTGAGTTTTATCTGTGAAATGGCCACAGTCTGAATGTGCTCTTATATTACATATATACCAACTTATGCTCCCAACTTATTCTCCAGCTTATTTATTTGATCAATTAGGCATAGTCTGTGATGGACTGACAAAAAGTAGATTATCTAGCCAATTTGCTACCAACATTTATCTTCATGCCAAATGTTTATGCCCCAATGGAACAAGTGTGTACCTCTTTGCAACTTAGAAACTTTACCACCATCTGGAGATTCTCCAATAATATCTCCATTGTCTTGGATATATTTTCCAATATCATCTCCATGTCTTAATATGTCTTATTTAATTTAAGATATCTAGGTATTACTGTGTATACAGTAAAAATCTAGACAACTCCACCCCAATTCACTCAGATTTGCCTAGGAAATTTGATTTGCATCAAATTTATTCAATGCAGACTGAATCTACATTGTTAAACTCTGAGCTATCTTCTGACTTTAGAGTATAACTAACAATTTTTTTTTTTAAAAAAGTATTCTCACCCGACCACTCTGGTCCGGTCATATACTTCGTTCATTGATGCAGTCTTCACTGGGACATCTTCATTGTCTTCTGGTGCCCAGTATCTGCCTATACACAGGATCTTCCAGGTCTACTGCACTGATGATGATGCTACAGCATCATGATGTCATGCGATATTATGATGTCGCAGCCTTATCCTAGCAGGTGACATGAAAAATGCCGGGTGACAGAAGATGCCAAAGTTAATGTGAGCTGCAAACAGCCAAAGATGGCCCAGTGGTGACTAGATTGAAAAATATGACCTGATTGGAGTGGGTTGCTTGGAGAAACTATTGAACATCTGGTGAGTATATTTTTTTTACTTTTTTAACCCTTCCCAACTCTTTATTTTTCACAAAATGGTTATTGGTTGGCTGACATTTTGTTGATTCGTCCAAAGTACTTTAGTAAAATTTGAAATCTGTTGAATATGAATATTTTGTAAAACTGAAGATGAATTTGAATTGCTCAACTCTACTAATTCTTCATATATATTTCATGTCTCCATTACTTAGCTTTACAACTGCAGTTACTACTTCTTGGACATTAGTGACTAGGCCAGCTGTTTTTGTCTGTTTTGCTGTTTTAGGAGTAGATTGGAAGGTCTCACGTAGCAGACTAAACTCCCAGTTTTTTTTTATTCAGCCAGTGATTCCAATAAAACATAATGCAGTGTGTCACGTTTCAACTTAATCTTATAACACCTTTGCTTGTGGAAATACAATGTTCAGATGTGTTGCTAGTCCTTTCAGTGTCATAATGTGCACCTTTTCTGTCTAGTTTGGGGGTAATGTTCTGGTTGGAAATTGCTGGAAGCAGTTTATGAAGGAGAATACAAATATGTCTTATGAAAAGATGTTCATGTGTAAGCTGACTCCAGGCTTTCTATTTTTTTAACCTTATACACTGCAGTAACACCTTGTGCATTGTGTTTTTTTCCCACAAAATGGCAATAAAATCTTAGTATTTCTTAATTGTGACTGATTTCTGTGTTTTTCTGTTTTTCTAATATGCTACATTTGCTATGTGGTGATTATCTTTCCATTTCATTTCTGCTAAACCATAATATACAGTATAACCCTACTCCAATGTAAGTAAGGAAGCTTGTTACAGTAGGGAAAAAGCTAAAAATATTCTCGGAGTTACTAGCAAAAGCGATATATAGCCATAATATGGCCTGAAGCGGCATTCCTGACAATGCATCTGCTCAATTGATTGGGAATTACATGTAGAGGCATAGTGAGTGCTGTGATATGATGTAATGTGCATTTTCAGCAGTTGGATTTTCATGATTATTGCTTCAGGTCACAAACTGAGTACCTCCCATGAGGATAGTAGAGCTGTCTCTTCTGTCTCTTGCCTGCTTTTCACCTATGTTTTTGTATCCAGCAATGATAAAAATACAGCAATGTAGCTGTGAAAATCCGGCTGTCTCCTGGCACTCCCCAAAAAAACCCACAATGTTAGACAACACTGGTAATGTGAGTAAAAATGAGTCGCAGATGCCTTGCAAAACTTCTTCTGCAAGAGTATAGTATGTTCGTAGCCACTCTTTTTAACCGGAATTTAATGCCTTCAACCAATATTGTTGTAATAGATCAGGGGTCCCCAACCCGTAGCTCGGGAGCCACATGTGGCTCATAGTGCCATGAATTGTGGCCCGCAGCTGTCTGCCAGCTTGATGTATTAGCTCCAGGTCTAGCAAACAGGTATGAAGATCACATCTCAAAATGGTGAATTTTGTGAGTATCTATGCACAAAAGAACAGATCTTAGGGGTTTAGAGCTAATTTAGGTACGGTACTCAGGAGACAGGATGATACTACCTGTCAGAGGAGGTGCTTGAAGTTGGATGCAACTGTAACTCTGGCGGACAGAGGATTAACAGCGTGCAGCGCACCATGAGGGAACACCAGGTAAGATGTACAAGGAATGACCTGGCGATCAAGATAAGGGAGAAGGAGCACCACCTAAAATAAATATGTAAGATCCCTGCACTCCCTATCATCCCTTGATGGGTTCTTCCCCAGTACACAAATACGTATCTAAGCCCTCACTGACCTTGAACTTACCCTGTCTAGTGCACAGGCCAGCGAGACACTAGTCTCACTACTACAATAGGACAACACAAGGAAATTAAGGCACAGTGAGAAAAGGCACATCAAATGGCACTCCTCAGCTTCTCCAACAGGAAACTTCACTGCTGCAACAGAACGAACATCACAGCTTATCCAGAGAAAGGCTTCTTCTGAATTAATTTTAATCCACTCCAATTCAAGGTAAACAAACAACGGACACCTTTGAGGACCTTCAATCTATTAAACATTGTGACCTTCTGATCCCAGATCCTCTAGGAGTCACATCAGGGCGTGACAGCCACTCCTCCCAACCGCCAAAAACCCCCAGGCTCCAACTGCAGCCTCTTGCTGCTCCCCTCTGCTGGCCAAATCATATATACATCACAATTCTCCAACAATATAGTAGACTGTGATTAACCCTTCACCATGATGATCACAACTGATCCAAAGCGCATTGCATTTTTTTTGTTTTTGCCTTGTGTTCTATCTTCATAGAACTTGCTATAAAGCCCATTTTGCCTATTTTTCAGATTACCGGATTATGGGAGCTGGATTTCCTTTCCTTTTACTATTGATACACACACAGTAGGATAAGGTCTTTCTCTTTACAAAATACATCAGCCACACTTGCTGAGAGAAAGACATGGCACCAAATGTTTCTGACAACCACAAATCTTAATTTTAATATGGCATGGTGCGATAGCCATGGGTGAGGTACTTATCTTTCACACCCTGACATGCTACATGAAAATGGATGTCCTGGCTGGGTATCTGGACTTGTGTTAGTTTGGCGATACACCTCTGCTGACTGCATGGTGCCGCTATATTTGGCTTGTCAGGACCAGGTGTTAGAGTTAAGTGAGGGAGACCACAGTTCAAAACTAAACTACTGGAGAATAACTTAAGAACTATATACAGTGGATAGCAGGTATACATCTTCATGGATGATTCTTTAGTAGCACACAACATCACATACATTTCCTACCTAGCTGAAGTCACTTTATCTCTCTTGGATCTTCTCTCACAACCTAGCACAGCCCAAAACACTACATTGGGAGCTTCCTTCTTCCCCAGATAACTTCACTGAAGTTCAGTAAGCTAGAGTTCTAAAGTCCAGCCCACATTATTGAGTCCTCGTCTCCGAAGGAAAGTTCTCTATACCAATATGGGGACTGCTCAGCTTCCTGTTTCTACTGACGACTCTGAACCACCACATGGTGTGCCTTCTCTTCACTTCTCTCTCCCTTTCTCATTCTGTTACTTTTCCGCTTAAAACTCTGACATGTTCTGCTGGACTTCATGCACTAGACCTCAATACACTCCCCTAATCTCTCTCTGACCCTGGACTGCTACACGGCTTCTGGATCACTTCTCTCACTTTTCAGGGTCTTGCAATCCGCTTCTCTCATCTCCCTCTTGCCACAGGAACACCCATTCCATGTGACTCTCACAACTAATCAGACCTGAGGTCTTCTACAGCTGCAAGCTGGGTCCTAACTGTCTCACTACCAGAAAATCATATCTTGTGTTGCTCTTCCCACTCAGGGATAATCCCAACTATTAACTCCACCTATCCTTACTAAGTACCTGTTGCTGGGCAGAATACAACTTGTTCACAGGACAATGCAGATTACTAAACATATAATACATTAAATATGCAAAACAACGAAGTGAATTATTTCAGCACAGATTCTTCAAGGGTGTGCACAGCATCGCCACCTCCTTACATACTCTATGAAATTTATATTGGGCTTTGCTTGGTATGTTCATTTGTACAATAGAAGGCTTTAAACAATGTGACAGGAGCAGAAAGTTGCCAGATATATATTAGCCATGACACTTGACCTGCGCTTTAGTCAGAATACCTTGATTATGGCCATAAGAGTAAGTAGCAAAACCTAATGGGTAAACAGAATGAAACATAATTCAAAGCATTCTTTGTAATTCACCTTTTCATCTTGTTTTTTACATTGCTTTTTGCTAATAGACACGTCTAGGACATTAGAAGAATAACCTCAGCAGGAAGATAGTTAAAATTATGAGACCAAATAAGTAAATTATTTCCTGCTGTCTTCTTTGACAAGTAGCATCCAAGGGAAGCAGCATTGGAGGTTAATGAATACTTTCAGATAGACTCTCAGTCTCTGGTGCATTGGTTTCTTCATGACATTCACCTTTTTGTGAACTCTGCTCAAACAGACAACTGGAGAACAATAGAAAGGTGATAGATTTGTATAGAGAACATTGTGTCATTAGTTGATGCATCAAAATAGATCAAGTCATATTTATTATGCATCAAACAGCTGGAAAAAGGCCAGTGTCTACTGGACATGTACTCTCACGAGATCAATAGTTATAAATTTTACCTGCAGCTTAGCTGCTTTTCCAGGTACATGATATATCCTCAGAACCATTATCACGTTGGTAACATTGGCAGCTTGTCGTGTTGGAGTGATGGGACAATCTGCAGTTGTTTTGCATTATCCTACATTGTCTGATGGAGGTGCAGTTCACTGTACCCTGCTAATAATATATTAGAATATTGGCTGTCTCACTGTTAAGGCTCTTTTTACATCGGCCGGTAATTCTCCAGATTCTAATGTTAACAAGCAAAATATTCACAATAATTGTACAATGTAATAACACCTACAAGAATCCAGCACAGGACCAATAATGAAAAATTAAAATTATCTTTATTAAAAACAAAGTTGATAAGACACAATAATTAAAACCATATTCCACAAAACAGACAAGATAAATTAAATGAAGGTGGAGGAACACAATGCAGAAGTTGTGATGTAAATATATAATAAAGCGTGATCCAGGACAAAATAAGGAATCTAATACAATATCTTAGAGACCTTGTAAATTATCAAAATGTGCCTGGTTCCTGATATCCCTATCTATGGTTATAATAGTAAAAAAAAAGTGCATAGTGCAAGAGTATGAATATATAAATACAACAAATAAAATGCCAGGGAACAATGAAAACAAATTCTGCTCTTAATTCATAATAAAGTAAATAATATATAGAGTTCAATTCATAATGAATGATGGAATACCAAAAATAAATAATCTAAAGTATAATAAAAGGAAAAGAATAATAAAAGGACTATAAGCCCATAGTATCAAAGTGCACGGCTCGTCCTCCACCTCACCCTCCAACGCACATTTTGCAAAGCTTCCTCAGGGAGAAAATTGTGTAATGTTGGAGATTGTTCGTTCGTTCAATGATTATACTGGCAAAAAGGAGTGTGTTCACATCCTATATAGGTTTGTCTTTCAGTAATTGGATGATCGTGTCCTTATTGTTCAGGAGCTGTTGGAGCATTGAAACGAAAACATATTTTTGGTCGTATTGCAAATGTTACGGTTCATATAAAACTATGAAATTGATTATTGAATAATGCATCTCTAATTTGATGACATTTCTTTGTAGAGTATCAGTGGAAATGTTTGTATAATACTTTATGAATTCATGTAGTCAAAATAAATAGTATCTCCTGGGATTTAAATGATGAACGCCCCACACTTTAGATGATCTATTTGTGGGAGCACGGTGCATGATGTTCGATGTTAGGATGTAATGATTGCTAATCAACCAATTCATTAATGATTTTCATCCTATATAAACACTTGTTTGGTATTGTTTCTTAATCATGTATTAAGATGGCATTGTTAATCATTTAACGGATTTCTTGCTCGTGTAAATGAACCCTTTGAGTGGCTTTTCTGAATCTTTACTTTGCTTATCTATCACTTTAAATAGGGCCAGACTTTTAAACCATAACTTCTATTAGATTTCTTGAGTCTAGAAGAATATTGTAATATTTGTAACAGAAAAATGTGTTCATTGATGTACAAGGATGCTAATAGCTAAAATTAAATGCGCAAAAAGCACCTATAGACAGGTTGATATCTAAGCAATGTCTGCAGATGCCTTATAGCACTCTGCAAGTAATGCAAGGTGACCACTTTGAAAAGAATATCTTGCTTGTAAACCTTTTTCAGTTACATTTTCATATTTCCTAAATCTCAACTGCCGCTATGTGTTTTCCCCAAAAATGATGTAGTTTTTCTGCAAACAAACAGTACAGGATGCTATGTGTGTCACAAATGTAATCAAACATCACTGCACTTGGTACTGATCAGCAGGCTCATCAGAGCCACCTACTGAACAAGCCTTATTGACGGCTTTTGGTGTCCCATCAGTAATTCAAAAATAGAACCATAAAACTCGGAAAAGTGGTACAAAATTAAGATGAATAAAACGGGGAGAGTGAGGTCCTTCTTTTCATGGTTCCTGTTAAGGAACCTCACCACTATAATTGGGCAAAACGGAAAGATCTGGTGGATAAAGATGAGCAAATTTGTTCGGATTTTGGCCACGAATCTGATTTTGACATTCCGGCCATAATCAAACACTATGCAAATCAAAAAACCTGGCACTCAAGGATTGATGTTTAACCATTAGCAAGTATTTATTAACATCCACAGTAACGTTTCGGTCGACAAACTCCGACCTTCATCAGACTGTAAAACATATCAAACAAAAATTACAAAAACGCACAGAATCATAAGGACAAAGTTAGCGGACAGTAGTAGAAGAATTAACAATATAAAGAATCTCACCTAGCTGTGAGTAAAAGGAATAATCTACATTATATCGAAATTATATCAAAATTGTATCAAAAGAATAAACTAATGCAAGTCTTATTGAAGATATATATATATATATACACACATATATACGAGAAAATCATATATCTGATATAGTCCTACTAAGATTATATAAACGGAACAATTTTATCAAAAATCATAATGTTCACATTTACCAGAGGGTAAGAAAAGAAAAATTATGAAAATCTGCTTACCCAGTATCTGCTTAAAAATGTCTCATGTAAAGAAATTTTTCTGAAACAACATAAAGTGTACCGCTAAATGTAACTACCCATAAGGGAACTTTAACGTGTACTAAAGAATAGAAATAGTAGGTAACTCTTACCATAAAGAAAAAATGGCAACAGGAAAAACAGAATAAAGTGCTTCTCTAGAAATAATCAGCGTTAATTTAAAGGCGCTGTTCCTGTACAAGGTAGAAAAATATATCAGAAGGATAATGCTAGTAGTCAAAATTTCGAGGGATAATGAAATATCCAAAGTACTCTTACCGGAACCAGATCTCTCATGGGATAATTATAACGCTGATCCCACTCGGAAAACAGAAATTGTTTCAGTCTCACGGCTTTAGGGTATATAAACAGTGCTGTACCTGTATATAATAATAGATTCCTCAGAATCACGCAATTTTAGCCAAGCCATGCGGACCTCTATAGTGCCCCAGTGGTTCTTACCATAGCCGGACCTCTTGTAAGGCAAATCGAGAGGAGTAGCGCTAAAGTAGTGACGGCATATATGCCAGTGTAATGCGCTCTGAACGCTATGCCCCATGCGTGTCTTAATATGGTGGTGGACGCCGGAAGTGAAGTAATGTCCACTTTCTATGACGAATGCAGGACACTTCAGAGGCGCATGGTAATGACGTGGGCGGCAACGAAGGTGCTTGGGTGATAAACAGCACGCCGGCGTGACGTGTTCCGTGGAGTGTACGGTCATGTGACAGATAAAGTCATGTGATAGAATGGTGATTCTCGGACGGGTGAAATCAATGGAGCCGGTGAAGAAGGTGAATATTCAGTGAAAGGCAAATTATGCGGTCACCTACAGAAAGAAAAAAATAGTGAATCCAACACCAGTAATAAATGACAAAAAATATACATCCCCATATAAGGGGAAAAGTAGAAATAATCGTTTTCTACTTAGCGTAAATTAGTCACGTTATACTCTCTATTTAACCCTTTGGGTTCCATACTATTTAAATAGTGTATCCAAAAGGCTTCGTTGCCGCCCACGTCATTACCATGCGCCTCTGAAGTGTCCTGCATTCGTCATAGAAAGTGGACATTACTTCACTTCCGGCGTCCACCGCCATATTAAGACACGCATGGGGCATAGCGTTCAGAGCGCATTACACTGGCATATATGCCGTCACTACTTTAGCGCTACTCCTCTCGATTTGCCTTACAAGAGGTCCGGCTATGGTAAGAACCACTGGGGCACTATAGAGGTCCGCATGGCTTGGCTAAAATTGCGTGATTCTGAGGAATCTATTATTATATACAGGTACAGCACTGTTTATATACCCTAAAGCCGTGAGACTGAAACAATTTCTGTTTTCCGAGTGGGATCAGCGTTATAATTATCCCATGAGAGATCTGGTTCCGGTAAGAGTACTTTGGATATTTCATTATCCCTCGAAATTTTGACTACTAGCGTTATCCTTCTGATATATTTTTCTACCTTGTACAGGAACAGCGCCTTTAAATTAACGCTGATTATTTCTAGAGAAGCACTTTATTCTGTTTTTCCTGTTGCCATTTTTTCTTTATGGTAAGAGTTACCTACTATTTCTATTATTTAGTACACGTTAAAGTTCCCTTATGGGTAGTCACATTTAGCGGTACACTTTATGTTGTTTCAGAAAAATTTCTTTACATGAGACATTTTTAAGCAGATACTGGGTAAGCAGATTTTCATAATTTTTCTTTTCTTACCCCTCTGGTAAATGTGAACATTATGATTTTTGATAAAATTGTTCCGTTTATATAATCTTAGTAGGACTATATCAGATATATGATTTTCTCGTATATATGTGTGTATATATATATATATATATCTTCAATAAGACTTGCATTAGTTTATTCTTTTGATACAATTTTGATATAATTTCAATATAATGTAGATTATTCCTTTTACTCACAGCTAGGTGAGATTCTTTATATTGTTAATTCTTCTACTACTGTCCGCTAACTTTGTCCTTATGATTCTGTGCGTTTTTGTAATTTTTGTTTGATATGTTTTACAGTCTGATGAAGGTCGGAGTTTGTCGACCGAAACGTTACTGTGGATGTTAATAAATACTTGCTAATGGTTAAACATCAATCCTTGAGTGCCAGGTTTTTTGATTTGCATAGTTATATATGGGTCTGGTAACCCTTTGATCGAGGCACCTACATTCCTTAGTTGGGGAGTGACGTATATTTCTTGGAGAAATATAATCAAACACTATTCGTGTTGAATGTAAGTCTTATGATCGGTACCGAACATATACGGTAATTTCTACTCCCATTGACTCTAATGACTTTCGGATGTGTTCGATGAATAATGCAAAAGCAATATTCAAGTCCGATTGTATTCGGAACTAAATCTGAACAAATTCGCTCATCACTACTGGTGGACAGATACTGATTGCCCCCATGGTGCAGATGGTTTAGTGACATGTGCTTGCATTGTCATTTGGCATAAGCAGTCAATTTTTTATTTAAGATTTTGCTAATAGGAATATTTTTCTTTCTCTTCATTAGGTCATTTGATACTAATTGATATCCTTTATGATTTTTTATAAAATAAAATCTCAAAACCAAAGTATGTACCCAGTCAGGATGCTCTCTGACTCTAGTATCTGTGAATATATATCTCAAAATAGATGGAGCTGAGCAGGACCTGTGCCTGATCGTTTAACACCTGCCTTGGAAATTGGAATTGATGAGACACACACCTCAAGGGGGTGGAAACACCTCAAAATATTATTCTACAGTAGTATTTGTAGAATAATGTATTTTGTATTCAAAAAATTTGACGGGTGGACATAGCCATGACCCGTCCTGCTCCAGCTCCTCCCATTTTGGCAGAGTTTCTTGAAATTAGTGTAACAAAAGCCAAAGGTTGCAAATGTTTTTTGAAAAATGCCACTGCTTTTTAACAGTTTTTTGAACCTAATATCAATATGGATATGAAAGGAAGGAGAAATATACAGGAAGGATGTAAATCTCTTTTTTGTTTTTGGCTTAACAAAACAAAACAAAAATTAAACTATTTTTCCAAAACTAGTATGTGAAAACACAGCTACAAATTACATGAAGCATAAACCAATACATAAGGCAGTTAAGAATCATTACAGTGTTAAGTCCATACAGTATACATAAATGAAAGCAAGGGAAATCCTTAACTGTGATTGGTGTCACTTTACCTTACAATGTGCCTCGACAGTAAATAGATATGAATTGGGTAGTTATCCTCTGTATAACTCTCTCATGAATACATGTGTATTTATTATCACACTAGGTCTTTTTCCAGACCCATCTTCTCATCCACTGGTTTTGCAAATTGCTATTGTGAATTATTGAAGTGTAAAGGTCTTTGTAATTCTATCTGAACAAGGATCAGAATGAAATATACACTTTATAATTGAGGATTATTAAAAAATGCTTGAATCCCGTTCGCTATGTTAATCTATTCTGAGCTGCCAAGACTTCCCTATCTATCAGCACTTTGGTGCATTATGAAACATGGTCATCTCACTCAGAGTGCATACCGAGCAATCGATAGGCAATCTCTGCGATAATTAATTAGTTTGCCGGGATGAATTACAGTTTCTACCATTCCTAGTTGGAATGTGAGTCACATTTGATTTGAAGAGTTGTCTACAGTTCAGTAATAGTTTGTGTCTTGATTTTTGATGAATAATCTTGTCTGTTTCTCCATTTTTTAAAATATATTAAGAAATACATTAACAGTTGTCTGTCGTTTAAGTATGTACCAATGCAAATAATGCTAAGACTGCTTGCTAGACCTCTATGAGATGCACATCTGTAACATGTAGCTTAGCTTGAGGTCATTATACTGCAGCAAGACTATGAATGTTTGTCATAGCCCGCTCAATAATTCTTAGACTCTTTCTTCAGATTGGGAGGAAATAGTACAGTCAGTGGTATAAGGCATCTCATCTGGTACTATGGGAGGAGGCTGCTGGTCCTGATTGCCATAGCATTCACCCCAGATCCAGGGGTGTACATAGAAATCCAGGCCCCATAGAAAAGATCTGAATTGGTGCCCAACAATGGACCGTTGGCTGCCATTAGGCATCCCATCTGTTTCTCACCATTGTATTGTGGAGGCCGAATTGATGTGACAGAGTCCCACCATCTAACTACTTAGATGACATCTTCGCTGTTAACTATGGCGCCTAATGGTTTAAACTTGATACAATCATGTCTAGCTCCAGTGTTTGCATTTACCATCAGATATCTTGTGTAAAACAGCTGGTATCTGCTGGGTATGGAACAAGCCCAGCATGTGAGCCTGCTCCATGCTTACATTGTGGATATGAAAGGAATGGACCATTCAGCACTGCTTCCTCCTGCTAATGGACACAATAGTGGTCACATGGCCAGCCGTATCTGGTAATACATGACTGCCCAAATCCTACAGTTTATACTTGAAGTTATAGAAAGGCTGGTGTACAGGATGCAGGTACATTCTATATTTTCAGCATGACCCTGCAGCTGTGACTGTGACCCATGGTAAAAAGCTTACCGCAGATCACAGGTGTCGGCTGATGCTTGACTACTACTTCCATCAGCCTACTTCTTCTGTTGCTAATAGCAGCAGGAGCAGGCGGCGGCTGATCGGCTTAGTCATCAGCCGGCACCTGTGCTCACAGTAAAAAAAAAAACACAGTATATACTCACCTTACATCTAACTCGTGAAGCCCTTGTCTTCTGTAAAAAAAGAAAAAAAACACCATACATTCATCTTAGCACCTAATCATTGATGCCCAGGTTGCCTGGGAAAGCTAAAACATAATAAACTACCATATTGCTCACCTATCCACCGTAATCCCTACTGTGCCATGACAATTCTGATCACTTGAAGAGCAGTCACATCAGCTGATGTAACTGCTCTACCCGGCAGCTGGTGGCAAATTGACAGGAGTGTGGAATCACTAATGAAGTGTATAGCACTGAGCTGCCATAAGTGAGGTCACCAGAGTTCATCAGCTGATGACCCCAGTGACCTCACTTACGGCACCACTGTGTGATAGTTATCATGCAGCAAAAGTGCCATAAATGAGATCACCGGGGCTCATCAGCTGATGAATTCCTGTGAACTTTTTCACCGCAGCTCGGGGCTTCACACAGCAGGAATGATTAGATGCTCCTGTCAGTGTGTCACCGGCTGCTGGATAGAGCAGTCACATTAGTAACTGCTTTCAAAGTCATCAGGATCTTCATGGGACATTATGGATTCTCTTCACTTGGGACAGATGAGGAATATGGTTGTTTATTATTATTTCAATTCATTTGCAGGGGACATTGGCTTCAGTGGACTGGGTGATGACATGAGTATGGTCTACTTTAACCCCTTTCTGACCTTGGACAGGATAGTACATCAAAGGTCAGATCCCTCGCTTTGATGAGGGCTCCGGCAGTGAGCCCACATCAAAGCCAGTACATGTCAGCTGTTTTCAACAGCTAACATGTGCCCGCACTAGACGCAGGTGGAATCGCGATCCACCTGATCCTATTAACTAGTTAAATCCCGCTGTCAAACTCTGACAGCATGATTTAACCAGCGCTTCCAGCCACCAGGCCAGAAATAAGCGCATAGCTGACCCCTTCACATGATTATGGGGGTCAGCAATGCATTGCCATAACAACTTGAGGTCTCATAGAGACCTCTATGGTTGTTGATGGGAGATTGCTATGAACGCCACCCGGTGGTAAGCGCTCATAGCAATGCTGTAATTCTGTTACATATTGGCGATCTGCTCATCGCCTATATGTAGCAGAGCCAATCAAGTAGTGGATGCTTCTAGCCTACTATGGAGGCTATCAAAGAATGCCAAAATAAAAAAAATGTTTTAAAAAATATGAAAAAAATGTAAAAGTTCAAATTACCCCCCTTTTTCCCCATTCAAAATACAACAATAAAAAAAAAATCACATATACAAATATTAGGTATCGCCGTGTTCAGAATCACCAGATCTATAAATAAAAAAACATTAACCCAATCGCTAAATGGCGTAGCGGGTAAAAAAAATTGAAACGCCAGAATTACGTTTTTTTGGTCACTGCGACATTTCATTAAAATGCAATAATGGGCGATCAAAAGATCGTATCTGCACCAAAATAGTATCATTAAAAATGTCAGCTTGGCACACAAAAAATAAGCCACCACCCGACCCCAGATCATGAAAAGTAGATATGTTACGGGTAGTGTTGAGCATTCCGATACCGCAAGTATCGGGTATCGGCCGATATTCGCGTTATCGGAATTCCGATACTTAATTCCGATACTTTTTCAATATCGTATACCGGAATCGGAAGTTCCCATAATTCTTTGAGAGGCAATGTGATGTTAGTCAGCCAATGATGAATCTTATGAAGTGTGGGCACATCCTGTAATGCTGCGGTCATCTTAACTAATGGCATGGCTGTGATTGGCTGCTGAAATGATGTCAGAATGCACTATAAAAGGCGCCGCAGCCATTTTAGCGTCACTGTGCTGTGAACTCAGTTAGGGACAGAACGCTACTCTGCTCACTCTGAGGGACAGTTAGATATTGCGATTTTGTGTACTACTGTGCTTGAGGCAGGCTAGTTTACCAACAGGTCCTGCCCACATCCTTCTTCCTAGTGAGGATTCAACATCATCAGCCGGCGTTCCTGATCTGGCCACGGAGGCCAGAGATCACCGGCTTTCATCAACGGATGTAAGTTTCGTCTGCGGGCCATAGGAGGCTGAAGTCAGACTTTCTACTGCAAGTGACCCATCGGGGTTGTCAGGTAAACCTGTGCAAACAGGACTATTTTCTCCACAGTGCACCACTAATACTCATTCATCTGAGCTGTCACCGGCGGGACAGTGTCAATTTCTTCTGACCTTTCTGCATAAAAGGTTTTTTAGGATTTCTGCAGCGTTTTTCTGCTCCATCGTTAAAAGAGGACCTCTTTTACTTTTTCAGGGTTTGTCCATATTAATACCCATATGAATAAATACCTTATGCGTATTATGACTATTTAGTCCTTTGGTTTGGGGTTTACTACATAATAGACTACAGGCTTTTCTCATCACCTTTTTCTCACGGGTCTTAGTGCAATATTTATTTATTACTGTATTATTACATCTGCATCTCAAACTGTTCTACAGAGTGCGTCTGAATTTATGTATTGTTTTCCATTTGACACATGCATATTCCTATTTTTCTACAGATCCTTTTGTGTCTTGTAGTTTTTATGTGCGCAAACTATTTTTATTTTCAATTATAGAGGGCCATGTTATTGACTTTGCATTGACGTGTAAAAGATTTATGTTGTGCCACTGGCTATATGTATTCTAAAGGTGTACCCAGTCTCAACAGATCATTAGTCTGATTGTTCTTTGATTCTCCTAAATGTGAATTTGTCTGATTTGGTGTCAAACTTGACTTTGTCCCTATTTTTGTTTTGCCATGTGACCCAATGATTATACAAATCTATATAGGGTTTGGCATCATCAAAAGTAACAGAATATTAGCATGCATGCATATTTAGGATATAAAAGAGAAGTATCTTGTTGTGCCAGAGTGTTCCTAACTCCTGAATGGATATAAAACAATATGGTCTACGGATCAGGTAAAATCGAGGGTCCGCATGTCTATATTTTATACAATTTGAGTGGGCAAGGGTGGGATTTAGAGATTAGCCCATTCATGAAAGTTTTGGGAGCTGAGAACCTTCAGGAGTTGTTAACCATGCTTTGAGGTCGATTGAATGCCATGTCACTCAGGCAGCCAATCACTGCTGTCAAGCGCAATGGAAAGCAACACACGGTTGGTCCTGTGGCCAGCAGCACAGGAGGGGTAAGGGTAAAACATGAATATATTAGATTATGTTTTACTATTTGGAGCAAGTTTGAAGTTTTCTTTAAGGATTGGAAAACCACCTTCAGTTAGGAATCGGATCAATCAAACAGGGCACAATATGGAATAATGTGCGTTGTTATACACAGTAACTTACAAACGTGGTTCTCTCTGGCATCTATGTACATGGGCAAGTATTACTCTAATTTGGGTCTAATGTGTAGTTTATTGGGTGCAATATAGGCTCATTGTAGGACTGCAAACACACAATTTGGTTCTTTGCAGGTAGAATATGGTACTTTATGCAAAGTATATGGCTGTGTGCAGGCACAGAATCGCACTGTCCTATGAAAACAAACTATGGGACTATTGTGGCATGGTATGGCGGTCTCTGGCCACTGTTTAGCATAATATAGTACTATATGGACATTGGACAACAACAACTTTTTAATGTGCTGGTATTGTTGTGGTTACAATTAAAGAAATATTCTCAATTTGTCTCTGGAGCAGGTCAGAGCTATGTTGCTCTTTACTTCTTTGTTTCTGATAGGATAGGCTGAGTTATAGTATTAGTAGAACTATAAAGTTCTGCTGTAACACATTCAGCTATTAGTGATTTGTTTTATAATGTACACTGCTATCACTGTATTTACGGTACATATAGAGATAATGGCACTTGAACAAGCACATAGCTCAGGATAGTCAGAGCTGTGATTAGGAGAACTGCTCTTGGAGAAGCTAGTGCTATAGATTGGTGATTTTGCAAGTAGAGATGGGCGAACCCGAACAGTAAAGTTCGGCATCCAGACCGAACACCTATGACCTATGACCCGACATGAAATGACACTTGGTGTACATAGGGTTAACCATGTCTTTTCATGTCCTTTGCTATCTAATTTGCACAAACAATTAAATCAGACTATGTGTGCAAAATTTCACACCTGTAGGGGTTAATTAAAGGTGTAAATTCGTAGCAAAAAAGTCAGGTTTTTTTACAACGAATTTACACCTTTAATTAACCCCTACAGGTGTGAAATTTTGCACACATAGACTGATTTAATTGTTTGTGCAAATCAGATAGCAAACGACATGAAAAGACATGGTTAACCCTATGTACACCAAGTGTCATTTCATGTCGGGTGCTTCTGTCTTTTCACTGAAGCCAGCTTTACCCGGCAATTGAATCAGAGGATATTTTACTATGTAGAAGTGTATAAACTATACATATATGTATATATATATGTCACAATGACATGTGTATATATATATATATATGTATTCTATGTGTGTATATTTAGTGTTCACAAGGAAAGAATGGGGTTTTTTTAGTTGCGATATTTTGTTCCCATAGACTTACATGGGACTTCCGGTATCGGTATCGGGTATCGCCGATATTTTAGTGATATCGGCGATACCATTCCGATTCCGATACTTTAGGATATCGGAAAGTATCGCTCAACTCTAGTTACGGGTATCGGAAAATGTCGCAAATTTTTTTTTTTCTTAACAAACTTTGGAATTTTTTTTCACCACTTAGATAAAAAAGAACCTAGATATGTTTGGTGTCTATGATCTTGTAATGACCTGGAGAATCATAATGACAGGTCAGTTTTACCATTTAGTGAACCTAGCAAAAAATCCAAACAAAACAAGTGTGGGATTGCACTTTTTTTGCAATTTCACCGCACTTTAAATTTTTTTCCCGTTTTCGAGTACATGACATGCTAAAACCAATGATGTTGTTGAAAAGTACTACTTGTCCTGGGAAGAAGGGGAGCGAAAAACGAAAACACAAAACCGAAAAAGGCTTAGAGGTGATCTTATTACAATGTATAAATATATGAGGGGACAGTACAAAGACCTTTCTAATGATCTTTTTACTCTTAGACCTGTGACGGGGACAAGGGGGCATCCTCTACGTCTGGAGGAAAGAAGGTTTAGCCATAATCACAGACGCAGATTCTTTACTGTAAGAGCAATGAGACTATGGAACTCTCTGCCGTCTAATGTTGTAATGAGTGATTCCCTACCAAAATTTAAGAAGGGACTGGATGCCTTTCTTGAAAAGTATAATATTACAGGCTATATTCACTAGTTTCCTAGATACTGCGTTGATCCAGGGAGCTAGTCTGATTGTATGTGGAGTCGGGAAGGAATTTTTTTTCCCCAATGTGAAGCTTACTGTTTGCCACTTGGGTTTTTTTTTGCCTTCCTCTGGATCAACATGTTAGGGCAGGTTAGGATAGGATATGGGTTGAACTAGATGGACTTAAAGTCTTCCTTCAACCTTAATAACTATGTTACTATGTATTAAGGGGTTAAATTCCATACAGGAGTCTGTCATTATTTCAAATAAAGGACTTTACTCTGGGTGTGTATTTTTTTTTATACAATCTCACTATGCGGTTAGTAATGAAAGTGTCTTATAGACACCTCTCCATTAATTACCTCTGGGCTTAATGTTACCTGGCAATACAAAGCTGACATAAACCCCACAAATATGAACTCCACTTGCCACCGCCACAGGGCAAGCAGGAAAAGCCATGCAAAGCGGAAGAATTGGCGGATCTATTAGATGCGCCATTTCTGGGGTTGTTGCAGAATACTATTTTTAGGTTGGAGGGGCAATATCCATGGCCCCTTGTTCTTGATAACCAGCTTTGCTAAAGCTGACAAGTGAGGGTTGCAGCCAACAGCTGTCAGTTTTACCTGGCTGGTTATTAAAAATTCAAGGGAACCCATGTCATTTTTTAAAATGTATTTATAACGCAATTGATGAGTCAGTTTATGGCACTTTTCCTGGTGTCTGCCCTGTCTGTTTTGACAGCTTTTGGGCCCCCCTGTAGGTATTGTTTGTGTTTTTCTTTTGCGTCTCATTGAATTCAGTGGTGGTCTGTTTTCTTCAGGGAAGTTCTGCAAACATAGCCTGACCAAACCTTAAAAGGTTCGCTCATGCCTAGTGAGCATTACTTTTTCTGATATTTTTATTTCCTAAGAATCTCTAATAGCAAACTGCTGGACATTTATAGCTCAGACTTTTTTTCCGTCAAATTTTTTATTATAAAATAAATTACAGCAATTTACAATGTTCAAACTTCATATGAATTCTTAAATACTAAAAGTCATTAACATTGGATATTGTAATATGATGTTTAAGCCTATAATTGCTCATGGTCAAACAAACCATTTAATATGATGTTAACCCGTGTGATCTTTCCTCGGTGTAATAGTGCGTAAAGGCATTCACCACGCAGTTTTAGAGTTGTTTAAAAGATCAATTCGACTGAATGACTCATTTAATAAATTAGCATTGCAGTCCCATACGAGTTGTTTGAGAACCCAATTAGAAAATACTAGCAAACTTTAATTAAGATGGAATGTAAAAGGTAGTGTAAAATTTTACTAAGGGGACCGATAAAGCGCAGATTCCTACATTAATTCCTTCAATTTATTATCCAATTAAAAACTAGGTGGTCCAACATATTGTAATACAATGGTAAACTCTAAATCACTTTACAGACTAATTCTGACGTCATTGATTTTTGGAGTTAAGGCAGACATTTTATGCATTCCACATTTAAAGGGGAACCCACTTGTAAAGCATTTGTGAAGTTATTTATACTTATATTTGGCATTTGTGCCAAGATAATTACTAGTAATGAAAAAATTAATGTTCAAAAAAGTTTTAGTATGACTTGCTTAGAAAATCTATTTATGACGTTTTTTGTTTACCCCCCTAATCCATTGGCCAAAGTATTATCAAGCTCTATAGAAGTGTGCGCTAATAACAACTGTATAATGCTCTTTGGATCAGTTAATGTTCTAGTTCACGGGATTCAGGGAATTCCTAAAATTTAGACATGAATTTGATTTGCATGATTCACTCATCTATTACAGAATACACTTTCATATTGGCAGATAAAGTTTCATGTAAATTCCATTAACTCAACTTGGATAATGCTGGGACTTCCTGACTTGATGTTCTTGGTCCTCTACATCTATGGTAACTGATCTAAGAATAGCCTTTATTCTCATATGGACTATGATGCTAAGTTATAGACATTTTTACTATTTTTTATCTAAAAGAATATCCATTTCATAGTTCATAGATGATATGACAATTGTATTTGTTAGACATCTTTAAACACACGGTTAGTAATCACTTTGTTGATTAGGTGTGCACAGGACTTTGAACTTCATTATTGATATTGGTTAAACATTGTGTTCATGTTATTGAAATTCATCTACAATAATTACTCACCATATTGATTTTCTCGTGCCTAGGAAAGAAATGCTTCGATGGACATATAAGCACATCAGCCTTACCAGTGGCAATAATTCAAGCTAATGATGATTTAGGAGTCAAGTGCTCACAGCTTAAGTCATATACTACCTATTGTTGACTCTTTTAATGACCCATTTCCTATAGTGCAGTTAAATAATTTTCAATAACCGTCTACTTTGTCTCTATTTCCAAATTTTAGGTGGTATTTTATATTTCGTGCTCTTATTAGATCTTGCCACAGAAGTTTTGTTTTGTGTAGATCTTAAAAGGAACATTTTTTGCAGTTATTTTATTAATGGTGAAAATGTGGGCAATCTAAATGAAGAACCTATGTCATCATGTCACTATTATTTCCTTGTTATTAAGAACTTAACCTGACACACACAGATTTTATCAATTTGTACTTGGTCATAAGTCTCATTTTCCCTGTAAAATTCAACTAGCTGTAGATGGATGAATGTAGTAGTGCCAATAAACCATCTGCACCATTTACCTAATCTTGATCCAGTTTCCAGCAATGACAGTTTTGATGCAGCCTAGCTTTCACTCAGTCACCAGTAGTTTTGCAACTACTTATTGGACATCAGTAAACATTTGGGTGGAAAAATAAGGTCAAGTTTAATTGCAGTTGATGCTTTTATTTATACTGAGTTCTAGTGGCTGATAATCTTTTGGAAAAGGATAATGTCACCAAAAAAAAATTGGTTCCCACTTTTGTCTAACCATGCGTAATGGCTAAAAGCACTTATGACAGTACATTTGTTTTGACAAAATAAGACTGCTCTTTCCAATTAACATAATTAATAACAACTCCTTACAATAATTATATGTGAAAATATATGTGGGAGGTTTTCTTCTAAGTAAGGTAAAAAAAAAATAAAATAATAAATGGATAAATTTCAGATCTGTTTATACCTTATTTCTACACTAAGTTTAGTGTTCATGCTGGGAAAGTCTCACGTCGCAGTCGCTGAGCCCTTACATATGCAAGGAAATGACAGTTGCATTTGACAACTATAGACTCCTAATGTGCAGAAACATTTCCGGAGCAGTTTGCAGTTGTTCTTGTGGAATCCTCCTATATTTACAGTAAAGCAAGAAAAAAAAATCTATATAAGTGTGTGTGTGTATATATATACATATATATACACACACACACACATATATATATATATATATATAATATATATATATACATATATATTCTTGCACTAATTTAAAGGGGTTGTCCACTACTTACACAACTCGTTCTCATTCCCCACTCTGGGCTTATACTCATCCCCCTTGCCGATGCCATTCCTGCAGAGTTGTAACTCACGATTCCGGAGCTCTTATGCAGTTTTTGATGAAGCCTGAGCCCGATGCCCAAGGCTTCACTGTCTTCTCCTATGAGTTGAACATATACACGAAGTCAGGGCGGTGGCTGCTCTCTGACTTCCTCTTCATGTTCAATTCTTATGAAGGGGGGACAGCGATGTCCACGCTAATTGAGCTCCAGGCTCACGTGTTTTCAAAACCACATGAGAGCCCTGGTAAAACGAGTGGCAACACCGCTGGAATGGCCCTGTCATGAGAGGTGAGTATAAGGTTTTTTTTATCGGGGTCAAGTGTGGGGAATGAGAAGGGGTTGTCCAAGTAGTGAACAACCCCTTTAACATACAAGTCTATGGACAGCGTATAGTCTGGGAGCATTTAATTTTGGTTTCTTACCTTTTACTATTTTAGAATTACAGTTTTGGAAAATGGCTAGCAAAGGGAACACATATCCTCATGTTAAAGGGGTTATATAGGACAATATAATTTTATTTTACTATGGATCTGAGAGCTAACAGATAACTGCCTGTTGTGCCCGGTGCTGAGCTCTGCTGGCTGTCAGGATCCTGTTGTCCTGTGGATTGAGCACTATTGGCTGCTATAATTCACATTGATCAATTGTGCTGCATCTCCACTCCTTACATCTGGACGCTGGTGTTGTGTTACTGCAATCATCCTTTACCAATATGGCCAATGTTGAACCTTTGGAAGACAGCACATGGAACACTCCCTTGTTACTTAAGTATTGTATCTAGCTGTTTGTCCAGTTTGAGTCTCCAACTGTCTTACCCAGGCTCTTCCCATTCCTGACATCATGCTGATTGACAGCAGGCTCCCTGCTTCCCTATTGCGGGAAGTTGGCTGTCAATTAGGATGACAGTGGCAATCATGCCCCGTAAGTAGAGCAGCTCAGAAGAAGAGCTGCTCCCTTGATGTGGAGCAGCTAAATCGCCTACAGGAGCGGTCAGTGACAGCTCTGAGCTAGTGCTGGGTAGAACAGGTGGGTAGGTTTTGCAACAACCTGCCTGTTAGTTTGTAGGCCTATAGTAAAAAAAATATATAGTCCTGGACAAACCATTTAACTATTGTTTTTGTCAATCAAGGAAGACTGCGTACAGAGGATTTTTATTTTTTTTCTTTTGTTTACATTTTTATTGTTTTTAGGCAAACAAATATTTACTTTTTCCAATTAGATAATAGAAAATGAGTTGTTATATAGCAAGTCATAAGTTTAATAGGGAAACATTGGTTACTTTAGTCAGAGTAGTTACAACCCATTGTCTATACATAAATGTCAGGTGCTTAGTATTCTATTGCTGTCCTAGTAATATTGCAGACATGGACAGTTATCTGTCCTGAAGGGTGTGAAGCTTATACTTAAATCACATAACCAGCAATTCCCATTTTTTTCCAATACTTCTGCACATGAAGACACAATGTATGATTTAGATTACAATTGGTACTTGCACTTGACAGTTGATCTACAGTTGTTTCACTAACAATATCTGTCTGTCACTGTCGTAGGTGCTCACCACATTCACTACAAGAGCAATAATGTTCAACTCTGTTATTCACATGCTGTATCAGTTATATATGACTCCCTTAATAACAGGGAACGATAGAATTGAAAATTTACAGCACTCCGCAGGCCCGGCACATACTGCTTCAGGTGCTTTTTCGGAAAAGAACAGAAGAGTAAATGGCAAAAAAATGTCAGATCAGTCTCTTAATGTGTTTTTAAGATCTTCAGCTGTTCCTCATGGCATTTTCTTGGACTTTGATAATCCTGTTGTGCATCTATTACTAGACTACATTCCCTTACATTACAGTTGTATATAATATTGAGTGTAAATAATGTACAGCCAATTTATTTCCTCCAAATCTGTGTTGGTTTATTTATGTATATATTGCACAGAATATTCTACAAAAATTATCACTCGCTGGCCCCATTTTGGCAGATGTCCTTGGTCAAATTTGAACCCCAGTGGCTACAAGGCAACAGTGCTATCCACTGAACCACCGTGTGGGTAAATTCACTCCTCATTTGGTGTGGGCATATGCACAGATGTAAGTTTTGTTATGCCTATATGTTTTCACAAAGATGTTTATACATATACAGAGTGCTCAGCACAAATGAATACACCCCAACATATTTGTTAAACCTTTAGTTTTCTTTCAGAATCATTTTTTATGGCATACGATACTACAAAATACTCACACAAATGTGGGCCATTGATTGTAAACAAGATTTGTGATTTTGTTCACCTCAAATAAAGTAATTTTGCTAGCAAATTCATTTAATACCATGTTGCAAAAATGAGTACTCGTCACCAATGAAAGTCTTAGGAGCAAAACTAAAGTTTAGACTAATATTAATTAACAAGTGTAATTCATTACACAGGTGTCTAGTAGACAGTTGACTATAAAATTACTTAACAAAGAAAACCGCTTTGCAGGCTGCAATGGCACCACATGGAAGAGAAATGTCACAAGACCTGAGAGAGAAAATATTTTCTTTACAAAAGAATGGTTAAGGCTTCAAGATCAGCAAAGCTATACTAAATCAGTCAAAATGCTGAAGTAAAAGGGAACCAAAATATTAACAAGGATAGAACTGCCACCATTTCTCAGAGTCATCCAGACCGATCAGGGAGGTTAACACCTAAAAAGGTTCAAGAAAATCAATAGGCAAGATCACTGTAGTTACCTAATTAAGTGGAAAGCCAAATAGGATTGTTTCCAGTGATGCAAAATGGCGTATATTACAGAGTAATGGCCTGCATGGGTGTCATCCATGAAGGAAGCCTCTCCTAAAACACATGCATAAAAAAGCCTGCCTACAAGGCTCATCCTGAAAAATATGAACACCACTTGTGACTCTATACTCTATGTTTTTGGAAATAATGGCTTCAAAACTGTATGGTGACGTACAGATGAGGAGTGCAAAGAAAAGTTCATGGTGCCTACAGAGAAACATGGTGGTAGCAGTGTCCTTACGTGGGGCTGCTATTGATATCGGGGAGCTACATTTTGTTAATGACTTCAAAGATTAACTGCTGAATAGTGAAAGAGAAGATGCTACTATAACTCTGCATCCTTGGTAGACGTGCACTTTTCCAACATGACAATGATTTAAAACACACATCTGTTGAATTTCTGAAAACAACAGGGTGAAAGTGATTCAGTAACCTAGAGTTGAGTGAAACAGGTCGGCCAGATTCATAAGTCGCCGACTTTCGCCAAAGTCTGGTTTCGCAGACCGAAACCCGACCATAGCGTGAGGTCAGCCATGCGGTCGGCAAAACAAGCGCAAAAGTCGGATTTCCCAGAATGCTTGCAGGTGCCTTTTTTTCAGCCAGTGAGCAATGACGTACACTGTGGGCAATGAGATGACATGTGCAGCGTCCACCACCATCTTAGAGAAGGGCATGGCAGTGATTGGCTTGCTTTGGGGGGCGTCATAGTGTCTATAAAAGCCTTGACCGCCGACTTCCATTTTACTTCTGCCGATCTTAATAGTAGGAAGAGGTTGCTTGCTGTTTATCAGTAGGGAGAGAGTAAGGGCTGCAAAGAGAAGTTCTTATGTGCTTGTGCTGATAGCAATTGTGCTGTACAGTTAGTGTGCAGTGACAGGGGAGGATTTTCTTGTGTGCAGCAGCGCTAGTTATTAGGCTGCCTGATAGCTGTATTGCTGTGTGTACACTGGTGTGCAGACTGCTTTTTACTCAGCACTAATACTTTTATTCTTTTTTTTCTGCACTGTTACTGACCGTTCATTTTTCCCAGACCGTCAATAGAGTGTACGTTCCTCCACACCACCGTGTACCCTGAACATGGCCACTGTTGAAGTGCTTAAGGACCCGCATTGCCAAAATTGGACACTCTGTTGGCACATCCTCGATCACGCTATAAGGCAAATTCAGAAATATAAGGAAACCTAGTGTTGGCAAATGATTAATGATTGACAGAGCCTAGAGTGTTACAGCGTATAGTGAGATGAGAAGATGGGAATCAGTGTTACGACCGTCTTATCACAGGAGTCATTGCCATCAGGGTTGCGTGACAATTTTGGTCTGAATCTTCTTCCAGTTTCCCTACCTGCTGTGTTCTGATCTTGCACAGATAAGACATACTTCTTTGTGTTGTCTATATTTTCATTGTCCTGCCTTTGTGGGGCTTTGGTCCCTCGGTTTTGCTCTCGTTGTTCAGCACTAGTTTTGTACTTTGCTTTTCCATTTTTTAGGGGCGTTGATTTGTTAACGCTTTTGGAAAGTCGGATTAGTTTTGACATAGTTTGTTGTTGGGTTTCCGAATGCTATCCCCTCTGGAGTTGCCACAGTGCTCATACTACTCGTGTCAATTACACTCTGCTAACCTGCCACATGTTTGGGGAGTTATATCCTCTCGCAGATCCAGCTACTGGGTAATTTCAGGATGGAACAATGAAGTCAGTGACTCTGGTTCATTCATACTGCAGCTTGGTCTGTCTTACTTTATGACTCTCAGTACTAATATAAATGATATGGTGCATCAAGCATCAACCATTTGTGAGGCATTCCCAGCACACAGCAGCGGTGCAGGTTCTGCCACGAGCCGTACTGGGCCAAATAGAAGAGGTGTTCGTGGTGCACAAAGCCAAAGTGGCGTTGGAGACAGAGATTTCATGACCATGTTGTGGACTGATTTCTCGAGTACCACTCACACGACTGGTAATACTGAATCGATTGCAACAGACAGGAGACAGAAGTTGTCAACTATGATTCAAAATTACCTCTCCTCCCCTTTCGATGTTCTCCCTCACAGTTTATTCCCCTTTGACTACTGGGCCTGTAAACTGGACACCTGGCCTGAATTGGCTCAATATGCCTTACAGCAGCTCGCGATGTCGTTGGCATTGAAATGGCACTGTAGGTGTGTTTACTGTCCTCCACTCACTGCCGACTTTTATTCCCAATTTATTTACATTGGGGACGGGTCGTGTTTTGGTTGGAACGCTGACTTTTTCCGATAGTCGGCCGATTTAGTTCGTTTCAACGTTTGATATAGTTGGGTGGTCCGAAACCTGACTTGACCCTCCTGGAGGCAAAGTCGCTCATCTCTACAGTAATCAAGTACACCTCCTGACCTGAAGCCAACTGAACACCCATGAGGAATTCTGAAGGGAAGTTGAGCATCACTCTCCATCCAGTATCCAGGCACTAAAAGAGGTAATTCTTCAGGAATGGAAAACAATAGATGTTGCAGTTTGTCACCAGCTTGTTCATTCCATATCTAGAAGACTTGGTGCTGTCCTTAACTATCATGGAGCTCTTACAAGATACTAGATGTAATAGAATTTGATATGGAGTTGCATTCAATTTTGCATCAACTCATTTGCGTAAAACTGAAGATTTTGTAATGAAAATTCTATTATTCATCTTACTTTCATATTATGAGTTAAAAAATGTTCTATAAAACTCGGTCATGTCATCGTTTTGGAATTTGTTCTTGTTCAGTGAAATATTGATCCAAATCTTACTTTTCAAAGGGGTTGTATTTATTTATGCTGATCTATGTACTTACTGTGGCAGTGAAACTTTTAATTTGAACAGTTTAACAGTGTAATTTAATGTGTAATATTGAGATGTATTTGGAACAGTTGAAATGTAATACATGTGAGATATTAGCAAAGTAAAAACCGAACAAAGTCAACTCCACCCCATCCAGGACTGTCCATACACAGGGCTGTAAAATGAGCCTAGTTATCAGCTGTGCAGGCACTTAAATGAGCTGTATTCTGTGTTTTTCCATCATACATGACGGCACCACGAGAGAGGGGATCCGCCCTTCAAGGACAGGAAACCTTCAAGATAAAAGGGGCGGCTCCTCTCTCCACATCAGTTGGTTTCCTGTCCTTGATGGGGAACCCTCAAGATAGAAGACACTTGGATGAAGAGGATGCCTGGGTCGGATGGGTTTGGCAGGCACTGGTCTGCTGTATCCATCACCAGGTACCAGTAGTCGCCTCAGGGGCCATGTATTTCCATGCCCCCCTGAGCAAGCATGGCCCCAGCCCGTGAAGCTCTGCCCGGGGGAAATTGGAGCCTCGGAGGCCACTTTTGTGTACCCTCCCTGATGCCTACGACCCGCAAGATGTGTGGGTCCTCGGAGGTCACATTTTATGTGCCCTCCCTGTTGACAATGAGTGGCCATGCAGCCTGTGAGGCACATTGGTGCCCGGGCAGAAATTAGATCTCCTCGGAGGCCACAAGAAGTGTCCCTCCCTGTTGAGAAGCCGAACACAGTGGACAGCCCTAAGAAGGTACCTGTAACATTGGTGGCCAGGGTGGCGTGGAAGCGTCTTCCTGTGAGCTGCAGGTATGGACGGCACAGCGGGTGTCATGGCGGTGGCAGTCCAGGATGCCAAACAGGTGCACAATGTGACCGGGGCGCGCAAGGTGAACTGGGCATGCACCGGATGTGAAGGTCGGGTGCGCGCAGGTAGCATCTGCACCCAGGGGCATGGACAGCGGCCGGGTGTCAGAGAAGAAGGTGCGCGTTCACCCGAGGGATCAGCTGGGCACCTGACAGGGAGCGCGTACCGGAAGTGGTCCGGCGCGCTCCGGAGATATGCGGTCACATGCAATGTGTCCTGGGCAGGACATCGGCAGCGCTAGGAAGCGGGGCACGCACAGACCAGGTTACAGCGCGCATGCATCGGGGCGCTAGTGGCCAGCAGGTGCAGGATCAACCAGGTGAAGTTTGTTAATTAATTAATGACACAAAAAAAAGTGAGAAACTGCTATTTAAGTCTGGCTGAAACACTATTCTGTGTCACTAAGCCAGTTCAGGTCAGACGTGACTGCTCTCATCAGGTGCTACTGGGTATGATGGAGAGCCTTTCACTGGAGCATTTACAGCCGCACCAGGAGGTGCAGGAGAGGCGGCGGTCTTGCTCAAGTGAGAAGAGCCAGACGCGCCGCAGCAGCGGTGGCCGCTCGGGTAACATGCGGACAGATCGTGACAAGGAGGGGTCCGTAGTCTCGATGGGAGACTCTGAAAAGACCAGTCAGCCTCCAGAGCCGGTACCATCCTTTGAAGCATCCGAGTGGTGAGTGAGCTTCGAGAAAGTCCAGCACGATAATGTCTGTTCCCTTTCTCTCTCTCTCGTCTCCAACCCTCCACTCTCTTACATATATTGGTGGGAGAAAAGGATGACACTTAAGGTGACCCCAGAATGACATAATAACAACAAGTGTATATATATAGTCTAATAGGGACAACTCAATCTCACTGGACTATATAGGACACACTGCATACATAGCATTAGAAAGACCACAGAAAAAAACAGTGCAAAAAGTCCATATTCAGAAAAATACAACTTTATTAATTTAAAAATGATACTATCAATGGTAGCAAAGGAGCTGAATAAAGTGACGTGCATAAGTCACCACATGAATTTGAACATAGCAGGGATACCAAAGCAACGTCCATATACACGTATAGGTATAATCGCAGATATAATACCAAGCATAGTCAATATATGTATCACCCATAATTACATATTTTAGATAAATTCCACATGTGAAGTATATTGATGTCATCAATTCACATAACGGGCAAGTGCCATTACATAAGGTGAACACACAGAAAAAAAATAAATCAATCACGTGTAGATATATAAACGGTCTATATATAGGACAACATGGTGCTACCAATAATTATAATTGGGCAATGCCACTCTTATAGAGAAGACACACATGTAAGCACAGATTACATATAAACACATGTGGGAGCAGACATACCCACTGGCAAATACCAGGACTGATATATGGGCACTAGAGTTGAGCGATACTTTCCGATATCCAAAAGTATCGGAATCGGAATGGTATCGCCGATACCCAAAAAATATCGGCGATACCCGATACCGATACCGGAAGTCCCATGTAAGTCTATGGGAACAAAATATCGTAACTAAAAAAACCTCTTTCTTTCCTTGTAAACACTAAATATACACACATAGAATACATATATATATATATATATATATATATATACATGTCATTGTGACATATATATATACATATATGTATAGTTTATACACTTCTACATAGTAAAATATCCTCTGATTCAATTGCCGGGTAAAGCCGGCTTCTGTGAAAAGACAGAAGCACCCGACATGAAATGACACTTGGTGTACATAGGGTTAACCATGTCTTTTCATGTCCTTTGCTATCTGATTTGCACAAACAATTACATCAGTCTATGTGTGCAAAATTTCACACCTGTAGGGGTTAATTAAAGGTGTAAATTCGTTGTAAAAAAAACGGACTTTTTTGCTACGAATTTACACCTTTAATTAACCCCTACAGGTGTGAAATTTTGCACACATAGACTGATGTAATTGTTTGTGCAAATCAGATATCAAACTACATGAAAAGACATGGTTAACCCTATGTACACCAAGTGTCATTTCATGTCGGGTTCTGCATTTTCACAAAAGCCGGCAATTGAATTAGCGGCTATTATACTATGTAGAAGTGTATGAACTATAAATATAAATATATATATATATGTGTCACAAATTCAATGACATGTATATATATATATATATATGAGGTGTAAAATTGCTGAAAAAAAATGCGTGGGCTCCCGCCCTATTTTCGCAACCAGACAGACAAAGCCAGTGAGTGGGGGCAGATAATAATAGCCCAGAGAGGGACCATTTTTTTTGGCCCCCCCCCCGGCTACTTAACATCTGCCCCCAGACACCCAGAAAGGGCAAATCTCTAATTAGATTTGCCCTTTCTGGCACTTTGCCCGTCTATTCCCATTGCCCTGTAGCGGTGGCGAATGTGTTAATAAGGGGTTAAAATGACCTTGCAATTGAAAGGTCACTTTAAGCCAGGTTAATAATTGAGAGCTGTCAATTAGACAACTATCAATTATTAATCCTATTGTATGAAAGAAAAATCAAACACACACACTTTAATAAAAAAGAAGTTTAATGAAATAATCACACAGTTTTTGACCATATTTTATTTACCTGCTAAAACCATTTCCTGTAATAAAAATAAAATAATAAAGCAAAATTATTCTTACCAATCCGATGCACAGTCAGGTCCCACGGTGTAATCCTTCAGAAAGGGTTAATGTTTACTGCAGGGACCGCAGCTAATGCTGCAGCCTCACAGTAAACCCCCAAATGAATGAGCTCCTCTCCTGACTGACAGGAGAGGAAGTGGAAAGCTTAATTGATTGCTTTCCACTTTCACTTCAGGTCAGCCAGGGACACCATCAGTGACGTCAGAGGGAACTTATTAACAAAAATAGGGGTTCCCTTCGAAAAAAAAATGGCGTGGGGTCCCCCCTATTTTTGTTAACCAGCTAGATGAAGCAGACCGCTGAGGCCTGGATTTTCAGGCTGTTAAGGAGCCAAGATCCATGACCTTGCCAGCCTGATAATACCAGGCCACAGCAGTCTGCATATCTTGGCTGATTAACAAAAATAGGGGATCCCCTCGAAAAAAAATTGGCGTGGGGTCCCCCCTATTTTTGTTAACCAGCCAGATGAAGCAGACCGCTGAGGCCTGGATTTTCAGGCTGTTAAGGAGCCAAGATCCATGGACCTTGCCAGCCTGATAATACCAGGCCACAGCAGTCTGCATATCTTGGCTGATTAACAAAAATAGGGGATCCCCTCGAAAAAAATTGGCGTGGGGTCCCCCCTATTTTTGTTAACCAGCCAGATGAAGCAGACCGCTGAGGCCTGGTTTTTCAGGCTGGTAAGGATCCAATATCCATGGACCTTGCAAGCCTGATAATACCAGGCCACAGCAGTCTGCTTAGCTTGGCTGGTTAACAAAAATAGGGGATCCCCTCGAAAAAAAAACGGCGTAGGGGTCCCCCTATTTTTGTTAACCAGCCAAGTAAAATGCAGACTGCTGCGGCCTGGTATTAAAAGACTGTCAAGGCCCATGGATTTTGGCCCTCAACAGCCTGATAATACCAGGCTACAGCAGCCCCACATTTGGCGCATCAAAAGATGTGCCAATTGTGGCACTTTACCCGGCTCTTCCCACTTGCCCTGTAGCGGTGGCAAGCGGGGTAATAAGGGGTTAATGTCACCGTTGATTGCACGGTGACAATAAGCCCGGTTAATAATGGAGAGGCGTCAATAAGACACTGATCCATTATTAATCCCAAAGTTTTTAAATGTGTAAAAAAAAGACACAGCAAGAAAAAAGTCTTTTAATGAAATAAAAGAGACAACACAGTTTTCATTTTTTTTATTACTCTCTCATTCCTGCGACGCCATCGATCTCCTGTAAAAAAATAAAAAAAACAAACCAACAGTATACCACCTGTCCGACGCAGTCCATAACTACAGTCCCACGACGATCCAGCTCTGCTACATCGGAATGACAGGCAGAGCCTGACATCCCGGCGCAGCACAGCTGCTTACCTGCTTCCCCGGCGGTGACGTCATCGGACTGCTTTACGGCCGCGATTACCCAGCAGTCAATGCAGTTATCGCGAGAAACTGCATGTGACCGCCGGGGAGAAGAGGATGGCGGCCATTAAGCAGTCCGGGATGTGACCGCCGGAGATCTTCTGCCGGGTAAGTGCCGCTGACTCCTGACAGACCCGACCGACGGACAGTGACAGTGACAATCCCGATTCCGGTATCCGATATGACGAAAATATCGGTACTCGGAATCGGAATTCCGATACAGCCAATATCGGCCGATACCCGATATTTGCAGTATCGGAATGCTCAACCCTAATGGGCACAGATTATAATGAGACACATATGGAAGCGAACATACCAGCTGACAATTTCCTGGACGAGACCTTGGACCCCTGCCTAATAAAGTTGTATTTTTCTGAATATGGACTTTTTGCACTGTTTTTTTCTGTGGTCTTTCATATATTGGTGGGGTGGAGTGTAGGGGGTTCATAAGAAAAATAAAAATAAATCTAAGAATAAGGAGTGTCCCTTATGCAAAGGTCCCTTAAGAGCATCCTGGAACAAGAAGTTGTGTCAGGACTGTATCGATAGGACACTAGCGGAGGAAACACCCTCCTTTTCCGAGAGCCTGAAATCCTTAATTTAGGCCGAAGTGGGCAAGTCCGTAAAAGCGTTGCAGACAACGGACACAGATGGCAGATCTACAGACAGATCCAGTCCCTCAGTAGTGTCTCAAGAAGACTCCTCAGGAGCAGAGGAGGACTCCGATTGGTCCCGTTATTCACAGAGTAGCTCGGAGGAAAAGGATACTTTTCCTGTGGAAGCTACAGATAGACTCATAAAATCGGTCCGTTCTACCATGGGGTTGGTAGATGAAAAAGCAATAAGAACAACTCAGGAACTTATGTTCGGGGGCTTACAAAAGAAAAAGCCGGAGATCTTTCCAGATTAACGAGCAGTTACAAGAACTTAGAAGGGAATGGGAAAAAACCAGAAAAGAAGTCCCACATAGTCAATTCCCTGAAGAGAAAGTACCCCTTTGAGGAGGAGGCATCCTCATCCTGGGATAGAGCCCCCAAAATTGATGTAGCAGTCTCAAAAGTTGTTAGGAAGTCCTCGCTGCCCTTTGAGGACCTAGGATCTTTAAAGGAACCTCTGTTGCCTACTAAGACCAGCCATCGCGGCCACTTGTGTGGCTAGATCGCTTAAAATGTGGGTAGATAACCTAGAGGACCAACTAGAGCAAGGAGTCCCCAGGGAAGCTATCCTAGAAGCACTACCAACCATAAGAACTGCAGCAGTATTTCTAGCTGAGGGTTCAGCAGACTCAGCAAGGTTAGCGGCAAAATCGGCAGCACTGGCCAATGTGGGACATCGTGTGGTATGGCTTAAATGCTGGCCAGGGGACACACAAGCAAAAATGAAGCTTTGCTCTCTGCCATGCGAAGGGAATTTCTTGTTTGGACCGGCGTAAGACTAGGTGCTGGAGAAGGCCGGTGATAAGAAAAAATAATTTTCCGAGGCAGCCTTTTCAGTCCTTTCGACGTTCATTTCAAAAGGGCCGAAAGTTCAGAAGGCAGCAGTACAGGGAGCGCGACAGGAACAACTCGGTCAAGCGATCCAACAGAGGAGGGAGAGGCTTCTATTTCGGTAAGCCCTCCAAGGACAGCAAGAAAGCTCCCAAGTGACGGCCCCTCTCAGGTGGGAGGAAGGCTCTCTCACTTCCTTCCAGCCTGTGAGAGGTTCTCATCCAGCACTTTGATCCTGCAGATTGTGGGATCAGGCCTGGAGTTAAGGTTCCACCATTAGCCACCGAGAAGGTACATGCAAACTCCGGTACAGTCCTCACAGGAAAAGCAGAAGAGTCTGGAAGGGGAGATAATATCGCTCCTACACAAACAAATTCTAGAAGAGATTCCAGCAGAGGAGAGAAACGAGGGGTTTTACTCCCCTCTATTTCTTGTGAAAAAACCGGACGATTCATGGAGGACAATTATAAATCTAAAAGGCCTCAACAAATATCATAATCCCATCCTTCAAGATGAAGACAATAAAGACAGTAGTAAGACTCCTCTTTCCTCAGTGTTACATGGTGGTCCTGGACCTCAAGGACACCTACTACCACATCCCAATTCGGCAGCAAGATCGCAAATATCTCAGGGTGGCGGTCCAAGTTGGGTCACAGTTACGTCACCTTCAGTACAAGGCCCTGCCCTTTGGGATAGCAATAGCCCCATGAGTCTTTACAAAGTTGGTGGCAGAGATCACAGCGCATCTCAGGGAAAGAGATACTTTAATAATACCTTATCTGGACGACTTCGTAATAGTGGGGAAAAGTTTTCGTCACTGTCAAGAACAAGTCAGAGTAGTAATGGAGGCACTACAGATACTGGGATGGCAGCTCAACCTCAAGAAATCCAGGCTGGAACCAGCAACGACCCAGAACTTCTTCGGGATAACAATAGACTCAGTGGCACAGGAATGTCGCATCCCAGAGGAAAAGGAGGAAAAAATAAAACAAATGATCATAACGACAATAAAGAAGCCAGAAGTCACGCTAAGAAGGGCCATGTCAGTATTAGGGTCTCTGACCGCATGCATACCAGCAGTAAAATGGGCCCAGTTCCATGCAAGGGAACTACAGTGGTGTGTGATACAGGGAGACCTGGATCTTCAGGGACAATTAGATCGAAAGATCACGCTCTCGGTCTCTGTACTCCAATCGCTCAGGTGGTGGTTACAGATAGTCATCTCCGAGGGGAGTCCCATGGACATTCACAGCCTCCAAGGTGGTCATCACGGACGCCAACCCTTGGGGGTGGGGAGCCCACCTAGACACACTATTGCTCCAGAGTCCCTGGGCCCAGGAGGAAAGAAATCTATCCTTAAATGACTGGGAGCTCTTAGCAGTTGATAAAGCACTAAAAAGACTTCTACCTCATCTAACAGGGCATCATGTGAGGGTCCTATCGGACAACCAAACAGCGGTCGCATATGTAAACCACCCGGGGGCACCCGTTCTCGGTCACTGATGCAGATAACAGAGAGGATTATGACTCTGGCAGAACATCATTTCCACTCATTATGGCCCTGCATATCCGAGGGGTAGACAACCAGAAAGCAGATTTTCTGAGCAGGAACCACTTGAGGCAAGGAGAATGGTCACTAAAGAGTCCGTTATTCAACAAATAGTGCTCATGTGGGGAAAACCCAGCATAGATCTCTGTGCCTCAAAAGCCAACAAAAAAGTTCAGAAATTTTGTTCCCTGAGTCCAGAAGACAGACCGTTGGCAGTGGATGCTTTCAGGATAGACTGGACATCAGGACTCCTGTATGCCTTCCCACCGGTATGCCTTATTCCAGCAGTTCTGAGGAAGATCAGGGAGGACAAGGCCAGAGTGATTGTAATAGCCCCCTTCTGGCCGAAGATGCCATGGTTCTACTGGCTGAGAGTGATGTCAGTAACAGACCCAAGGGTACTCCCGGAAGACCAGGACCTTCTAACACAGGGTCCCTTCAGTCACCCTCTGAAGTCCGGGCTGCATTTGACAGCCTGGAATTTGAAAGGTCGCTGTTAGAAAAAAAGTGGTTCTCAGCTGGACTAATATCCACCTTACTCAGTAGTAGAAAGCCAGTGACTACAAAAATTTATGGGAGGATATGGAAAAAATTCTTGTCTGTCTCAGTGCCAATACGGGAAGGGGAGGTCCCGATAGTGGCGAAACTGGAGTTCCTGCAGAAGGGTTTAGAGCTAGGGTTAGCAGTCAGTACCCTTAAAGTGCATGTCTCAGCCCTGGCAGCATTATTCAACTGTGACCTGGCAAACAATAGATGGATAGCTAGATTTATCCGGGCCTGTAATAGAGCTGATTCTGTCCCATCTCCTGCTCCTCCTCCATGGGACCTAAATTTAGTCTTATCAGCCTTGACAAAGTCCCTTTGAACCTTTAAACACAACATCGGATAAGGTACTAACATTAAAAACAGCTTTGTTAGTGGCACTCACATCGGCCCGTAGAGTTGGAGATTTACACGCATTATCGGCAGACCCTCCCTACACTCAGGTCATGGATGATAGGGTGGTGTTGAAATTAGACCCGGCATATCTTCCAAAAGTAGTGTCAAAATTCCATAGGGCTCAGGAAGTAGTTTTACCATCCTTTTGCCCTAACCCTAACAGCAAGAAGCAAGAGAAACTACACTGCCTAGATGTTAGGAGATGTATCCTGCAGTATTTAGAGGTGACAAAGCCTTGGAGAAAGCAGAGGGCTTTATTTGCCTCATACCAGGGGGCAAGGAAGGGCCTTAAAGCCTCTAAACAGACTATAGCTAGATGGTTGAGAGAGGCCATTATGCTAGCGTATAGTAGTGCAGGCAGGGCTGTTCCAGAGGGTCTAAAAGCCCACTCCACGAGAGCCGTGGTGACATCTTGGGCGGACAGAGCAGATGCCACAATCGTCCAGATTTGTAAGGCGGCCACTTGGTCCTCTCCGTCAACCTTTTTCAAACATTACAGACTAGACTTATCTGCTACCTCTGATCTCACATTTGGGAGAAGAGTGTTACAAGCAGTGATCCCTCCCTAAAGAGAATACAAATCTCTGTAACTCTCTTGTGGTGCCATCATGCATGATGGAAAAACGCGGGCATTACATACCTGGTAATATGTTTTTTCATGAGACATGACGCACCCTTATATTCCCGCCCTTTGATCACGTCATTAGTTGGCTGCATTATTAGTATTATACACTCCCTTGGGTGTTGGTGATTAGAATTGTAAAGGATGTATTATTTATATGTATACTAACCTGCGGAGTTCCTCTCGTGCTCTGTAAAACAACTGATGGGGAGAGAGGAGCCGCCCCTTTTATATTGAAGGCTTCCTGTCCTTGAAGCACGGATCCCCTCTCTCGTGGTGCCGTCATGTCTCATGAAAAAACACATTACCAGGTATGTAATACCCGTGTTTTGAGTGCTTGCGGTCTGGAAAACGGGCTGTGTTAAGGGCTATGGGAGTCACTGTCGTCATAATTAATGCCATGAGATATGGTATGGACGACCTATGTTATGTGTCGGTACATGATTTACACCTGTGTACCTGGTGAGGAACTACTGTGTTTAATTAGAGGTCAGAGAGTCAATGATTTTAGATTTTTTTTCATGGTCATGCACTTGATTTGCTCCATATGACAATAAAGCGGCTTCTGGTCAGTGGTAAATTTAATCCACTGTGTTGCAGTGAACATTTTATATTGGACAAACATATCCTAAAATGACATGTAAATGCAAAGAGTCCACCATAGATCTAGTGGGAACTTAGTAAATACTAGTAAATACTTTAGATGATACATTGTTCCAGGGGTGGACATATAATTGGTGCAACCTGTGCGGCTGCATCTGTTAGGGTATGTTTCCACGGTATGGATTACATTCGGAATAGCTGCGTATTTAATGCTGCGTACAGCCGCAGCGTTAAATCCGCCGCGTTCAGATGTTACAGCATAGTGGAGGGGATTTGAAGAAATCCCGTCTCCACTCTGCGTCCTAATACCAGGATGACACACCCACGAAACCGGGCATGCGGCACGTCTTTTTAGAATGCAGCATGTCTGTTTACCTTGCGGAGATGCTCAGTCTCAGCAAGGTAAATAACCCGGTCTATGTATGCGATGCAGTGATACCGCATGTGTTCAATGAACACATCCGGAATCACCACGCGGACAGAAGGGGGCAGGACTCTGGGCGGAGTGGACTTTCTGCTCCGTCCAAAGCGCAGGCATTCCGAAACGTGGAGACATACCGTTAATGGAAATATAGGGAGCTTCCACCTTACTGGTAGCACAAAGGCTCTGGAAAAGCTAAATGACTCCTTGCTCCCCAGAAGAAATTCAGCAAATTCTCCACTCCCAAATCCAAAGGGGTCTAGTTTCCAAAATGGTGTCATTTGTGGGGGATTCCACTGTTTAGGTACATCAGGGGCTGCTCAAATGCGACATGACGTCCGCTAATTATTCCAGCAAATTTTGTACTCAAAAAGACAAATGGCACTCCTTCACTTCCAAGCTCTGCCATGCACCGTCCAGTGTAGTGCGTGGACGTTTTCACTTCTCGGTAAGGAGACCCGCAGGGCTATGTGTCTAATGTCTTTTTATATGTAGGGGCTGTGGACTATTATGTCCGAATGATTGTTATTACCTAGAGAACCCCTACATTTGTGCAGGCTGTATGGCACTGGCCGAATTCCAGCAACAGGTGCATTTTTTACTATGCGCAGTCATTTGAACAATGTTATTACCTATCATCTAGTAGATTCTACCCTACATGGGGTCTTTTCCTTGTACCCTTTACCTTTGCATCCTCGTCCACCACCACGGTTACATAACCATTTGTCTGCTACTGATTTTATATATTATATATAATGGTTTTGATAAAGATTTTGTGTCATACCGTTTTGTCATGTCCTGTCTTTTGGTATTGATATTTATAAAAATTGATTATTTTATTATATGTTTATTTTCTTTTCCTTATTGTGGACTTGACTCATGAGGTATATTATTGGGGAGATATAAGCCCTCATGTGTTTCTTTGATGTATCTCAAATTTGTAGAGGGTATCTCCATTGACAAATATGGTGTATTTACGCATCCATAATCCTAGCTATGTGTTTATTACGTGCTCCCAAACAGTAGTGTTCCCCCACATATGGGATATCGGCGTACTCAGGAGAAATTGCACAGCAAATTGTATGGAGCAATTTCTCCTGTAAACCTTGCGAAAGTAAAAATAAATTAGGTCTAAAGGAAAATTTTTGTTAAAGAATCGTAAATGTTTATTTTTTCTTCCACAATCCAAAAATTCCTGTGAAGCACCTGAAGGGTTACTAAGCTTATTGAATGTGGTTTTGAGTACCTTCAGGGGTGCAGTTTTTAGAATGATGTCACTTTTGTTTTTTTTCTGGCATATAGACCCCTCAAAGTCACTTGTTTTACAGATTTTGTTGTAAAAATGAGAAATCGCTGGTCAACTTTTAACCTTTCTAACAAAAAAAAATTGTTCCCAAAATTGTGCTAATGTCAACTTGACATGTGGGAAATATTATATATTAACTATTTTGTGCGATTTAACTCTCTGATTTAAAGACATGAAAATTAAAAGTTTGAAAATTGCTAAATTTTCGCCAAATTTCAGTTTTAAATGCTAGTCATATCAAAGACATATTAGCACTATCATAAAGTACAATATGTCATGAGAACAGAATCTCTGAATCAGTGATATCCACTGAAGCATTCCAGAGTTGTGACCTCATAAATTGATAGTGGTCAGAATTGTAAAAATTGGCCTGGTCAGGAAAGTGAAAACCATCTTTCGGGGTGAAGGGGATAACGGGTTTGTAGACTTTTGTTATCCATTGTAACTGAGAGGTTAGGTCAGCTGTGATAACCAGTCACTCCCTCCTGTTAATCTCTTGTCCTTCTTATAGCTAATGGCCAGAGAAGGTAGGCGATATGTCCCATCCTGCATGGACTGGTTTTGTATTTAGTTATGTGATGGCAGACGTGTTAAAAATCCTAATGCCACCAAGACAAGAGGAGTAAATAAATAACTAAAAGTATTTTTAAATGTATCTGTAATAATGCACTCATTTTGTCGTTGTCTTTCTCCACAGGGGATCCCTTTAAACATTAATTTTAGAGATGCAGAATGTCAGATTGTTGAAAATAAAGTCTAACCCCTACCCCCTTAACTAAAAAGTACTTGAGCGTTACTTGAACCCCACTGTTATGTAGAGGACTGCCCTTTAGACCCTCTTGCGACATACGAGAACAAGTTATTTGATGGATCGAAAGCTGTGCTTAATAATTATTAATTTGTAACCCACTTCAGTGTATTGCTCTGTGGTTCACTAATTTTGTGCCAGTTACGCTTAGTATTCTTTCCTAATACATGCTAAAATGGCTCTCGTCGCTAACATCCGTCTCTTTTTGTAATGAGAATGCATGCTATATATTGCTAGCTAACAACTAAAGGTGCTTCTCACAAAATTAGAATATCATCAAAAAATTAATTTATTTCAGTTCTTCAGTACAAAAAGTGACAGTCATATTATATAGAGTCAATAGAAACAGAGTGATCTATTTCAAGTGTTTATTTCTGTTAACTTGATGATTATGGCTCACAGCCAATGAAAACCCAAAAGTCATTATCTTAGTAAATTAGAATAATAACAAAAAACACCTGCAAAGGCTTCCTAAGCATTTAAAAAGGTCCCTTTGTCTGTTTCAGTAGGCTCCGCAATCATGGGGAAGACTCCTGACTTGACAGATGTCCAGAAGGCAGTCATTGACACACACCACACGGAGGGTAAGCGACAAGAGGCCATTAGTAAAGAAGCTGGCTGTTCACAGAGTGCTGTATCCAAGCATATGAATGGAAAGTTGAATGGAAAGAAAAAGTGTGGTAGAAAAAGATGCACAAGCAGCCGGGGTAACCGCAGCCTTGAAAGGATTGTTAAGAAAAGGCCATTCAAAATTTGGAAGAGATTCACAAGGAGAGGACTGCTGCTGGAGTCATTGCTTCAAGAGCCACCACACACAGACGTATCCAGGACATGGGCTACAAGTGTTGCATTCCTTGTGTCAAGCCACTCATGACCAATAGACAATGCCAGAAGCGTCTTACCTGAGCCAAGGAGAAAAACAACTGGACTGTTGCTCAGTGGTCCAAGGTATTGTTTTCAGATGAAAGAAAATATTGCATTTCATCTGTAAAGCAAGGTCCCAGAGTCTGGAGGAAGAGTGGAGAGGCACACAATCCAAGCTGCTTGAGGTCTAGTGTGAAGTTTCCACAATCCGTGATGGTATTGGGAGCCATGTCATCTGCTGGTGTAGATCCACTATGTTTTATCAAGACCAAAGTCAGCGCAGCCATCTACCAGGAAGTTTTAGAGCACTTCATGTTTCCCTCTGCTGACAAGCTTTTAGGAGATATAAATGCCATCCTCCATCAGGACTTGGCATCTGTCCACACTGCCAAAAGTCCCAATACCTGATTTAAAAACAATGGTATCACTGTGTTTGATGGGCCAGCAAACTCACCTGACCTTATCTCCATAGAGAATCTATGGGGTATTGTCAAGAGGAAGATTAGAGACACCAAACGAGCTGAAGGCTGCTATCAAAGCAACCTGGGCTTCCATAACACCTCAGCAGTGGCACAGGCTGATGGCCTCCGTGCCACACCGCATTGATGCAGTAATTGATGCAAAATGAGCCCAAGTATTGAGTTCATTTACTGAGCATACATTTCAGTTGGCCAACATTTCAGATTTTAAAATCATTTTTCAAGCTGCCGTTATAAAGTATTCTAATTTACTGAGATAATGACTTTTGGGTTGTCATTGACTGTAAGCCATAATCAACATTAACAGAAATAAACACTTGAAATAGATCATTCTGTTTGTAATGACTCTATAAAATATGAGTTTCACTTTTTGTATTGAAGAACTGAAATAATAACTTTTTAATGATATTCTAATTTTGTGAGAAGCACCTGTACGTGGGTCACTATACTATTATGGTCTATCAGGGACAGTTGTGTCAACCGCCATGACTGGATGTAATTGTTTAAAATAACAGCCATTATAGGTCGTAGGAGGTCACTGTTGAGAACGCCCTGGATCTGACTTCTGAGTTTGGGCTCCCTCTGGTGGCTGCTGATAGTAATGAAGCTGCTTTGGCTATCAGAGGTTCATCAGCTGGGAGCGATGATTGGCAATCTGGTGTTGATGACTGGGGAGATTTAAACAGTAACCTTCCCATGATCCTTGCTGGTGATTAGTTGCTTCCTGGTCTCTTTTGGAAGGCAGCATGCCTCCTGCTTTGTCCTGCAACTTTCAGATAAGTTATTTGCTGTTTATTTCTGTGGCATTTGCTTTTGTCTATCTCAGTTTTCTGCCCTTTTGGGGTTGTGCAGCCAGGTTCCCCTGCGGGGGCCTGCGCTGGAACACGGTTTCTCATTTGCCACTGTTTATGTATTTTCAGTTCTTTGTTATTTCAGCATCCACTGATTTGCTACTAGTTCACACCAGAGTCTGATCTAGCAGGGGAGAGATCGTGTGGTCTCAGTATTTTTTGCATATCAGACCGGTTGGAGTTTCTTTTGAAGTTTTTGCTGGATTGCAGATAGTATTCTGTCCTGTCTTGTTCCATCTATACAGTTTGGGCTCCCGCCTTTGCTTACTCTATTTTCTGCCTGCGTTTGTATTTCATCTTGTCTCACCGCCAATATATGTTTGGGGGCTACCTATTCCTTTGGGGGTCTACTCCGGGGCAGTTAGCTATCCACTTTCTCTCTTTAGGCTTAGTTAACTCTCCGGCTGTGTCAATGCATCTAGGGCACCATAGGCACGTTCCACAGCTACTTCTAGTTGTGCTGGCAGTTTAGGGGTCTGCAATCCGCTAGTTACCAACCTCTCTGGGTGTCTGGTTGCTTAGCCTATTTTTGCTGCTGTCCTCCTCGGCTACCAAATCATAACAGAATCACCGGCCTGACTGTAAATTCTAAGGTACTCAAAAGAAGGAAAGAATAGTAAAAAAAAAAAATAATTCAGAATTTTTTATTTATTTTTTCATCTTTTTCTCTGGGGGCCATAGGAGGATTTTTTCTTCAATGGAGGCTAAGCAGTTGTCTGATCATGTAGAGCAGCTCGCTGCTGAAGTTCGGGGTATTTCTGTCTATCTCACTCAGTTCTCTGCTGTGGAACCTAGGATCCCTCTTCCTGATTTATTTTCTGGGGATCGGTCCAAATTTTTGAACTTTAAGAATAATTGTAAGTTGTTTTTTGCCTTGAAACCTAAGTCCTCGGGGAACGCGGCGCAGCAGGTTAAAATTGTCATCTCCCTGTTGCGCAGCGACCCTCAGGACTGGGCCTTTTCCCTGACACCTGCGGATCCTGTTTTGGCTAATGTTGATATGTTTTTTCAGGCTCTGGGGTTGTTGTATGATGAACATAATGTTATTGATCAAGCTGAGAAAACCTTGTTGGCATTGTACCAGGGTCAGGAAACAGCAGGGTGATATTGTCAGAAATTCCCAAAGTGGGCGGTCCTTACTAAATGGAACCATGATGCCCTAGCAGCTCTTTTTCGGAAGGGTCTGGCAGAAACCGTAAAAGATGTTATGGTGGGATTTCCTGTCCCCTCTGGTCTCAACGACTCTGTCATTAGCCATTCAAATTGACAGATGTTTATGTGAACGCAGAAATATGCGAGAGGTTGTGTTACCTTTTGAACAAACCTCTGAGCCCATGCAGTATGATGGGGTTGTTTCTGGGGCTCAGTGTCGAGAATTTCGGAAGCGTAATAAGTTGTGCTTCTATTGTGGGGACGCTTCTCATACTATTTCCGTCTGCCCTAAGCGGGGAAGACTTTTTGCGCACTCATTTGTTTTGGGAAATGTACAGTCTAAATTTCTCTTGACTGTTACCTTGATCTGCTCCTTATCCTCATTTTCTGCTCAGGCTTTTGTCGATTCAGGAGCAGCCCCGAACTTGATGGATGTTGACTTTGCCAAGCGTTGTGGTTTTCCCATGGTGCCCTGGCGGACTCCTATTCCTTTGCTGGGTATTGATGCTACCCCTTTGGCGGAGACTAAACCCCAGTTTTGGACCTAGGTGATAATGCCGGTAGCCCCGGACCACCAAGAGAATTGTAAATTTTTGGTGTTGCATAATTTACATGACATTATTGTACTGGGTTTTCCTTGGTTGCAGACCCATAATCCTGTTTTGGATTGGAAGTCTGTGTCTGTGGTCAGTTAGGATTGCCAGTGTGTTCATGGTGACACTCCTGTTTTGTCTACCTCGCCCCAGTCTCAGGATGTCCCTGACTATTTGACTGATTTTTCTGATGTGTTTAGTGAGAGTATGTCTGCATCCTTACCTCCTCATAGTAGTTATGATTGCGCTATTGACTTAGTACCCGGTTGTAAATTTCCCAAGGGTCGCCTCTTCAATTTGTCTGTACCTGAGCACGAGGCTATGCGATCTTATATCAAAGAGTCATTGGAGAAGGGCCATATTAGACCATCCTCTTCACCTTTAGGTGCCAGCTTTTTCTTTGTGGCCAAGAAGGATGGCTCATTGAGGCCATGTATTGACTATCGTCACCTTAATAAGATCACTGTTAAATATCAGTATCCATTATCCCTGATTTCCGATTTATTCTCCAGAGTGAAAGGTGCTAGTTGGTTTACCAAGCTTGACCTTAGGGGGGCGTATAATCTTATTCGCATTAAGCACGGTGATGAATGGAAGACGGCGTTAAATACTCCTAAGGGGCATTTTGATTACCTAGTGATGCCTTTTGGGATCACTAATGCCCCTTCTGTCTTCCAATCCTTAATGAACAATATTTTCGGGATTTTGTGGATAAGTTTTTGATAGTTTATTTGGACGATATTTTGATTTTTTCCAATGACTGGGATTTTCATGTGGGCTCTGTTTTGGGCCCTGTATTGTTCAACATCTATATCAATGATTTAGATGAAGGAATTGAGGGTAAACTGATCAAATTTGCTGATGACACAAAGCTAGGAGGGGTAGCTAATACTAGAGAAGAGAGAGAGAGGATTCAAAAAGATATACATAAACTGGAGCAGTGGGCAGCAACTAACAGAATGGATTTTAACAGGGAAAAATGCAAAGTACTACATCTGGGCAATAAAAATGAAAAAAGCATATACAAAATGGGAGGAATAGGGCTAAGTAACAGCACATGTGAAAAAGACTTGGGTATACTAATTGATCACAGACTTAACATGAGTCAACAGTGTGATGCAGCAGCAAAAAAGGCAAATGCAATTCTAGGATGTATCAACAGAAGCATACAGTCTAGATCACGTGAGGTCATTATTGCCCTCTACTCCTCTTTGGTCAGACCTCATCTGGAATACTGTGTCCAGTTTTGGGCACCACATTTTAAAAAAGACATCAACAAACTGGAGCAAGTTCAGAGAAGAGCCACCAGAATGGTGACCGGTCTGTAAACCATGTCCTATGAGGAACGGTTGCAGGATTTGGGAATGTTTAGCTTGCAAAAAAGAAGACTGAGAGGAGACTTAATAGCTGTATACAAATATCTCAAGGGCTGTCACATTGTAGAAGGATCATCTTTATTCTCATTTGCACAAGGAAAGACTAGAAGCAATGGGATGAAACTGAATGGGAGGAGACACATATTAGATATTAGAAAAAACTTTTTGACAGTTAGGGTGATCAATGAGTGGAACAGGCTGCCACAAGAGGTGGTGAGTTCTCCTTCAATGGAAGTCTTCAAACAAAGGCTGGACAGACATCTGTCCGGGATGATTTAGAGAATCCTGCTTTGAGCAGGGGTTGGACCAGAAGGCCCAGGAGGTCCCTTCCAACTCTACCATTCTATGATTCTATGATTCTATGTTCGGATGATATTCCGGATTTTGAGAGAAAATGCTTTGTATGTTAAGGGATCAAAATGTCTCTTTGGCGTACAGAAGTTTACTTTTTTGGGATTAATTTTGTCTCCGTCCGCTATAGAAATGGACCCGGTCAAGGTTCAGGCCATTTGTGATTGAGTTCATCCCACTTCCTTGAAGGCTCTTCAGAGATTTTTGGGTTTTGCTAATTTTTACCTTAAATTCATAAGTAATTTTCTGGTATTGTGAAACCACTGACAGATTTGACCAAAAAGGGTTTGGATGTGGTGAATTTGTCTCCATAGGCAGTTTCGGCATTTTAAGAGCTTAAGCAGAGATTTACTTCTGCTCCTGTTCTGCGGCAACCTAATGTTTCTTCCCCATTTCGGTGGAAATAGATGCTTCTGAGATTGGTGCAGGAGCCGTTTTGTCCCAAAGGGATCCTGTAACCTCTAAGATTAACCCATGTACCTTCTTCTCTCAAAAGTTTTCCCCAGCTGAACGTAATTATGATGTGGGGAATCAGGAATTATTGGCTATGAAGTGGGTGTTTGAGGAGTGGAGACATTGGTTGGAGGGAGCCAAACATCAAGTTGTGGTCCTCACTGACCATAAGAACTTGATCTATCTTGAATCAGCCAAGCGATTAAATCCTAGACAGGCCAGGTGGGCCTTGTTTTTCACGCGTTTTAATTTTGTGGTTTCCTTTCTTCCGGGCACTAAGAATGTTAAGGCGTATGCCTTCTCTAGGAGTTTCTTTGCGGATTATCTTGATGTGACTGAGCCTACGGCCATTCTTAAGGAGCGTGTGTTTTTTTCCGCTATCTCACCTGATTTGAGACTGGCCCTGGAGGAATTTCAGGGAAATAAACCTGAACATTGCCCTGTGGGGAAATTGTATGTCCCCGACCAATGGAGGAAGAAAGTAATATCTGAAATTCATTGCTCCACGTTGGCTGGTCATCCCGGTATTTTTGGTACCAGAGATTAGGTGAGTCAGTCCTTTTGGTGGCCTACTTTATCTCGTGATCTCAGTTGTCTTTCTCCTCTGCGTTTCACCCTCAGACCAATGGGCAGACTGAGAGAACAAACCAGACTTTGGAAACTTATTTGAGATGTTTTGTGTCTGCTGATCAAGATGACTGGGTCTCTTTTTTGCCCTTGGCTGAATTCGCTCTAAATAATAGGGCTAGTTCTGCCACTTTGATGTCTCCTTTTTTCTGCAATTTCGGGTTTCATCCTCGGTTTTCTTCGGGGCAGGTGGAGGCTTCTGTCTGTCCGGGTGTTGACTTTATGGTAGAGAGAATGCAGCAGATTTGGGATCAAGTACTGGATAAGTTGTCTCTCTCTCGGGAAAGGGCCCAGTGGTTTTCCAACCGGCATAGGACTGATGGTCCCCGGTTTAAAGTAGGTGACATGGTTTGGTTGTCCTCAAAAAATATCCCTATGAAGGTGGCGTCTCCAAAATTTAAGCCCAGGTTCATTGGACCTTATAAGATCTTGGAAATCCTTAATCCCGTTTTTTTCCATTTGGCTCTTCCAGGGACGTTTAAGATTCACAACGTCTTCCATAAATCTTTATTGAAAAGGTTTGTTGAGCCAGTAGTTCCTATGGCTACGCCCCCTGAGCCTGTTTTGGTTGAGGGCAATCTGGAGTATGAAGTGGAGAAGATATTGGATTCTCGTCTGTCTAGACGGAGACTCCAGTACTTGGTCAAGTGGAAAGGTTACTGTCAGGAGGATAATTCTTGTGTGTTTGCTTCTGACATTCATGCTGAGAGATTGGTTGGCGCCTTTCACCGGGCTCATCTTGATTGGCCTGGTGGTGCAGGTGATGGTTCAATGACTCGTCCTCAAGGGGGGGTACTGTTGTGAACGCCCTGGATCTGACTTCTGAGTTTGGGCTCCCTCTGGTGGCTGTTGATAGTAATGAAACTGCTTTGGCTATCAGAGGTTCATCAGCTGTGGCGATGATTGGCAATCTGGTGTTGATGACTGGGGAGATTTAAGAGAGTAACCTTCCCATGATCCTTGCCTGTGATTAGTTGCTTTCTGGTCTCTTTTGGAAGTCAGCCTGCTCCCTGCTTTGTCCTGTAACTTTCAGATAAGTTATTTGCTGTTTATTTCCGTGGCATTTGCTTTTGTCTATCTCAGTTTTCTGACCTTTTGGGGTTGTGCAGCCAGGTTCCCCTGCGGGGGCTTGCGCTGGAGTCTGTTTATCATTTGCCACTGTTTATGTATTTTCAGTTCTTTGTTATTTCGCATCCGCTGATTTGCTACTAGTTCACACCAGAGGCGGTTTATGTATTTTCAGTTCCCTGTTTCAGTGTCTGCTGATTCGCTACCAGTGCACACCAGAGTCTGATTTAGCGGGGGAGAGATCGTGTGGTCTCAGTATTTTTTCCATATCAGACCGGTTGCCGGGTTTTTTTTTTTTTTTTAGAGTTTTTGCTGGATTGCAGACAGTATTCTGTCCTGTCTTGTCCTATCTAGACAGTTTGGGCCCTTGCCTTTGCTTACTCTATTTTCTGCCTGCATTTGTATTTCATCTTGTCTCACTGCCAATATATGTTTGGGGGCTACCTATTCCTTTGGGGGTCTACTCCGGGGCAATTAGCTTTGCCATTTCTCTCTTTAGGCTTAGTTAACTCTCCAGCTGTGTCGAGGCATCTAGGGCACCATAGGCACGTCCCACAGCTACTTCTATTTGTGCTGGCAGTTTAGGGGTCTGCAATCCGCTAATTACCAACCTCTCTGGGTGTCTGGTTGCTTAGCCTATTTTTGCTGCTGTCCTCCTTGGCTACCAAATCATAACAGGTCACCAATTCAGAATTTCCTCTAAACTAATGGCCAGACAAGGCAGAGACAAAGGAACTATAACCTGTCCTGCTATGTTATGGACAGACTTTGTATTCAGTAACTTAATGGCTGCCATTTAAAAAAAAATCAAAATAATTATCCCCAAGCCAAAACAAGAGTAAATAATTAGAAGCATTAATGAATTTATCTATAACAATGTATTTGTCTCTTACATGCCTTACAGCAGAACAAACCAAAAGGGATATCTCTGCTCTTTGAGTTGATTGGACAGGTGGAACTTTTAATGACGCCTTATAATATAGTTGTGAAAATACACTTGTAGCACCTCTGATACTTTCTGTATTTCCTACTTAGTGTCCTTCTTACTTTGGTCGTTGACACCATGTCATGTTTATGCATCATGAATTCTCCACTCAGTCTTTTTCCACCATGCTTGCGTAGTTATTTCCCACTTGTGGGAAATGGCTTTGATGATCTACTGCACATGTGTCACTCACACCAATGACCTGTCAATGAATGAGAGGAAGATGGTGCACATACATGTCTTATAAGTCCATGAGCTTTCATTGTCATAATCTGGAGGTTGCCATTCACTATTTTTGAGTGTGTGGTTCCTCTTTTTCTACATTCTGCTATCACTATATGTGGTGGAACTTCCTTTTTCTCACTTCCTAGCATAAAAACAAGCACCTTAGAAAGAAAGACAGTACTTCAAAGTGAACTTTTGGAGGTAAGACAACACAATTTTAAGTAAAGTGATTTGCAGACTGCCTAAATAGCACATTATCAAATGAAATAATGTTTTCTGAATGTATAGTGACCGTTCAATAGATTGGGGTCCTCCATGGGGAGAGGTCACCTTTCTAAATAAAAAATCCCTTAATATATTTATTTTACTGTTTGCTTAACATTCAGACCATTACCTGTCCCCTGCCCCCTCAGTTTCCATTTCAGTCACTAGGAAGTGATGCACCTTTGTCGCTGGTGTCGCAGGGCAGAAACACGGCTGTCCTATTTAATTACTGAGTCTTTTGGGGCTGCTCATCAGGGAGCAGCAACGGGGTTAATTCCTGGCTACTTTCTATGATCCTTGCGTGGGGCTGTATTTTATTTAAACCCCTGCTGTACCTCGAAATCTGCCGAACAGAGTGGCTAGCGTTAAGTCTGTCCACAGTAGCCTTTTGCAGCCTATGGTGTCTTGACAAATGTTATTTTGCTTGTAAATCAAGCAAAACCCTTGGGTGTAATATCTACAGCAGAGATTCCTTTGCTGCCCATAGTTTTCAGCTTGCCTTATTCTCTAGGCAAAAATGTCCTAGCACTTGTTGGATTATATAGAGTATTTGTAGCAGGCAAATAAAATATGGGTATTCCTATGTAGACTATGCCTTGTAACTGGGAACATTCAGATACTGAGTATTTGTTGAAAATTCTCTCTGTATCTTCTACACCTTTAACGTTCGTATTTTTAATTACTTTCTTTAAAATGTAATGATTTCTTCCCTTAGGTTACCAGAAAAATCAGTAATAGCACTTGGCATTCATCCTTGAGGCATGGAAGAGGTTAAAAAGCTAGTCTTCTGGATAATGAACCTTTAGCAATAATTGCCCTGAGCTAACTTTCAGGAAGTTTCTGCATGTTAGCTGAAGGCTGTGGAAGGTATAGTTGTTGATGATCAGATTGTCTAAAGATGTCAGTAGCAGTGGTGCATGTAAAACAGTTCCCAGAGTTCATAAGTGCTGCCAATAATTGGTTACCCTGCAGTTAAAGTGAAGATGAGATTTCTGACATTCCTCACAGTGTGTGCCTTCTGGAATAAGGCTGTCCGCCTCTTGACTTACATATCCGACTTTTACCCACTTTTTCCTCTTTTTGTAATTGACTCCTAACTAACACAAACTGCTCTTGGCATCTGCAGGAAAAGGTAAGGGTCAGGTGCACTCATGGTCGAAGGCAGAAGTTTATACTGAGATAAAGGGGAGAAGAAAGGCGTTTTGAGCAGGTAATCTGTCGAGTATAGAAATTCAGAAATAACGGTCTTCTGCTAGTTGTCTCTTTATGACCTTTTCTACATTCGACTATTTTTACAATTTCGCAAGTTTGATCCTCATATTTGTTGTGTGATTCTTAGATTCTATCTTATACTTTTTCTTCAAGTATCAGCATCACCTTTATAACTCTATAATCTAAGAAACGAACTGGGAAGCTGCTATGAATACAGGTTCCTCCTAAATGAAAAGATTTCTAATTTATCATTCCTACTTAAGAATTGAATTAATTACTAAAAGGAAGGTTGATTCTTTATGTAGGAAACAATTACCGGCATGGGTTTGTATTAATTAGCAATGAGTTTTACAATTAAAAATTAAGATGAGAGTTTAAAGAGAATAGGCAAAAATTCTTTTAATTAACCCTCTGCATTGTCAAGAAACACTTTCTCAATTTGAAGGTATAAAACAAAATGAAAAAAATTAATATAGTCCAGGAATGTTACTGATTGTAGAAAATGTCCTAATGATTGTGCTCAAGAGCTAGTGGAATCTCTAGCATGGCAACCATATAGGGCTAAGTAATCAATGCAAAAAGTTTAAGGCTTTGTACACATGTTGCAGAATTGCCGTGGAAATTTCCGCGGCAATTCCGCACCTCCCTGCCGCGGGAAATATGCATATTATAGGTATGCGTATTCCCGCCAGAAACTAGGGTTTTGCAAGCGTAATTAGCTTGCAGAATGCTAGCGTTTTCCAAGCGATCTGTAGCATCGCCTGGAAAACTGATTGACAGTTTGGTCACACGAGTCAAACAAGTGTTTGACAAGTGTGACCAACTTTTTACTATTAATGCAGCCTATGTTGCATCAATAGTAAAAAGATCTAATATTAAAAATAAATTAAAAAAATAAAAAATCGTGCTATTCTCACCTTCCGGCGGCCCCGCAGCCTTCCCGCCTCTCAGCGACGCTCCCGGCCAATCCCAGGGATGCATTGCGACAATGACCCCAGATGACGTAGCATCACACGAGACCGCTACATCATCTGGGGTGATTCTCGCAATGCATTACTGGAAACGGGATTGACCGGAAGTGTCGCTGAGAGGCGGGAAGGCTGCGGGGGCCGCCGGAAGGTGAGAAAATATCATTATTTTTTATTTTAATTATTGTTTTTACATGGATATGGTACCCAGGGCCTGGAGGAGAGTTTCCTCTCCTCCAGACCCTGGATACCATCCGCACTTGAACCGCTTACTTTGCGCATGGTGGGCATAGCCACATGCGGAAAGTAAGCGGTTTAATGCATTCCTATTGCGGCGGAATCGCAGCGATTCCGCAAAAAAGAATGAGCATGCTGCGGATTCTTCCACGATGCGATTCCGCCGTGGAAAAACGCGCAGCATGTGCGGAATCCCATAGGATATAGTGAGTTGTGTTGTGTAAGCGTTTTTGCCACGTTTTCGCTGCAAAAACGCTAAGAATCCGCAACGTGTGCACAGACTTTAAGAAACCCTGTCTGAATTATAAAAATGTCACCCAAAAGTGAGCATTTGGGATCGTTCCTGGATGTTTTTCTGGAACTTGTGGTGGAGCTTCAATCAGGGGTGGATATACCACTGGTGTAACCTGTGGAACCGCAAGGGGCCCAAGATCTAAGGAGGCCCATTTATACTTCCAAAGCAGTTGATATTGTGTATTATGATGAGCTTTTGGAATGTAAAGTGCCCATATATTGTTCTTGCACTCTCTTCTGTCTATATCCGCTACTGGCTTCAGTCTCCTAATGGAGTTTAAAATATTTCTTTAATGTGCTGTATAATTTTGACACAAATGCCATAAATATGACTCTCAAACTGATATCAGTTGCCAGTAATAGACTATTGAAGAAGAATTTTATTAATGACATAACTGCCAGTAGGTAGGGCACACACGCAAAGCAGTAAAGTTCATATGAATCAAATGACACTGGTTATGGCAGTGTGCTATAGATCAATAATGATTTTTTTATGCATTTGTTAAACAGTTCTTTTAGAATTGTATCATTATCATATGATCTGTATGGAAAACAGTGGCTTTCATAGCAGGTGAGCATTTCTCAAGCTTGAGAAAGGTCCACACCTTGGACTGAAAAGTCACCACATGGGCAATTAAACTGCACCTGATTTTCTACTTACTGGTGTGCTACTTCCTATTTTTTAGATTTATACTTACACAGTTTGCTACATACCTGGAAGGCTCTTGCACCTTGTAATTTTATTGTGCTTTATTTTGCATATATATATATATTTTATATATATATATATATATATATATATATAGTACAGACCAAAAGTTTGGACACCTTCTCATTTAAAGATTTTACTGTACTTTCCTGACTATGAAAATTGTAGAATCACACTGAAGGCATCAAAACTATGAATTAACACATGTGGAATTATACATTACACTTTACAAAAAAGTGTTAAGCAATTGAAAATATGTCTTATATTCTAGGTTCTTCAAAGTAGCCACCTTTTGCTTTGATGACATGTTGCGTTCGGCGCAGGTCGCTGCACTGTCAAAACGACGCATGCGGCGGCATCCGCATACATCTGCACGCCCTGTGTACCTAATGTTAAATATAGATACTCAGGCCACATGCAGGCCACTTGCAGACATAGGCGGAGCTGATCGGAGGAGGTGCGGCGGTGGGCGGAGCTTCATGGAGGAAGTCCACAGCGCTCCGCAGCGCAGCCATATGCTAGTGTGAAACTAGCCTTAGCAAGATGGTGAAGTACTTCTAATCAGTGCAGGAGTTTGTGAAACCAGACTCCGTGATCTCCCAGCTGCTCTCTGTTGTGGTATCTCCATGACACAGACCTACATACTGTATATGCCTCATATATGTAAGAAATTTGTAGAGAGAATTTCAGCCCTATCTCATTATTGGGTGTGTATTTTAGTCCAGGTAAATCATTTGTAATTTACTTAGGAGTACGTTTTAACAAAGCACCGAAACATGTAAATGTTAAGGTCTTTTTAGCTATTTGGAGGATTTGAAGATGTTTTTATCATATTGATCATTAAAAGTTGTGTCTTATCTAACTGTTCTGCGGTTCTGGATTGTCTCATCCAATGTATTTAGACTTCTATGGATGGAACTTTGATGTCTTCTCATGTATCCTCTCATTAAATGCAAATATACCGGCTTATTATGTTTGATATCTGTTTCTTAAATCTGCCACTTTTACACTGATTTTTTCATCATCTTTTACAAATAAACCAAGATACATTTTGCTGCTCATTGTAAATCTGTATAAAATCATCAGTCTGACATTTCACAGTCTAAACCTTCCATTGTATTATAATTATTAATATGCTTCCATCAGCCGCCCTCCCACATAGTCTGATGTGCGGATTGCAAGCTGCCAACTTTGCAATTCTTATTTAATGGAAGCAGCATTTCGTAATAACTTGAGATAGTAAAAGTAAATGGCTTTCAAAACTATGTCACCAATTTGAGTAAATATCCTATCATAATATACTTTCCTCAACAGTGTTCATTTCATTATTTAATTAGTGCCACAATATGGGAACATCCAATTAAAAAATACAGGGAAAATATAAATGGTTTCCATAAATTGTTCTGGGTTGATTTTGTGTCTGCAAGACAAAAACTAATTGACAAATGCGTGTGTCAATGATCTTCTGCTCAGGTGACAGAAAATGGTTCTCTCAGCTACTTCATTTGCATTTACAAATTAAATTATACACTTAAAAACTACCGTATATACTCAAGTATAAGCCGACCCGAGTATAAGCCGACTCCCTAATTTTGCCACAAAAAACTGGGAAAACTTATCGATTCGAGTATAAGCCTAGGGTGGAAAATGAGGCAGCTACTGGTAAATTTCAAAAATAAAAATAGATACCAATAAAAGTAAAATTAAAGTAGGTTAAATGTTTTTGAATAGCCATAATGAATCAGGAGCCCCATATGCTGCTCCATATATTATGCCCCATATGCTGCCCAATATATTATGCCCCATATGCTGCCCATATATTATGCCCCATATGCTGCCCATATATTATGCCCCATATGCTGCCCCATAGATTATGCCCCATATGCTGCCCCATGTATTATGCCTCACAAGATGCTCCATAGATTATGCCCCCATATGCTGCCCATATATTATACCCCACAAGATGCTCCATAGATTATGCCCCATATGCTGCCCCATGTATCATGCCCCACAAGATGCTCCATAGATTGTGCCTCATATGCTGCCCATGTATTATGCCCCACAAGATGCTTTAAAGATTGTGCCCCATATGCTGCCCCATGTATTATGCCCCACAATATGCTCCATAGATTATGCCCTCATATGATAGTATAGGTCCCTTATGCTGCCGCAAATGAAAAAAAAAAAAAACGACATACTTACCTCTCGTCGCTGAGGGCCAGGTGCTGGTGTCCTGAGCAGGCGGGGACACCAGCGTGCTATTGGGTACAGGTGCCGGTGTCACCGCTGGCTCAGGCCCCAGCACCTGCGATATTCACCTGTCCCCGGTCCACCGCTGAGCGCCGCTGTCTTCCGGGTCCTCCGTCAATGACTGCTCAGGCAGAGGGCACGGTGCACACTAACCACGTCATCGCGCCCTCTGACCTGAACATTCACAGCTAGAGGACGCGAGGACACAGCAGCGCACAGCGGAGGAAAGGGGACAGGTGAATATCACATATACTCACCCCCTCCTGGCGCAGTCCCTGGAGCCCCTGCTCTTCTCCCACGGTCTCCGGCAGCTATGCCTAACTTCAGCGGTCACGTGGTACCGCTCATTAAAGTCATGAATAAGTGCATATTCATGACTTTAATGAGCGGTACCACATGACCGCTAAACACAGGCGCCGGAGACCGTGGGAGAAGAGCAGGGGCTGCAGAGACGCTCCAGGATGGGGTGAGTATATAGGACAGCTGAGCTCCCCCCTCACCCGCCTACCCCCTGGTATATGACTCGAGTATAAGCCGAGAGGGGCACTTTCAGCCTTAAAAAATGGGCTGAAATTCTCGGCTTATACTCGAGTACATACGGTATATGTTGAACTGCATCTAAGGTTATGAGATGGTATACATTATAAGGAGGCTAATGGCCGCGTAATCAATGGGAGGTACAGTACAGACCAAAAGTTTAGACACACCTTCTCATTCAACGATTTTTCTGTATTTTCATGACTGTGAAAATTGTAGAATCACACTGAAGGCATCAAAACTATGAATTAACACATGTGGAATTATACATTACACTTTACAAAAAAGTGTGAAACAACTGAAAATATGTCTTATATTCTAGGTTCTTCAAAGTAGCCACCTTTTGCTTTGATTACTGCTTTGCACGCAGAAAAGGTGAATGGATGGACTCTACATGCCTGGTTCCTCCGTGAAGCATGGAGGAGGAGGTGTGATGGTGTGGGGGTGCTTTGCTGGTGACACTGTTGGGGATTTATTCAAAATTGAAGGCATACTGAACCAGCATGGCTACCACAGCATCTTGCAGCGGCATGCTATTCCATCCGGTTTGCATTTAGTTGGACCATCATTTATTTTTCAACAGGACAATGACCCCAAACACACCTCCATGCTGTGTAAGGGCTATTTGACCAAGAATCAGAGTGTTGGGGTGCTATGCCAGATGACCTGGCCTCCACAGTCACCAGACCTGAACACAATTGAGATGGTTTGGGGTAAGCTGGACCGCTCACCGCTTCAATTTTGAATAATCTCCAACAGTGTCACCAGCAAAGCACCCCCACATCATCACACCACCTCCTCCATGCTTCACGGTGGGAACTAGGCATGTAGAGTCCATCCATTCACCTTTTCTGCGTGCAAAGCAGTAATCAAAGCAAAAGGTGGCTACTTTGAAGAACCTAGAATATAAGACATATTTTCAGTTGTTTCACACTTTTTTGTAAAGTGTAATGTATAATTCCACATGTGTTAATTCATAGTTTTGATGCCTTCAGTGTTATTCTACAATTTTCATAGTCCTGAAAATACAGAAGAATCTTTGAATGAGAAGGTGTGTCCAAACTTTTGGTCTGTACTGTATGTGTCACAGGGATGGCTGCTCTCTGTGATGTAACCCGGAGTATTTCTCTTTAGTGCACATAAACATTAAGATGTCTAAGATGTTGTTTAGTGCACCTGGGTCCGGGTTGCAGGTAGCTATGAGAGATGGCGGGTCTGGCTACCCACATACCTCACATGTGGGTGTGGTAACAGCCTACGTAATGGAGGCTGTTGTTTGGCACATGGCCTGTGTGCAGAGAGGGAGAAGCCCTCCTGTGTGTGGGGCTCCAGATTGAGCCTGCGTGCTTGATATTGCCCAAACTGTGTGCCCACAGGCCTGGGGGGGCAGAACCCGGCTAAGGACATTTGTGTTGTTTCCCCTGCTCTAAAGGTTGTGAACCTTTTGTTGTTGCTTAGTAGGGGTTTGTGGAGCAAATAAACTCACACAGACTTGTTTTTTAAAGAAACGCACCTCCTGTCTTCCTCCTGCAGCACCTGAGTGAGTACGATCCCTACAACATATATATAGTATAAGAACTGTATATAATAAATTCAGTTGAATATATCTAACCTGTAATAACAGGCACGGCCTATAAATTTACGCTACACGGTTTCTAAGGCTAGGATCACACAAGTATATATTGTCTTGTCCGAGAAAATTGGGTTGATTTATGCTAATCACACTCTGATGAAACTCTATGTCAGAATGTGATCAGAGTGCTCCTTCTTTCCCAGATGAGAAGATGGGAAAAATACATTTATCAATCTTCTCCATTATGTAAATCCACAAAAATCGGACGCAGATGTCCTCTGAGCGCAGTTCAATGTTTTCCACTGATTCATTGACTTGCATGGCCGAATGCGATCCAATAATTGGATCCAACTCTGGCATAATACTATTTATTTTCTTCTGATTCATCTGGTCTGAGGAAAAAAATTGAGTCTGTGCCACATAATAACATTGGTCCGAGTGCGATCAGATGTTTTGTCGGATTGCACTTCGACTGAAAATATGGTCATGTACACGAGCCATGAGAGTTGCCCGTTTAGGCTATGTGCACACGTTGCGGAATTGCCATGGAAATTTCCGCGGCAATTCCGCACCTCCCTGCCGCGGGAAATCAGCATATTATAGGTATGCGTATTCCCGCTAAAAACTAGCGTTTTGCAAGCGTAATTAGCTTGCAGAATGCTAGCGTTTTACAAGCGATCTGACAGGTAGGTCAAACAAGTGTTTGACTCGTATGACCAACTTTTTACTATTGATGCCACCTATGTCGCATCAATAGTAAAAAGATCTAATGTAAAAATAATAAAAAAAATAATAAATAATGATATTCTCACTTCCGGCGGCCCCCGCAGCTTTCCCGCCTCTCAGCGACGCTCCCGGCCAATCCCGTTCCCAGGCGTCCTTTGCGACAATCACCCCGATGACGTAGCATCTCGCGAGACCGCTATGTCATCTGGGGTGATTCTCGCAAAGGACGCCTGGGAACGCGATTGGCGGAAGCGTCGCTGAGAGGCGGGAAAGCTGCGGGGACGCCGGAAGGTGAGAATATCATTATTTTTTATTTTAATTATTGTTTTACATGGATATGGTACCCAGGGCCTGGAGGAGAGTCTCCTCTCCTCCAGGGCCTGGGTACCATCCGCACATGAACCGCTTACTTTGCGCATGGTGGGCACAGCCACATGCGGAAAGTAATTGGTTCAATGCATTCCTATGGCGGCGGAATCACCGCGGTTCCGCAAAAAAGAATGAGCATGCTGTGGATTCTCCCGCGATGCGATTCCGCCGCGGAAAAACCCGCAGCATGTGCACAGCATTGTGGAATCCCATAGGCCATAATGTGTTGTATTGTGCAAGCGGTTTTGCCGCGGTTTCGCAAAACTGCTAGGAATCCGCAACGTGTGCACAGGCCCTGAGACTTGCAGATTCCTATAATGGAGCATGTCTCAAAACGCTGCAGTTCTGCACAAAAGAAGTGACATGCTGCAGTTTTAAATCCGCATCAAATTTGCGCGGAAAAATCTGCAGTATGTGCACTGCGTTTTTTGATTTCCATTGACTAGAATGGTACTGTACATCACTTGCAGTTCTGCTGCAGATCTGCAAGGCAAAATCTGCTGCAGAACTGCAACAGGATCTGCAACATGTGCACATACCCTTAAAGGGAAGCTATCATCAGAAAATGACATCAGTTATTTGTGACATGGTTTAAAAAATAATGGCACTTTTTTCATATCTTGATTAGAATTAAAAAGAATCAAACTAAATGTTCGGCCACGATAAAATAATAAAGCCTATGCTCACCTCCCATGCCGGCGCTGTTTCCGCGGTGTCGCACTCGCTCTTCTCGGGGCTGGGATGCGGTGTTGTGACATGTGACCCCGGTGCCTAATTAGTGCTGGCTACACAATCTCTGCCTTCTGACAAACTGAACATGAAGAGGAAGCCAGGGATCAGCTGCAACCCAGACTTCCTCTGCATGTTCAGTTTGTCCGAAGGTGGGTGCCAGGTATAACGTGTTATTCCACCGCATCACAGCCCTGGGAACACAAGTGCTGACACTGCTAGAACGGAGCTGGCATGGAAGGTGAGTATAGGCTTTATTACTTTATTGGGGCTGAACATTTAGTTTAAGAAGAGGTTGTCCTAGTAGTTGACAACCCCTTTAAAGCTGACCCTTACATATCGCGATTTATTGCATCTTGTTGGGATGCACCATCACTCATCATCTGGGTGCAGACCTAGTCACTAGACTTATTGTGGAGTCCCGTGACACCCTAAATTTTAATCTGCTATACTCACCGAAAGTTAACGATTTCAGTCTTGTATTGTACTTCATGTGTAACACACTTTATGAATGCCTTCACATTATTTAAACTGGGGAAAATATTCTAATCCTGCTGTATATTAATACAGTGTAATTTTTGACCAGGAGGTCTGAAGATAGATTTACTTATCATTGTAGGATAGATTTGGTGCATCTTGCTAACTACTTTTCCTAATTTGTAGACCAGTGATTGGTTAGTTGATGTGTGTCAATTTTTTAGTATAAATTTGGCACAAGTTGTCATATTTTAAGTCCTTCATTTTTTTTACTAAGAAATGCTGCTAATTGAGTGATGTACAAAGAGTGTCTAAAATGTATAATAAATGTGTTGCAAGGCATATATACAATTTTTGGTAAACCTCCCTCATTTTGTTTCAGTTTTCACATGGTACTTCATTTTTTGACGGTGGTTGCAATATTGTACATATCATCTTGTGAAGTTGTAGACATATAGCATCCATCCTCACAATGTCTAATAAACAAGTATTCAAGCACTCACCCTCTTCCCTTTCTTTGTGTCAGTGATACAATGTTACAATGATCTCATTATTTTGTGCATTCCCCCGTAAGAATTTAGTGATGACACATTGAGTAGAGCTCTTGTTAAACAGTTCCACCACCTAATCCACGGAAAGTAAAATACACTTTGATATGAAGATCTCCTCGCACAAGTAAACCGCTTCATCTGAAATGATCACTTTTGAGATCTGAATAATGCACATCCTTGCTGCAATACATTAGAAGGTGCTTTCATGCGACCAAGTAATACGCATGCAGCGTGTAATGCCCTGGAGATCCAAAGTCGATGTAAAAATTGTATTGTTGGAATATGCTTCTATTTATTTTGTACGTCTAAGGTTCAAGAGGTACTTGGGTTTAATTTCACAAAGCAATGTCTCTGTGAATTATATTAGGTACACACCTTTGTATTGTGTATAATTTTGGAAACAGAGATGAGCAAATAAATTAGAGTGCAATTGAATACTACTCTAATTTTAAAAAAAGATCTACATTCTAGCAAAATGAAGACTTTTTTTTTGTTCAAATTCAGCACGCCACCACTATTTTTCTGAAACGTAAAGGACAATGAAAAGGTTAGAAAAAATATAAATCATACATTTACGCACCTTACCGCTCACCTCTAAGACCTCTCAGCTACTCACTGTCCCTCCGCTATTCACTGTCCCTCGTCTGGTCCTCATTGCATCCTGTGATCCCCGCACCCGTGCTGAAATCTACGAGATGCTTCTGCACATGTGCGTGCAAAGCCTTAATGAACTTCATGATGTCATGACATTGGGACCTTTTGTGCTCCTGCAGTGGGGATCAGAAGATGCAATGAGGACCAGACAGCTGACAATTTGGAAGTGAAGGGGGCCGAAGATGTGAGAGCTGAGTATAAGGATTCTTTTTATTTTTTACATATTATGTTTATTATGCCTTGAGCCAACAGTATAATAAGGGACATTATATTCATGGAGAATAACGTCTCTGCAAATCGAATTACTTAGGTAAAAACGCACAAACAGGAGGATTCAAATTTTGTGTGATCTGCTCATCTCTACTAGGAAAGTTAGTATTCTTAGAAAGCGTAAGTAATTCACAGCAAGCAACCTTCTAGTGGCTGCTGTAGACAGAAATGTAAAAAAATTGGACTCTGAGTATATATCTAGAAATAAGGGAGCTTGAACCTTAAAATTACATGGTAACAAAATTTAGACATTTGATTTAGACACAATATTTGGAGATTACTCTCTTCAAGGATGTTTGACTTAAAGAATGTTGTTGTTCTTGAATGCTACAATACAAATTTTTATGAAAACACTGTTTTTCTCTTACATGCTCACCCTTCATAAAAATCATTGGTCTTATCATAATGATGAAATTCCCTCTTCTGTGTTTTGCAAGTCAGTTAAGTGTTAAAGGGAATCTGTCAAAACGTTTTCTGAGAGCAGCGTAGTGTAGAAACGGAGACCCCGATTCCAACGATATCTCCCTTATTGAGCTGTTTGCTGTAGTTTTGATAAAATTATGGTTTAATCAAAAGAGGATTATCACTAGGGAACTAGTAAACCTGCTTCCATGTGTAGTCCTCAATATGCATGAGCTCTGTAAAACCCCACAACCATTGATTGACAGCTTTCTGCCTATGCACCGTGTATACTGAAAGCTGCCAATCACTTGTGTGGGCTGAGTTATACAGAGCTCAGCACTGCAGAACTGCAGCTGATAAAATAATGATTTTATCAAAACTACAGCAAGCAGCCCAGTTAAGTGACACATCGCTGGAATCTGGGGCTCTGGGTTAGCAAAAGGTTGGTGGCAGATTCCCTTTAAAGGGAATCTGTCACCCCAAAATAGCCATATCAGATAAAGATATTGCTGAATAGTGCGTCCCATAACTAAGCTAACGGTGGGTATCATATATCATGATACCCCCGTTTTCATATCAAAATACCTTTTTAAAGTTGGTGATTGTAGGTGTCAATCACTGCAGTCAGGTCAGGAGGGCGGCGGTTTTCATGTCCTCCCCGCCCCCGCTCCTCGTCATCTGTTGAAGTGGAGGAGTGGGGGGGGAGGAAGTGAATAACCGCCGCCTTCCTGACCTGAATGCAATGATTGACACCACGAAATACCAAGTTTACAAAGGTATTTTTCTATGAAAACGGGGGTATCCAGATAAAATGAAAATACACATAGCTTAGTTATGGGACGCTCTATTTAGCCATATCTTTACTTGATATGGCATTTTTGGGGTGACAGATTCCCTTACACTGGGATTTTAAAACAGTTATCATAGAGGATAAACTGCTTCTTTTTGGGTTCTCATGGTCATACTCCTACTAAAAACTTGCACATTATAAAATTGCTTTTTATATTCATGTTATTAACTGTTCCTGGAAACATACTCAGTGTGAAGACAAAAGATGTTAAACTGTGATCCGCTATATAACTATCGTCAGTTCACATTACTTGGCAGCACTTGCAAAGTCCATATGTTGCCTTAGTATTGCTATAATTAAGCCAAAGAGTCATGTCAGATTGGCCTTTTCCATCTGCTGTATGATCTGTTTAGGGACTAATTCTAGAGGAATGACAGCTGACCTTAAAATGATTCATTCTGTTAACAGGCGTGTTCTTAGGGAGCGATTGGATATGCAGATATCAAAAAGAGTCAAATAGCGATCTATCCTAAAACGTGACATAGATTTTCACCTAAAGCTCCAGGAAATGTGTAACTTGCCTTTTCCGCATCTATTTATTTCTTCCATGCTGGCAGTGCCACTTGGTCTGTTTTATCTCATAGATCTTATTGGAGCTTGTGGAGCTTTGATGCCTTTGATGGCGTCTCTGTAGCTGTTTCTTACTGACTGTGTTGGTGCAGGAAATGTTTTATTTGTGAGATGCGGGCAACTTAGCCTGTATTTATGATACTAATTGATTTCATTTATTTTGCATCCCCGGTGAATTTCTGACTGTCACTCTGGCCATTATCTTAATGTTGTTGTTTCCAATAACAGTTAGAAAAGTCATTTTAAAGGCAGGGGGTCTTCTCGCACAGATGCATCAGGTGTAAAGCTGACTTTCCTCTGAGATGTTCAAATTGGCTGAAGGAGCCCCATGGAATCTTGCAGGGCTTGTCCATCTGTTAGGATATGTGTTACCTTGAGAAGGCCACTCTTTGCTTTCCCTTGGGTGCATGTATGAATATAGCATGCTCACACATTAGGTGTAACCTGCATTGCCTTTGCCTAAAATACCTAATATTAGACAAGTCAGATGTTGCATGCAATTGCAAAATCTCTCTATTAATTGCTTCATCTGCCCTTGGTTCACTTGAGCTCCAATTAATATTGCTCGCAAACATGCCCTATTAAAATATATGGCATATAATAATGGGTTGTGCAGAGTAATTCCATCTCCTTAGCATTAGTTTGAATATTTTTATGATTTTGTTTCCCCTACTCAATCAAATCCTAAATATTTGCCTCCAATATGTTTTTGAAATATTATTAGTAAATGAGTAAATAATTATTTTCAGCATAAATATTTAAGCACATATATAAAGGGCATTGTGCATATAGATTAGCCTAATGTATAAAAGAGCTGTTTGGTTTGGGAAAAATTGCCCCTAGCCACCAATGTATATAATGCGGTCGTCGGTCAAAAAAACTTAGTGCAGCATGTGAAAGACACATCATGCTTACTTTCCTTTGAGATCAGATGTCCAGCAGTGCCATCAACTCAGAGCTGGCAGCAATCAGTGAAACCCAGCAGCAACACCCATCTACTGTTCAGAGAAGTTTGGCCAGCAGGGGTCTTCATGGAAGAATTGTGGCCAAAAACTATAGCTTCTACATGGAAACAAATCCAAGTGACTCAACTATGCATGAAAACATATGAACTTAGGGTGCAGAAAAATGGCAGCATGGCTATTGGACTGATGAATTAAAATGCAAAATATTTGGCTGTTACAGAAGACGGCTTGTTTTCAGGAGCACGGTGCAATAATGAGGGGCTCCAGTCAGCAGTGAAACATGGAGGAGCTTCCTTCCAAGTTTGAGGCTGCATTTCAGCAAATTGAGTTGGAGATTTGCTCAAAATTAATAGTGTCCTTATTGCTGTTAAATATAGCCAGGTACTTATCTATCATACAATACCATCAGGGAGGCTTCTGAATGGCTTCAAATTTATTCTGCAGCAGGACAAGGAACTCAAAATTTACAGCCAATGTCATTAAGAACTATTTTTCGCAAAAAGAAAAGAACAAGGAGTCCTGGAAGTGCTAATATGATGCCCACCGAGCTCGGAATGAAGCATCCGATTTGTCTGGAAATGCCTGAAGAGCTAAAAGGATCTGCTCAACCCTACATCCATAGAAGATCTGTGGCTCGCTTTCCAAGATGTTTGGAACAACCTTCTGTTGAGTTCTTTCAAAAACTTTGTGCAAGCATATCTAAATAAAAACTGATTGTGAAGGCAAAAGTCACCCCAAATATTAATTTTATTTTGTATTTTTCTTTTTTCATTTACTTTTCATTTTTTTAATTGATAAAAGTAAACTATCATTTCTATTTTTGAAAGCATTCTTTGCCACTTTTTTTCACTCTTGCCTAAAATTTTTGCACATTACTGTATGTAAACGAATATTTAAGAGAACCTGACAGCTGAAACATGCTTCCCGATCCAGGGGCAGCATGTCTGTACGATCTCAGCCAGCTAGATTTGACACATAAATGCTGCGGCATTTCAGAGAAAAACATACTATGGAGACCAAGCCGTGCTGCAGATTAGTCGGACAGGCGGGTCCCTGGCGACTTGTCCCTGTCCACTGTCCTAGCTTGACTAGCTATGTGTGCACGAGGGCAGGAACCTGTCAATCCAGGACAGCTTGCGGGGAGAAGCCCGGCGGCTTTCAAAGTTCCTTTTTTTTCTGAAAAGCGCAGCATTTCAGATTCTAATATACATTGCTGAGATCATACAGCAGTGTCAGATACAGCAGCATGTATCAGCTGTTAGGTTCTCTTTAATATTGTGATCATTGGGATCAAACCTTTATTTCACCTTGCACATTCTAATATTGAATAATTACCATTCTAAAATATATTTATCATATTTCTGCTGTGGAGCATCTTTTGGGAAATTATTAGTTAAAACCCAATTCCTCTGCAGGAAACAATAAAAATGGCCTATCTAAATGCATTGAATTATGAACAGTCGCGGAATAGGCCAGATGGAAATATAACTTGTAAGTATATAACTCAATTGTTAAAGCACAGGAGAAATTGAACTATAAATAAAATACCAAAAAATGATCACAGTTTTGGCAGCTTCTATATCTTTATAGGCAATAAGGCTTAAGTGTGTCAGGGAATGTCACTGTGGCTGTGAATAGCAAATGGAAATGTCAACTAGCATAGCAAAATAAATTGCTAATTAAAGCGGCAGCCTAAACAAGATCAAAAAGTACGGGCCCTGTAGGAAACAAGCTGGCAAGGAGATTGGCCTCATAATATACCTTCTGGGAGACGGCCAGTGCGTATCCATAAATGCTTCAAATCTAGCGCAGTGTATTCAGTGAGGCTGATTGAGCACCGGATGATCGTCATTCACACGTAAGCACTCGGAAAGCAATTTCACCCGTTACTACATGGTCTGCACCCAGTCCCAGTGTGATTCAGGCCTTACCATTAATCCCTAGCATTTGCTGTACTTGTTGCACTTTTCTACCTTCGGAGCACTGCAGAGAAACTTGTCTTATGCCGGATCCTGTACCCCAAGAATGTAGTTCTAGTTTTAATGAACTTATCTCTTGCGCTGCTTAGCACAAAGCCATGATTCCAGTAGAACAGCAGGCGACTGCTGCAGATCTTGATTGGCTGCAGAGGTCACTGCTTCCCATGTGTCTGCAAAGAATGGGAAGACCGCTGAAGCATCAGAGGAAAGGAGGGGAGTACATTTTTTGTTTTTGTTTTAGAACATTTGCAGCTTGTTTTATGTTTAAGTATTTGATGACCCTTTTTTCAAGGAATCTGTCAGCAGGTTTTGTTATGTAATCTGATGGCAGCATGATGTTGGGAGAGATGCCCTAATTTCAGTGATGTATCACTTAGTTTACTGGGTGGAACAGTTATGATAGAGACACAATTTTCTCTGCTGCAGATCTAGCAGCTCTCTGAATGCTGAGCTGTGTATAACCCCGCCCACACCACTGATTGACAGCTTTCTGTGGACACTGTATAGTTACAGAGAGCAGCTGATCAGTGGTGGGAATATAGTTGGACCAGGAGGCATGAGACACCTAGTCCTTTAGTGATACTCCCCTGTTGATTAAACATTGATTTTATTGAAACCGCAAAACACAGCCCAGTAAGTGACAAATTGCTGGAATCAATCTCTCTGCTTCTACATTATGATGCTCTTAGATTACATAGAAAAAAACTGTTGATAAACTCCATTTAACCATTTTAACTATTTGTTAGTAACACTGATTTCTGTTAAATTGTTTTATGGATAATTCTGGAATAAATAAGTTGCTTCAATGAAATCACATGGCTGAGATGTTACAACAATTATCTACAATCACTTCATGTGACTTCTCATGAATGTCAAGCCATTATATTCACTTTTGATATAGAGACAATCGGAAAAAGGATGAGTGAAAACATGGCACAGTCAAAAGTAATATGTATTAGTGTAAAGGCCTTTCAATAGATTGCATATACTTAAGATAGGCACCATTGTATGTTGGTTGAAGGTAAGACCCCCCCCAACCACCATCCAAGCAATATGATTTATGGTGTTGTAGCCCCATCTGTTTATCCTAACATACTGCTTTATATACAAGAGTCGCTGTGCCTTGTATTGAAGCTCAGGCCATGTCAGCATTTTACTGGTTTTAACATATGTCTTTCAGCCATCACCCAGTGTTCTTTCTCTTCAGCTATTGGCTGAAAGTGTATCTCAGACTTACTGCTTTGTCCACTACCTCAGTGCTGTATGTCCATACCCTAAGATCTCTGTGTCTGTCACTTCAGAGCTCTGCATCCACTCGTCCAGAGCTCTGCGCCCACTCCCTCAGAGCTGTGCGTCCACTCCCTCAGAGCTGTGCATCCACTCCCTCAGAGCTGTGCATCCACTCCCTCAGAGCTGTGCATCCACTCACTCAGAGCTGTGCGTCCACTCCCTCAGAGCTGTGCATTGACTCCCTCAGAGCTGTGCGTTCACTCTCTCAGAGCTGTGCGTCCACTCCCTCAGAGCTCTGCGTCCACTACCTCAGAGCTCTGTGTCCACTCCCTCAGAGATCTGCGTCCACTCCCTCAGAGATCTGCGTCCACTCCCTCAGAGCTCTGCGTCCACTCCCTCAGAGATCTGCGTCCACTACCTCAGAGCTCTGCGTCCACTCCCTCAGAGATCTGCGTCCACTCCCTCAGAGATCTGCGTCCACTCCCTCAGAGATCTGCGTCCACTCCCTCAGAGATCTGCGTCCACTCCCTCAGATATCTGCGTCCACTCCCTCAGAGCTCTGCGTCCACTCCCTCAGAGCTCTGCGTCCACTCCCTCAGAGCTCTGCGTCCACTCCCTCAGAGCTCTGCGTCCATTCCCTCAGATCTCTGCATCCACTCCCTCAGAGCTCTGCGTCCACTTCCTCACACTCCCTCAGAGCTCTGCGTCCACTCCCTCAGAGCTGTGCGTCCACTCCCTCAGAGCTGTGCGTCCACTCCCTCAGAGCTGTGCGTCCACTCCCTCAGAGCTGTGCGTCCAATCCCTCAGAGCTCTGCGTCCACTTCCTCAGAGCTCTGCGTCCACTCCCTCAGAGCTCTGCGTCCACTCCCTCAGAGCTCTGCGTCCACTCCCTCAGAGCTCTGCGTCCACTCCCTCAGAGCTCTGCGTCCACTCCCTCAGAGCTCTGCGTCCACTCCCTCAAGCTCTGCGTCCACTCCCTCAGAGCTCTGCGTCCACTCCCTCAGAGCTCTGCATCCACTCCCTCAGAGCTCTGCTTCCACTCCCTCAGAGCTCTGCGTCCACTCCCTCAGAGCTCTGCGTCCACTCCCTCAGAGCTCTGCACCCACTCCCTCAGAGCTCTGCGCCCACTCAGAGCTCTGCGTCCACTCCCTCAGAGCTCTGCTTCCACTCCCTCAGAGCTCTGCGTCCACTCCCTCAGAGCTCTGCACCCACTCCCTCAGAGCTCTGCGCCCACTCAGAGCTCTGCTCCCACTCCCTCAGAGCTCTGCGTCCACTCCCTCAGAGCTCTGCGTCCACTCCCTCAGAGCTCTGCGCCCACTCAGAGCTCTGCGCCCATTCCCTCAGAGCTCTGCGTCCACTCCCTCAGAGTTCAGCGTCCACTCCCTCAGAGCTCTGCGTCCACTCCCTCAGAGCTCTGCAGGATTTAAAATAGAGTCATGAATAGAAAAATATTGCTATTTTGTAGTTTCCACAGCATATTGGAAACTTATATTTGAGAGAAATAAAGTAAGGAAAGAAAGGAAGAGCGTAAGAGAGAATGTAAGAAAGAGAAAGAAAGAACAAACGAAAGAAAGAAAAGTGGAAAAATAAGAACTGAAGAAGGAAGTATACATATGTAACATAGTCCTAGCAGCTATTTTCCAGGTGTTTCACTTTGCAATGTTCAGATATTGCAGTTTAGGTTTATGTATTACGTGCCATTATAAAACAAACTTTAACATTTAATACTCTTCACATCTAATTTGGAGGCTCCATTTAGAGCCTGTGACACAGATTGACCCAAAAATATTAGAAAGCATGGGGTTAAATAAAAGGAAGCATAGTTATGGAACCCAAACGGACCCTATTATAGTCAGTGTCTGATGGCACAGCCGGTGTCTGTCACATGATGAATTCAGCACTTTCAGTAATATCGCTCTGCTCCTGTGATGTAACAGAACAATGTTATTAAAAAGAGCAGATGTAAATATGGCCTAACACAAAATATACCATTGCAAATTTTAAAAGGATCCTGTCATATGATTATATTGCCGAAACCAAGTGTAACATGAATCAGAGACAGGCTCTAGAATTACAAAAATAATGTATAACTGTAAAATGTTTGAGTTTCAGGGAAAAGATAATTTGAACAGAAAGCTGGGAAGGAAGTAACTAAGTGGACTAGTCAAAGGGGAGAGTCCGTGCCGACTTCTCCCCACGGGGCTCTGCCCTGGTGGCACGTTTCTCTCTAAGGCCAACATCACATGATCCTATTTTTGGTTAAAGTGCAGTCTATGAAAAAACAGACATCACTAGGACCAATATTATTTAGTTGGGCTGTTCAGTTCAGATAACATGTTTTTTTTTTTTTCACGGATCAAATCTGCACGTGAACATAAATCGCAGCATACACTAGTTTCTTCCGTATATCGGCTAAAACGCACCCATTCAAGTCTAATGGTTCCCCCACCACCCCAAAAAAAGTCAAATTCCTTATGGATCAACCATACAGCATCTGATTTTTGCAGATACATTGCAATGATTCTTTAACATAGGAAATTTGTTAATTTTAATAACTGCTGATGTATAAAAAGTGTGGCCTTACAGATGTTAGACGGATGACGATTGAGATGACAATTGTCTTTTTTTCTGGTTGAAAATCAGACATTTTTTTCATGCGCTAATGTGAACTTTAGTTATGGGTATGTGGGGTGATGCCGGGAATCACCTGGAAGGTTCACTTTAAAGGGGTTGTACTAAATATATAAGTTATCCAAGTTTAACTATAATTTATTGATTGCTATTGTGTCAGATTGCTGAGTCCTCTACCAATCCCAAGAAATGGACTCTGTAGAGAACCATCAAAATGGAGTGGAAGCTGAGCGTATGTATCCTTACATTCATTTACTATGGGACTACTCTAAATTGCCATGTGCATTGCTTGGCTACCTCTGAGAGTTCCCTAGAGAATGAATGGAGCAGAGGAGCACATACTTCACATCCACTCCATTTAGATTGGGCTCTGGTCATAGAATTACTAGGGTTCCCAACAATCAGATCCCAAACGATCAATAGGTTATACCCCATCCTGTCAATAGGGGATAACGTATAAACTTGGTACAATGTCTTTAAGTTGTTTGCTGCATCTGTATATTCAGAAGAAATGCAGTGACTAGATAAATATATCACTTGCAAAAGTTTTCAAGTCCCTCTAATGCTATTTTATTTTGTTTACCTACAATGATAAATTGGGGCCAAAATGATTTTATACTGTGAGTAAATCACAAGGATCATTATTTTCTCATGTATAATAAGTATTTCAGGCAGGCAGTCTAATGACCCCTTAATTCACCATGTTATTAAACCACTATAGCTTTGATGTAAGAATGGAGCGGACTCCAATCCCAGCATTGTTGTTGGCTACCTAGTCCCTAGTCTGCTGCTTTGAAGCATAACCTGAATTACAGTAGTATTGTGTTTGGCATTTCCTCGTAATTAACAACTTGCCTTACTTTTGTAATAGCAAAAGAGATATAAAGCCTAATTAACCTGATCAATCATTCACAATGTATCACACTTGACTATATCATTTCTGCTACGTTTCCTCATAAAGAATAGTAAAATATGGCTTGTCTGATGGGAGGGTTTGGCTCATTGCCTGCTACAGAAAAAGGTAATTTAACAGATATTTATAGAGACGTTGGTAAATATGACTGGATGGTGAATTATTGATTAAATCCCACTATTTATACTGCTTTCTCGCTATAAGAGAAATACTGGGGAATAACGATACTGAATGTTTTAGGATTTCAAGGATTCCTGAAATATTCAATAAATAATTCAAGGATGTGAATACTTTATTCATATCTATTAAGCTTTATGCCACCAGATAACCAAAACTGTTGATTTTATTAATCTATTTCATCAGTTTATTTTTGCTCTTGTATAATACATGTCTCTTGATTAAATGATGACATGTTTTGTATCATGCAGTATGTAGGTTAGCAGTTCTACAGAAAACCATGCAGCGAATGGCACTAGTTTCTGTGTGTTTATTCTCGGGATAAGATGTCTGCAATGGCTGAATTAGATTGGTAAGACTTGTCTTGGGAGAATCATGCTGCTCTTAGGAGTAACTAATGTCTAGAGATGAGCAAATATTTTAAAATTCGAATTTGCAGAATCTTCCCCCAAACATTTGATTTGTGGTGAATAAATTTGCATGAATCTCAATTATGAAAAGCTTGTAATTTCTTGGAAATTATACATGTGGGAGAGGAAGAGAGAAACGACACCACCTAAACATAAGAACTTACACCCTACAGGAGAGAGTGGACCCTACTGACCATAAGGCCTCTTTCACACTTCAGACGTGCGACGTATGTCAAAATCCGCCAAAGTGTGAAAAAAGCAGATCCGCCATTTTTTTTTGGCGGATCAGCTTTTTTCTCATTGACTTGCATTAGTGGCGGATTTTGACGGATGGTCGTCCGTTAGGTCCATTTTTGACGGATCCGCCAAAAATTTGGCATTCGCCGTTTTTGAAAAACGTCCAATGCAACGTTTTTCTGTCCGCCAAAATGGCGGACTATGTCGGATCCGTCGCATCCACCATTTTGTTTAATGGCCGCCTATGGGTTGCGGATCCGCTGCCATCCGTCTTTGACGGAATCCGCCAGCGGATCCGTCGCTTCCATAGCAAACCATACAAAATGCTGACAACACTGTCCTGGGTCTCTCTGTCTCTCTCTCTCCTCCGTGCCAGACATGCGTACCTGCATTATCCAGGTTATATTCCGGGTTGAAAAGTTCATGATGGATCCGTCAAAAAATGGATCCGTTTGCATCAGTTTTTCACCTTTTCTGGCGGATCCGCCATTTTCACACTTTGGCGGATTTTAACTGATGTCAAGTGACTGAAGTGTGAAAGAGGCCTAAGAGGTTACACCCTTCAAAAAAGAAAATGAGAGTGAAGACCCCACTGACCATAAGAGGTTACACCCTTCTAAACAGAAAATGAGAGTGAAGACCCCACTGACCATAAGAGGTTACACCCTTCTAAACAGAAAATGAGAGTGAAGACCCCACTGACCATAAGTGCTAGCACTTAACAAAAGAGAGACAGAGGGGATCCCTCTGACAATGAGCGCTTGTCCTCTTTCTTTCTTCTGTACAGTGTATCACGATCTCCTGAGTGTAAGCTGGTGGTGGTGCAGAAAATAAAGTCTTTGTTCATGGCACCACTTACTCTACTGTGTGTGGTGGGTGTAAGGATTCCCCAGCACTTTAATTGACAACCAGCACTTCAGTGTATCTTTTCAGTGCATGCTATCAATCACAGTACTACACTTTCTTACAGCTGCCACTCCCAGAATAGTAAGTGGTTCTGTGAACGATGACTGTAATCACTTCCTGCACCAGCCCCTAGGACTGAAAGCTGGTGACTCTAAGAAGAAAATAATTTAATGTTCACCTGATAGCTGTACATTCAGCCTGGCAGCCTTGTAATGCATTTTACCTGCAGATTAACTTAATATCTGGAGCTAAATACTGTAGCATTTTCCAAGCTGACAAGTTTCTTTTTAAGGGGTTGCCCACTATTGGTCAACTCTTTTTCAATCCACATACAGTACAGACCAAAAGTTTGGACACACCTTCTCATTTAAAGATTTTTCTGTATTTTCATGACTATGAAAACTGTAAATTCACACTGAAGGCATCAAAACGATGAATTAACACATGTGGAATTATACATTACACTTTACAAAAAAGTGTGAAACAACTGAAAATTTGTCTTATATTCTAGGTTCTTCAAAGTAGCCACCTTTTGATTTGATGATTGCTTTGCACACTCTTGGCATTCTCTTGATGAGCTTCAAGAGGTAGTCACCGGAAATGGTTTTCACTTCACAGGTGTGTCCTGTCAGGTTTAATAAGTGGGATTTCTGGCCTTATAAATGGGGTTGGGACCATCAGTTGTGTTGTGCAGAAGTCTCATGGATACACAGCTGATAGTCCTACTGAATAGACTGTTAGAATTTGTATTATGGCAAGAAAAAAGCAGCTAAGTAAAGAAAAATGAGTGGCCATCATTACTTTAAGAAATGAAGGTCAGTCAGTCTGAAAAATTGGGAAAACTTTAAAAGTGTCCCCTAGTGCAGTTGCAAAAACCATCAAGCGCTACAAAGAAACTGGCTCACATGAGGACCGCCCCAGGAAAGGAAGACCAAGAGTCACCTCTGCTTCTGATGATAAGTTTATCCGAGTCACCAGCCTCAGAAATTGCAGGTTAACAGCAGCTCAGATTAGAGACCAGGTCAATGCCACACAGAGTTCTAGCAGCAGACACATCTCTACAACAACTGTTACGAGGAGACTTTGTGCAGCAGGCCTTCATGGTAAAATAGCTGCTAGGAAACCACTGCTAAGGACAGGCAACAAGCAGAAGAGACTTGTTTGGGCTAAAGAACACAAGGAATGGACGTTAGACCAGTGGAAATCTGTGCTTTGGTCTGATGAGTTCAAATTTGAGATCTTTGGTTCCAACCACTGTGTCTTTGTGCGACACAGAAAAGGTGAACGGATGGACTCTACATGCCTTGTTCCCACCGTGAAGCATGAAGGAGGAGGTGTGATGGTGTGGGGGTGCTTTGCTGGTGACACTGTTGGGGATTTATTCAAAATTGAAGGCATACTGAACCAGCATGGCTACCACAGCGTCTTGCAGCGGCATGCTATTCCATCTGGTTTGCGTTTAGTTGGATCATCATTTATTTTTCAACAGGACAATAACCCCAAACACACCTTCAGGCTGTGTAAGGGCTATTTGACCTAGAAGGAGAGTGATGGGGTGCTACGGCAGATGACCTGGCCTCCATAGTCACCAGACCTGAACCCAATCGAGATGGTTTGGGGTGAGCTGGACCGCCGAGTGAAGGCAAAAGGGCCAACAAGTGCTAAGCATCTCTGGGAACTCCTTCAAGATTGTTGGAAGACCATTTCCAGTGACTAGCTCTTGAAGCTCATCAAGAGAATGCCAAGAGTGTGCAAAGCAGTAATCAAAGCAAAAGGTGGCTACTTTGAAGAACCTAGAATTTAAGACATTTTCAGTTGTTACACACTTTTTTGTTAAGTATATTATTCCACATGTGTTAATTCATAGTTTTGATGCCTTTAGTGTGAGCGTACAATTTTCATAGTCATGAAAATACAGAAAAATCTTTAAATGAGGTGTGTCCAAACTTTTGGTCTGCACTGTATGTCCTCTATGTAAATTAATAATATATTTACCTCCGGTGATGGAGCCGTTCCTTCGATGTTGGTGCCTGATTTCCCTGTGCTCTCGTGACATTGTCACATGACCCATGAAGCCAATCAGTGGCTGCTTCACTCTCACTTCTTTCAGACAAAACTGACACCCGTAGGAAGTGAGAGCGTGCTTCTTTCTGACTTCCTACGGATGTCCGTTCTGTCCGAAGTGGGGAGAAGTAAAACAGCTGCTGATTGCGTGCCGGGCTCATGTGACAATGTCACGAGAGCCCAGGGAAATCAGGCACTAGCATCGCTGGATCGGTGCCCGTACCGGAGAGGAGTACACATCTTATTATTTTACATGGGGAATGTACTGATAACCTTTCCGTGAGATTGGTCAAATAATATTTGTTACGCTTCCCATGGCTGCGGGGCGTCAGGACATGGCATAGCTTGCCTAACTAGCCAATGCTCCCACGCCGCCAGTCCACGACGACATGAGGCATACGTCCCAGATGGTAAGAGAATGTGGACCCACTGGACCACGGAGGGAGACCCGGGCCTGCCCGGACTAGGGAAGGGCAGCGACCGGGATCCGTGGCAGCTGAGCATGTGGGCAAGATGGCGACCTGCAGGACTAGACAACACCGCACAACTTCAGGTATGAAGAAACATAAAGTTTACTTAAAGAAACACACAGTACATAACAGAACATAAGACCGGGCTCCCGATTCCGCACATCAGAGAAGGTACACGACTCAGGATCACAGACGAGTGCAGGAGGACATCACGGGTAGATGCAGTCCAGGGTTATCTGGCACGGGCATACTTGGGCGGCCTCTCTCTCAGGCCTCAGGCGTAGCACAGGCTCAGCAGGAGAACATCAGACACCGGCCCATGACGAGCGTCAGACGATGGCGGGGTCATCACGGGTTGATGCAGTCCAGGGTCATCTGGCACAGGCATACTAGTATGGCCTCTCTCAGGCCTCAGGCGTAGCGCAGGCTCAGCAGGAGAACATCAGACACTGACCCAGGACAGACGTCATCACAGGGTAGACCACAGAGGAACCGTCAGGAAATCGGGACATCAGGAACACGGACTGGATCTCAGGAACACAGACAGGATATAAGGAACACGGATTGGATCTCAGGGACACAGGAACACGGACAGGATATCAGGAACACGGATTGAATCTCAGGGAGTCAGGAACACGGACTGGAACATCGGGATTGGATCTCAGGGACACAGGAACACGGACAAGACATCAGGAACACGGATTGGATCTCAGGAACATCAGAACACTGACATCGGACTCCGGACATCTGGCAACGATTGGCAGGCTCCGGACATCTGGCAACGATCGGCAGGATCCGGACACTAGGCAGGAAGGATAGGATCCGGACATCTGGTAGTGATCATCGGACATCGGATATCAGGCAGTGGTCATCAGGGAGGACACAGTCCTCGGACTCCGGACATCTAGTATCGATCTGAAAAGGAACCCCAGCGGTCTGGTGCAAGCCCCGCCAGGCTCAACGGGAGCTGGCCGGGGATTGCACAGAAGCTGAGCACAGAGTAACAGAAACTCAGCACACACACCAGACTCCTCCTTCCACGATGAACTCAGGTTATATAGCAAGGAATCACAGTCACTGGTACAGGGTTCAGGACACAGAAGGACTTCAGGAACAAAACACAAAGGACACAGTTCAGACAGTCAGGTACCGGGATAGATCCAGGGTCAGGGATTCAGAGAACAAGATACAACAGGAACAGGCCTGGATATACAGCCTCCAGGAAAGGCAATCTGGGTAGTCAGCCCCAGCATAGGCGGAAACACAAGACGCAGTTCAGACATTCAGGTACCGGGATAGATCCAGGATCAGGGATTCAGGAAACAAGATACAACAGGAACAGGCCTGGATATGCAGCCTCCAGGAACGGCGATCTGGGTACTCAGCCCCAGGCAGAAACACAAGACAGGACAAGGGGAATCAGCTCTCCAGAGCTGATCAAACTCAGAGCAGGAGCTGAACACACAACCACACACGGCGAGGTTCAGGAACTCAATGCAAAGTCAGTGCAAAGCTCTGGCAACGCCCCACAGGGCTGGGGAACTTTATATATGAACTGCTTCACAGCGATAGGCTGGAACAGTAATTCTAGTACACACCCAATCCTCATAAAAGCAGGACAGGTGTGGGCCGCGCCCCCTATGCAGAGCCAGACAGCTCAACACAGAGGGAACCTGACAGTGGCTGCTGCCACACACGTAGTAAGTCATGCACCAGTGCAGAGGACTTTGCCACCTACGGATGGTCTCTACAGCAGGCCAGGCACCTGACAGTAGCTGCTGCCACACACGTAGTAAGTCATGCACCACTGCAGAGGACTTTGCAACCTACGGATGGTCTCTACAGCAGGCCAGGCACCTGACAGAAGCTGCTGCCACACATGTAGTAAGTCATGCACCACTGCAGAGGACTTTACAAGCTACGGATGGCTTTTACAGCAGGTCAGGGACCGCACATGCGGGTGGTCATGCAACGCAGCGGAGACACTCACGCAAGTACGGCTACGCAGCAGAGCTGGGAACTGAGCAGCATCCATACAGGTAACAGACAACAGTATCCCAGCTGGTTAGGGGGAAAGGAGCAAAAGGGTTAAAGCAGAGACATGCTGAGTAATGCTGGAAAACAAAGTACGGACAATACCAGCGTTACAATATTATATGTTTGGAGAACCTCTTGAACAGAAGAGAACGATTGAAAGATCTATATATTTGCTGATCATATCTTTATTTTAAAGGAAATAATGTGTAAGATCTCAGTCAAGTACACTATTGTGTCATACATAAGTAGTGTGTGCGTCCTATACGATATGTAGCAGCCAGAAAGCTCTGCCGTAATTTAATTTGGTGACACAGGTAGTTTTTAATTTCTCCTGCAAATATACATCTATGTGTTTAGATAAGGCATATCTGCTTCAATGCTTGGCAGAAATGTTACATTTGCATAACTGTCATTAATGTGTCATTTTAAACAATGCTCCACTGATAAATATTGATCGGACGGATTTCACATGGAATTTTATTTATTATCTCATAACAGCGCAAAATTGGATTTGTTCATTAACCCATGGAGGGACAGTTTTAGTTAAATAATAAGATAATAATTATTTAATTACATGTACTGCAGACATTTTATGCAATGTAAAGGAAACAGAGTAGAAATGGCACTGAGCATAGCAGATGGCACTGGCAGAACTTGACACTATTCTCTTCTCTGTTACTCTTCACCCTACTTTATGAATGAAAGCTAAAAAGCTGTAAAAAGGACAATTCAGCCCTGTTGCTTTTTTCTCAGCGTGTGCCAAGAGAGCATCCAACACATGGGATTTAAGTGCAAAGAGCCAGATTTCTATCACTAGGAATTGTCAAGGCAGTCGACTAGCAGCCCTTTTTGATGGCAGCGATATTTGTATGTGACTGATGCTGGAGTGAAAATTTATAGTTTTCCTCCTTTTTATATATTCTAGAATTGTGCCAGTTTTATTGTATGTGATAAACTGAACATTTCTGCCTTAGTCGTTTATTTTACAGGATATTAAATGTGTTTTTTTTATTATATTTGGTTAAAATGAAACAGTAAATAGGCATAATATATTAGATGTTGTGCAGGATCAGAATAAGGGCTCATACTTGCGCCGAAAACGGATGATATTCGGCCGGAAAAAAATCGGATTCAAATCTGACCAATGTTATTCAATAGGTGACATCTCATTTGTGATTTTTTTCTCAACCGAAATTGGTGTGAGAAAAAAATCTCAGCATGCTGCGATTTGATGCAATTTTGGCATGATAATCGCCAATGCAAGTCAATGGGTGCGAGAAATCATCGCACAGCACTCGCACCATGCGAGTGCTGTCCGATTTATACGCACCAGTCTCCTTTGAAAAGCCGGCAATTCATCCCCGGCTATTGTAAAATCACACTGACAGCTCACAAAACACTAGATACATACACATAGAATACATATACAGTATATATATATACATGTCATTGTAACACATACATATATATATATATATATATTTATAGTTCATACAAATCTACATACTGTAATAGCCGCTAATTCAATTGCCGGCTTTTGTGAAATCACAGAAGCCGACATGAAATGATACATTGTTTACACACAGTTAACCATGTAATTTCATGTATTTTGATATGGTTTTAACTTACAATTACATAAGTGTATGTGTGCAAAATTTCAGACATGTAGGGGTTAATTAAAGGTGTAAATTTGTTGAAAAAAAATGCGTGGGCTCCCGCTGTATTTTCTCCACCAGACAGACAAAGCAAGCGAGTGGGGGCAGATAATAATAGCCTAGGGAGGGTACATTTTTTTTGTGCCCCCCTGGCTACTAACATCTGCCCCCAGACACCCCAGAAAAGGCAAATCTCTAATTAGATTCGCCCTTTCTGGCACTTTGCCCGTCTATTCCCATTGCCCTGTAGCGGTGGCGAATGGGTTAATAAGGGGTTAAAGCCACCTTGCAATTGAAAGGTGACTTTAAGCCAGGTTAATAATTGAGAGCTGTCAATTAGACAACTATCAATTATTAATCCTATTATATGAAAGAAAAATCAAACACACACACTTTAATAAAAAAGAAGTTTAATGAAATAATCAAACAGTTTTTGACCATATTTTATTTTCCTGCTAAAACCATTTCCTGTAATAAAAATAAAATAAAAAAGCAAAATGATTCTTACCTATCCGATGCACAGTCAGGTCCCACACTGTAATCCATCAGAAAGGGTTAACAGGTTACAGCTAGCAGGGAGCTAATGCTGCCTGCTGAGCTGTTACCCCTAAATGAATAAGTTCCTCTCCCGGCGAAAGGAGAGGAAGTGATTAATGAATGAAGCTTAATTGATTTATTGCCACTTTCACTTCAGGTCAGGTCACCCTGAGCTGACCTAAAGTGAAAGTGGGACACAATCAATTAAGCTTCATTCATTAATCACATCCTCTCCTGTCGGCAGGAGATAAGCTCATTCATTCAGGAGCTTTCAGCTGAGCAGGCAGAATTACTTGCGCTGCTTAGCAGGCAGAATTACTTGCGCTGCTTAGCTGAAAGCTAGTTAACCCTTTGTGAAGGATTACAGCGTGGGACGTGACAGATCGCCAGATAGGTAAGAATAATGTTGTTTTATTATTTTTTCTTTATTATAGGAGATTAAGGGCTTTGCAGGGATTAAGAGTTAAATAAAAGATGGTCAAAAAAATGTGTTTTTATTTCATTAAAATTATTTATTAAAGTGTGTGTGTTTTTTTTATTTCCTTCAATAGGATTAATAATTGATAGTTGTCAAATTGACAGCTCTCAATTATTAACCTGGCTTAAAGTCACCTTTCAATTGCAAGGTGGCTTTAACCCCTTATTAACCCATTCGCCACCGCTACAGGGCAATGGGAATAGACGGGCAAAGTGCCAGAAAGGGCGAATCTAATTAGAGATTTGCCCTTTCTGGGGTGTCTGGGGGCAGATGTTAGTAGCCAGGGGGGGCACAAAAAAATGTACCCTCCCTAGGCTATTATCTGCCCCCACTCGCTTGCTTTGTCTGTCTGGTGGAGAAAATACAGCGGGAGCCCACACATTTTTTTCAACTAATTTACACCTTTAATAAACCCCTACATGTCTGAAATTTTGCACACATACACTTATGTAATTGTAAGTTAAAACCATATATCAAAATACATGAAATGACATGGTTAACTGTGTGTAAACAATGTATCATTTCATGTCGGCTTCTGTGATTTCACAAAAGCCGGCAATTGAATTAGCGGCTATTACAGTATGTAGAAGTGTATGAACTATAAATATATGTATATATATATATATATATATATATATGTCACAATTACATATATATATATATATATATATATATATATATATATGTGTATTCTATGTGTGTATATGTGTTATGTTACGGTAGCTGAGGAGTGCAGGTAAAAAAGGAAATACAGCAGAGCAGTTGGAATCTATGGGATTGCAGTACCCTGACTAACCACCGCAACTAAGAGGCAGCCGTGGAGCGTTCCTACGTTGGTCCTAGACGCCTCGTCACAGCCTGAGAAACTAACTACACCTAAAGATAGAAATAGGAAAGCTATCTGCCCCGGAGCAGAACCCCAAAGATAATAGAAAGCCCCCAAACATGTAATGGCGGTTAGACAAGAGGAAATACTGACACAGAAAGAAAATAGTATGAGCAAACGCTGGGGCCCAAACTATCTAAATAGAAAAGGACAGGAAGGGTACTTACTGCAATCTCAGAAAACCCTGAAAAAACACCAACTCTACTAATTTCAAAATCACCTGAGATCACACGACCTCTACCACCTAAATTAGTTCTCTGGTGTAAAAAAATCAAAACAGCAGCCACTGAAAAAAAACTGGAAAAAGCAAAAGTACAAAACACAGTGGCTGGACTAAACTGAGAGGGCAAAAGCCCCCGGAGGGGACCAGAAGGCCCCCACAGAAGTGCAGGACAAAATGCAAAAATATAGCAAAAACACAAAATAAGAAATTGTCTTATCTGATAGCAGGAGATGCAGACACGACACAGCAGGCTACAAGGGAAACTGGAAAGAAGGATTCAGACCAGAACAATTGATCACCGGCAACCCTGATGGGAAAATGACTCCCTTATATAAGACCAATCAGTAACACCTGATTCCCAGTCCTCACAATCCTCACTAGTACCGCTTGTAACCACCAGAGGGAGCCTCTGCTCAGAACTCATCTCAAACCCATTCACAACAGTACCCCCCCTTGAGGAGGGGTCACCGAACCCTCATTTGAGCAACCAGGTCGGTCAGGATGAGTTCTATGATACGCACGGATAAGTCTCCTAGCATGGATGTCCGAAGCAAACACCCAAGAATTGTCTTCCTGACCATAACCTCTCCATTTAACCAAATACTGGAGTCTTCGTCTAGAAAAACGAGAATCCAATATTTTCTCAACCACATACTCCAGATTGCCCTCAACCAAAACAGGGTCAGGAGGCACAGCAGCAGGAACCACTGGCTCAACAAACCTCTTCAACAAGGACTTGTGGAACACGTTATGGATCTTAAATGTCCCTGGAAGAAGCAAACGAAAAGAAACAGGATTAATAATCTCCATGATCTTATAAGGTCCAATGAACCTAGGCTTAAATTTAGGAGATGCTACTCTCATAGGAATATTCTTTGAGGACAACCAGACCAAGTCCCCCACTTTAAACCGAGGACCATCAGTCCTATGCCGGTTAGCAAACCGCTGGGCCTTCTCCTGAGAGAGGGACAACCTCTCCACTACCTGGTCCCAAATCTGCTGCATACGCTCAACAACAGAGTCAACACCTGGACAGACAGAAGCCTCCGTCTGTCCTGAAGAAAATCGAGGGTGAAACCCAGAATTACAGAAAAACGGAGACATCAAAGTGGCAGAGCTAGCCCTATTATTAAGAGCAAACTCAGCCAAAGGCAAAAAGAGACCCAGTCATCCTGATCAGCAGACACAAAGCATCTTAGATAAGTCTCCAATGTCTGGTTTGTTCTCTCAGTTTGACCATTGGTCTGAGGATGAAATGCCGAGGAGAAAGACAATTGAACACCCAGTTTAGAACAAAAAGTCCTCCAAAATCTGGAAACAAACTGGACTCCTCTGTCAGACACAATGTTCTCAGGAATGCCGTGTAAACGAACCACGTGCTGAAGGAACAACGGCACCAATTCAGAGGAGGAAGGCAACTTAGGTAATGGCACAAGATGTATCATTTTGGAAAACCTATCACAAATTACCCAGATGGTGGTCATTCTCTGAGAAACAGGAAGATTGGAAATGAAATCCATAGAGATATGGGTCCATGGTCTCTTGGGCACAGGCAATGGCATCAACAAACCACTAGAGCGAGAGCAAGGCTTGGAGCGAGAGCAAGTCCCGCAGGACTGCACAAATTCCCTGACATCGCGAGACAAGGTAGACCACCAAAAGGACCGACTAACCAAGTCTCTGGTACCAAAAATTCCGGGATGCCCAGCCAATGCGGAACAATGAATCTCAGACATCACACTCTTTTTCCATTGGTCCGGGACAAACAATTTTCCAACAGGGCAGCGCTCGGGCCTATCCTCCTGACACCCCTCCAGAGCAAGTCTCAAATTGGGCGAGATGGCGGAAAGAACTACACCCTCCTTCAAAATAACAGAGGGATCAGATAGCTCAGGAGAGTCCGCAAGGAAACTCCTCGAGAGGGCATCCGCCTTAACATTCTTAGTGCCAGGAAGAAAGGAAACCACAAAATTAAAACGTGTGAAAAACAAGGCCCACCTGGCCTGTCTAGGATTGAGTCGCTTGGCAGATTCCAGATAGACCAGATTCTTATGGTCCGTAAGGACCACCACCTGATGTTTGGCTCCCTCCAGCCAATGTCTCCACTCTTCAAAAGCCCACTTCATGGCCAATAACTCCCGATTACCCACGTCATAATTACGTTCAGTAGGAGAAAATTTTCGAGAGAAAAAGGCACAAGGGTTACTTTTAGAGGTCTCTGGATCTTTTTGGGACAAAACGGCACCTGCCCCAATTTCAGAGGCATCAACCTCCACCTGAAATGGCAGAGAAAACATCAGGCTGCCGTAGAACAGGAGCAGAAGTGAATCTCTGCTTAAGTTCCTGAAACGCAGAGACTGCCTCAGGAGGCCAATTCACCACATCAGAACCCTTTCTGGTCAAATCAGTTAATGGTTTAACAATAACCGAGAAATTACCAATAAATTTACGATAAAAATTGGCAAAACCCAAAAATCTCTGAAGAGCCTTTAATGAAGTAGGTTGGACCCAATCACAGATGGCCTGAACCTTGACCGGGTCCATTTCAATAACAGATGGGGACAAAATGAATCTCAGAAATGAGATCTTCTGTACGCCAAAAAGACACTTTGATCCCTTCACATACAGAGCATTCTCTCTCAAAATCTGGAATACAGTTCGAACATGTTTCACATGAGAGTCCCAGTCATTAGAAAAAATCAAGATATCATCCAAATAAACAATCAGAAACTTGTCCACAAAATCCCTGAAAATGTCATTCATGAGGGACTGGAAGACGGAAGGAGCATTAGTGAGCTCAAAGGGCATCACAACGTACTCAAAATGCCCTTCAGGGGTGTTAAATGCCGTCTTCCATTCATCCCCGTGCTTAATGCGAATAAGGTTATACGCCCCCCTGAGGTCAAGCTTGGTAAACCAAGTAGCGTTTTTCACCCTGGAAAACAGGTCAGAAATAAAGGGTAACGGGTATTGATATTTCACAGTAATATTGTTCAAGAGACGATAATCAATACACGGCCTTAATGAACCATCTTTTTTGGCCACAAAGAAAAAACCGGCACCTAAGGGTGAAGAGGATGGTCTGATATGACCCTTCTCCAATGATTCCTTGATATAAGACCGCATAGCGTCATGTTCAGGTACAGACAAGTTAAAAAGGCGACCTTTAGGGAATTTACTACCTGGCACTAATTCAATAGCGCAGTCATAGCTCCTATGGGGAGGTAAGGATGCAGATTTACTTTCGCTAAACACATCAGAAAAATCAAACAAAAAGTCAGGAACATCCTCAGCCTGGGGGGAGGCAGAAAAAACAGGAGTGTTGGTATTAACACATTGGCAGCCCCAACTGGTTACAGACACAGATTTCCAATCCAAAACAGGATTATGAGACTGTAACCAAGGGAAACCCAGCACTATAATGTCATGCAGATTATATAGAACCAAAAATTTGCAGCACTCCTGGTGATCAGGTTCAACCCTCATTATCACCTGAGTAGAAAACTGGGGTTTATTCTCAGCCAAAGGGGTAGAATCGATCCCCAGTAAAGGAATAGACTTCTGTAGGTGTATCAAGGGAAACCCACAACGTTTAGCAAAATCATAATCCATCAGGTTAATAGCTGCTCCAGAATCAACGAAAGCCTGAGCAGAAAATGAGGACAGAGAGCATATCAGAGTGACAGTTAATAAAAACTTAGTCTGAACACTACCCAAGACAACTGAGCGTGCAAAATGTCTTCCCCGCTTAGGGCAGACTGAAATAGCATGAGAGGCATCACCACAGTAGAAACATAACCCATTGCGCTTTCGAAAATCATGACGCTGTGCCCCAGACACCACTCCATCACACTGCATGGGCTCAGCAGCTGGCTCACAAGGCAACACCACTCCACGCATACTTCTCCGCTCACGCAAACGTCTGTCAATTTGAATCGCTAATGACATAGAATCATTGAGACCAGAGGGGACAGGGAATCCCACCATAACATCCTTTACATTATCCGACAGACCCTTCCGGAAAAGGGCCGCCAAAGCGTCGTCATTCCATTTGGTCAGGACTGCCCACCTACGGAATCTCTGACAGTATAACTCAGCGTCATCAAGCCCCTGATTTAATGCCAACAAGGCTTTCCCAGCTTGATCAGTGACATTAGGCTCATCGTACAATAACCCCAAAGCCTGAAAAAATGCATCAACATCACTCAAAACAGGATCCCCAGGTATCAGGGAAAAAGCCCAATCCTGAGGATCGCCGCGCAGGAGAGAGATGATAATTTGAACCTGCTGCGCTGCGTTTCCTGAGGACTTAGATTTTAAGGCAAGAAACAATTTACAATTATTTTTGAAATTCTGAAACTTAGCTCGATCCCCCAAAAACAAATCTGGCATGGGGATCCTAGGTTCCACAACAGGCAACCTAGCAAGATATGCAGCAATACTCTGAACCTCAGTGGCAAGCTGATCCACACGGCCAGACAACTGTGCAAACTCCATTGGGAGAAAAGATCCTCCCCAGCACCCAGAGATACAGAGGGAAAAAAAAAAAAAAAAATGCAACAAACAGAAAAATATCTCTGACAACTTTTCTTCCTTCAAAATATTTTTTCCCTTCTGTGAGTACCATACAATTTTTATGGCCGGTGATACTGTTATGTTACGGTAGCTGAGGAGTGCAGGTAAAAAAGGAAATACACCAGAGCAGTTGGAATCTATGGGATTGCAGTACCCTGACTAACCACTGCAACTAGAGGCAGCCGTGGAGCGTTCCTACGTTGGTCCTAGACGCCTCGTCACAGCCTGAGAAACTAACTACACCTAAAGATAGAAATAGGAAAGCTATCTGCCCCGGAGCAGAACCCCAAAGATAATAGAAAGCCCCCAAACATGTAATGGCGGTTAGACAAGAGGAAATACTGACACAGAAAGAAAATAGTATGAGCAAACGCTGGGGCCCAAACTATCTAAATAGAAAAGGACAGGAAGGGTACTTACTGCAATCTCAGAAAACCCTGAAAAAACACCAACTCTACTAATTTCAAAATCACCTGAGATCACACGACCTCTACCACCTAAATTAGTTCTCTGGTGTAAAAAAATCAAAACAGCAGCCACTGAAAAAAAACTGGAAAAAGCAAAAGTACAAAACACAGTGGCTGGACTAAACTGAGAGGGCAAAAGCCCCGGAGGGGACCAGAAGGCCCCCACAGAAGTGCAGGACAAAATGCAAAAATATAGCAAAAACACAAAATAAGAAATTGTCTTACAGTATAGCCGGGGTTGAATTAGCGGCTATTATACTATGTAGAAGTGTATGACCTATATATATATATTATATATTATATATATATATATATATATATATAATTATTTGCTTTTTGTGTACATTTTTTTTTACAATGTGATTTTTACATGACTTTTTACATAGAGATAACTGCTCTATGTAAAACTTCATGTTAAAATCGCATTGCATACTGATGGAAAACTGATGGAAAACGCATGGTGCAAATCGCATGACATTTTACTAGAATCGTACCGTTTTTTCCGTCCAGAAAACGGACCGATTTTTTTCCCACTAGTGGGTATGAGCCCTAAGGAGGTTGTCCAGTGCGACACTTAAAGGCAATCTGTCAGTAGGATCAACACTCAAAAGCTGTCTATACGGGCATGCAGGTCACAGGGAGCTGAATAAAAGGATATCTTGATGTCTGCAATCTGATGTTTTATTCCAGAGAAAGCCAAGTTTTTCATATACCGTATATACTTGTGTATAAGTCGAGTTTTTCAGCACATTTTTTGTGCTGAAACCCCCTCTCCTTGGCTTCTACACGAGTCATTGTCTCAGAAAGATGGCAGGGGAGGGGGAGCAGCGTGTTACAGAGGCAGGAGCCAGCGGCTACGGCTAAAGCTTGTGCTGCTGCTAAAGAGAAATGACTATTCACTGCACTAGCAGTGAGTGAATAGTCATTTCTCTTATAGTGCGCACAGTTACAGCCACAGTCGCCGGGTTCCAGCAGCTTCCAGGCTATCAAGGGTGCCTGCTCATTAAGGTAATGAATATTCACCTTTCTCTCCTCCCAAAGGCATGAAGTGAATATTCATTACCTTAATGAGCGGGGACACGTAATCGCTCGGCAGCAGGAACTGCTGGCACCAGAACAAGATGCAGTGAGGGCACACAGGGAAGGTAAGTAGGATTTTTTTTTTAATAGGAACCAAGCATACAAGGACGGTGATGGGAAGACCTGCATACATGGACAGGGATGGGGAGCCATGCATACAAGGACAGGGATGAGGAGCCATGCATACAAGGACAGGATGGAGAGACCTGCATACATGGACAGGGATGAGGAGCCATTCATACAAGGATGGGGATAGGGAGACCTGCATACATGGACAGGGATGAGGAGCCATGCCTACAAGGATGGGGATGAGGGGACAATGCATACCCGGATTATACTGATGCACCGCCTTGTGAGATGCAGGGCCTAGTATCTCGGAGCATGGTTCAGTCGTGGTGTCTCCTATGGCTCTAACAATCTCTAGGTTAGGTGGCAATTATAAAGGGGGAGATGAGACTGAGAGTTATGTTGATGCCCGCAAGGTATGAGGTCGGTGACAACAAAAGCATACACAGAGGGTCCAGTGCAAACTTGAAAGATGAACTTTACTGAAGACATGTAACAATTCTTATATTTTTCAACATAACAGTTATGGGTAGCAGATACAATTTTTCTTGTACATTGCGACGGTCAAAGCCTTTTCTCGGTCCCGGCCTTGGGAGGATGGCAGTAAATTTCCATTTGTCTAACTGTGCTGCGGGAAAGATCAACCGACCTTAATCGGATCGGAGTATCCGGGCAATCTGCTGTTCAGTTCTGCAGTCTCCGCACTCTGTCGCTGTAAAACACGGGGCACTCCGAATCGGGTGCTATTTGTACTTCCCGTTGGTCCCAAATGAGGAGCCCGAATTTCCTACCTCCTCTCGCCACCAAAACCGCCCGTAACTCGACCGTTTCAGTCTCACACACACCACCTCCAACTGCCACTTGTTTCAATCAGACAAACAAGTTGCAATGCCAAAATAAGGCAGAAGAGGGAAGCATAGTACTACAAGTAGTAATACCAAAACAAGGCAGGAGAGGGCAGTATAGTATTAAATAATTTACCTCCTCCCAAGGCAAGAAGGGGAGCCGGTGTCACAAGTTTAATCATGTAAGGAATAGAGAACACACTTACCATATGACATATAACATACATTAGTAATGGTTTTTCTGGTAACTACAATACTCGAGTCAATAAGTTATTCCATTTTTTGGTGGCAAAATTAGGTGCCTCTGCTTATACTTAGGTCAACTTATACACGAGTATATATGGTATGTAAATGACTGATTCTAGGCTATGGTGAGAATGTTGCCTAGACTTTAACAGGGGGAGTTACCAGTATGAGACAAGTAACTAACACAGAACAGGAGAAATTGACTTGTTTTTTGCATTCTCACACCTTTGTTGTATTGCAACAACATAGCAACCCTGTATGACTGTGACATGGAAGCTAGAGCTGAGAGGAGCCTGCAGATGTGTTAGTTATAATCACACACAGCTCTGCAGTGAGATCAGGAGAGCAGAGAGGGGCCCATTACACATCACACTGGAAATACACCTTTCTATATAAAATAAGCTCTGGAGGCAGAGTTATCTTCCAGGCAACATTCTCCCCAGAAAACAATAACCTAAGTGGAAAAGAAATGCCAAAGATAACAAATAATTATTAACCATACAATGAATACCATAACTAAAATATTGCCAACAAAAGAAAGTATTCAAAGAAAGCGGGTACAAATATAATACTTTATTGCTAAATATTAAAACATGATTACACAACAAATGAGTAATAAAACATGATCACACAAAGAGTTTAAAAAAAGAAATATAAAACAACATATTTATGAAGGGGGGCAGGATATGTCAAATGAATTGGTAATTCATAAATAACAGACAATCAATAGCAATAAGCACATTTCCAAAGATTGCTGTATATTGATAAGTGCCAAGGAGATGATGACAACATATATAAATTCATTATAAAAAAATGCATGGTGCATTAATTATGGAATATTGGCTTTTATGTTAATATATAGATTTGTGGATATAAGGCAAAACATTTGGGACTCAAATATACAGCAAGCAAAGTAAAGGCAAAAGTCAATGGAATGAATACATCATAAAGGTAGAAATTTGCATTAATAGCTGGAAAAGTGCATAGTGCAATCTTAAACATAAGGCTGAATGTACAGCAAATAAGACCTAAATAGAAATCTAATGAAAATAATACATGATAGTATGATAATACCATGACACACCACTCCAACTCGCGTTTCGCTATTGCTTCGTCAGGGAGTGAGGTGGACAGAGTGTGAGAATTCATATATAGGACTGGTACAGCTGATAGTAATAACAATAAGGAAACACTATGTCATGTGGCGCCGCTACCCGCACACGAGCACGCCCAGTTCCGGCATCGGAAACCCAGAAGTACGTCACAGAGTGCAACGGTGGTCATAGTCTGCGATACATCAACCCGGCAACCAAACCCGGAACGGAGCAGGGGCATGCGCAGAGGGCGCTCGAAGCTCCTGCAGCCATCGCTAAAAAGGGAACAGGCAATGTGAAAATATACATAAAAAGAGGGCAAATAGTGTGGCTGTGAAACCGCGGATTGTGGTGAACAATATATCCTAAAAAGCATGTAAGTTTAGTCATTTTAGTGGATAAGGTCAGTCTTGAATGCAAAAAAAATAGATAATAAAATAATTATGATATGTAAATTAGTATGAATGCATGTATAGTGAAATAAGAATTTTTATTATATAGTATTATTTTATTGGGCTGCTTGCTGCAGTTTTGATAATATCCCTGTTTTCTTTGCTGTGTATCTACCAGTTCTGCTGAGCTCTGTATAACTCCTCCCACACCACTGATTGGAACCTTTAAGTGTACACTGTGCATAGGCAGAAAGCTGCCAATTATTGGTGGGGACGGTTTTATACGCAGCTCATGCAAGTGCAGGACTACTAGGAAGTAGGTTTACTAGTCCTCTAATAATATTCCGCTGATGAATCTGTGATTTTATCAAAACTATGGTAAGCAGCCTAGTAAGTGTTATATCGCTAGAATCAAGGTTTTTGCTACATTTTACTTCTTTCAGATTAGGGGACCAAAAGCTGATTACATATTTCCTTTATATAGAGAAAGATGAAAATGCTGAAGGGGCCATTTCATCTCTGTTTACACCCTTTGCAGTGGGAGTCAGTAAATTATGGTCCTACACAAGTGACATTCCCTAAATTATTATAGTTGGAAAAAGTTTTGATATCCATAGAGAATTTATTTGCCGAAAGTGTGATATATCAATGAATTGCAACATTTCTAAGGGTCTAAACCTGTAAATGCTACTGATTTATACAGTAGAATAGAAGGGCGATGGCACGCACAGCCTGCGAATAGGTGTCACAGATTTATCACGACTGCCTATGAAAATGATCGTCTGTTTTGGGTGGGAGCAGGGTAATCTCTCTTCATATGGATTACTTGTACCGTGTGCATATTACTACTTTACAAATGAGAAAATTGTGGCTTTTATTTGCAGCCATCTATTTTTTTTACTGCATATTTAGCTTTGCTGTAGTAAAGTTACAGTAAGTGGCACAATAACACATTAAGTGAACTTCAGGATTGCAGAATAGTTTTATAGGCGGCACGTTATTTTTATCGGTGCAGTTACTTATATTTAGAAGCACAAATTTCAGTGGTCATTAAATAATTAGAGCATGGAGAATGTATGTAGCACTCATCTGTGAACCCAATATAAATCTTTGCTTTAGAAGGTGGCAACAGTAATGAACAAATGTAGGTTCAGTAGTACAGTCATATGAGTCTTTAACCGGTAGCTGTGAAACCCTGTGTTTAAAAGTCTGCCATCTGCTCTGAGAGCAACGTGATGTAGAGGCAGAGACGCTGATTCCAGTGAGGTGTTTCTTACTGTAGTTTTGATAAAATCACTTTTATCAGCAGGAGATTATCACTATAGGACTAGTAAACCTGTTTCCATGTAGCCATTTATATTCATGTTTTTTTAAAGCCTTTTTTCCTCCACTGATTCCTGCCTATGCACAGCGCACACAGAAAGCTGCTAATCCATGGTGTGGGAACGGTTATACAGCGCTCAGAATTCAGATTACTGGGAGATCTACAGCAGATAATGCTGATTTTATCAAAATGGCAGCAACCAGTAAAGAAAATTATACATCACTGGAATCAGGGTCTCTGCCTCTACATTATGCTGCTCTCAGAAAGGGTAGCAAAACCCTGATGACAGATTCCCTTTAACACCTCTGTAAGTAGGAAGACCGGCGGGTACCTGTGCTGAGCCGGGTCCAGAACTGTCGGGGCTGTGTCCCATGTTGCCCGAGGGCAGGAGTAGGGGACTGGACAAGCCCCATGACCCAGGAAGAGGGGGCATGTTCACAGGAAATTCAGAGCAGAAAGCGTGCGAAGCAGCTGGTAGTTTCCCGCCGTCAGGGAGAGTGCAGGACAGTGAGCAGCGTTCTCTGCGCCCCGAGCAGCAGCGCCGCGATGTACTGCGGCCGAGATCTCCTGAGCGCTCCAGCGGGACAGTGAGTGCGGGAAGCACTGTGCGCTTGGCTGAGCAAAGGACCGCGCGCGTGCAGAGAAGTATGGGCCGGTTACAGGACACTGAAGTGCGGCGTTGCTGGCTGGCACGTTTAGTACAGACACATCTGCAGCTTTTTGCGCTTTGATTGCGCGGGCTTATGGACTAGGGGCTCAGCGGGTAAAACCGGACACCACCCGCTGCCGCCAGAAGACAGATCACTAACCTTGGACCCCATCGGCGGACACTACGCCGGCCATTGCCGGTACTAGTACCCCCATCGGACTGTGGACTAAGGACATCAGCAGGAGCTATGATAAGTGCTGTTTGAAACTTAGACTATTGCACTCATTCTGCTTCTTTCATTTATTTCTTGTTATTTGATTAACTTTTTCTCACTGCTTATTAACTCCCTGCAAGGAGATTACTTTAACCCTTTATTGTTAAAAATAAATAATACTGTTATATCGTACTGCTCCGCGAGCTCTGTGTACTGCATCTCCGCACCTGCTTACACATCCAGGGGGAAACTACATGAAATTTGTTTCATGTTTGTTTGGAAATCCTTGGGGTACTTAGTTTTCCCACATTTCAGAAATGTAGGGTAGTATGCTTCCTGAGAAAATAATAGGTGCATTTAGTGTTTTATAATTAAATATCCCAACTTTTAATAGTCTGAAATGTAAAGTATACAGATATAACAGGGCAAACATTTTTATTTGGCTTTACTCTTTGATTTCTCTGGCTTTATGATAAATTGTCAGTAATTTACATAGGACTGCTGGTAATCTGTGAGTGCACTAAAAGAAATATAGGTCCGCTTAATCAGGGGCTGTAATATCTGATCCCAGCTATCTACAGTGTATTACTTTTCAAAAGCAGGACAGCCATATGGAAAATATGGTTTGCAAATTTGCTAGAAAAATATGGTCTGCGTATACTTCATTACTGGCTGAAGGGATAGTGGCGAGCCCATCAAATTACCGTGGCAAATCAAGCAAAACATATGTTAAATCAGGTGATATTCCTGCTCAATTTGCGACAGTAATAAACCAGAGCTGCAAACTGGAGAGAGAACATTTAGCTAAAATGGAATAAATATTCTCTGAGCTGCGCTGACATGCGTAATTAAAACTTGTAGTTGTTTATCTCATGCATTAAGGTTTATATATCTCGCCCCGGAAAACACATATGCATTTTGTAGCTGAAAAGGAGACTGGGTAGCGTCCCAGAAAATCAAATATGAATGTGGCATGATTGCTACTTAGCTGAGACTGTTTCCAGAGCATATTTCTGGAAGTTTTGGTTCATAGTTTGGTATTTAAAAAATTCGATCTATAGATGCATTGACGCAAAATTTAAATCCAGGTATCATGTGTCATATTCTGCGCTGCTGATGAAGATCGCCGGCACGATGATATTCTTAAAAACTTTATTTCAACATAGGTTTCAAAGTCAACTAAAATCGAAGTCACGCAGGATCTCTTCCTCAGGACAAACCCTTTTAAGTGACCTGTCAAGTCTGTATGTCTTATATCCGGTCTTTTTTTTTTTTTTAAATGCCAAACCGGAACATGACATGTCAAAGTTCAAACACTGATATAATACACTACATAAAACGTACCAACAAATGTTAAAAGCGTCAAAGAACTTCTGAATTAAATTAACTAGATCATCTAAAAAGATTGAAAAATAAAAAATGTACAAAACAAAACTGGCCGTTAAATAAAACTTTTTTTTTTTTAAAGAAAATTGATGTTTATTTGCCTGAGTGTCGTCCCATGAGAGATACGAACTGGTGTTTTAAGAACTTTTTTCTTTTTAAGGATTTGTATAAAAACAGCATTGTTTTATACAAAAGATTTATACATGACCTTTTTATAATTTGGGATAATTCTGAAATTGTTGTTGATTTTTTTTTTCATTTAAAAGCTGAATTCCAATAATTGGGGTCTATCTTTTTTTTCCCAAATGTGAGCAAACAATCCATCAAGTTTTTGGATTTAACCAGATTTATTTCTGACAACCAAATTTGCATTAGGACCTTTTTTCAAAAAAGTGGATGCCAATAGCTATATTAGTTTCAAAAGTAGCCATTATTCCGAATGGCTCACAAACATTCCCCAAAACCAATTCAAAAGGATAAGGAAAAATTGGACTTTAAGGCTAAGTGCAGACGTTCCGGATTATTTGTGCTTTTTTCGCGTTTTTTTGCGGGAAAAACGCGTCAAAAACTCATGAATTAAGCATCCTATCATTTAGAATGAATTCCGCAACTTTTGTGCACATGGTGCGTTTTTTTCTGCGAAAAAAAAGGCATCGCGGAAAATCTAGCAACATGTCCATTAATTTTGCGGATTTCTAGCGCTTTTCCCGCTATATTATTGACCTAGAAAGTTCAGGAAAAAATCGCGGTAAAAAATATGCAAATCCGCGCAAAAAAAACGCACAAAAAACGCGAAAAAAGTCCGGTTTTGCTCAGGAATATTCTGCAAGCATTCCTGAACGTGTGCACTTAGCCTTAAACTTTTATTTTTCAATCTTTTTAGATTATCTAATTAATTTAATTCAGAAGTTCTCTGATACTTTTAACATATGTTGGTACATTTTATGTAGTGTATTATATCAGTGATTGATGCATTTTTTCATGAACTTTGACTTGTCATGTGCCCGGTTTGACATTTTTTTTTCCAAAAAGACCGGATATAAGACATACAGACTTGACCGGTCACTTATAAGGTTTTGTCCTGAGGAAAAGGTCCTGCATGACTTTGAAACACGATGACTTTGAAACCTATGTTGAAATAAAGTTTTTATGAATATCATCGTGCCAGCAATCTTCATCAGCAGTGCAGAATTTGAAACACGATACCTGGATTCACCTTTGTCTTTGGTCCTTGGACCCCTGTCCTGCAGCGATTGATCCATGCATTTTTATACTTCCCTTTATACTCTGGTTGTCATCAGTTAAGACGCTATTTGTGGTTTTTTGTTCCTCAGATTTTCTACCTCTTGGAGCTAAATTTGACATTCATCATCTTAAGGGTACGTTCACACGGGACCCCGTAGGCAGGAAATTCACTTCCACACAGGCAAAGCAAATGTGATTTGAATAACATAAGTTGATCATCTGCAGATTTCAAATCTAGATTTTCTCAGCCGCGCGTGTATGTGATGTTGTGAAATCTCTATCACAACCTCTGTGATACGCACCAGATTTTAGGTGCACAGTTCTGCAGCTGAAAATCCGCATTATGTACCTCCAATGTGAATGTACTCCAAAACGGTGTGCAGCATAAAGAAGTTCCTTAAAAGGGGTGGTTCATGCACATTGCTATGTTATGGCTCAAAAACAACCCCTGGGGTAAGGCCTTTTTTGGGCTTTTAAATATTTTCAATTTCTTTTTCTATTGTTTTTCACGCCATTATTTAAAATTTGGCCTTTAAAATTGATGTGTTCATTTAAAAAAACATGGACGCCAGAAGCCTTTTGTTTGAATTCCATGTGTGTTCCCTTTTTTTAAAAAGCCCCCCCATCAAACCCTTTTTTTTTTTTCCTAAAACGGGGCATATTTGTTTGTAGTTCAAAGTTAATTTTCTTTCCCTACTGGGCCCCCATTTTGGTCCTCTTTTGGGGGAGTCACAGGTCTTTATACTTTCCCCGGGCAGCTGCCCCTTCATGATCCAAAAAGGCTTTTTTCATTGGGAATCCTTGGGGGCGTCAGGACAAGACTCCCGGGGGAAAAAATTTTTAGTAAAAGAGATTTTTCAGCTCAAATAGACCTAGATGGCCAGTCGCAATGACGGTGAATTAAAGAGAAGGGAAGGAAAAAAAACTGTGATAGTTTAACGGAAAAAGATGGGAGTAGGTGAGTATTTATTACTTGGGCACTTTAGTACATGTACATTTTGCAGGGTTTTTCATGCTTCTTTAAATTATTTAAAGTATAGGAAATTTTGCAAATTTTTTTTTTGGGGTATATGAAATCTTTAAGGGTTTCATAAAAAAGCTTTATGTTTCCCGCTTTACGGGCATACTCTAGGGTTTTCTCTTCAAATTGTTCCCCTCCCGAAAAAAGTTTCCCCCCTCACCCTTTCTTCACATACGTCTCTTCACATATTTCCCCCGGGTTTCCCCAAAACTGTTCCCCACTTTTCCCCAACCCCCCCATACTGTCACCCCTCAATTCTCCCTGCTCCCCCGTTTCTGGGTTTCCCCCAAAATTTCCCCGTTAACCCCGCTGTAACATCACACTTTTTTCCCCCCTCCCCTACTATTTCCTTACTTTCCACTTCCTTTCCCCCAAAAGTCTCCCCAAAAATTCCCCCCCCGCCCCCCCCTCTGTCTCTCCCAAATTTTTCCCCTCCCTAACTGTTTCCACAGACTTTTCCTCCTTTCCCCATACTGTCCCCTCCAAAATTTTCCCTTTTTTTTTTTCGTTGGTTTCTTTAAACTTTTTTTGTAGTGTGTACTGTGCTTTTTTTTAAATGCCCAAGTGGCTCGGAGGGGAGAGGGCAGCAGGCCCCGATCAGTGATGAATCCTCATGACCCCACGCCGACCTGGAGTTTCCAATGGTGGGGCTTCAATTGTTTCTTTTTGCCGAAAAAAGGAAAGTTTCAATTGAAACTAGGAAGAGGTGGGTTGCCCCTCTCTGAGCCCGCGGGGGTTTGCATTCAGTTCCCCCGGGGGGAACGAACCCAATCCCTTCAGGGGGTGGCACCAAAAAAAAAGGATTTGGGAGACACTTAGGGCAGTCAAATCCGGCGGCCAGCTTTTTCCTTGCCAGTGCGCCTGGTCAAATGCCCCGCCTGACCTCCCCCCCATAGAAAGGGGCCATGCTTTTTTGAATATGGTTTTCACCTTTTCCCATTAGTACATTGAATTAATAATTTCCCCT